>CM061067.1:155435663-156035663 GCA_030762895.1 Sophora flavescens | reverse complement strand
CAAACCTCAAGGAGCCGAGAACATGTCAGCACGCCTGACATCCGAGGATAACTACTCGCCCCTGATCCATATTAGGCCACTCGCGAAGATACCTCGGTCCCAAGCTATCCATCCGCAGCTAACTGGGCTGAATATCTCGCTAGCCATAATGTCGCTCCGGATAATCAGGCTCCGGATATCTCTCCCCATGATCGCGATCTGGTCCAAATATTTCTCCGCTTATTTCGGAGCTTGATCCTGAGAGATCTCTATAAATAGGGGGCTTACCCCCTCATTCAGAACTACGTTTGCTTTGATTCCCATTTGGATACGTAGGAGCATAATCCACATTCTGTCAAGCACAATCCAAAAACACCCCACTAATCCTCGTTCGGTCGAGTATCTCACATCCGAGGTATTTGGACGGAACATTTGGCGCCGTCTGTGGGAATCGAAGCAAATATTTTCCCATACCACACAAAATGGTGAGGACGAGGAGCGGAAACTGCAGGAGGGAGGAGCCAGGGAATGCCAACAACGGAGTTAACGAGGATAATGGAGAGCGATCCGTAGGCCCAGCAGCAATGACCGATAATCCCATGGTTCAGGAGCTTCTCGCGCAGATTGCAGCGCTGAGAAGGAAGAACGAAGAAATCCGCCGGCAAAATAGCCATCGTGAAAGAGAGAAGAGCAGGTAAATGTCGGTCTCTTCTCCACAAGAAAGAGAGCGCCGACCACCGGAGATTGAAGGGTCCAGAAACTTGTACAGGGAAGGGGGTCCACACCTCCGGGCTTCCCATCACACCAACCGAGCAGAGGAGGAGGGATTCCCTAGGCAGGCCCCAGAATTTTCACTCCAGACAAACAGACTTAATGACAGGGCCAGCCTGCGGAAGCCGAGGCATCCCTTCACGAACGATATCATGGGGGTCCCCTTGCCAGCCAACTACAAGCCCATCAACATTGACAAATATGATGGCACCTCAGACCCCGAGCGCCACTTGGACGCCTTCACCACGCAGATGTACCTTTTTACGGATGACGACGCTGTCATGTGCAAAGTCTTCCCAACCACTCTGAAGGAGGCAGCGCTGACCTGGTACACCCAGCTACCCCCAGCCTCGGTAGACTCTTTTGATACATTCGTGGCTAAGTTCAGCGCTCAGTTTGCCACGAGCCGAGCCCACCAAAAAACCTCGGCCTCGCTGGTAAACTTCAGGCAAGAAAAGAATGAGTCCCTGCGCAACTTCATGGCCGATTCAGCAAGGAGGCGGTACTCATCCCCAATCTCAAGGCCGATGTTGCACTACACACCATCCCGGACCGGTTGAGACCGGCCCTTTTGCTAGGCACTTGGCTCTAGAAACCACCGGCCAATATGGACGAACCGAGAAGAAAAGGCTGCATGGGTTCATCAATATGGAGGAGGTTGAGGAATCGAAGAAAAGGGGAGCGGACCGATGATGCTTGACAGGCGAAGGTAAAGAGAAGAGGAGGGCGGGGGTGATAAACCGAAAAATTTAAAGGCCCGGCCAGAGCATTTCCGGAGGGGACCGAAGTATGAGCATTATACTCCCCTCAACACAAACTGGGCTCGGGTGTTCGAGGAAGCGTACAATGCGGAACTTTTGCATCTCCCAAATCGTGGCCACACCCCCAAAACGCAGATCGACAAGCACCGCTTCGGTATCACCGCAATTATGGCCATACCACCGAGGAGTGCTGGGTCCTAAGAGATAAAATTGAAGAGCTGGTTCAGGCTGGCCATCTCAACAACTTTGTTCGTAGAAACAACAACAACGGTGAGAGGCGTGGCTGAAACAGAAGGAGAGAGGGTGACCAAAGCCCGAGGAGGGGTGGCGGTCGACGAAATGATGAGAGAGCAGAAACCAGAGAGGGCCAGAATGAGAGACGGAAAGAGGATAATGTCATTCGGGGAGTAATAAACACCATCTCAGGAGGATTTGCGGGGGGAGGCACAACAAGTTCAGCTCGGAGAAGACACCTGCGGGCCATCCGAGCTGTCAACTCGGTGTCTGGCAAGCCTCCCCGAAGTTCCCCACCTATTATCTTTTCCGATGAAGATTTTGTGGGAGTAGATCCCAACCAAGATGACCCCATGGTGATCACTGCCAACTTCTCGGTCAAAAGAACCCTCGTCGACCAGGGGAGATCTGCGGATATATTGTATTACTCAACGTTTCAGAAGCTCGGAATCCCGGAGAAATCAATTCAACCGCATGACGATGGCTTCGCCGGCTTCGCAGGGGAACAAGTTGATACTCGGGGATATATTGACCTCCTGACTACTTTTGGTGATGGCAAAGCTTCTAAAACTATCATGGTCAGGTATGTGTTGGTCAATGCTGTTACATCGTATAATATCCTGATCGGAAGACCGTCCTTGAATGAGCTAGGGGCTGTGGTCTCTACTCCCCACCTCACGATGAAGTTCCCTTCCAGCTCGGGGGACATAGTTGCTGTCCGAGCAGATCAGAAGATGGCCAGACAGTGCTATGCTGATAGTTTGCGTGTGAGCAAACTTAAACCCACACCAGCAGAAACCCTAGACAGGGGGAAAGACAAGGCGGTGAATTCCGTAAATTCCGTGGAGCTGGATCCCATGATGGACATGCAGGAACAACGTCCACAACCTATTGAGGAGTTAGAGAAGTTCCAGCTCGGTGCGCAGCCTGAACAGTGCACTAAACTCGGCGGTCACCTTGAACCTACTTTGAAAGAAGAAATAAAGCGAGTGCTACGTAGAAATGCAGATCTATTCGCCTGGACCACATCTGACATGCCGGGAATTGATCCCAACTTCTTGTACCATAAAGCGAGATCTATTCGCCTGCAGATCTATTCGCCTGGACCACATAAAGCGAGGCGAAGCCAGTGGCCCAAAGGAAAAGAAGACTGGGTGAAGAAAGGAGAAAGGTTGTGGAAGAGGAAACAGCGAAGTTGGTCAAGGCCAATTTTATCCGAGAAGTAGAGTATACTACATGGCTGGCCAACGTTGTTCTCGTCAAAAAAGAAAACGGCAAGTGGCGCATGTGCACCGATTACACAAATCTGAATAAAGCTTGCCCGAAAGACTCCTATCCTTTGCCGAGTATTGACAGACTAGTTGACGGGGCTTCCGGATACAGAATTCTAAGCTTCTTGGATGCCTACTCCGGGTACAATCAAATCCGAATGTACCCCCCAGATGAGGAGAAAACAACCTTCATTACTGAGGGGTCAAATTACTGTTACCGAGTGATGCCGTTTGGGCTGAAGAATGCGGGAGCTACATACCAGAGACACATGGACCGAGTATTTGAGAAACAAAACGGCAGAACTATGGAAGTATATGTGGATGACATGGTGGTGAAATCCGACGACCCCAGCAACCACCCTACAGATCTGGAGGAAATCTTTCAGCAGCTGAGAAGGTACAACATGAGACTGAACCCGGAGAAGTGTGTTTTCGGTGTCCAGGGGGGAAAATTCCTCGGCTTTATGCTGACGCACCGGGGAATCGAGGCCAATCCTGATAAGTGTCGGACCGTGATTGAGATGAGGAGCCCACAGAACGTTAAAGAAGTGTAAAGATTGGCAGGACGGCTTGCATCATTTACTCGGTTCCTGCCCAAATCCGCAGAGAAAGCTCGGCCTTTCTTCAAACTACTAAAGAAACCCCAAACCTTCACGTGGACCGAGGACTGCGAGAAAGCCTTTGTCGACTTCAAGGCCTTCTTATCCTCCCCGCCGATATTAACACGACCCATCCCCGGGAAGGAGTTGTATTTATATTTGTCAGCCTCCGAGAATGCCATCAGCGCAGTCATTGTACAGGAGGTAGAGAAAGCTCAAATGCCAGTGTACTTCATCAGTAGGGTACTCCATGATGCCGAAACTCGGTATCAAGTCATTGAGAAGCTGGTTTTAGCCTTGGTAACCGCAGCTCGGCGATTGCGCCCGTACTTCTAGAGTCACCAAGTGATTGTTAAGACGGATCACCCGATTAAACAGATACTCAAAAAGCCCGAGTTGGCGGGGCGTATGATTGCTTGGTCAGTAGAATTGTCCGAGTTTGGCCTGAAATACGAGATGAGAGGACCTCTGAAAGCTCAATGTCTCTCCGACTTCATGGCCGAGCTCCATCCACCGCCAGTAGCCGAGGATATATGGTGGAATTTGTACGTGGACGGATCCTCGAATGTCAGGGGCAGTGGAGCGGGGGTGATTCTGGAAGGGCCGGGAGATCTGATCTTGGAACAGTCATTAAAGTTTGAATTCAAAACCTCGAACAATCAAGCCGAGTATGAAGCTTTGATAGCAGGATTAAGGCTGGCGAATGAAATGGGGGCAAGGGCTATTAAATGCCGGAGTGATTCACAACTAGTCACCGGACAGATATCCGGAGGCTACCAAACGAAGGAACCTCAGCTCACCCGGTACTTGTGTAAGGTCAGCCAATTGATCTCCGGCTTTGAAAAGTTCACTATTGAGCACAGTACAAAGAAGCCGGGTCACCATAGAACGGTTATTCAAGAAACCCTCAATGAACCGAGCATTGGGACAGAAGAGGTGATGGCCAACGAGTTGGTTGACCGAGAATGGATGACGCCTATATGGGAGTATTTATCCTCAGAAACTCTGCCCTCGGATCAGGCCGAAGCCAGGAAAGTCAGGCTCAGGGCAAATCACTTTACTATAGTCTCCGGCGAGTTGTATAAGCGAGGATTCTCGGCACCATTGCTAAAATGTCTAACAAGGGCACAATCCAAGTATGTCATGGAAGAGGTTCACCGAGGAATCTGTGGTTTTCACTGTGGGGGCAGATCAATGGCCTCCAAGGTAGTCCGAGCAGGGTACTATTGGCCTACCGTCCGAGCTGATTGCATGGAGTGGACGAAGCAGTGTGATGAGTGCCAAAGATTTTCCAATGTAAATCATGCCCCCCCTGAAGGACTTCACACATTAAACTCGCCTTGGCCGTTCGCTATGTGGGGAATGGACATACTGGGGCCTTTCCCTGTAGCCAAAGGTCAAGTCAAATTCCTACTCGTAGCGGTGGACTACTTCACCAAATGGATCGAAGCAGAGCCCTTGGCAAAGATTACCGCCGAGAAAGTGCAGAGATTTGTATGGAAAAGCCTTATTTGTAGGCACGGAATTCCCTTTGCGATCGTCACTGACAACGGAAGACAATTTGTGGATAAGTCGTTACGGGAATTCTATGACAACCTCGGTATTAAGCACCAAGTTACATCGGTTGAGCACCCCCAAACCAATGGGCAAGCCGAAGCAGCTAAAAAGGTCATCCTCGGGGAACCGAAGAAAAGGGTAGGAAGATCCAAAGGAGCTTGGGCAGAAGAGTTACCGAGTATCCTCTGGGCCTACCACTGCACGCCTCAATCTACCACTCAAGAAACACCCTTCAGGCTAACGTATGGAACAGACGCCATGATCCCAGTGGAGGTTGGTGAACCGTCTTTCCGACGCATACAACACAAGCCGAATGATAATGAGAGCAATCTGAGGGTCGAACTTGACCTGGTAGAAGAAGTCAGGGAGGAAGCCAGGATCAGAGAAGAAGCCTGCAAACAGAGAGCCACCAGAAGGTATAATTCAAAAGTAAAGCCGAGGAGTTTTTTGCGCGGAGACTTAGTGCTGAGAATAAAAGGAGAGGCAAGGAAGGACCGCATGGAAGGCATGTTGGCAGCAAACTGGGGAGGGCCATTCCGAGTAGTTGAAAACCTGGGGAACGGGGCATATAGGTTAGAAGAATTGTCAGGAAATCCTATCCCGAGGACTTGGAATGCTTCTCATTTAAAGTTTTATTACAGCTGATGTATATAGTCGGGTGTTGTACTCTTTTTCCTACCTCGGTATTTTTTCCCAAAAAGGGTTTTGACCGGGGAGGTTTTAACGAGGCACATCGCGGACTCCATTCAATAAAAAACAAATTTTATTGTTTTATGCTCTCTTACTTTGCCGAAGTATTTATTCTGCAGGCATCTTATTCTGGTGGCCGAGTACGAGCCAGTCAAATTTCTAAAGGCCAAGTTTGAGCCTGGTGGCCGAGTACGAGCCAATGGCCGAGTACGAGCCAGTCAAATTTCTAAAGGCCAAGTTTGAGCCTGGTGGCCGAGTACGAGCCAATGGCCGAGTTCGAGCCAGTCAAATTCTAAAGGCCAAGTTTGAGCCTGGTGGCCGAGTACGAGCCAATGGCCGAGTTCGAGCCAGTCAAATTTCTAAAGGCCAAGTTTGAGCCTGGTGGCCGAGTACGAGTCAATGGCCGAGTTCGAGCCAGTCAAATTCTAAAGGCCAAGTTTGAGTCTGGTGGCCGAGTACGAGCCAATGGCCGAGTTCGAGCCAGTCAAATTTCTAAAGGCCAAGTTTGAGCCTGGTGGCCGAGTACGAGCCAATGGCCGAGTTCGAGCCAGTTAAATTCTAAAGGCCAAGTTTGAGCCTGGTGGCCGAGTTCGAGCCATGAAATTAAACCTAAAGGTCAAGCATGATCTTATTAGCCAAGTCCGAGTTATTAAGTTATTAAAAGCCGCGAAAGTATTAAAGCCAGATATGAGCAAAGAACAAAGTTCGGATCAAAAAGGCCGAGTACGAGCTACTATTTTATTAAGGAAACCGAGTACAATGCGTAAAGCAAAAATAAAGCCGAGTTTGACTCTTGAAAAGTACATTCAAGGACCGAGCACAACGCTGAAATCGAAAGCTGAAATTGAAAATAAGGGCCGCTCGGCGGGACAGTAGTCCCCCCAATTAGAGCAGGGGCAAGTCCAGACGGCCCCCAATCCCCCTGATCAAGCGCCACCACTCTCTCTTAAGGGAGGCTGTAGTCACTTCCCCCTGAGAAAGCTGGATGATGAGGTGCTCGGCCAACTCCGGGAGTAGACGACCGCTACCCCTTTCTCCACTCCCGAAGATTATCGTTCTCCCAGTTAACATCCTTCTTGAAGGATCGAATCATAAAAGGAATTCTGGATCCCGTCTCCCACTTACATCCTTTTTGGCGGATGTGAAACCCAAAAAAGGATGTTAACTGGGAGAGGGGAACATAAACCCCTGACACTAGCATAGAACTACTCGGGTGGAAGAGAAGTAAGAAACGAATTTGGCTGATGGAAAAGGATGAGGAATGAACAAGTAAGGCAGCGGAATGGCCCTATTTATAAGCAAGGAAGGAAGTAGTATGCGTGAGAAAGGGTTTGTTGGAAAAACAAATCTCGAAACTAAGCAAAAGGCAGTGATTGCATGAACCCATTACGGTTTCCAAAGCATTTAATGCATGAAAACGTAAAGTGTAAAACACGTGTTTCACGTGTAACAACCACCGTCCATTTTTGATGTGGACGGTAGAGTACCTCGGCCTTAGCCGAAGATTTGATTAACAAGCCGAACGTAAAAGAGTCAGCGGAATGATAACAATTCTCATTAAGTAATATGTAACTTCAAGGGCATGAGCCCATTACAAAGGCTGAACAAAAAACAAAAGACTACAACAGTTACTCCCCCCTAGGACTCTCCTCGGCCCCAATGTGATCCTCGGGAGAATCCCCCACCACGTCTACCTCTTCCTCCTCTTCAGGAATGATGGGAAAAAGTTCCCCATTCACCACCTCCATGTTTACATCGGCACCCGAAAGATCAATGCCAGGAGCTAGAACCTCAGCTTGGGCAATGGCTTTGTCAAAACCTTTTCGGTGCTCGATGATAATGCAGCTGGTGGCCTCCTTCACATCCTCCTCGAGCAGCATCTTGGCCTGTGTCTCAGCCTCCAGGGCAGCCTTGAGTCGCTCAATCTCAGCCTGAGCCTCTTTGAGCTTTTCCTCGGCACGAGCCTTGTCTTCTTCAACCCGAGCTTTGCCTTCCTCGGCCGATTTTGCCCGGGAATCCAGCTCGGAGTTCCGAGTATTAATTTCGGCAATGGTGGCAGTTAGGCGTTCGTTGCCGCGGGCCAGCTCTTCGCGCTCGGAAGAAATCCGGGAAAGATCCCCCTTCAACCTCTCAATAGCAGCAAATTCAGACTCCAACTGTTGGGACTTCCTCTCGGTCTCTGTCACCTCTCGGCTACAGAAACGAGCCAAAGCTGCAGCCCGAAGGCAGTAGACCGAGAGGGCCTCCATGCTAGATCGGGCCCCCTGCTGCTTGATAAGCCGAAGATCGGCGGGCTTTAAGAAGCTTGAGTCAAAAGAGGGGAAGGGGTTGAAGTCTTCACCCCAGAGAGATGAAGTCCCTGCCTTCAGGGAAGTGTTGTACCATTTCGGCTCGATGGGGGCAGGAGGTGGCTGTTCTCGCCCCGCGGTTTCCGTCCCCTGAGTAGTCGGGCGAGGGGAACTTGGGCCGGGAAGAGGAGAATCTTCGGCGACTACTTCAACCTCTGCCCTCTTCCTTTTTTGAGGGGCGGATGACGAAGCCCCCTTTGCAGAAGTCTTGGTGGAAGGAGGTCTTTTCTGCTTCTTCTCGGCCGAAGAGGGACCCTGACCCTCTTTAGCAGCGCCAGCCTTTACAAGCTTTGAGAAGTCAAATTTCCCCATGATGACTGCCAAAAAGAAAAGGTTGTTAGTTCAGTAACGAAGACAAAAAGATTCCAGAACTAAAAAGCCGAGCACTTACTTTTCAGGTCGGCTCTCGGGGTGGATGAGAAGGGGAGTTTCAGAAGGCGTCCACAATGGAGGGGCCGAGGAAGTTTTTCTAGTATATCTATATCCCGCCTATCCTCGGCCGGCAGGGAGTGGTACTCGAAGCCAACGAATTTTATGGGAGAGGATTTCCAGTATAAAGGAAACTTGGCATATTTATTCTCGTCAAAAAAGTGGGAGGTGTGAGAACCAGAAGGGCGAACTCGGAAGAAGCCAACCTTGAAGTCTTTATACGACGATGCGTATAAACTAAGAAGACCTCTTCGGTTCAACCCATTAAGGGATACCCATCCCGTTTTCTCGCCAAATCTGGTTTGATAAAAGTACAAAAATTTTGGAGTAGTGGGCTCTATCCTGATGTATTTACATAGAATCTGAAAGGCTTTCATAAAAGCCCAGCTGTTAGGGTGGAGCTGAGTAGGTGCGACGTTCATGATTCTCAGAACGTCGCACTCAAACTCGGTAAAAGGAAGAGACACATGCAGCTTCTCAAAAAGTGTTTTGTACATATATGTAAAGGGGGGCTCGGAAGGACGAGCCCTGAGAAAGATGTAACGCGCTTCGTTACATTAGTAACCCATATTAAAATATAATTAAAATATAGCCAAAATAAAAATTTTACAAAATAAAATAAAATAGTTTAAAATAAATACATCATAAATAATAAATAGAAATTCTATTAAATCCTTACAAAATAAATTCATTTGTCTCAAAACCGGGCGTCTACTAATAAACCCAACGAAAAAAAATAAAATAAAGTAATAAACATGTCTAGCTACAAACGGCTCCTTATTCAAAATAGAATACTAACAAAGCTAGATAATAAATGAGTAAAGTCGCTAAGTCTTCAATCCTCTTCAGCTTCAATGATTTTGTCCTCGTGCTCTGAAAACAACACTTTTATGAGATATAATCCCAGTGAATAAAAATATTTAATAAAAAGGTTCGCAAATAGTGTTGTTCTCAGCCACATGTAATCCGAAAAAACATTCATGGTACCCGCTAATTTTTAAAATATTGAATATAATAAACCTCCAAAATAATAAATATATATATACATATATATATAAAATTAATGTCAAGCATTTAAAGCACAAACTCATAAACTCAAAGAATCGGTCACATCACATTGCATTTAATCACATTCACCATGCAAACTCTACACAATGCAATTCCACGAACATGACTCGGTGATTCCCAGAATCACTTAACTTGACTCTTTGGTTCCCAGAACCGGTGTGAATCCCAGATCCACTAAGGTCTATGAGCTCATATCCATGCAATGGCGTCCCACTACCTTCCCCATCCCAGATGGAGGTATCTAATATTCCATCCCAGATGTGAATATTTTAATAATTTGATATCCCATCCCAGATGGTGATATCTCTCATCCTATTCCCGGAATAGAATGTACACCGTCATCCCTTCCCGGAAGGTGATGACCAACTCATGCATAATGCAATATGTCATCCCAGATGACTCTCAAGGTTTTCCGACTTTATCTATCAGTAACGATGTTACAATGTCATGCCAAACCAACACTATAACGTCACATTACACATATTAAAGATTGTTAATCAACAATAATTCATACTGTAATTAAACAAATTTTAATTTAGAAACCATTGAACAAAACATGCTTAAAATGACTTGTTACGGGAACGGGTTCACAAAACATGAACTTACATTCCAATTTCTAATTTAAATTGGCCTTCATAAGTGGAATAGAGTTTCATGTAACAGGGAAGGAATTAATCACACTACAAATAAAGAATTTGTCTTTGACAATCGTTTTGCCATCAAACAATCAAAATAAAGAATGTACAACAATTCCACAAAATTAATATAAAGCTATTTATTTATAGATTCCAGGAAAATATATTTAATAATTCGATTCATCTAACAACATCTCAAAATAATTTAAGAGTCTCAAATCAAGAACCAAGAACCCTAAAATATTTTACTATTTCCAAAAGACAAAGTTACATGTAGAAACATCAAATTATCTGTATCATGAAAGTGTGAGAAAAATTATTTTTACTCACCTCTCGAAGACCTCCATTGTGCTATAAAAATCACGTATGATAGGGATCTGTGATTTCCTAAAAATTTCTCTTCTGTTTGATAATGTTCTTGGATCTGTGTTGTTACGGTTGTACTGACAAGAAAGGAAGGAAAACCTGAACTGCTCCACTGTGCAGCGCAACCTTCAAGTCCTGATGCGTTTTTCCCCTTTGCTTTCTTTACTTTAGACACATGTATATATATATATATAGTGCGCAGGGTTTTGATTTCATTATTATTATTATTATTATTTATTTTTTTGTTTAAAAACTTGTGAGCCGCAAGTTATATATATATATATATATATATATATATATATATATATATATATATATATATATATATATATATACTAATTCTCTCTCCTTTTTTTTTCTTTTTTTTTTCTTCATATATTTATTTTAATTTAATATTTTTTTTCTATTCACTAACCAATTCTAATAAATTTTATACTAACAAATTCTCACCACTGAACCTTGTAATCATATTTTATTTTTATTATAACATTATTATTTACTTATTTTATTATTTTTTTTTCAAATTAATTATATTAGAATTTTAGGATGTTACATTTTCTCCCCTCCTTAGAGAATTTCGTCCCCGAAATTCACCTCGCACTCACGCATTTATTTTAATATGTGACATATTCAAACGTAAAGGTTACCGTACATTAGATAATAAAATCTGGGTATTGACGCACGTTGTCCCCCTCCATCTCCCAAGTGGCTTCCTCAGGAGTCAATCCGTCCCATAACACCTTCACCAATGGGATCATCTTGTCCCTTAGAGTTTGTGTGCTCTTGTCAATGATCTGAATAGGTCTGAGCTTAAAGATTGAATTATCCTTCAATTGTATTGACTTAGGAGCTATCCCATGAGATTCATCAGGCACATACTTTCTGAGCTGCGGCACATGGAAAACATCATGAAGGTTTGCCAACTGTGGCGGAAGAGCCAATTGATAAGCAACATGCCCGACTCTTTTAAGGATTTGGAAAGGTCCCATGAAACGAGGATTTAGCTTGCGAACTTTCATCGACCTCCCTACCCATGTCTTAGGAGTGACTCTCAAAAATACATGCTCACTTTCCTGGAATTCTAGAGGCTTTCTCCTTTTGTCGGCGTAGCTCTTTTGTCTACTTTGCGCCGTGTGCATCTTCTCCCTAATCATTTTGATTCTCTCAGAGGTTTCCTGGACCAATTCGGGTCCTATCAAGGTTTTCTCACCTACCTCACACCAACATAAAGGAGACCTACACTTCCTCCCATATAGGGTCTCATAGGGTGCCATGCCTATACTAGCGTGATAACTATTGTTATACGCAAACTCAATGAGAGGTAGGAATCTATCCCAACTCCCTCCTTCATCCAGGACACACGCCCTAAGCATGTCCTCAAGGGTCTAAATGGTCCGCTCTGGCTGACCATCCGTTTGGGGATGATAGGTCGTGCTAAGGTTCAACTTAGTCCCAAAGGCTTGCTGAAAAGCTCTCCAAAATCTAGAGGTAAACCTCGGGTCTCTATCCGACACTATAGATGTGGGTATCCCATGAAGCTTGACTATTTCCTTGATATAGAGGTATGCCAACTTGTCTAAGCTATAGGTTGCCTTAATTGGCAAGAAGTGGGCAGGCTTGGTAAACCTATCCACTATCACCCAAATGGCGTCTAAGCCCAAACGTGTCTTAGGTAACCCCATTACAAAGTCCATAGAAATTCTCTCCCACTTCCATTCTGGAATCTCCAAGGACTGCAACAACCCCGAAGGCTTCTGATGTTCTATCTTAACCTTTTGGCACACTAAACACCTAGTTACGAAGCTAGCCACATCCTTTTTCATTCTTGGCCACCGATTCATCCTCTTAAGGTCTTGGTACACCTCAGTTATTTTAGGACATATGGTAAACTTTCCCTTACGAGCTTCCTCTAATATCTTCTCTCTAAGGCTCCCCTCCTTAGGAACAACGATCCTATTCTTAAACTTCACTAGCTCATCAACAGACAACTCTTAACCCTCTTGTCCTAACCGAGACTGCAACTCTTGGTCTAGAAGTTGTCACCGCCTAACCTCATCTCTAAGGTCACTATTAATTTTCAACCTATTCAGCTTCAAACTTAAGACATTTAAGGACACATCCAACACCTCCAGATTTATGTCCCTAAACTCCTCCATGAGGTCCAGTTCTTACACCATCAAGCTCATCACGTGTAGGGGCTTCCTACTCGAAGCATCTGCCCCCACCTTGGCTTTTCCCGGATGGTACTTCAACTCAAAGTCATAGTCCTTAAGGAACTCCATCCACCTTTGTTGTCTCACGTTCAACTTCTTCTGGTCGAACAGATATTTTAGACTTTTATGGTCACTAAAAACCTCAAACCTTGCCCCATAAAGGTAATGCCTCCAAATCTTACGGGTAAAAACCACAGCTGCTAGCTCTAGGTCATGAGTAGGATAATTCACCTCATGTGTCCTAAGCTGCCTAGATGCATAAGCCACTACCTTGCCTTCCTGCATCAACACACAACCTAAACCATTCCTAGAAGCGACCAACTCACTGAGGGGTCTGGAATGGTTAAGACCGGTGATGACACCAATCTTCTCTTAAGCTCCTCAAAATTCTCTTCGCATTCCTTATCCCACTCAAAAGATTTTCCTTTCCTAGTCAACTTGGTGAGAGGTAAAGCTAGTCTAGAGAACCCCTCTATGAACTTCCTATAGTAGCCAGCTAAGCCTAAGAAACTTCTCACTTGCCATTCTGTCTTAGGTTGTTCCCATCCCAACACCTCATCAACTTTAGAGGAATCAACCGCTACACCATCCTTTGAGATGGTGTGTCCTAAAAATTTTACCTCGTCTAGCCAAAACTCACACTTCTCTGGTTTGGCATAAAGACGCTCGTCCCTCAAGGTCTGCTACACCAACCTTAAGTGTTTTCCATGTTCTTATGGTGTCCTAGAGTATATTAAAATACCATTTATGAACACCACCACAAACCTGTCCAAGAAGGTCCTAAAGATTCGATTTATGTAGTCCACGAAAACGGCTGGGGCGTTGGTTACACCAAAAGGCATCACTACATACTCATAGTGCCCATACCTTGTCCTGAAGGCTGTCTTAGGAATGTCCTCGCTTATAACTCTAATCTTGATGGTATCCCGATCTTAGAGATCTATTTGGAAAACACTGACGCTCCCCTTAACTGATCTAAGAGATCATCTATCCTAGGCAAGGGATATTTGTTCTTGATGGTGACTGATGAGCCTCTGTTTTACTGGTTTTATAACTAGTAAAGACCCTGGCTTTGTGCTTATTTTATACCATTTTTACCCAAATTAGACTTGATTGTTCCTAAGTAGTATTTCGAGTCTGTAAATTGTTTTTATGTTAATTTAGTTGTTTTAGAGTTGAATAAAGTATTTACTTTTATTTTCTGTTTTTCAGGTTAATAAAATAAAAAGTAATAAATCTGGAGCCGCTCGCCCCGCGAATAATCTCTCGCCCCGCGAGTATTGCAACCATGAAAAAGTCAGAGATGATCACGGCTTGCCCGTGTTGAAGATCACAGCCGTGGCAATTCTGAAGTTGAAGTTCGCCCGCTGAGCATTCCTTCGCCTCGCGAGTATTGGAAGATCGAAGCCATCACGGTTTGGGCGTGTTGAATGCCACGGGCGTAAGTTGGAAGTCAAGAGTTCGCCTCGCGAATGATGTGCTTCGCCTCGCGAGAAGACAAAGAGTTGCAGACCTTTCATGTAATTCGCCTCGCGAGCAGTGATTCGCCTCGCGAGTACTCCGACTCCGAAACGTCTATATAAGCGGTCTTAGGCGAAATGAAGGAGTAGTCGACTTAGCCGATTTTGGCTAGTTTCGAGCTAATCTTAGTTAGCCTTTTGTTTTCTCTTTTAGTTATGTTTTGTTTTCCTTTTGTAATGGAGAATTAGTCTCCTAGATTAATCTACCGTGATTGGTTCTGTTAAGACTTGAGGTTTCGTAATCCTCGTTTCATTTGCTTTTCTCTTTTCAATGCCATGCTTTATATTTCTGTTTGCTTAATTCAGGAGTATATTGTGTTGTGTTGGTTTATCTCGGTGATATCATGTTCCTATAATTAATCGCGTTTGCTTAATTCGCGTGTGTTCGCTTTCGTGTTCGCTTAGTTCACGAAGGGCTTAACCCCGCTTGCTTAATTCGGGAATAGGGACATATATTTGTAGTAGTGGTTTCGCTTGTAAATTGTTGCTACAACCGGGAGGGGATTAGAATCTGCTTAGGGTTGCATGAACCGATGATAGTTGGGAAACCGAGAACAAGTAGGGTTAATCGCTTAGCTTATTTGGTAATCGCTTTCTGTTTTCTTGCTTTGTTTTCTGTTTTGCTTCTTAATTTAGTTCTCAATCCAAAAACCCCAATTCTGACTTTTTCTAAATTTTTCTGTTAATAATAACAACAACTAAAGAGTCCTTGAGAGACGATCCGAGTTGTCGCTCTATACTACATTATTTTGTAAACGCCGTTCTTTTTGGCGCGTGGCGGCAGCTGTCAAAAATTGGCGCCATGTCGGGGGACTCTGGTTTGTTGTTATTAGCAGAAAATAATTTTTGTCAAAAAAAAAATCTTTGCTAGTTAGTTCTGTCTGCTTTGTCTGGATGTTTGATTGCCATGGATAATTACATGTATGGATATTTGCCTAATGTTTATTATGAACCACCTTGCATGTATTATCCTAGTTTTAATGAGCCACCACCATACTATCCTAGCCAAGTGACCACCTCTGCACCTTCCGAACCTTCACAGAGCACCTTGAATGAGATTGCTTCAATGCTACAACAAATGGAAGCGAACAATCAACGGATGGCACAACAAGATTTTGAATTCCAACAGAGGATGGAGGCTGAATACCAAAGGAGCCAAGCTGAATCTCGGAAATTGTGGGCTCTAATTGATCAAGTTACCACCAACTCAGTTGCAATGCTAGCTCCACAGCCCATTGAAGAACCTACAGAGGCACAATTTATTCTTGAAAATACCTCTGAGGATGAGTCTGATACTGATACTTCTGTTACTGAATTGTGTGTTGAATCCCCTGATGATTGTTATTGTGATGGCAATGCTTTGTGTGTAGATTGCTATTTTGAAAGGTATGTTAAGCAAAGCATCCATATGGATCAGGAGAACATTTGCTCCACCGTGCTTGAGGATAAAGAAGACTCTTTGGTCTTAGATGCACGTGTTGAGAGTAGAGGGGTGGATGATGAACTAATTGCAGAATTTCCAGACATTGTAGATTTTTCTGATTCATTTTCTTGTAATATATGTACTAACTCTAACCTTTGTGTGGTGTGTGCTGAAATTTCTGCGTGTTAGCAGGTGAAAAATTTGTTAATACAATGGATGAAGACATTGCAGAAGTTGAAGCAAAGACACCAGAATCGCTTTCTAATCTGTTTGCCACCTCCCCCTGAGGAGCCACTAGTGATGGATTTTGCACCCTTGGATCTTGCACCATGGCCAGTCCAAGAGGTTGAAACCCACTTCTATTGGGGAGACTTTGTTGAGAAGAAGGTCATCTGTGACCCCAGAGGAAGTGAGAAGTCCGCCGCACTCGGCGAGGTCGTCATAATTGTCAAGCACCCACTTCCACATCAAGGCTGCAAGTTAGGGAGGCTTGGAATGAACTTCAGTCCTTTGGCCACCACGTGGGACTTATGTTACAAGCAGTGGGATCCTGGTGGAACCGCCCTTCAATGAGTTTTCTTAACCCTTTCTTCTTTTTAATTTTCTTTTGCTTTGCTTTATTTTCTGTTATGTTTTCTAATAAAGCTCCTGAATAATTTGAGAAGCTCAGGAGTATTTGTGTGTTGAGTCTTAGTTATGGCAAGTTTGATGGATTTGATTAATTTTTGCATAGATGATTGCATGATAGTGTTGACTGTTTTCCCCCTAGGATTTGAAAAAATTTTTGAAAAATGATTCACATGTGATTGAAAACTGAACTTTGAGATTTTATTATGATGGCATGATTTATGATAAGTTTGGGGTGATAGGAAGCACACACTAGGGATAGAATCTCTGTCAAATAATTTGCAAAAATGTCCAGGTGAGGTTTTGAGCCTCCAACATGTTTTAAACTGTGTGAAAATCACTTTTTAAGTTGCACTTCCCTGGATTTGATTGAATCTCTTTTTGGTTTGCATGATTATGTGTTTGCTTCAGATGATTTAGGCATTTTCTTTGTAAATAGCTACTTGGCCTAAAATAACCAATTCCTAATGCATGTTCCCTAGTTAGCCCTTTTGAGCCTATTAGCCTGTTAATTCTTGATAACCTAATGTTATAAGCCCAAAAATCTGGAAAACCATGTTAGCCCGATCTTAGGATTAGGAGAGCATGTAATCTTAGAATGGGTGCAAGAAACTAAAGTTTGGGGTGACTGCAAGGTGTAATATGTTGTTTGGGATTGAGAAAAAAAATTTGAAAAAAAAAGAGAAGAAAAAAAAATAGAAAAGAAATAGAAAAAAAAAGAAGAGAAAAACAATAAAAAAAAAAAAAAGTATTAGAATAAAAAGGCTGTAGCCACCCAAAGCAAAATGAAAAATGAAAAAGGAACTTGAGTTAAATTCAAAGTGTAAAAATGTTTCATGCTCTCTTAGTTCCTAGGGTCTTCAGCCTAGTTCTTTTGTATATCCTACCCTTAGCCAGGCCCCATTACAACCCATAAAAGTCCTTTTGATGTTGCTTGCATATTTTCTGTGGGAACTATTTAGAGATGAAAATCAAATTTTTGGGAAGTGCTCTTAAAAGTGAAAATTGAGTGAAAATGTTAGCCTGACAAAAATTGAGTGATTGAGTGAAACACAAATTTCCCTTGTGAGGAAGGCAGTTGTTTGGATTTGGTGATCTCCCTCTTGTGTGTAACTTAGATCCCCTGCTTTGATTAATGATTGTTTGAATTATGAAACTCTCAATTGTTTGGAATAAATGAATGTGGGGATTACTTTGTTTAAAAGGGGGGAACATTGAAGGAAAAATTGTTTTGTTAAATTGCTTGAAATTTGTGTGAAAGTTAATTGAGTCCTTAAGCTTGCCATGTTTTGCCAGGTCTTGAGTCTTTTTAAGTTTTTGAGTGTAGTTTGCTTGGGGACAAGCAAAGTTTAAGTTTGGGGTATTTTGATGAGCCTCTGTTTTACTGGTTTTATAACTAGTAAAGACCCTGGCTTTGTGCTTATTTTATACCATTTTTACCCAAATTAGACTTGATTGTTCCTAAGTAGTATTTCGAGTCTGTAAATTGTTTTTATGTTAATTTAGTTGTTTTAGAGTTGAATAAAGTATTTACTTTTATTTTCTGTTTTTCAGGTTAATAAAATAAAAAGTAATAAATCTGGAGCCGCTCGCCCCGCGAATAATCTCTCGCCCCGCGAGTATTGCAACCATGAAAAAGTCAGAGATGATCACGGCTTGCCCGTGTTGAAGATCACAGCCGTGGCAATTCTGAAGTTGAAGCGTTCGCCCCGCGAGCATTCCTTCGCCTCGCGAGTATTGGAAGATCAGAAGCCATCACGGTTTAGGCGTGTTGAATGCCACGGGCGTAACAGTTGGAAGTCAAGAGTTCGCCTCGCGAATGATGTGCTCGCCTCGCGAGAAGACAAAGAGTTGCAGACCTTTCATGTAATTCGCCTCGCGAGCAGGTGATTCGCCTCGCGAGTACTCCGACTCGAAAACGTCTATATAAGCGGTCTTAGGCGAGAAATGAAGGAGTAGTCGAATTAGCCGGTTTTGGCTAGTTTCGAGCTAATCTTAGTTAGCCTTTTGTTTTCTCTTTTAGTTATGTTTTGTTTTCCTTTTGTAATGGAGAATTAGTCTCCTAGATTAATCTACTGTGATTGGTTCTGTTAAGACTTGAGGTTTACGTAATCCTCGTTTCATTTGCTATTCTCTTTTCAATGCCATGCTTTATATTTCTGCTTGCTTAATTCAGGAGTATATTGTGTTGCGTTGGTTTATCTCTGTGATAACATGATCCTATAATTAAACTCGTTTGCATAATTCTCGTGTGTTCGTATCGTGTTCTCTTAGTTCACGAAAGGGCTTAACCCCGTTGCTTTAATCGGGAATAGGGACATATATTTGTAGTAGTGGTTTCGCTTGTAAATTGTTGCTACAACCGGGAGGGGATTAGAATCTGCTTAGGGTTGCATGAACCGATGATAGTTGGGAAACCGAGAACAGTAGGTTAATCGCTTAGCTTATTTGGTAACTGCTCTGTTTTCTTGCTTTGTTTTCTGTTTTGCTTCTTAATTTAGTTCTCAATCCAAAACCCCCAATTCTGACTTTTTCTAACTTTTTCTGTTAATAATAACAACAACTAAAGAGTCCTTGAGAGACGATCCGAGTTGTCGCTCTATACTACATTATTTTGTAAACGCTCGTTCTTTTTGGCGCGTGGCGACAGCGCGGTCAGTGACCTTATTCAATTGCATATAATCAACACACAACCTCATACTCCCATCCCTTTTTCTTCACTAAAAGCACTGATGCTCCCCGAGGTGACACACTAGGCCTAATGAACCCCTTTTGTAACATACCTCTATCTGTTTCTTGAGCTCGCTCAACTCTAGAGGTGTTATCTTGTAAGGCGCTACAGATATTAGTCTACTCTTTGACACTAGATCTATGCTAAACTCAACTCCCTATTGAAACTTGCGCATCATAGAGATAGTCGCTACATCATTGTCTGCCCCTATAGTAGCAGTGAATGAGAGTATGTATCCTTGAGCTCTCTAAACCAAACACTTATCACAAGAAACGACGAATAAAATACGGGTCGACACCGAAAATCAAAAGACATTGGGTGTGAAGAGATAAGGATATTTTTGTCAGAATACTTATGGTAATGAGTCTAGATGCCAATAAGTCAATACCAAGAATAACATACAATACATAGATAACAATAAGTTTGATGTCATAAGGAGTGTCTTGATGCACAAGGAGACAATTTAAACAACCAATGGAAGAACAAGAATATCCCTATAGGAGTAGAAACCTATGAACCAAAGGACAAATGAAAGATTGACATCTCCAAATTTTCACACATGAAGGATGTATCAAGGGATGCGTTGCTCCTGAATCAGGCAATATAATATTTTTTTTTAACGAGTAGAAGAAATTCAGCCTCCTTCGGATCTAAGCTGCCTCAGAAAGATGACGGATTGTTCTTCTTGAATTCGAACAGCCCCACGTGTTAAGGGTCATAGGTTGCCACCGCTTCATTAGTGACTGGCCTCCATTCCCCTTCAGTTGACGGCGTGTCTCCGTCTGCCCTTGCATAGCTTTGGCCATACAATCCAAAGCTGCTGCAAGTGCAACATTCGTCCCTCGCCTATTAGTCGCCATAAATCTGCTCACTACCAATGAAATACTGGGTTGATCAGGTCCAATATCCCAAAGAATAGCATGCAGCATCTATAACTCTAACAAGCATCCTATGCGCCCAAGTTTTATTTTAGAAAAAGCCCCATTACCACAGTCCGATTGAGAATCGAACTGCTCTGATACCATAAATGTAACGCCCTTCGTTACATTAGTAACCCATATTAAAATATAATTAAAATATAGCCAAAATAAAAATTTTACAAAATAAAATAAAATAGTTTAAAATAAATACATCATAAATAATAAATAGAAATTCTATTAAATCCTTACAAAATAAATTCATTTGTCTCAAAACCGGGCGTCTACTAATAAACCCAACGAAAAAAAATAAAATAAAGTAATAAACATGTCTAGCTACAAACGGCTCCTTATTCAAAATAGAATACTAACAAAGCTAGATAATAAATGAGTAAAGTCGCTAAGTCTTCAATCCTCTTCAGCTTCAATGATTTTGTCCTCGTGCTCTGAAAACAACACTTTTATGAGATATAATCCCAGTGAATAAAAATATTTAATAAAAAGGTTCGCAAATAGTGTTGTTCTCAGCCGGCGCGGTAATCCGGAAAAACATTCATGGTACCCGCTAATTTTTAAAATATTGAATATAATAAACCTCCAAAATAATAAATATATATATACATATATATATAAAATTAATGTCAAGCATTTAAAGCACAAACTCATAAACTCAAAGAATTGGTCACATCACATTGCATTTAATCACATTCACCATGCAAACTCTACACAATGCAATTCCACGAACATGACTCGGTGATTCCCGAATCACTTAACTTGACTCTTTGGTTCCCGAACCTGGTGTGAATCCCGGATCCACTAAGGTCTATGAGCTCATATCCATGCAATGGCGTCCCACTGCCTTCCCCATCCCAGATGGAGGTATCTAATATTCCATCCCAGATGTGAATATTTTAATAATTTGATATCCCATCCCAGATGGTGATATCTCTCATCCTATTCCCGGAATAGAATGTACACCGTCATCCCTTCCTAAGAAGGTGATGACCAACTCATGCATAATGCAATATGTCATCCCAGATGACTCTCAAGGTTTTCCGACTTTATCTATCAGTAACGATGTTACAATGTCATGCCAAACCAACACTATAACGTCACATTACACATATTAAAGATTGTTAATCAACAATAATTCATACTGTAATTAAACAAATTTTAATTTAGAAACCATTGAACAAAACATGCTTAAAATGACTTGTTACGGGAACGGGTTCACAAAACATGAACTTACATTCCAATTTCTAATTTAAATTGGCCTTCATAAGTGGAATAGAGTTTCATGTAACAGGGAAGGAATTAATCACACTACAAATAAAGAATTTGTCTTTGACAATCGTTTTGCCATCAAACAATCAAAATAAAGAATGTACAACAATTCCACAAAATTAATATAAAGCTATTTATTTATAGATTCCAGGAAAATATATTTAATAATTCGATTCATCTAACAACATCTCAAAATAATTTAAGAGTCTCAAATCAAGAACCAAGAACCCTAAAATATTTTACTATTTCCAAAAGACAAAGTTACATGTAGAAACATCAAATTATCTGTATCATGAAAGTGTGAGAAAAATTATTTTTACTCACCTCTCGAAGACCTCCATTGTGCTATAAAAATCACGTATGATAGGGATCTGTGATTTCCTAAAAATTTCTCTTCTGTTTGATAATGTTCTTGGATCTATGTTGTTACGGTTGTACTGACAAGAAAGGAAGGAAAACCTGAACTGCTCCACTGTGCGGCGCAACCTTCAAGTCCTGATACGTTTTTCCCCTTTGCTTTCTTTACTTTAGACACATGTATATATATATAGTGCGCAGGGTTTTGATTTCATTATTATTATTATTATTATTATTATTATTATTTATTTTTTTGTTTAAAAACTTGTGAGCCGCAAGTTATATATATATATATATATATATGTACTAATTCTCTCTCCTTTTTTTTCTTTTTTTTTTCTTCATATATTTATTTTAATTTAATATTTTTTTTCTATTCACTAACCAATTCTAATAAATTTTATACTAACAAATTCTCACCACTGAACCTTGTAATCATATTTTATTTTTATTATAACATTATTATTTACTTATTTTTTTATTATTTTTTTCAAATTAATTATATTAGAATTTTAGGATGTTACAAAAGACACACTCGGTACCCGAGCACGGAGAACAAATGAACTCGGACTCGTCTCCAGAGGCCGAGATATTAATATGGGACCGAAGTTGAACAATTGAATCGGGAGTTTGGTAGTCAGAGAAAAAGGTCCCAACCTCACCTTTAACCCAGGTATACCCAGGAAGGGTAATATCGGGAATAGGGTCTTTTGGAACCCTAGGGCGTTGTTTACGAGCGGCGGGTTTGGACACTCTGGGAGGGGGAGAACCAGATCTAGGAGAACCAGACCTAGGAGAATCAGACTCGGAAGAATCTGAATCAGTCGAAGACGACCCGGAGGAGGACGGTTCTGCCTCTCCGACGTTCAGTTCCTGTGAAGGAACAGAGGAAACAGAAAGAGATCCCCCAATTGGGGAAACTTCGCGCTCAACTAGAGGCGAGGTATTCGACTCAGAAGACACAGATGAACTCATATCTGGTAACCAGAAATAGAGCTTAGAAGCACGAAGGAAAGGAGGAAACGGAGCGTACCTGGAGAATGACAAGCAGAGAGATAATGGCAGAAACTTGGAAGACGAAGGTGAATGGCAAAGGAGGGTAAGCAAAGTAGGAGGGAGTTGGCGCTAGAGGGGATATTTATAGCCTGCGATTGGCGGCCCATCTCCCATCGGGCCCAAAAGGGCGCGACTTTTGATTTTCCCCCCATTAAATGGGCGCGAAACTCTAGGGTTTCTTGTCCATGGCGTGCTGTAGAAGTAGTAGGGGAATAATTGCTTCCTCTGACAGAGAGAGAAGACTTGATTGAAACGACAGCTGGGAATGTGGATAACTGCATAGCCGAAGAATAAGCTCGGTTTCATACTTATCAGCTCTTTCGCTTATTTAAGCTCGGAGCTCGGGGGGCTTGTGTACTGGCCGAGAATAAAAGACCGAGAACTCGTCTATACGACCAGACCAACCGAGCTTACCCCCACGGATGGGCCTTGGCCCAAACCTCAAGGAGCCGAGAACATGTCAGCACGCCTGACATCCGAGGATAACTACTCGCCCCTGATCCATATCAGGCCACTCGCGAAGATACCTCGGCCCCAAGCTATCCATCCGCAGCTAACTGGGCCGAATATCTCGCTAGCCATAATGTCGCTCCGGATAATCAGGCTCCGGATATCTCTCCCCATGATCGCGATCTGGTCCAAATATTTCTCCGCTTATTTCGGAGCTTGATCCTGAGAGATCTCTATAAATAGGGGGCTTACCCTCTCATTCAGAACTACGTTTGCTTTGATTCCCATTTGGATACGTAGGAGCATAATCCACATTCTGTCAAGCACAATCCAAAAACACCCCACTAATCCTCGTTCGGCCGAGTATCTCACATCCGAGGTATTTGGACGGAACAGGTAGGGACCCTCTCCATTTCTAATGAAGATGTTACTAATAGGGTGTGGAAGAAAATTAGCTCTTGTAAAGGTAAAACTCTCTCAATGATGGGGAAGGAAGTCTTAATCAAGTCCATGGCTCAAGTCATTCCCTCTTATTGTATGAATATGTATATCATTCCCCCATCTCTTAGTGATGAGATTCAAAATATGCTACATTCCTTTTGGTGGGGTTCGGCTAAAAGAGAAGTAAAGGAATTAAATGACTCTCTTGAGATAAAATGTCCATGCCTAAGTGTTGGGGTAG
The DNA here is from genome assembly GCA_030762895.1 of Sophora flavescens. Taxonomy (NCBI): domain Eukaryota; kingdom Viridiplantae; phylum Streptophyta; class Magnoliopsida; order Fabales; family Fabaceae; genus Sophora; species Sophora flavescens. The sequence continues at coordinate 156,011,695 of CM061067.1, read as the reverse complement.
TCTTGATTTCCGTAATATACATGCCTTCAATTTAGCTATGCTTGAAAAGCAAGCTTGGAAATTTATTGTGGAACCAAACTCTCTTGTGACTAAAGTCTTCAAAGCTAAATACTTTTCACAAGCGAATTTTCTTGAAACCAACCTTGGGCACAACCCATCTTATGCTTGGCGTAGTTTATGGTCATCTAAAATTGTTGTTCAAGATCGGTGTGCGATGGACTATTGGGACAGGTTTGGAAATTCCAGTTTGGGAAGCACCTTGGATTGGCCAAGGAGGTGTGGTGAAGCGGCCAAATAATTGTCTAGTTGAGCTCCAATCTTTACAGGTTAAGGACTTTTTACATCCTAATGTGAAGGCTTGGAACTTGGACATGGTGCACAATGTTATTCCTCCCCATTTGGTAAGTCAAGTCCTATCTACTCCTCTCAATGACTTGATCCAGGATGATTGTTTAATTTGGGGTAGTAGTGAGGATGATTTTTATTCTGTAAAGTCAGCTTATAAGCTTATTCTTAATTTCATTGTGGATTTCTCTCACTTGAAGGTTGAAGGTGATTGGGATTTAATTTGGAAAGTCAAAATTCCAGCTAGAATAAAAATATTCATGGGGAGAACTTGCAGGAATACATTACCTACTAAAACTCAGCTTCAAAAAAAGAGGATTCAATGTCCAGGTACATGTGTTTCTTGTGGTTTGGAAATGGAAAATAATTGGCATTTGATGTTTACATGCAATATTAGCCAAGTCTGTTGGGTGCAGTTTGGCATGTGCCATTGTTCCTCTCCTTACCTCAGCAAACGGTTTTTCTGAGCTGTGTTTTATTGTCTAGAGTGATTTAGATGTCTCAGGGAGAGCTCGCTTTGCATTTTGTTTGTGGGCTCTCTGGAATGCGCGTAGTGAGTTGCTTTGGGAGAGTAAAAATCCCACTCCAGCGGTGATTATAAAAAAAGCAGCTCCTTTTTGGAGGATTGGAATTCAGCTAATCTTGTAGCACCTGTGTGGTCCAACCATGCAGTATCGAGTATCACCTGTGAGCCTCCTGGGCATGGAAAATTTGAACGCAATGTTGATGCTAGTTTTTCTCCTTCAAATGGAACAACTCATATTGGCATGTGCATTAAAGATGATAGGGGTCATTTTGTGCTTGCAAAAACAGAATGCCTTCCGTATTGCCTTCCAGCCCCCGAAGGAGTATTAGTACAAAATATGCATTTAACATCGGAGTTTTAATATCGGTTTTAACAAAATCGATGTGAGAAAAGAAGGAGATGCATTTTTGAAATTAAACTGAAATATTTTAACATCGGTTATAACAAAAACCGATGTGATAAAAAATATTTAACATCGGTTTTTATAAAAACCGATGTGGAAAAGTGAAACCAATTTTTTTTTTTATCAAACATAAGATTAGACATCGGTTTTAGTATAACCGATATGGAATATTAATTTTAGACATCGGTTTTATGATAACCGATGTGGAAAAGAGAAACAAAATCAAAAATTTTAATCAACCATAAGATTACACATCGGTTTTATTATAACCGATGTGGAAGATTGAACAAAAAAATTGAAATTTTTTAAGCAGCGACAATTTTAACATCGTTTATGTTGTTAACTGATGTGGAAAAGCAATATAACACATCAGTTTTGGATATAACCGATGTGCATTTTCATTTTGTTTCATTTATTCATCCCTCCAATTCATCTCTTGCGCGCTACCCTCCAATTTCATTTTCATTTATTCTCTGTTGCGTGCTCGCTCCGTAACCCTCACATCCTCACACCTCCATTCTTGCTCGCTCCGCCGCGTCCTCCCCTGTCACCTCAGTCTCGAATGTAACAGTCTGAGTTTAATTATGTCGTTCAATCGGTTAAAATATAATTAAATTATACTTTAATTTGAGAGTTAGAAAGTATTTTTTGATTAAAATAAGATCATATTCATAGTCTACTTTATGGTAGAGGGTTACGATAAAATTTTCGGTTGAAAAATCAGACGAAAGCCGGTCTGCGTTTTCACTACCGGTACAAGTTTACTGTGAAGAAAACCTAATTTTGACCCGTGAACGAGACGGTTAGTGTTTTTAATATGTTTCCTTCAACTTTGTTTATTTTGAAATTTTTCATTTAAAAATAGAATATAATATTTTGTTCGAGCGAAAACGTCGGAAGAATTACGATCGGAAAATACAACCAGGTACGAAATGGAGTAGATTAGGGAGCACAAAAGAAGTGAAGTGACTTGATGGGACTTGATGGAAATGGGTTATGACACATTCCAAAAGTGTAATCATCACACTTTTCAAATTATAACATATTATATTCTAAAAACCTATTTTTCTCTCTCTTCTCAAACCAAACAAGGCACAAGGTCAAAACTTGCTCTCCAAACTCATTCTTCTCTCCTCAATTTCGTGCCACTCTCCCTTCTCTATATATACACCTCTCATTTTCACTTCATCATCCTCTTCTTTAAACTCCATTAAACCTCCATCTTCTTCCTTTCTTCTAAAAGTTCAAGCTCTTAAAGCTTTAGTTTTTATTCATTTTTTCTACTTAAGTTCTTCGTTAAAGTTCTTTCTTACATTAAGGGTAATTCTCTCATATGAATCTTTTTGCAAGTTTCATCTTTTATTTCTTAGTTTACTTTATGTGTTCTTTATATGCTTTAAACTTCTAAAATCTCTCTAAAATGATAGAAAACTCCTTTTGAGTTGAAACCACTTTCTATAGTCTTGTATTAACTTATATTTTCACATACTAAGAGGTTGTGTAAAACAAAAATCTCTACCTATCTCTTCCAATGAAGGCCGAATGCTTGTATTTGTGACCTGGGAAGTTTTTGTTTCAACTTTTGAAATATGATCATGTGTTTGAGTTTCTAACTATCCATTGATCTTAAATCTATAAATCTTGAAAGTTTTGATAGCTTGTTCCTATGATGGCTGAAAATATGAATAAGTAAGCCTAGGATACTATGTTTCAACTTTCCAAGCTTTGCCAGGTAGCTTGAGAAACGTTTACACCACAGAGCACTCCTTCACCTCGAGATACCACACTCTTGTGAAGAGCCTCAATGTTCAACCTTAGGGATACCTCACCTTAATCACTCAGAGAGACTCCCTCTCTCTTTACAATCGAAAGTAAAACAAAAGTTGATTCCTAACTCTCAATAGTCAGATAAACAAATTGAAGCACTTATGAGTATTGAAATACTCTTTTCACAATAAGCTCAAGAAAGATGATGAATAATTTTCACAATTGATTTCTCAAAATGATTTCGTAACACTGTGATATGTTATGATATTCTGATGTATTGTTCGTTGTTATGTAAAAGTGTTCCTTTGATCCCCCTTCATATAGAAAACAAGCTATAGTCGTTGGGATCAATCAAAACAGATTTGGATCTGATTAACAGAATCTGTTTTCTTGATTCTGGTTCTTGAAATAAGATTTTGATAGTTCTTATAGAATTCGCGTCCATCTAGCCATTTTGAATTTAAGATTTTATATCGGACGGGCTAGTAGGCGAGCTCCATATGCCATGTCAGCAGACGGGAGTACTAAAACACAAAGTAATTGGACGAGCTCCAATTAGTAGACGAGCTCCATATGCCATGTCATTGGACGGAGCTTCTCATTTAAGGATTTATCAGGTCCAAAGACTTTTGTGGGTGAACGCTTCTGTCACTTTAGTGGACGAGCACTTCTATCACTTCAGTGGACGAACGCTTCTGTCACTTTAGTGGACGAGCGCTTCTATCACTTTAGTGGACGAGCGCTTGTATCACTTTAGTGGACGAGCGCTTGTGTCACTTGTGTTGGACGAGCACTTCTGTCACTACAATGGACGAGTGCTTGTATCATTTTAGTGGACGAGCACTTTTGTCACTTGTGTTGGACGAGCACTTTTGTTCACTTGTGTTGGACGAGCGCTTGGATTCAAAAAATCTTATTTCCAAAAATCATTTTCATTAACGAAAAATTATTCCTTTTAATGCAGGTTATGAAAATTGACTTTCTTCATGCATCTTTTTAATTGAGCTATTTGTGAATAAGAGAGTTCATCTCTTACAAATCATCTAAGACTTAAATTTAATTTCTCCTTTAAGCTCTTGTCTTGATGATTCCTTTGATCTTTGTCTTTGCTCTTTTAATTTATGCAGCTCCTTGATTCCTTCAAGTTCTTCCTTGAATATTCCCCTTTAATTGCTCACTGAACTTGTTGATTACTGCTTGATACCTGTCTTTGTAACTTGACACTAAAACACTTGCATACACATTAAGTTGTATTTGTCATATATCAAAATCTCTAAGTCATTGAGTCTTACAGACAGAAGTGGTAGTGGCCACGATAACGTAAAGACATGGTGACATGATTAGAGAGATTACGTTAAAATAAAGTGTTAGATTGCCTAAGAGTAAGGGTAGAGGATGATATATATTAACTTGAGGATGATTCGTTAATTAGTTATGTGTGTTGATTCTCTGTGACAATTACTGTATAATTTACTATGACTTTTTTCTGCTTTTTAATGATAGAACTGTTTCTTATCCCCTGTATTTTCTGTATGTTGTATTTTATCTCCTTGTGGAATCGTACGAGAAGACCATGTGGATGAGTGTAACCAGGAGGAGTCGGATGGAACTCCCTACGAACCGGAGGCAGGAGGACGAGCTGTGACCTATGGTGATTAGGGTCTAGTTAGTTATGGCCAGTGCGTCTCGTGAGGCGTATTTTTATTATGTTTTCCGCTATTTAACTTTGAGTCTAAGTATATGCCTGTGAGGGATCCTACTGATAGGATATCCTCGACAATGTTTTGTAATATGCATAATATACTTAGATTGTGATATGCTATTCTATATGAAGTTGTATACTTTATAAGTTAAATTTTAATTTGCACGTATTTTCATGTTAAGCGTGCGATTAAGTAATTAAATAATGAGGTTTTAATCTAATGACACAAAGAGGCACAACGGGGTGTCTCATCGAAGCCCCTCTACTTGCTTTGCGCTTCGTGTCGTGACCCAGTAGCCTCCACTTGCTCCGCTTGTTCCGCATGAGGCAGTGGGTTTTGGTTTTCTCCTCCTCCCATTACCCCGACCACCCCAACACCTTCAAAAGCTCAAAAGATATGGAAACCGTAATTCTCACACCCCCATAACCTTTGTTCCTTGCTCGCTCCGCTGTGTCACTATCTACGGCTTGGGAGGACCACAATGTCACCTCAGCCACGAAGTTCGCTGTTCTCCGCTTGCTCCTCCATGTCGTTGCCGTGACCTTTCCAAATCAAAATATTAATTTATTTAATGCTTTGAATAATAAGACCAGAAACAACTTTAAGTGTCCTGCAAAATAAGGTACTGCTTCTTTTATTTTACCTTTCACGTTAAGTTTATTATCTGTCTCTTTTTTTTAAAAATGTGATTGAAGAACAGGTGTTGAAAAAATTAGAATGATTTTTTTCAGCAAATTTGACTTAGTTTATTATGTGGTTATAGTGATCTTATCTTACATGTGCTAACATGAGACTACTTATTAAGACTGAGTGAGTGAGAGATGTGATTGAATAATCGAGTAAATAGGAAAATGCCTATTTTCATCGAAAGATGTTTTTACATTCAGAGCATGACATCTGCATGGCTTATTATTTACTTGTGTCATGCCAAGAAAAAATAACATGCATAAATTTTTGCAATGCACATATAGGTCATGATTCTTTACCTTTCTTTTTTGGTGTCGTGACTTATCATTCTACCTGCTAAATCATTTATATGTGTAGTCTTATATGTGTTCATCAACTTGGATTTTCTACTGTAAGCTCAGCTATTTCTTATATGTATGTGTGTGCTTTATCTCTGTCATAGTTCTTCTGTATTTATGCTTCTATACTGATCAAGCTACATAATTGTTGTTGTGAACTTGTTATTCTGGTCTTGTTATGAAAATATTCACAAAGTGCTTCTCTTTTTGTATAGGTACACTTGTTGTTATTGAAACTATTACGGTACAAGTTCCGAGAAGAATATTAAGCAGAATATTCATTATTTATTACGATTTTCGGCTGAGTGTTCTTCCCACACCCGGTAAGCTTTCTCCTCTTCATTTTTATCGTTTGGTTTTTGTTTGCATTGTACTTGGGGATTGGAGTGTTTTAATATTTTTCTTAATGTTAATTAATTAGTAAAGTCTTAGTTTCCCGTTTGAGATACAACACTAATGAGCACACATGTACGTGCTTAAGGTACCGCTCATTGTATTGGATCTTGAATTGTCTAAAGTTGGACAGTTTGGGGAAAAAAAATTTCTTCATTCAGTTAAAATAGTTATTCATTGATTCTCATGTTATATACTTGATGAAATTTCGTATTGATACATTTCTTTTCATTCTCCGGGTGCATACTTTATCGTGGTGGATGTCATCGTGTTCAAGTCGTGTATGTCGGAGATCGAAGGGAAATGTTGCCGAAATTTAGTCGAGTATGAGCATGAGAGTTAAGGATTAACTGTTAACCGAATGTTGAAAATGTTTCTTCTCGAATGGGATAGGGCCATACCCTGTCATAAGAAGTAGTTGATGAAGATCTTGGACTAAGTACGAAGTTATTGGTTTTAGTCATGGATTGCGGTTGGATGAATGCTAGACGGACAAGTGATGAGTATGAGAATGGAGTGGAAGATTTTCTACAATTTTCAAAAGCAAATGCTCCTGATAGTGGTAACGGAAGGTTTTATTGTCCTTGTGTTAACTGTTTGAATGAGAGACGACTAGAAGCTGAGGAGATATCGGAGCATCTTATTTGTGTGTGGATTTGCAAGAGTTATTCAATATGGATATGTCATGGTGAATCGTTAGACAGGCCGAGGGTGTCTCATAGAGAGGAAGTTGATGACGTGGATATGGACGATGGACTACAGGACATGATCCGTGATGTTGGGCAAAAGTCTTTTCGGCGAGCACATGTGTATAATACTTTGTGCAGTGATGCGGAAGTGGCTTTGTATCCAGGGTGCACTAATTTCACACAGTTGTCAGCGGTGTTAAGATTGTTCAATGTGAAGGCGAGAAATGGGTGGAGCGATAAAAGCTTTACCGAATTGCTTGAGTTGTTGAAAGACATGCTTCCAGAAGGTAACACATTACCGTCCTGAAACTATGAGGCGAAGAAGATATTGTGTCCGATGGGTATGGAGTATAAGAAAATACACGCTTGCCCCAATGATTGCATATTGTACATGAAAGAGTTTGAAGAGATTCACGAGTGCCCTAGGTGTGGGGTATCACGCTACAAAGTGAAGGATGGTGATTCTAGTTGTGATGCGGTCACCAAGGGTCCTCCTGCGAAGGTGTTATGGTATCTTCCAGTAATTCCGCGGTTCAATCGATTGTTTGCTAATGAAAAGGATGCAAAGAGTATTAGATGGCATACAGATGAGAGGAAATGTGATGACAACTTTGTCATCCAACTGATTCTTTGCAATGGAAGAGAATTGATAGTTTGTTTCTGGAGTTTGGCAATGAGCCCGGAAACCTCAGGCTTGGACTTGCTACCAATGGAATGAATCCATATGGAAACTTAAGTAGTATTCACAGTTCATGGCCTGTTCTCTTGGTAATTTACAACCTGTCGCCTTGGTTGTGCATGAAGCGTAAATACATTATGTTAAGTATGATGATTTCGGGTCCAAAACAGCCTGGAAATGATATTGATGTTTATCCGAGTCCCTTGATTGAAGACTTGAGAATGTTGTGGGATGAAGGCGTTGATGTGATCGACGGGTATTGCCGTGAGACTTTCAGATTGCGTGCCATGTTATTTTGCACCATCATTGACTTTCCAGCATACGGGAACCTGTGCGGGTACAGTGTTAAGGGGCATAAAGCATGTCCAATATGTGAAGAAGGCACATGTCACCATCAACTGCAACATGGAAGGAAGACAGTTTACCTTGGGCATCAGAGATTTCTCCAGCGTAATCATCCTTATCGTAGATTGAGGAAAGCTTTCAATGGACTTCCGGAGAATGAAATTGCTCCGGTGGCCTTAACCGGAGACCAAGTTTATGAACGGATGAAGAACACTAATGTTATCTATGGGAAAACCCAGAAGAAGGCTACTGAGAAGAATATATGGAAGAAGAGGTCGATCTTCTTTGATCTTCCATACTGGTGCAAGCTTGATGTAAGATATTATATTGATGTGATGCACGTGGAGAAGAATGTGTGTGACAGTTTAATCGAAACGCTTCTCAACATTCAAGGCAAGACAAAGGATGGTGTGAATGCTTGTCTGGATCTAGTTGCGATGGGTATACGAAAGCAGTTAGCTCCACATAAAGTGGGGGATAAGAAGACTTATTTGCCCCCAGCATGTCATACTTATCAAAAAAAGAGAAAAGAAGTTTTTGTGAATGTCTACGGGGAGTCAAAGTGCCACAGGGTTACTCTTCAAATATCAAGAGACTTGCCTCAATGAAAGATCTCAAATTAGTTGGCTTAAAGTCTCATGATTGCCATGTTTTGATGCAACGACTACTACCGGCCATTCGTAACATTTTGCCTAAAAAAAGTTAGACATGCCATTACTAGGTTATGCTTATTCTTCAATGCTATATGTAGCAAGGTCATTGACACTAAAAAGTTGGATGACTTGGAAAATGAGGCAACCATTATCTTGTGCCAATTGGAAATATATTTTCCACCTTCATTTTTTGACATCACGGTTCATTTGATTGTTCATCTAGAGAGGGACGATACATGAAGATCTTGAAAGGATATATGAAGAATCTACACCGTCCCGAAGCATCTATTGTTGAAAGGTATGTTGCAGAAGAAGCTATTGAGTTTTGTACAGACTACATATCAGAAGCGGAACCTGTAGGGCTTCCGAAATCTCGTCATGAAGGAAGATATGATGGTAAGGGTACACGAGGTATTATTGTTAAGAGCATGTATCGGGAGGAAGTACTTCAAGCACATTTGTATATATTGAATAACACTGATGAGGTTGAACCATACTTATATGAGCACAAAAGCATCATCAATGAAACTTACCCTATAATGAATAAAAAATGGTGTTTGAACAAGTATAATAAGACTTTCTTGAACCGGTTAAAAGAAAAAATTGCAAAGGATGGTACTGCTTCTGATACATTAAAATGGCTAGCACAGGGGGCCTAACTTTGATGTCATATGCTGGAGTGGGTACGATATCAATAAGTTTTCCTTCTATACAAAGTCCCAGGATGACAAAAGTACTATGCAAAACAGTGGGGTTATGGTCGTCGCTGAGTCCATGCATTTCTCTACTGCGAAAGATAAATACCCTGTTATGGCATCCGTCTCATACTTTGGAATCATTGAAGAGATCTGGGAGGTTGATTACAAGAAGTTTAGAGTGCCTGTTTTTAAATGTCAGTGGGTCGACAGTAACAACGGTGTGCAAACCGATGAGTTAGGATTCAAATCGGTGGACCTTAATAAGGTAGGTAATAAAGAAGAGCCTTTCATCATGGCATCCCAAGCAAAACAAGTGTTTTATATCCGTGATCCTTCAAACAAAAGGTGGTCAGTGGTTCTCCAGGGAAAAAACATGTATAATGGTAGTGAGGGAAATCAAGATTCAACTCTTGATATTTCTGATACTCCTTCTTTCTCAACACGGGTGCCTAATTTCAATGAGGAAAATGAAGTGGACGATGTACATGCTACTTGTAATGATCACTGATGCGTGATTTTTAGAATATAAATAAAGGCAAGTGCACCTTGTCGCAAACAAGTAATAAAACGGTGAGACCGGTTATCGTATCCACAGGGATTGGTTGTCAATTACCAATTCACAAACTTAACAACTATCTAGACTAAACTATAATATGAGAGATGAAACAGAAAATAAAGAAATAAAATATTTTTGTCTTTTTGGACTTTTAACAAACACTTGGATTGCAGAATTTATAACGGTTGAGATTGTCAGGTTTAGACTACACTAATCCTCCCTTGATTGCAATGAAATGGCTAACAACACAAGTCCTACTCCAATTATGCCAATCAAGCCTTTTCTAAAGTACTCAAGCCTAATGTCTTAGGTGCATTGAGCCTAAGACCCCAAATTAAACCCTAATGTCTTAGGTGGATTAATCTGTGATTTTGCATTAAGTCAAGACTTATAAGATTGCAAGCATTCAACACCTATGTCTAGATTCTTGAACTACTTGGCATATGATTCATGAGCATGCCTTAACACCAACCTTCCAGTCATCTATCAAAGCAACATATCATCCCTATGGGTAGCTAATCCAAGGAAAGCATTAAACACAGAATCACATACTCATAAAGAAATAGAGACTTGTATTGAAATCAAATCAATTAACAATCAAGTTCAGAAAAGCTACATCTAAACCCAGCAATGGGGGAATTAGCTATACATGAATATGTCTACAAAAGGAAAAGAGAGAAGAGAGGAAGAAAACTTCATGACGAATCCTTCAATCTCCTTCCAGTCCAAGAGCAGAGAGATGTCATCTTTTAGGTCCCAGTCTTCCCCCAGCCATCAGCCCTCTCTAGGGTTCCAAGCCTCTGCAAAAAGTCCCCTTTTTCTGTCTGCTGTGCTGTTATTTAAAGATCCGTCGCGCGTCACGGCCGTGATGTCCATCACGGCCAGGCCGTGACGCTTTCTGTTTCTGAAACTTTTGGCATTTTAAGTCTCTCGCGGGGCGAGACCTTGCTCGCGTCGCGAGCCTCCATTTCATGGCCGTGATATCCATCACGGCCAAGCCGTGATGGTCTCTGACTTGTGGTGGTTTTGGGTCACGGTCGTGATGTACATCACGGCTAGGCCGTGATGCACTCTGCTTTCACCCTTTCTCGCTTTTTCGCTTTACCCGATCATGGTCGTGGATTTTGCATCACGGCTAGGCCGTGATGGGCTCTGTTTAGCTCATTTTCTTGACTTTTAAGGCTCTAATCCATCCAAGCTTCATTATAGCCAAATATGCACAGTTTTTCTCCAATTTCTGCAAAACAACACAAAAAAACCACCTCATCCGTTCCAAAGGAAAAACTATACAAGATCAAACTAAAAATGCCTAAACTATATGCAAATGCATGCAGAAATGTACATGAAAAATGAGGTGAAATCACACTCATCAAATCACCCCAAGCTTAAGACTTTGCTTGTCCTCAAGCAAAAACTAAGGCCAGAAGATGAAAATAATCAGAGCAATGCATGGATAGTGAACCAAGAACCCGATTAAATGATCCAAGCAATAGGCAATTCAAACAATTCAGCAAGAGACAATCAATTCAAGTCCAATTAGGGGCTTAAGTTTCCTAGACTCACATTCTCACTGATTCGGGCACTCTTGCTCACTTGAAGCTCACCCCAAGCTTGTTTATTTGCTTGGCTCTCTTTCTTGCCTCACTCACTCAAGTGTTCAAGTATATATAACAATTCGCTCTATTTTCCTCAAGGAATGATTCCTACCATATGCTTGACTATCAACCAAGCTCCACTTTATTTATGAAAACACCTAAGAATCAAGAGGTCTTTATTTGGTTGTAACGTGGCCATGGGATTAATCTTTAGGTGGGGATAACAAGAAAGGGATATTTCAAAAGGCTAAACCAAGTATCAAACATTTCAACACAAGACAACTTCTAAAATACCTTCTTGGGTTTTCAATATATTTTTCCACCTTTCTTTTCTTTCTTTTTCTTTTTATTTCTCACTTTTCTTTTTGTCATCCCCTTCTCTATTTATTTTTCTCTTTTTTTTTTTATTTGGAGAAGGGGAGATTTTTTTTTTTCTGATTCTTTCATCCCAAACTTTCAACTACCTTTTTACCCTTTTGTAATACTTTAGAAGGTCCCTTGTCAAATATATTTATCAAAACATTTCAGGGTACCAAGAAAAGCATTTTATTCATTCAGGCTCAAAATTGGGCAACTAAGGGGTAGCATTTCATCATTCAAAACTCAGAAGGCCAGAAAAAATACCTATTGCCTCAATCATTTTCAAAAATGTTTCCAAAAATTTTCAAGCTTCGAAATGGTTCCAAGTCAAGTTCTAGAGAAAACAAACCAAGAGGAATAACACTCAACACAAAGAACGGGGGCAGATTTAGTGAGTACCCCCTAATGGCTCAAAAGCTCACATTTGTCAGTTCAAGAACCAGTGAAAAACACAAGTCTAAAGAAACATATGCTAATCATCAACTATCCAAGATCATCTCAAGTATATTCATTTGCAGCCATATCACAAGAATAAACAGAATTGGGTTCAAGAATTCACTATCACAGAAAAATTGGCACTTAGCTCTCACAATCATAAGCTCAATCTAAGCAGGGGTAACCGAATCATGCGATCATGCAAACTTAAGCCTATATGAATGCAATATTTACAATGCAAGCAAAAAGATTACCCCTACCCCAAGCTTAAAGATTTACATTGTCCCCAATGTAAACAATCAAGTTGGAGAGGGGAGAAGAAAAATAAAATAAAATAAAGCAAAAAATTGGAACGGCTTACCGAGGCGGTAGCGGGTGTTGGCTCACATGCTTTTCGACTTTGTTTCTCCCTGCTCTTTTTGCTTCTCCTTCCTTCCTTATTACCCTGCAAACACTTGGCAATTGACAATTTATTATTTTCCTCTTGAGCTTCTCAAATTATTCAAGAGGTTGAAAATCAAAAACAAAAACTAACTAAAGAGAAGGGTTAAGAAAGGTTGGGTTGCCTCCCAATAAGCGCTTCTTTAACGTCACTAGCTTGACTCATTAAGAAGCATCCACCTGGATCCCATAACCTGTGGTATAAGGACCAAGGGATGCTAACCATGTGAGATCCTTCACCTGGATCCCACAGTTTGCAGCAAAAATGTGGAAGTGAGCGCTCGAAATTCATGCTGACTTCTTCAAATGGGAAGCGCTTTTCAATTCCTCTCGGGTCAAAGATGACCCCTTTATCAATAAAATCTTCCCAATAAAAATGGGGTTCAACCTCAGGCAGAGGCATGAACTCCATTGTTGACTGCTTTAAAATGTGAGGTGGCAAACAATTCGAGAGGATCATTGGTTCTGTTCTGGCTTCTGTACAATCTTCACTCTCAGCATTGCCAAATCCATCACCTTCCAAATATGCAGAAATCTCCGCACAAACCACACAAGTGTTTCTTGTAACATCCTAAAATTCTAACATAATTAATTTGAAAAAAATAAAATAAATAATAATAATAATAATATTAAGTTATTAAAAAGGTGTAGTGCAAATAAAATATAAATGAGAGATTAAGTGTAAAGAAGTGATGGTATAAGGATTTATTGCAATTTATTAACTATTATAGAAAATGCAAAATTATATATATATATATATATATATATATATATATATATATATATATATATATATATATATTAATATATGAATATATATATATGCACATTATTATATGAAAAAAAAAAAGAAGAAGAATAAGGGGGGTTACATGGGCGTTAAGCCCACCCATGCTTTTGGCCAAACCTAAAACTCCTGCGCCTGCTACGTATGTATATATATATATGTCTACAGTAAAGAGAAAAAGGGGAAAAACGCGTCAGAGGCTGCGCCGCACAGTGTTGCATTTGCCTTCTTTCCTTTCTTGCCAGTACAACCGTAACAACATAGATCCAAGAACGCCACCAAACGGGAGATGAATTTTTAGGAAAGCACAAATCCCTATCATACGTGATTTTTAGAACACATTGGAGGTCTTCGAGAGGTGAGTGAAAATACTTTTTCTCACACTTTCATGGTACAATTGATTTGAAGCTTTGTTATATAGACTTGTTTAATCACAAAAATTAAGATTTTAGAGTACATGATTTTTATTTGGAACTTTGAAATATTTTCACGTCACTTGATGAATTGGTTTAGTGAGTGTAATTTTCTTTTTATTCTATTAATGTTTGATGCAATAAAATGATAATGATAAAGAAAATAAATAGCTAAATAGATGCCCAAATTTTGTACCGTGTGTAACCTTATTGCAGTGGCATAACATTATTTATGTTTGATATTAGATGATTCTATTGATACATATATGCCACGCCCCTGTGAGTGAATACATGTACTATAACAAGCATAAATTATATTAAGGACTTATATGTTATGGTTGTGTTTGTATTTTAAATCCTGTTATAGTGTCTATGTAATTGCTGCATGGAGTTTGAGGAAATATTTGGTAGTCATCTGGGATGACATTTGACAGTTATCTGGGATGACATGTTGCATGGTACATATGAGTTGGTCATCACCTTCCGGGAAGGGGTGACGGTTGTACATTCTATTCCGGGAATAGGATGAGAGATATCACCATCTGGTATGGGATATCGATTTATTGAAAATATTCACATCTGGGATGGAATATTAGATACCTCCATCTGGGATGGGGAAGGCAGTGGGACGCCATTGCATGGATATGAGCTCATAGACCTTAGTGGATCTGGGATTCACACCGGTTTTGGGAACCAAAGAGTCAAGTTAAGTGATTCTGGGAATCACCGAGTCATGTTTGTGGAGTTGCCTTGTGTAGAGTTTGCATGGTGAATGTGATTAAATGCAATGTGATGTGACCGTTGCTGAGTTTATGAGTTTGTGTTTTAAATGCTTGACATTAATTTTATATATATGTATATATAATTATTATTTTGGAGGTTTATTATATTCAATATTTTAAAAATTAGCGGGTACCATGAATGTTTTTCCTATTCGCACCTACTGAGAACAACACTATTTGCGAAAATATTTTTAGAACTTGATTTTTATTCACTGGGATTATATCTCATTAAAAGTGTTGTTTTCAGAGCACGAGGACGATATCACTGAAGCTGAGGAGGATTGAAGACTTAGCGAATTTACTTATTTATTAACTAGCTTTGTTAGTATTTTATTTTGAATAAGGAGCCGTTTGTGGCTAGACATATTTATTTTATTTTTTTTCGTTGGGTTTATTAGTAGACGCCCGGTTTTGAGGCTTGGGATTTTTATTTGGACATATGGACTTATTATTTATTACTTTGATACATTATTACTATTTTATTTAATATGAGACATTGTCCAGACTTATATAATTGATAAAAATTTTATGACTAACATATTTTAATTAAATTTATTAGAGGATTTTTATACAATTTGTTTTGGGTTACTAATGTAACGAAGGCTGTTACATTTCTCCCATCACATTCCACACATGCATTGGAACTAATAGCATCATCTAATTCCAAAAGTTTTTCATCATCCCCAAGCATGGTGAAATAGATATCCTCCAAATGCATTTTCCTCTCAATCTCTTCAGTCAAGGGTTCAATGGGGAATGGTGCAACTATGTTCTCACAAACAGGTTCTTCACTTCTTGACTCGGTTGCTTCCACTTCTTCTTCTTCCTCATCATCCATTTTGGCATCATCTTCATCATCATACTTTATTGCATCACCTTCATCGTCATCTATCAAGTTCCCTTTTGACATTCCGGATAGTTGGTTAGAGATTTTCTCAATAAGTACCCCGAAACTTCGAATGGTGGCTTCTTGATTTTTTAATTCTTCCATTGTTGTTGCCATGAAGTTCTCCAAAACAGCCTCTAAGTGAGGTCGACTATCCGGGATAGGTTGCTCAACCTCGACTGGGAATGCGGATTTGAAGTTCTCCCAAGCAACTTCCAATGGGGATGGCTCATCTTGATATGAAGGTGTGGAAGATTCCCAATGTTCCTCTTGCTCAATCCAAGTATTGTCTGGAGGGTTCCCCCACCATGGAGTAGAAGTGTTGGGAAATTGATTTCCCCATTCAGAACAACCTACCATTGGTGGAGGAGAGATTTGTGCCCTTGATAACTCATTACTCACTTGTTGGATGTTTACGGCTAATTGCAGCATATCTACCCGCAGCTGCAGCTCAGATATCTCCATTTCTGCATCAGATGGCTGATAATAATTATAGTCCATGATCCTGCCAAACCAATCTTCACCTCACAGACAATTAAGCCCAAGATCAAAGAAACACTAAATCAAGTATATACAAAACTTAACAAAAGAAAGCGATCAATTATATACAGAAAAATAAAATAAAAAATGTCTAAACTAGTTGTCTCATTTGTTACTAATGATATTGACAAAACCAATCCCCGGCAACGGCGCCAAAAACTTGATGCGTGATTTTTAGAATATAAATAAAGGCAAGTGCACCTTGTCGCAAACAAGTAATAAAACGGTGAGACCGGTTATCGTATCCACAGGGATTGGTTGTCAATTACCAATTCACAAACTTAACAACTATCTAGACTAAACTATAATATGAGAGATGAAACAGAAAATAAAGAAATAAAATATTTTTGTCTTTTTGGACTTTTAACAAACACTTGGATTGCAGAATTTATAACGGTTGAGATTGTCAGGTTTAGACTACACTAATCCTCCCTTGATTGCAATGAAATGGCTAACAACACAAGTCCTACTCCAATTATGCCAATCAAGCCTTTTCTAAAGTACTCAAGCCTAATGTCTTAGGTGCATTGAGCCTAAAACCCCAAATTAAACCCTAATGTCTTAGGTGGATTAATCTGTGATTTTGCATTAAGTCAAGACTTATAAGATTGCAAGCATTCAACACCTATGTCTAGATTCTTGATCTACTTGGCATATGATTCATGAGCATGCCTTAACACCAACCTTCCAGTCATCTATCAAAGCAACATATCATCCCTATGGGTAGCTAATCCAAGGAAAGCATTAAACACAGAATCACATACTCATAAAGAAATAGAGACTTGTATTGAAATCAAATCAATTAACAATCAAGTTCAGAAAAGCTACATCTAAACCCAACAATGGGGGAATTAGCTATACATGAATATGTCTACAAAAGGAAAAGAGAGAAGATAGGAAGAAAACTTCATGACAAATCCTTCAATCTCCTTCCAGTCCAAGAGCAGAGAGATGTCATCTTTTAGGTCCCAGCCTTCCCCCAGCCATCAGCCCTCTCTAGGGTTCCAAGCCTCTGCAAAAAGTCCCCTTTTTATGTCTGCTATGCTGTTATTTAAAGATCCGTCGCGCGTCACGGCCGTGATGTCCATCACGGCCAGGCCGTGACGCTTTCTGTTTCTAAAACTTTTGGCATTTTAAGTCTCTCGCGGGGCGAGACCTTGCTCGCGTCGCGAGCCTCCATTTCATGGCCGTGATGGCCGTGATGGTCTCTGACTTGTGGTGGTTTTGGGTCACGGCCGTGATGTACATCACGGCTAGGCCGTGACAGACTCTGTTTTCAGCCTTTCTGCCTTTTCAGTTTTACCCGATCATGGTCGTGACGGGCATCACGGCTAGCCCGTGATGGGCTCTGTTTAGCTCATTTTCTTGACTTTTAAGGCTCTAATCCATCCAAGCTTCATTATAGCCAAATATGCACGGTTTTTCTCCAATTTCTGCAAAACAACACACAAAAACCACCTCATCCGTTCCAAAGGAAAAACTATACAAAATTAAACTAAAAATGCCTAAACTATATGCAAATGCATGCAGAAATGTACATGAAAAATGAGGTGAAATCACACTCATCAATCACCAAGAAGGGTTATGGGAGAACTTACTACTTGACCATAGTGTAAGTTTAGTTTGAGTTATGTTTAAAGTCATATTATATGTTTACATTGATATTTATAAGTTATGCTTACGTTGATCGATATTTATAAGTTATGCTTACATTGATCCTGACATACTGACAATTTTTTTTGTGTTTAAACAGGTATACATGGCTGATCATGAGGATATCCCTCCTTCATGCAGCGGGTCGGAGACCCCGTCTACGGGTAGAAAGGGTAGACGTGCCACACGAATGAGGAATTTGATTGCCAACCGTGGTTCAAATCAAAGGATAAGAATCGACTTTGATGCTAATCTCAATCCTATTGGGCCAATGGCAGAGCAGTTCATCAGTTTTGTGGGCACCCTTGCTCGAAGCAAGCCTAGTATACTTATTGAGCGTTGGAAAGATGTACCGCAGGACGCGAAGCATCAGATATGGGAGAGTATTTTGGTATTTATACTTTTACGTCCTGTGTTTGTATCTACTTTATTTTAATCTTATTAACATCATACAGTAATTCATTGATTCTTTTGGTGTTAATGTAGCTCACCTTTGACCTGCCGGATACGACGGATATGAAGAAGCGTTTGATAAAGTATGCTGGTGAGCGTTGGAGGGCTTTTAAGGTGGACCTGGGCAGATATTATGTATTCAAGCCAAGCTGTGAAAAGAACCCACTTGAGGTGTACCCGTTTCTTGACCAGGCGATGTGGGATCGCTTTGTTCAGAGCCAACATGATCACAGCTTTCAGGTTAACTTATTTGAGTTGTCTCTAAATTTATGTAATTTCATTAATTTTATTAATTTACTTATGTAATTTAATTGTCTTCTATTTATAACAAGAGAAGAGGAAAAAGGGGCAGGAAAACCAAAGCAAGAATGTCTACCCCCATATACTGCCTCATGGGGGATATAAAAAACTTGACCTGACAATGGTGGAAAAGGAAAAGAAAAGACTTCAGCAAGAAGCATCTCAGGCAGATCCTACAGCTGATAATCGTCCAGAAGTTGTTGATCCACCTCCACCCCCACGCCATCGTAAATGGAAGAGGGCCCGATAAAGAAGTACGGGACAATATACATCTGAGGAGGCCCGCCAAGTAGCTGAGAAGATTGTAAGTATAGTTTGAATTGTAATTGTGAGTTTAACAATGTTACCGAATTGTAATGTGACCTAATATTTTATATGTTGTAGGATGCCTTGGACGAGCAGGCCACTCAAGGAACCTTTGTTCCTAGAGGACGCGAGGATATCTTAGCTGCTGCCATCGGTAAACCAGACCACCCGGGTCGTGTCATTCGTGTTGGATGGGACGTTGGCATTCGCCAATACCATGGTTCATCTTCACACCAACGCCACAGGGATGTTGATGTAGATAGAGAACGGCTAAAACGGGAGATTGTAGATGAGCTTAGACAGAAAATGGCCCAGTAGTTTTCCCAACAGCTGGCAATAATGACTGCTATGTCCGAGCAAAACACAGGTGTCCAACCCTCTGTCCATGTGAGCACTAAGGGCTCATGTGATCCTCCTCATCAGCCTGAAAATGATGATGATGATGATGATGATGATGACCCTGATAGGTGTGAGCTGTATGTTGATGATCATCATGATCGCCGCTTAGTGGCATTGGGGAGGGCACATAAATTAGGTAATATCAGACACCACCGTTTATTACCGGATAATCAGGTGAGGGTCGTGGTTGAGATTATTCGAGATGCTGATGCTCGAGTCCCTGTGCCTACTGAGGAGGTTCAAACAATGGGTCAGGCCACTGGTAATTTCATCCCCTGGCCAAGAAGACTGGTCAGATTTCTTGTTGCATCTGAGGTATTCAATTAGTTGTGTTTTTCTATATTTATAGTTGAAATTATTTATTATTCTTTAAAGATAATGTTTTTTTTAGGATGTTGGAAATGATATTCTGCCTAAAAGGTTGGATCCAGGAAGACCAGAAAGTTTGCTCCTGCCAAGGTATTCATTTGACCATTCAATTAATTACGAATGAAAAAACTTAACTCACAACTAGAAAATTGTTATTTTCGGACGGATTCACAGACAGATTTTAGATGGAATTTGGACACTTATCCCACGGATTTTGGACTGACAATTAATTTCAGACGGATTTCAGATAGAACACCCCCCGTCCGAAAAAGTCCCGTTGCAAATTAAAAATTCTGTCCGAAATTCCGTCCGAAATTAGTTCCAGACAGATTTCGAACAGCTTTCAGACAAGCACAAAAATATGAATTTTGGTTATATTGGCTTAATTTCAGACGGATTCAATATTGCTATTCATTCAAATTCTGGACAGATTTCAGACAAATGTTATGATATTATTTTGGACAAATTTCCCACGGATTAGATAATCATATTTAAATAATATTTTTTGATAAACAAATCATGTTTATTAATAAAAAGGATCCAACTTAAATAATTATGCATACCAAATTAGGTACCTGGACTTGGAATCTAATATAATATAATAAAAAATAATTATTATTAAGGTACCACTCTAGACAAGTATCAAGCTTCAAATAAACAAAAACACAAAGTATCTTGAAATACAAGAATGATATATTAAGATTCAAAGTATTAAAATATCATTACAAACATCAAAGACATAAATTTATTCCTCATTGTTACTTTGATCACTAAACTCTTCATCTTCATCTAACACATCATCCATCATCTCCTCATCATCATCATATCATTGTCGTTGTCATCTCAATAATGGGAGTGGTTCCTCTCATATGCTTGTTGTAATGGGAAAATGAGTAAATGTCATCTTATTAACTTGAGGCTCTGCCCTGTAACAAGTGGACCAATAACAACCGCACCAAAACATATAGCAAATTGAAGAGGGGTAACATTAAATTTGGGCCATCGAAGTCCTGCCACAATTTAGTTTAATAACATCAATTTATACCATCCACTATGAAAGCCAAACTCTAACAAAAAAAAAAAAGCCAAACTCGCACATCATCTTAACATCACAATTACAAGATGAAACAATAACAAGGAAAAGAAAATTAAAAACACAAGATCAGTTCTACTACTTAAAGGTAATAAGCAGTGACAACTAGAAAATTAACTGTCAGTATAAAGTAATTAGTACTGTTGATGTTGTGTGTGTATTTAAAAGCTAAAATACTTGCAAATTCCAATATAACACAAATAAAATAGTTTAGAGACTGACCTCAACAAGTGTTTTTCTATATGCTTAGAGTCTTGTACCTTTGGTGCATATCAGATACGGCTCTCACTTCCCAATAGGATCACCAGTTATCTATAATTTCAAATTACAAATGTATATATAGTCAGTGTTTATTGATTCTAGCTCAATTGATTATGTCATCACTACATAAAGGACAACATAATAGCAAGTGACATAGTGATTTACCTCTCTTGACATAAGACTTCTTGGGATAACCCTGCACAAACAAGTCCAAGATGCATATTAAAACAAAAATCAGGATACGAAGGTTTCATTCAAAAGGTCAGAAGACAGAATATTTCAAAGGATAATGATTTCAATAAAATAACAAAATGAAACCAAAGACCAATTTGATCTCCCCATAATGATAAAAGAACTTCTTTAAACTAAGGGCAATTATATTCTACCCCATCAGTGAGCATTTTATTGACAACTATTTATTTTTAAATATTTTTTTATAAAATTACGATTTATAAGCTTTGCCTCTTCATCTAAAGAATTGCTGTAAAAAACCAGACTACTAAAAAGGTAATACTGAACTCAATATTTCAAAAATGTCAATAACTATATTAAACAATTAGTCCTGGAACTTTAGACTTCTTACTCTACAAGCATACATATATACATGGATGGGGAGAGCATGAGGTCAAACAATGAAATAAGGAAATTGAAAATGGCAATTCACCTTTAGAGTGTCATCTTTGTTGAAAAGATAAAATGGAACCCTGCATCCATATATACTTGGAGTTGAGGGTCTCCAAACAATTGCAACAATAAAGTTAAATGATAAGAACCAAAGATAACAATTCAACTGATCTATAACCAAATATTAAGAAAATACAAGATATACATGGATAGGGAGAGCACGAGGCAATGAGTGTGCGAAAGTGACTTTAAACACTTGATACATATACGGATATGCATGTACTTACTCATATACATATTTATAAAGTAAACGCATGTAAACGTAAAATAAATACACAGTACTAAATTGTTTCAGCTAACTTTTCTAATATTTTGATTATTTAAGGAAGAGAACAAAGAGGGCTAGAACACAACAGCTGCACCAATAGGAGGAAAATACATAGGAAACAAATGGAGAAAAAGAAGGTGGTGAAAACATAAATTCCAGTTTAGCCTTGACAAATACGTGCCTTCAGTTAGGAAATTCTATATAAAAGTTCTATATAGAAAGGAAACCAGATTGAAACTCAAGAAGTGTTGAGAAAAAAGAGGTTCTGGAATCCCATAACTCATCCGCAGGTTCTGGAATCCATACCTCAGCATAAACAGAAATATATGTCTAAAAGATCTTCAGTAAAATAAGTTTGGCATTTTACCAAATAGTATATGTGCAAACCAAGTAAAACTAATTCAACCTCAAACAGAGTAACTATACAAGGTCGAAACCAAATTAAAATGTCCAGCAAGTTCCATATCTAATGTGCATGCTAGGAAGTTCAATTCATAAAAAATCAGAAATAAAGAAAATTTCCAATCACAAATTTTCATTTACATCTTACACTTCATTACCATGTAGGCTTTGCAGCTTTTGAAGTACATCAAACCCTTCATTGGACTTGAACAAACAAAGAAACCCGTGAAACTCTTCTGCTACCACTCTCTTCCATTCATTTTCCTCTTTTACACAACAAAAAAGATAGAAGAAAAGAAGCATAGATCTCACTCCTTCTCCCATTCCACTTTAGTTCAGCTACCATACAAATTAACAATCATGATCATCATCTTTCATCAACCTAGCTGCATCATAGGCTTTAGAGTTTAGACATAGCTTCAATAATATACATCAACATTCCGGTTTCAACTAAAATGCTACCATGACAATTCAACTAAGCTTTCCTAAAATCCTAAGACTAAGCTTCAACTTCACAATTCAAGTTTCTAGGACTTCATAAATTAACAAACTAAATACAATAAAGTGAACGCATAAAAAAATTTCAAATCACAATTTATTTATCTCCAAAACTAAAACAGATTCTCACGACGAATTATCGAAATACAATTTTCCCTAACGTGAAAATGAAATTTGAAATAAAAATAAGATGATGAAATAACAATTACCATCGGTTTCGAGACAAATCCTACACTGAATTTGTTCGTTGGGACTAGTTTTGGGAGGGACAAGAAGCAAATTACGCTCCAAGTGATCCGCATTAGAAAAACCTAGAGGGTAGAAATCAAATGATCAGAGGTTTAATCAAGTTTAGGAAACTATGAATTCCACATCGTTAGAGGAGAAGAATCAAGAACCTTAGTGAAATTTTGGAAATCGATTAAGAACAAGATAAATGAAATTAATCTATGGGGATGAAAAACCTAATCAAAGAGAAAGAAATCAGAGAAGATACTAAATCAATGAAAGAAACGAATGACACCTGAAAATGAATTTGAGAGGTCAAGGGTTTCTGAAGATGCATCAAGCAGAGAGAACAAGAGAGAGTTGAGAACTTGAGAGTTCGTTGGAGACGGTGTTCACTGTTGAGTGCAACAAATTGAGAAAAAGAATAAAATATAAAGAGGAGGGTGGTGCGACCCGCCGCGAGAGGTGGTTTGCGTTCTGGGTTATGGGTCTGTGGTGGTTGGTATTAGTTCCCTGTTTCCGGCGCGGTGGTCCTGATTGGAGGAGCAGCGATCGGCCGGTGTCGCGTGGCTGCCTTCTCGTCGAGCAGCGGTCGGACGGCACGATGGCGCGCTGCTGGACGTTGACGGCAAGGTCGGTGGTCGCGGCCTGGTCCAAGAGTGAAGGAAGAAGGAGTTGAAGTTAGGGAGAGAGATGAGAAGAAGGGTTTGCTCTTTTGTTGAAGAAGGAGAAAAATAAAAGGAAAGAAAGAATGTGGGGGCGTTTTGCGCGTGACCAGGGAAGGAGGGGATATTTCTTTTGTTTTCTTTTATTCCGTGTGAAATCTGTCTTAAATTTTCGGACAGATTTCAGACGGATGTAAGATAAATCAAGAAAAACATAAAAAATAATAAATTCGTGTGAAATCTGTCTCAAATTTTCGGACGGATTTCAGACGAATTTCAGACAGATTTCAGACAGAGGTAAGAAATCAAGAAAAAATATAAAAAAATAACAAGTCCGTGTGAAATCTGTCTCAAATTTTCGGACAGATTTCAGACGGATGATTCGAAAAGACCCAAGATAAAAAAAAATATGAAACCGATCCGTGCGAAATCTGTGGGAAATATTTTGGCGCGTTATTGGCACGAAAGTTTGAGACAAAGTAGAGACGGATTTGAGAAGGAATCTCATTGAAAATTACATTCGTCTCAAATCCGTCCGAAATGTTAATAAAATTTCATACGGAAATATTTCCGTCCGAAAATTCCGTCTGAAAATTCAAGTTTTCTAGTAGTGACCGTAATTACTAATGTATATCTTTGTTGTTTAGGGGATTGACAAAGGGGATCCTGGTGGTGTTTTTACACATCTGGCTATGCAGGTTGTGAACATGGAGGCTAACGCAGCTTTGGTAAGGTTGGAACATGATGCCAAGCCAGGTGACGATCTGTATATCCAAAGAAGGAAATTATGGAGATGGTGCTCGATCGTGAAATGGCTAGTGCTGCACACATCTCGTTATGGTGCACGTAAGTACATTTTATTGGTAAGTTAAGTAATTAAATTTTAAATACTATGATAATTAACATGTTTTATCAATATATTTGGTATCTGCATCGCATGTTAGTTGATCAGGACAACCTCACCCTTTATGGGTTCATTGACCCCATGCTCATTCAGGGTGATGTTCTCCTAACATCAGAAGACCCGATTGCCCGTGATATACTTGCCCGAGATGATCATCAGTTCTACCTTGTACCTTATCTCAATAAGTAAGTACCAGTTATTTAATTATAACGTACTATATATGACTTAGTTACTAATTGTTCGCAAATGTAGTAAACATTAGCAATTGTTGATCTTGTGCCCTCGGTTGAATGTCGTGGTCTTCGTCTGCTAGATGGGAAATAAGCCGGTGAAGCAACTGAAGATCATCTTGGAAACGTAAGCATTAAAATAATTTATAATCAGTAATGAAGTTGTTTTAATCATCTGAAATCTATAAGATATACTTTAATTAATGTTTATTTTCTTATGATAGTTCTATTGATGCAATCCACATGCTGCATGGTGAAAGGTGTCGGGCTATTAGATTGATTATTCCTAACGTAAGATATTTATTACAAATGCTTCAAGCACAGTGGGTATAATTATTGATTTCTATTTAATTCCTTATATTCTAATTGAGTTTCATTTGTATGTAGTCCCGTAGACAACGTGGATCATGAGAATGTGGATATTACGTGATGAAGTGGATGGTCGAAATTATCTACTCCGGTATCACTGAAAGATGGCAGGAGGTAAATGCTAATTTGTAACATAATTAGTTGTAACAGTTATAGACTCGTTATATGTTTTATTTTAGCTTATTACTTAAAAGATATAATCTTATTGTCCAATTAAACTTGCAGATATTCAACAATCCGACTCCACTCTCTGATGCCGACATCAATAACATAAGGATGCGTTGGGAAACTTTCTTTCTTGAAGTGTACCAATTACCATAGTTTGTATGTAGTTAGTTTATAATAAACGCATCATGTACTAACTATAGTGTACTTTTGACTGATATATGTTTTGACATGAAATCTATAATATATCATATGTAGATTTTTGGTTTCTAATTATCTTTGTTGTCTGAATGTAACTGAATGTATTGATTGTTTGTAATCTTTTAATTTAGTGTGTTTTGGTTGTACAAAAGTGATTGTGTTGGGAATATTTAGATTTTGTATTGATCTGGATTACTGGATTGCTAAAACAGGGGAAAAGACTGTCCCTACTGTAAAGGGGTGTTTTTAAAATAAATAAAAAACTTTCACATCGATTTCTGAAAAAATCGATGTAATAACTCAACATTTCACATCGGTTTCTTAAAAAACCGATGTGGTAACCCCACTTTACACATCGGTTATTTTTAAAACCGATGTGAAATGTTGGGTTATCACATCGGTTTTTAAAATAACCGATGTGGAAAATAGGGTTACCACATCAGTTTTTAAGAAATCGATGTGAAAAGTGCTGAACAGGATCTATTGTCTTGCTGAAATAGAATTTTTGACATCGGTTTTAAAACCGATGTGAAATACCAAAAAAAACCGATGTAAATCCATTTTCTGTACTAGTGAGAAGTCACGGGTCTCCTCAAAGCTGTCCAATGGATTCAAAGCTTGGACCTCAATGCAAATCATTTTGTCTTTGAAGAACTTGACTGTAAAGTGGTGGTTGAGGTTGATGACGTTCTAAAGCCTAAGAGTGATATCTTTATGTTTGGTCATATTATTACAGCGTGTCATAGTTTAATTTTTCTTCTCCAAACTTTGATGTTAGTTTTGTTAGCATGCAAGTAAATGGTGTAGCCCATATATTAGTAAAGACGACATCATTTTTAGCTAGCTCTATATTTCATCTTGTATTTCCCAGTTAATTGTTAATGAAATGTATTGAGGTCTTTCTTTTAAAAAAATGAAGAAGATTTTTAATATGTGTATAATATACATTTATTTTCCTAAAATTTTGGATATGGGGAAATAAAAAATGGAGAGGATATTTTTCCGTTTGTCCAGAAATATAAAGTTCACTTTATGCTCTTTACATTCGACAACGTAAGTTCTTGTAGATATTAAATATATACTTTAACATATGATATTTATTAAGTGTTGCTAATATGGAATAGGGACTCCTTTGGAAATGTTTTCCGTAGAAAAAGGCGTTTGATTGGTAGACTAAGGTGGCGTTTGCAAGAGCTTATCTAAGCTTCTTTTGATTTATCTGATGATATAAGCTCTTATGCAGTGTGTTTGACAGAGCTTATAAAAATAACTTATGTCATCCCATAAGTAATTTTTGACTTATTTTCATAAGTCACTGGGAGAAGCTTATGGAATTATCATAAGAGCTTATGCACTAAAAACTCTCTCCGTGTTTTTCACTATTCGAATCCTCTCATGCCCCTTTCTTTCTTTAAGCGCTTATGGTATAAGCTCTCATGCGATAAGGTCTTATGTGATAAGCTCTTAATTAAGCTGTTTACCCAAACGCACCATAAGGGGATTGAACGTAAGCTTCTTGAAGGTAAGCTTCTTGAAGGACCCAATGAATGTTTATCTCATCTTAAATATATTTTATGGGCTGATTGTCTTAACATCCTTCATCAAGAAGAAGTTTATTGATTTCAACAATCAAGAGTCAAATGGCAAAATACCCTCTAAGGTGTTGGCATTTTCAAGGCAAATGCTCCTGGGGAGAATCCCAACTAAGATGAACCTGCTTACAAACAAAAATGTGTATTTTGTGAAAGGGAAATTGAAACTGAGCAACATCTGTTTATATCTTGTCATTTGGTGAATTCTCTGTGGAGGAAGATTTATGGCTGGTTGGACATTCCAGTTATCCCAGACCATTTTTTGCAACATAGAGGTTTGCTCAAAGGAAAGGAGAAGAAAATTAGAGGAATGTCCATTTGGCATGCGGTAATCTGGACAATATGGCTGGAAAGAAATAATGCAGTCTTCAACAACAACAAAACTGACATTCTCAGGCTGCTAGACTTGGTGAAATGCAGGGCTTGGAGTTGGGTGAACAATTCATTGGATGGGCAAATTATGTTTACTGATTGGTGTTTATGCCCAATGGAATGCACAAACATCATTAGGCGTTGCATGTTGGCTTTACTGCTGCTGTTACCTACAAGAACTGAGAAATAATGAACACAATTTTCTGCACTTGCGGTACAGTGAAGTATTGAAAGATTAAGTTTTAATCTTAGTTTCATGGGCTGATTGGGATAGAGACATGGATGTTTTCCAGTCCTTTTTTGATGCTGGTTTCTTCTGTTTCTGTCAACTTGGGAACTCCTAAAGCATGGATTATTTTTGTAAATGTGGGGACAAGAGAGACATGATAGGATAAGTTATCGTATCCTGTCTGAAACTGTTGCTTGGTGAACCAGCAGGATAGGATAAGTCAATCCTGTAACTTATCATATCCTGTCAATCTAGTTAAAATTCTATCCTGAGGGAGGGCTGGGTTAGAACTCAACAGGATAATATAAGGTGATTTTTTTTTTCGATAACAAGTAGGATAGGGTGATTTAAAGTATACTAAAATATATAATATATAAAATAATTAAAATATAATAAAATAATAATTTAAAGTATAATAAAATTTAACATGATTACCAAAAAAAAGGTATAATAAAATATAAAATATTTAAAATAATAAAAATATTAATAATCAATTTTAAAATTTATTTTTATTATATCACAATGCTAAGTTTGTTATTTTATATTATTTTTAAAAACGGTAAAATATAAAAAATTATTCTAATAATTTAACTATATGTAAAGTAAAAACAAAAAATGAATATTTAAAAATATAAAAAATTAATTTTAGTTAGACAATATTTAAAAAATTTAAAACATTATATATAATTTTATCATAAGGATAATTTTGTTTTTTATTATAAATTTAAATAATGAAAATTATAAAAAAAAGTAAATCTAATAAAAAATGAAAACATTTAGAATAAAAACAAAAAATTTTAAAATTCAAACTTAAATTATAATGCCGTCCAGTTGGTTATCTGGTGGACACCAAACGTCGGATAGGATAACAGCTTATCCTGCTCATATCCTATCATACTCATATCCTGTTTTCTTATCCTATCCTGACCACCAAAAACGAGTCATAACATCCGACAACGTAAGTTGTTGTAGATATTAAATTCACCTTACATTTTTTGTCGACTTAGACCTAGGGCGTCTTTTTTTTTTTTTGGTGATATGACCTAGGGCGTCTTACATTTTTTTTCACTACAAGAATTTAAGCTATTTCCCAAGGCATATTACCCAGGGCAAAAATCCCTAGGAAATTTTGACGTTTCCCACGGTTAAAGCCTTGGGAAAGTTCTCTCTATGGTTCCCACGGGTTGGGCATTGGGTAACAGAGGCGCCAACTGCTCCCGCTTGTTTTCCCACGGATTGGGCCGCGGGTATCTGATGATTAAGCCGTTTCCCAGTCGTGGGCCGTGGGAAATATGTTACATGAGGCGCCGTTTCCCAGGGCTGTGGCCGTGGGAAATATGTTGAGCGTCGTTTCCCAAGGCTGTGGCCGTGGGAAAAATGTTGAGGCGCCGTTTTCCAGGGTTGTGGCCGTGGGATATATGTTACATGAGGTGTCGTTTCCCAGGGCTGTGGCCGTGGGAAATATGTTAAGGCACCGTTTCCCAGGGCTGTGGCCGTGGGAAATATGTTACATGAGGCACCGTTTCCCAGGGCTGTGGCCGTGGGAAATATGTTGAGGCACCGTTTCCCAGGGCTGTGCCATGGGAAATATGATGAGGCGCCGTTTCCCAGGGCTTTGACCAGAGTGTTTTCATCCCAACCACCACTGCTCTTCTCCCCTCACTTCCACCACCTCCACCTCCACCATACCCTTTGCACAACCCACAAACCCCCCCCCCCCCCCCCCCCCCCCCCAAATAGAACCAGCAAACCAAAGAAGTTTGCAAAATCAGCGGTGGTAGGTGAACATGTGGCGCGATAGTGATGACAGAATGATCGGACGGTGTGGCGAAGGCGGACGACGATGGCTAGCTGCGGATTCGAACCACATGGGTTAGATCCAGACCGCGAAGGTCAGAGCTAGATCTCGTCTGGTGTGACGCAGCGGGGCGGGCGGTGCTTCAATGAACGATGAAGTAGGGCTTCGCGATGGTGGTTGGTGGCGGTGACGGCTCGTGACGGATCCGAACCGCGTGGGTCAGATCCAGACCGCGTCTGGTGTGACGTGGTGGTGCATCGGTGAACGGCGAGGTGGGGCTTCGCGGCGGTGATTCGTGGTGGTGTCGGTTTGTGGTGATGGTGGTGGTGGTGGTGGTGGTGTAGAAGATCAGTGGCAATGGGGATGGAATTCACAACAGCCAACAGGGAACGAAAAGTGAATAACCAAAAAAAAATACATAGGTTTCCCAAGGTTAAAACCCTGGGAAATGTCCCAAGGAAAATTCCGTGGGAAACGTTTCCTAAGGATTTTTCCGTGGGAAACTTTTCTCAGGGAGTAGTCCGTGGGAAATTTCCCAAGGGTGTGATCGCAGGGTATTTCCCAGGGCATATCCGTGGGAAACGTTTCCGACCAGCTGAAAACCGAGGGATCTGAATCCGTGGGTCATCTCTAGGAAATGTGTATTTTCCCACGGATTTTATGGATTTCCCAGGGCCATAAGCCATGGGAAACAGCGAAAATTCTTGTAGTGTGGCTTTTGCAGCACTTCAAAGGGTATATAATAAAATAAAAACAAAAAAAAAGCACCCTTTGACGTAAGAGTGATAGATGCGTGAACATGCAAAATAATGTATATAAAATATTATTTAGACCATTTTAATAAAAAATTTATAAAATAAATAATGTTTGTAATTTTCATAAAATTAGTTTAAATAAAACTAAAAAAAATAAAAACACACACATGGAACCTGAGTTAGATTCTCAATTTTCCTTTAATTTATCAGTTGGTGATATGTAAATTCCACCGTAATTCATATTTTTTATGTATGCCTTAATTCTATTTATTTTAATACAAGCATATTATTGCTCATCTCTACATGGTTATATATTAATTCAAAATAAGAGGAAAAGATAAATTAAACAACAAAGAAAACCATGTGAGAGTTGAATTTGCTTCTTAGATTTTCTTTATTAGTATGTGATATATAAATTTCAGTATAAATTTTCAATGAAATTAGTAATCTCCCTTTCTATATGAATGTGTGGTTTACTTTAATCTAAACTTTATTTTACCAAAAAGAAGAAATATGAGATTCATTACATTTATTTCAATTGAAAATAAACTAAAAGAAAAAAAAAGATTATGATCATATTTTCTCATATATATATATATATATATATATATATATATATTAATTAGATTCAATATATTATAACAGGACCATATTATTACTCTTTTACGCAATTATATATTTTTTTTTTCATCTTTCTACTCAATCAAATTAGATAAGATAATATTTATTGTTACTTTTTTTTTCCTCTTCATCCAAACATTAGAAGATATTTCTTTTTTATTTTCTCTCTTTTTTAAATTTAGCTTTCTTGCCATTTTCTCTTATCATCCCAATAATGGGCTAGCTAAAGAGCTTAAAAAAAGGCATAGCTAAAGAGAGAGAAAGGGCCGAAATATCAACATCTAATGTAGGGAGACGCAAGGATAAGGGCATGTGATTTGGGTACACGAGTTTTTCTCTTCTTTTTTTCGGGGTAAGAGGAAGGAAGGGCCGAAGTCAAGTATATGAGATTGTAAGTGTCAGGGTTAACATCGAAGATTGTCAAAAAGCTATGGTAAGTTCTTTTTTTAATGTATTTTTAAATATGTTTATGAGTTTGATTGTGACTCCAGATTTAGGCTCTATTCGATAAAAACTAGTGGATAAATTAGTGGATAATAGATAGCGGATAATGAATTAGATAGCGGATTTGATTTGAAGTGTTTAGTAAAACTAGAGGTTGTACTAGTTGATAATGTAAAATGACATAAAAGGATATGTTTGCATGTTTTTTTTATATAAATTATATATATTACTTATTTTAAAATAATTATCACTTTTAACACTTCAATTTATTTTAAATTATTTATCATTTAAAAAATTAAAATATTAATCATTTTTAATAAATAAAATGAAATAATAAAAATAAAATTATATATTGATATGATTTTTATGTAAATTTTATTTTTTAAAGATAAAGATATATTTTTTATTTTTTATTTTAAATATAAATCTAAAAATAGTCAAATTAATTATTATTTATATACTATGTTAAATGATTAGTGTTTTATTTTATTAACTAAGTATAAGCAAGGAATTTAATTAAGATAATAAGGATAAAAATAGAACAAAAATGATAAGTTATACGCTATAAGCTCAAACGCTACTTCAAGTAGCGTCTGGAAAAAATGCTATACGCTAGTGAAAAAAAGTTATACGCTAATCTTAAAATGGTTACCAAATGGAGCTACTTTTCCATCTGTTATACGCTAGCGGATTTGGCAAACCAAACAGACACTTAGTAAGAAGAGTTAGAATGAACAACATGATTAGTTTATGAAGTTGACACAGGGAAACACAAGAAAGGGAGATTGAATTGTGTTTCTTAACAAATTTTCGAAAAAGTCTTTTCTCAAACCTTTTACAAGCAAGACAAGAAGAACAACACACAAATAGGAAAGCTCTTTTGAAGAGATAATAAACTCAGATTCAGAACCCCACAGTTAGTATAAACAAAAACTGTAAAAGATAAGGGTTTAGAAGATTCATGCAAGTGTTTAATCACGGTTCACTCTCTTCCAACCAAGAGTTACTTCCAGTCCCTTCTACCTGAAGGTTTTTCTCCACTATAATCCAATAGCTTTACAAGTATTCAACACCTCTTCAGGCTACAAGTATTATTTCTCTACCAAGCCTCTTCGGGCTCTAACTCTATCACAGAGATTTAAAGATTGATCATCTTAACTCACTAAGTGTGAGAGTATGACAGTTTAAGATCACTTGACTATTACAACAATATTCAAACTAATAAATTACAGACTTTTGCTTTTGAAAGAATGAAAGAATAAGAGCTTGTCTACTCAAGAATTGTATTGGCAAATGTTGAGCTCGCAAAAGTTGTTTCAGGCCAGAGTTGTCTTCTTCAGTATCTGAGGTCTTCTACTTATATAGTGACATTCTTCTTCTTTTGTAATTCTTCAACGGTTACTATGAATTTGTATCTATTTAGACTTTAGCATTAAATGCTTGGATCCGTTGAGACTGATAATTTGATATGCTTCACTGAGAAGTGATTTTGTGTCTAGATCTTCTTCAAAAGTCTTCAAATTGTATCCGTTTAGACTGTAGCATTAAATGCTTGGATCCGTTGAGACTGATAACTTGATATGTTTTCTGACTTACCATCTTTGTACTTGGCTTGATCTTTACAACAATGTATTTTGACAGAGTACAAAGGTTTATGGTTTCGATGTTGCGAAGTTCCTTTTATCCAAGAGATAAAGATTTTATACAAAAGAAGTATCAAGGTAAAAGACATATATTCTTTGAATTAAATAAGCAAGCATTTGAAATAAATTCAACGTGGTCCAGATTGCATTAAATCATATATTCAAGGTAGCAAACATATAGAACATATATAGCCGTCTACTTAGTTTTAAGAATGCATCTATACAAGATTTTAATTCTACTCGTCCACTGATGTGGCAGAAGCGCTCGTCCACTAATGTAGTAAAAACGCTCGTCTACTAATGTGATAGAAGCGCTCGTCTACTAATGTGGTAGAAGCGCTCGTCTACTAATAAGGTAGAAGCGCTCATCTACTAAAGTGGTAGAAGCGCTCGTCTACTAATGTGATAGAAGCGCTCGTCTACTAATGTGGTAGAAGCGATCGTCTACTAAAGTGGTAGAAGCGCTCGTCTACTAAAGTGGTAGAAGCGCTCGTCTACTAAAGTGGTAGAAGCGCTCGTCTACTAATAAGGTAGAAACGAATGTCCAACACTGTAGTGATTGAAGCACACGTCCAGCACTGTAGTGTTTGAAGCAAACGTCCAGCACTGTAGAGATTGAAGCGCACGTCCAAAACGCAAGAGATAGAAACTTGCGTCCACTAAAGTGA
Source organism: Sophora flavescens (assembly GCA_030762895.1). Lineage (NCBI taxonomy): Eukaryota > Viridiplantae > Streptophyta > Magnoliopsida > Fabales > Fabaceae > Sophora > Sophora flavescens. Next base: position 155,978,104 of record CM061067.1, on the reverse strand, counting down.
CAAGCCCTCATCTGCCCAAGTCTTTGGACTTGCTAAGTCCTTAGAGAACCTCCGTCCAATGACATGGCACTGTGGACCTCTACTGAATTTTAGTTTAGGCACTATGGACGTATACTTGAGTTACAATGATAGCCCTCGTCTGCTGACGTGGCTTTGTGGACGTCTACTTCCATGCCTTTGGACTTGCAATACCTAACAAGTTATATAGGTATTCATTTATAGCCTCGTCTACTAAGGAAAACCAGTCTACTTGTCATTTAAAATATAAACAGTTTAAATAACCTTTGGACGGGTAATTCTTTGCATGAGTCCAAGCATTGTATACCTTATATTATTTTGAATATTCCTGCATAAACTGAACTCACTTGTTAGATCTCAATTAACACTTTGCCAAGAAAATTTAATCATTTTGTTAGCATCAAAACTTTAGAGATTAAATAAACCATAATCACTTTGGTTCCAACAGTTTATATAGCGCGTTAAGTAAGTTTTGTGTACACAAAAAATATTACAAAATTCTAATTAGGTTTTCTTTGAATGTAAATTTATAACTTTTTTGCGTAACCATGTTATTGGTACGAAGTATCAATTATCGTAAACAGTGAATAATCTTCATCGGGAGGACCGAGTTGAAATAATTAAGGGTTTTCCCCTCCCAACCAGGTCTTCTCCATACGCAAAAGTCAGGAGTCGAATCCCTGACTACTTGTTTAAAGGTCTCAAACTCGTTACTACTCGAACCAACCACATGTTGGTAATTTGATTTTATAACTTGAATAGTAGAAGTGGAAAAAATATATAGTCCAATCATAATAGTGAAGGAAATTAAAAAGTTCAAGACATATTGCTTGTGTCATGCTTTTAGTTTTGCGTGTCATTAGGGATGGTAATTTGGACCCTACCTTATGGATATCCACAAAAAATACCCACAACGGGTAAGGTAAATATCCACTTTGTAGGTATGATTTTGGGTATGGGTGATCACCCGCAAAAAAAAGGGGTATGGATGGGGATACAGATACTCTAGTACCTGTAAAAAAAAAAAGGTATGGATGGGGGTACGGATACTCTAGTACCCATCCTGCCCCGCACCCGTATATATATATATATATATATATATATATATATATATATATATATATATATATATATATATATATATATATATGGTCCTCAACGTAAAAACATGTGGTCTTGTTGTTTTACGTATCAGGGATTAAGATGTGTTCATTTTGGTTCCTGAACTTTTTTTGGCTATTGTTTCGATGTATTTCATAGGGGTTTGGTTGATTTATGTTGTTGAGTATCAGTAACTATTACGTAGTTTTTGGTTTTTGGGATTCTTAGTGAGTTTGATTAATGTAATATTCATACTGATTGATTTTTTGTTCGGTCAGTATGTTAATTATATTTTATCTATCTTGTAATCTTACTTTGTTTTTGGGTTCGAGTACCCCTTATACTCTTTCAATATACTTTGGCTTATAAAAAAATTATAATTATATATTAATTTTTAAGAATAAAATTAATGTAAAATTTCTACACCTAAGGCTCATTATTTTCTTTTCTGGACTTACAAGTTCATGAATTTTTGTTTTGGATGTTTATTGTGATATTTACTCGTTTTTTATGTTTTTATTTAGTTTAATACTTTGGTTTGTAATATTTCATGACCATATTTAAAAGATTTTGGATGGTTTTTTAATTGATTTATAACCTTTTTTATGTTATTTATTGTTTTTTCTTAGTCAAAATGGGGGTAACGGATGCGGGTCTGAGTACTTAGATATCGAAAGGATACGGGTAAGGGTATTAAAATTATTACTTACGCGGGTATAGGTCCGGGTATTTTTTCAAATACGGGTATGGGATGGGTACTATAATACCCTACCCAAACCCTACCCATTGCTATCCCTAGGTGCCATGTCACCATACCATGGTTATTCGAACATTTAATGAACACGTAAAATCGTTAGTAACATTTTTGGATGAATATTAACGTTTTGATCAATACTGTTAACTTTTATAAACATGTGCGACTTATTGGTCACACATACAAAAAAGTTAGACCAAGTTGAATAAACATAATTAAGATAAAAGTATTATTCTTGATTGTAAGGTCTCCCTCTCTTCTTACCGTCAAAACACTCATGTCGAATTTGTTAAGAGGAATGCTAATATGATTGTCCATTCTCTAACTAAGGTGGCCATATGTCATGCTAATCCTCAAGTTTATTTTGACATTTCAGCATGTATTCAACATTTGATTTTGAATGAAATGAATTAATTTGTTTCCGTAAAAAAAAAAAAAGTTGGGTGTCACGTAATAACCACTTGAATACTTAATGAATGTATAGAACCATTAGTGATGGTGTGGACGAAAAATTGTTGATGTATATGTAAATCGATTTTTCTAACCGGTTGAAACTTGCACATGTAATGTCGTTCGTTATATAAATAGTCCAAATTAATTTTCTAGAAAAACCTTTCAATCATTTAAATTAAATAATCAAGTCATAAAATTTTTCACAAATTATTTATGTCTAAAAATACCTCATTAAATTTGTAATAAACATTGATAAGAAAATTCTTACATGAATAAAATTAATTGCCTCAAAAACACGGGCGTCTAATAAACTCAGAAGAAATAAAAATAAAAAGTAAATAAACTATAACTAATATCCTTAAGACTCTCTCAAGACGCTGCATCATTTATCTCATCACTTGTAAATTCTATAAGACAACACCACTAATGAGATTTATAATCCCAATAAGTAAACACAGTTCTAAAAGATTTTCAAAAAGTTGTTGCTTTCAGCCGGTGCGGTAACCGGAAAAACAACCATGGTAATCCACAATTTTTAAAATAATTTAATCTCAAAATATTTCAAATAATAATATAAATAAACCACAATACATACAATAATATCAACAAAACAAACATATGAGTGCAATGATATCTCATTGCCTTCTCTTCGTAGGAGTCCATTTACCATTGTCTCGCATTAGGTCAATCTGTTATCGTTACGAGTTAGGCCATTTGCCATCTCTACGAAGGAAGTATCCACAATCTTGCAATGTCCAACATTGCCTTCTCCATGTAGGAGGCATTTTGCCATCGCCTCGCATTAGGCCAACATGTCATCACTACGAGTTAGGCCCTTGCCATCTAGAGGTACCCATAACCTTGCAATAATCATCATTGTCTTCTCCTTGAGGGAGGCCCTTTGTGTAACGTCATCCGTTACATTAGTAACTCAAATTAATTTTTTCAATAAAAACCTTTAAAACATTAAATTTAAATAATCGGGCCTTGAAAATTTTCACAATAAATTTAAGTCTGAAAGTGTCTCGTATATTAAAAAAAAGCCTCATAAAAATTAATTAATTAAATTCACATAATTCTTTTATAATTGTTTTTGTCTCAAAACACGGGCGTCTAATAAACCCAAAATAAATAAATAAATAAAATAAACTTGAGCTAATATCTTCAAGACTTCCTCAAGACGCTGCATCATCTATCTCAATACCTGTAAACTCTGAAAGACAACACCACTAATGAGATTTATAATCCCAGCTAGTAAACACAGTTCTAAAAGGTTTTCGAAAAGATGTTACTTTCAGCCGGCGAGGTAACGGAAAAACAACCATGGTACCGGCTAATTTTCCAAAATAATGTTCATTATAAAAATACATTTAATTACAACAATCATATAGCGACAACATAATCAAATATCATATATTAATTAAACAAAGTAATCACACATCACACAATAACACAATCCTCAAGTGGCTCAGAAACCCCACTCTGTGTTGGTTTCTTGCCCAATTCGGTGACTCGAGAACCTCATTAAATTGGTTCCTTGCCCCTTGTCTGCGGTGACTCCGGAACCTCGTTCTAGAATTGATTCCTTGCCACCCTCTTTATGGTGACCCGAGAACCTCGTTCTAGAATTGATTCCTTGCCCCCATGGTGACTCGGGAATCCCATTTTAGAATTGACTCCTTGCCCCTGTGGTGACCCGAGAGCCTCGTTCATAAAATGGATTCCTTGCCTCATATCTTATTTTTCGACATCCCATTAAATGGCGATGTTACAAGCCAATGCCCCATTCTTAGGCGGCAAATCAACAAATTCCATACATCATGCATATACCCATTCATCCATATTCTGAAGCATAAAACCATCAATCACAATTGACAAACTTTTCAAATCATATAACCACTACAATTCCATATCATCATATAATCAACTCATAAATATCAATTGAACAAATATCATGTTATCACGTAAACTTACAAGTATGATATAGCAATCATAAACACAAGGAATAATATACATCAACAAGCATATCAATCAACCAATACAAATACCAAGAATATGTTTCATATCAAATAGTCAATTTAATCAAATTTATTTTTAAGACAAAACCCCAAATAATTACTCTTAATTTCATAATCTAACCCTTTAAAATTATATATCATGAAAGTTTAAGAAAAGCGGTGTTACTTACCTCTCGTAGACCTCCAAAAAACTCTAAAAATTATTCAAGACAATTGCCTGTGCTTCACTAAAAATCTTTCTTCTTCTAACTAATATTTTTGCTCTGTGTAGCTCCCTACTCGATAGTAAAATCAGCATTCTTCTTTTATTTTATTTGGTTGTTCACTGTGTGGCGCTGCCCCATCTTCCTCTTACCTTCAAATAAGTCACGCTAGTTGCCTCCTAATCAAAACCCGGCCTTCGGATCTCAATAGAAAGCAGGGCCCAATTTTTAATTGTTAAAAGAATTGAAAACTAAAATTATGTTACTATTACGCTGCTATAAAGACAATACCATGGAGTTAGACTAAAATCATAATATATATATAATATAATGCGTGGGCCCTCCAGCTAATATTTTTTTTCTTTCTAAAACTATTATTATTATTATTATTATTGTAATATTAATTTCCTAAATAAATCTCCTGCTGTTGCCTTTCACATTAATTAGCATAGTTTTTTTTTTTTTAACTTTTATGTTTTTTTATATTAACTTTGTATTCTTTTAATTACTAATCAACTTTAATAAATTTATCCTTCTATCATAAACCTCCTAATAGCTTAATTTTTTATTAAAAAGACTATATTAAAATTTTAGGATGTTACACTTTGCCATTGTCTCGCATTAGGCCAATCTGTCATCGCTACGAGTTAGACCCTTTGCCATCTCCTCAAAGAAAGTATATCAAACGATTATCTCTCCTCAAGGGAGATAACCAAACACAAGCATATTATCATACAGTCATTCCAAAGTAACATCAATACATAACATCATGTCACATGCATTAATATTCATCAAGTTCATATCAAAACATCACTAAGACATCACATATCACAAAAGACATACCAAACAATAATAATCATATAACCCCATATAAATATTCAATCTCTTAATAATTAATCACCAATAAAAACATCAATTTAATTTTAAGAATAAAACCCTAAATAAGTACTCGCTAATTTCATACACAAACACGTTAAAATTTATATCATGAAAATTTGAGAAGAGGATGTTTACTTACCTCTCGTAAACCTCTAAAAAGCTCTAAGCGTGGCTCCCTACTCAACACTGCAATCGCACTCTCAGTCTCATCTTTTTCTTTCCCTGCAGCGCTAAAACCCTTGCTTGTGAACTCCCCTCGCGGACGGCCTATTGTTTGGCTTAATAAAATAGAGAAAACTTATGCTACAAAAGAATAAAATATAGGTTTACTAAATTTTGTATTTTTGATGGTGTGGCCCACCATTCTTCAAATAAGAATTCATATTGAATTCTTCTTGAAAGCTCACCCCACGTGAGTATGTATGCTAGATTCTAATCTGATCCTAGAGAATCTCATCTTAAGACTGTTAAAAGAATATTTAGATATTTGCTTGAAACTACTAATCTTGGTTTGCTTTACTTAAGATCAAAAGAATATAGATTAGTGGGATATTGTGATACTAATTTTGTTGGAGATAGAATAGAAAGAAAAAACACCAGTGGAGGATGTCACTTCATTGGAGCAAGCTTAGTCTCATGGTCAAGCAAGAGGCAGACAACTATTGCACTATCTACTGCTGAAGCAGAACACATCTTTGCTGCTAGATGTTGCTCTCAACTTTTATGGGTAAAACATCAACTTAAGGACTACTCTATTTATGAGCATAACATATATGTATGGTGTGATAATTCCAGTGTTATATGCTTCACTAAAAATCCAATTCAATATTCTAAGGCTAAGCATATTGAAATCAAACATCATTTTATTATGGATTATGTTCAGAAAGACATCTTTGATATTAAGTTTGTTAAAACTGAAAATCAATGGGCTGATATTTTCACTAAACCCCTAGCAGAAGAAAGGTTTTTATTTATTAGAGATAATCTAAACATGCATTGCATTGTTGAATTACATGTCTGAGTGTTAACCTGTCTATGCTTACCCGTCTGACTCTGTTGAGTCACTATGTTAAAACTCAACAGTTTTGTTGAAATGGCTATTAATTAATTAATGTCATTCCCTTATCTGAAGCTAATCATGTGTACGGTAGTTTACATATCTCAAAACCATGTTTTCATTTTGCCTTAAGTGGACGTTGCGGTTCCCCATACAAATTGTGCCGTTTTGAATTTAAAATGTCGTTTTTCCCTCTCCTACTTTTAATACTATAAAAGACAATAGATCAGAAAGGTTGAACCTTTACGTTCTCAAAATTCCAAAATCTCTGTCTTTTCGTCGCTGAAACCCTCTTCTCTCTTGAAACCCTAGAACCTTTTTATCTCAAAAATGACATCATCCAAGCGTCTCTCTACAAAAGAAATCGCTGAGAAATACAATCTCAAAGTTACTGAGATCGAGAAGATCATTCCTGGAAAGACTGTTGATCTTCAACAGATGAAGAAGCTAGGTATGGATGTCACTGAAGTGTTGGAGTACTACAAGTGGACTCCTTTCTTCGACATCAAGGAGCTTGTTCACCCTAAGCTCGTTCAAACGTTCTGGAGAAATGCAGTAGTTGTCACCAACCGACTCAACGGAATCAAGAGCTTTAAGGCTAAAATGGGGGATCAAACCCTTCTCTTCCCCATCAGCTCTCTGGAACTTGTCACAAAATGTCTGAGAATCGGAGCTGGCTTCACACCCAACTGGGAAGATGAAGTGGGAGTTGACAATGTTAACATTGCCATCTATGGTGTTCCCAAACCTGTGAACCCTAAGCCTGTCAACATGGTGGTCAAGTGCAGATTCCTGCACAAATTGCTGTTGGAGTGCGTTGAGACACCCCATCGTGTCTCTTTGTGTCATTAGATTGAAACCTCATTATTTAATTACTTAATCTCACACTTAACGTGAAAATACAAAAAAATTAAAACTTAACTTATAAAGTATACAACTTCATATAGAATGGCATATCACAATATAAGTATATTAGCGTTATAGATTTTCATAATTCATTTTCGAAATGTCCCCTTTAAAAGTCGGAGATTTGTATGATGTCGGAAAAACACCTCATAGACAGTTTTATAACTTCAAAACTTATCCAACCATAATTGGTCTCTGGTCTTACATCAACTGCCAGGAGCCAAAAAAATAAATAAATACACAACTCCAGTCGTGATAAAGACTTAGGAGATAAATAGATACAGTAATCCCAAATTGGTTTTTCATGCACATACACAGTTTTCATTAATAACATAAAATATTCGCAAGGTTATAATATATAAATACCCCCATGTTTATCTAGTACATTACCAAAACACTGTTGAGGGTATCCTCTCGGTAGGAGCCCTCACAAGCATATACTTGGACAAAAAGTTAAACAACAGCAAACATATCACGAGACGCACTGGCCATAACTAACTAGAACCTAATCACCATGGGTCACAGTTCGTCCTCCAGCCTCCGGTTCGTAGGGAGTTCCATCCAACTCCTCCTGGTTATGCTCATCCACAGGGTCTTCTCGTACTGTTCCACAAGGAGATAAAATACGACACACAGAAATATACAGGGGATAAGAAACAGTTCTATAATCAAAAGCGGCAAAGAGTCATAGTAAACTATACAATAATTATCACAGACACAACATCAGTCAAGTCATCCATCTTCCATAAAATTCTTATATCCATCCTACCCTCACTCCCGCAACTAAAACTTGATACTGAAAATGGCTATGGTTTCCCTATCTTAGTTATGGTTATCGGTCAGTCGTCCAAGCGACATGTCCCATTCCCGGTGCACATCCTTAGTCATGGTGAGAATGCTCATGCAAAGCAATGACACTATAGCTGCACATAAAACCCGGTGCACACCCCGGACCGTGGGTGCTCATGCAAAGCAATGACATTATAGATGCACGATTATCCCGGTGCACACCTTCACCATGGTAAGAACGCTCACGCAAAGCGTGACACTATAGTTGCACGATGATCCCGGTGCACACCTCGTCCACTCCCAGAGGTGCTCATGCAAAGCAATGACACTCGTAGCTGCACAAGTTAAGTTTACCCTTTGGACGGTCCCACAAGGACTTCGGGTCTTGTACGTGTCCCACATATGGTTATAGAAACAACACAACTTATGAACCTCGCAGACTCCTATGGTCATAACCTAGTGCCTTAACCTCTCATCAAGACCTCAACACATACTCTATGTCACAACACCTCTTTAACATATTTCATGTAGGTTAGGCACCTCTAAAAATCATCATGAATCCTCACACCCAAAACAACTCATCTCTTAGACCAAATATATATCTTCGCTTAATCCACTAAGCATAAAGTAAATACCACACAGATCATGCATAACATCAAGTCAATCAAAGATATTTCAAAACATCAACATAGCACTAAATCAGTTCAATAAAGGTAATAAGACTCATATCAACCATCAACAGTATAAACATCAACCTAATATCAATCAACCTACAATCCCCGAATCACCATGGATGTTTTATAAAAGCAATTTAAAGCGATTCTGGTCTTGTCGATTATTCGACTTCTAGTAAGGTTTAGGTCGCCCTACATAATTACTACATAATCTACTACTCATCGATTCCGACGATAGGTTGATTCTTTCCCCCACCTTTTAAGGTGCTCAGAGTCTTCTAGGTACTTGTCAGCTATGCAGTTAGTTCCTGTCAGAGTTCCCAGAGAGCAATTCATGTTTCCCCAGAGCAAGCACGAACCCGAAAAATATCCTAGAAAGGCGATCCAAGCATTGAAATAACCAGACAATTCAAAAAATTAATTACTCATCATCAACCCTCTAAATATAACCCACTCACATATTTAATTTCTCAAAAACCTCATTGATTTAAATTAAAACAGATTTGGGGGGTTTTAGTCTCAAGATGAAAATTGGGGAAATATCAATTTAACAAAAGATTGACAAAATTTATTTAGGGAAACACTTAACCATGACCTCAATTTCATAAAACACTAATTAATTTCATATTTTGAGAACTGATTACAAAACCTAGGGTTAGGGTTTGAGGAATAAAATTGGGTTTCTTTCAAATGACAAAGGAAAGTGAGAAAACCACTCACCCAAGGAAGAAGATGAACTTGAAGGTGGTGCTGTGGTGGTTGTAGCCGGCGGCTCGTGGCGGTAATGGGCGGTTGGATGATTTCTGGAGTAAACAAGGACCAAAAGACAGGGTTAGACCAAAGGAGAATGAGAAGGAGCTCAAGACAACTCACATGGTGAAAACCACCATGGAGAGGCGGCGGCGGACAGCACCTACCGCGGTGGCTAGAGCGATTTCGCCCTACAGGAACAACTGAGACACTATCTAAACAGTGACACGAACCAGGCATGGTGTCGTGGGTTCGGAGCTCCGGCGGGCGGCGGTTACGGTGCGGTCGCAGCTGGGCTGAGGTGGTGGCGCGATTTAGTTTAGATGGGAGGAAGAAGATGAGGTTTGTGTTATGTTGTATGAAGAAGAGAAATGAAAATATGATGTTATGTTGAAGAAGAGACAGAACACGGGTAGTATAGGAAAAGGAAGAGAGATAAGGTATCAACTTCTCCAAGAAGTTTTATAAAGGGTAGTTAATTAGGATCTTAAGAGCATCAGGGACATTAACAAGTATAGATATTTAATCAAAATATTTTAACCACGATTATTAACGGCGAGTTATTGTTGATCTGACATATTTTTCTCATCCGTCCGGTCTATCTCTGAAGCTTCGTGCTCAGATCCGAATAAAATATAATATTTTAGTCCCTTAACAATAATAATTAATTTTTTTTACATGGACAGTATCACTAAAATAAAATGATACGCTCTATTATTTTTCAGTTTCGGGTTAAATCAGAATTTTCTGACCAGTAAAATTGTACTGACAGTGAAAATGCGGACCAATTTCTGTCTGAATTTTCAACCCAAAATTTTACGGTAACCTTCTACCATAATATAGAGTATGAATATGATTTTGTTTTATCCAAAATCATTTTCTTGATCTCTGATTAAAATATAAATAATTACATTTTAACCGGTTAAACAGCGTAACTAAAAACGGGCTGTTATATGCGTGATGTCAAGGAAAGGCTCATGAGATAGTGTGACCAAGATGGACAGATTTGCACTGTACCACTTGATCCACAAAATCAAGGTTGACATCAGCGACCTTATCTACATGTACCTTGAGATTCTGATCAAGAGAACCAACATGCAGACCTATCCTTATGGGATATTGCTGATAAGGGTCTTCAGGAACAAGTTGTTTGTTCCCAGTGATGTTCACTTTGTGGACATGTCACTGCCCATAGACAGGAAGATACTGTCTATTATGGATATCAAGGGAATCCTCTTGTTGATGAGGAGGAAGACAAGAAGAAGAAGAAGCATAAGAAGAAGAAGCTTGCTGTTGAGCAGAAGGAGGAAGAACCAGTGGTTTCCACTGATGAGTCAGAAGTCCCCATTTTCGAGAGACTGTTCAAATCGTCTGGAAAGGTGGCCAAACAAGACCAAATTCCAAAACTGCAACCTTCAGTGTCTGAAGATTCTGCTGAGACAGTTGAGCCCTTAAGGTTCAGGCTGAGGAGACCCTCTCCTAAGAGGAAGACTAGTGAAGATGAGGATTTAGTGGATGTTCCAGCTCAGCCCAGCAAGAAGAGGAAGCTGGTGAATACCTTTGCCAAGGCCAGACAAATTGAGTCTGAGCCTAGCAAAGAGGAAGCACCTGCTCAGGGGGAGAAGACAGAGCAAGTTCTGGAAGAACCAAAGAAGTCTTTCATTTTGGGAATCATTCCCAAAAAGAGAAGATCTGGTTACCTAGTGCCTGCAGAAGTTAACACTGCAGAAGACCTGTCTGGAGGAGCTCGGACAGTTGTACTCGAGGATGACCAAGTGTCTCCATCTCACAAGAAGTTGAAGATATCTGAGTACCAGATAATTCCTTCTTCCCCATTTCATCAAGGTATCATCACCCCATCTTTCTCATCTCCATATGCCATTTTTTTTTCAACCTCCCTCTGTTGCGTCTCCTCTTCCTTTACCTGTCCACTCCTTTCAAACTCAAACATCTTCTTTCACTGTTGTACCTGATGAATGTCAGTTCACAGTTGTTCACACGGACTCTTCTCCCAAAGAACAAACTGGCATATCATTAAGACACTGTGTCCGATCTGCAATCTCTTTTCTTTGCAAGTATCTCACATGTCTCTGTCATTTCTTCTCCTCCACCTCATATTCTTAACCCATGCAGAGAACTTTTTTCTACCCACCTATTGTTGTCTTCATTAGAACATTAGCTGGAACTCATTATCCTGCTTCTGTTATAATGCTACCTCGTAGGTCTAGGTATTTCTTTATGTTAATTACTGGATCAAATTCTGTATTTTGTCATATTGATTCCTTATTACCTCTCCCTCCATCTGTTTTAGCTCAAACACCTTTTCCCCCACCTATCCAAATAATCATCACCAGACTGTCTCTGTCCAAGAGACTTTCCTGTGTGTTTCCTTCACTTGATACTGACTTTGTCAGAATCAGTCTTATCTTCAAACTCATCTTTCTTCCTTTCTATGCCCTTCAAACTCTCCAAAAACTTTTCTTCCCTTCCATTACCTCTCCCCTATCTCTACCTAAGGCACCCCCAGTTTTAGCCCTACCCTGGCACTCTTCTCTGTCTGTCTCTTCCTCAAACCTGTCTACAGAAGCCTCCACTTCTCAGACGGTGGCCTTACAAGACTTTCATCTGCTTCAAGGGCAAGTAGAAGACTTACGAAGACAGCTGTGAAGAAAGACAAGCTAGGCTGCTCTTAAAGCAAAGGGTTGCTGCCTTATATTTATTACTTAGTCAATTTAGGTAGTTTTTTGTTTCTCTATTGTAAACTGTCCTGTACTCATCAAAGCCCATGATGAATAAAATATATCTCTTCCTTACTTTCCTTATTTCTTTATGTTTTATTATGATCACTCCTTTTTGCTGTTGACAAAAGGGGGAGAATGAATGTGATATGATCTTAATGTGAAAGTAATATTTGGACATAAGTATGTTTTGATATGAGCAAAATATGTTGATCAAAGTATGTTCTGATAGTTGCTATAATTGCTCAGATAAATCTTAAGTAAGATTGCTCTGATAAAAGTAAAACAAGTCAAATATATGTGTGACTAAGTTAACCGATTATATGATTAATCTTAATGTCTGATCAAGAATCTGCATAACTTGTCCGCTTAAGAATATCTCAACCTGTCTGATATATGCTACTTTTCTTTGTTGATATTTTTTGAGGTTCATTAAATCATCTCAATGTTTGTCATCATCAAAAAGGGAGAGATTGTTAAGTCTCTAAAATGTCTGATGTGCATTTCCTTAAGTTTTGATGAGAACTAAACATTGGTTAATGATTTAATTAACCTTCATATTGGTTGCTAACCTGTCTATCTAGTGTGCAGATTAAAACAGTAAGAATCATATGTCTGCTCATATAGGTGACTACCTGTCTGGATAGGCGAAAGTCAACCTGTCTGCTGACTAGGATTATTGACTTCTTTCAAGAGATGTTTTCAACCTGTCCCTCCATGAGTTCCTACACTTGTCTGAGGTTACTCGTTGAAGAACCAAGGACCAAACAAGCTTTTGATGTATGTCCCATCAGAAAGAGACTTGAAGCCTTCTCTCCTACTTAGTCTCACGCTTATCAAGAAAAGTTGGAAGTCACTTTCTCAAGCAACCTCGGATATCAGAACCAAAGACCAGTTAAAAAATGCTTCCAACGTGATTTATTCCCTAGTACCTCTGGTCCTTACACGAAAAGGGAATTGTACTCAGCAAAGTACAAAAAGCTCTCTGCAAAACTCTGATATGGCTGTTTCACAATGCATAAAGCCATGATCCTTCAAGTTAGAGTACAACCAACGTTCCTATTGCATTAATGGCTGCCCAGAACGACTCTATTGCATTTAATGAAGTTCTGCTTGAGGCCAACATCTGAGGGAATGTCTCTAGCGGATCTTAAATGCCTGAAGACTATAAATACAGAAGTCATTGAAGATGAAGACACAGAATACATATAGCATTAAAGAGCCATTACTCTGCGCATTAATTTATTCTTTCATTTTGTATTCTTCAATCATTTGAAGTTATCACGCATACTTTCCTAAGCTTTACATTTAAACCACTCTCTGAGTGTTAGTGAAAGATCTGTCTGTCTGAAGCTGTATTTATTACAAACCAAATTTCTCAAACAAATCCGAGTGAGCCTGAAGAGGCTAGGTGTGCAAAGAATACTTGTCTTGGAGCCTAAAGAGGATAGGTGTGCAAACAATACTTGGAGTCTGTTACCTGATCAGTTATAGTGGATAAATCTTGGTACTACCAAGGATTGGATGTAGCTCTTTGCTTTAAAGAGTGAACCAGGATAAATAACTGTGTCAATCTCTCTTTCCTTATAAACTCTTTAGTTGCTTTAGATTTCTTATCCGTTTATCAAGTGGTGTGTTTGCCTAAGTCACTGTTAAAATTTCATCGAGCAGTGTCACCTGTCATCACCCGTATCTTTCCACTCGTCTGAACCAAGCTTCTGTATGCGAAAAGTTTTCAACTTTGTTTAAATTCTGATAAACACAATTCAACCCCCCTTCTCATGTTTATAGTTGTCTATTTCAGGATACTACTCGAAATAGATCGAAAAAAATTTAATTTTGATAGCAACAATTTTCAAAACTAAAACCTCATAGTGGTTAAACTTTTTTTTTTATTAAAAAAACAATATTGAAATTTTAGGATGTTACAACACATGTTAAAAAATCAAAAAAAAAAATGTTGTGTATTCAATTTTTTGAAAGTTTTGTTGAAACCAAAGTCGTTTTGGCTAGATAATTTCTTAAGTTTTGATGTTAACAAAAAGGTTAAATTTGTATGACAAAGTTATGCCAAAGATCTAACTGTTTATTCTAGTTTGCACAATTGTTTAAAGTATTGCTAGACGAGGAAACTTATCTTTAACTTCTTAATTTTGCCAAGAAACAGTACCGGGTCTAAGACTTCACTCGCAAAACGAGCCTTCAAACTTATGGTAAAATTCTGAGTCTATAAGGTTCTCACTAGACGAGGTACTAAAAATTAACTAAGTTAAAAGTAACTAGACGAGTACCTAAGTCTATCTGTAAATCAAGTAGTAGACGAGGCAACATCTTTTGCTGCTATTTTGGCTTATAAAAAAATAACATTTTTTTTCCACTCACAAATTTAGTTTGCAAAGAATCTATTTAATTTTGGGTCAACCCGATCCCATCTCATTTAGACCCGATCTTAAATTAACCCGTATATGATCGGGTTTCTTCGGATCTAGGAACGAGTTCAGGTTCAAAGAATCGACTTTATCAATGTTTAGGGTTGGATAAGGGACAAACAAAACTCGTCCCAACCTGTCCCACACTCACCCGTATCTTCAAGGTTGAAATACCACCTTAAGGGTCCGTTTGATTTGTTATTTTTTAAGGGACAGTACAGTACAAATCATTTTGTTACATGTTTGATTTTTAATTTGGTTTATGGACAGGACAAAAACAAGATGATGGACTGGACAAAAGGTTAAAGTTTTGTTACTCACTTAACCAAGGGACAAAAACTTGTACTGTGCACAAAATAAATGAAATGCCAAAATTATCCTCCAACCCCTCACTTGTCACGTCTTCCTCCCAGTAACCCACCTCGACCATTTTTCTCCCCTGCACGAGATTTTTTCTCCCCTGCATTTCTCCATTGCACGAGCTTTTTTCTCCACTGCCCACATCCCCTTCAAATGTGGAACATTCTCTTCATAAGTACCCATCCCTGTTCTCCATTGTTCCAATCTCACTCTCTGAACAAATATGTGAAAATAGAGGCACAAGCTCTGTCCCTGTCCCCGTCACCACTTGCATGTCTGTCGTTCTCTGTCGTTTTCACCACAATCTCACTCCGCCGCTGCTCTGTCCCTGTCCCCTCATCACCACAAGCTCGCGAGCTGTCGTTCTCCCTGCTCCATCGTTGCGCCGTCGCTGATCCGTCCCTGTCACCTCATCACCTCGTCACCTCGTCACCACTAGATCTCGATCTGTCGTTCTCCCTGCTCTGTCGTAGCCGCCGTCGCTGCTCCGTCGTAGCCATCGTCGCTGCTCCGTCCTCGTCACCTCGTCACCTCTAGCTCTCGATCTGTCGTTCTCCCGGCTCCGTCGTTGCGTCATCGCGGATCCCACCTCGTCACCTAGTCACCACTAGGTCTCGATCTGTCATTCTCCCTGCTCCATCGTTGCGCCTTCGTTGATCCGTCATCGTCACCTCGTCACCACTAGCTCTCTGTCGTTCTCCCTGATCCGCCCCTGCGCCGCCACTGTTCTGGCCTTTTCAGTATTACAGATTTTGAACTTCTCCCCTCCACATCGAAGGTATGATCTAGTTGCTTTGATGGTTGTTGTTTTCATGTTGTATCTGGTTGTGAAATTCAGATAGGGCTTGATTTGGAATTGCTAGCTCACCCACATAGGTGATGACACCTTTACTGGTTTCTCTAGTAGATGTAGGTTGCATGTAGTGTTTTTGTTTAGGGTTCTGCACAGATTTTGAGATGTGAAAAACAATTAAGATGAAAAGAGGAACTTGATAGTGTAGTTGTTGACTTTGTGCTTCTTCTATCCGGGAAAGAGGCATTGCTTTGTCTATATTTTACAATTCTTGTAATGCCCCTTTTGTCTTGACCTTTTGAAATTGAAAAGAAAATATTTGGTCTTACTTGCAGATGGTGTGATTCAACTTATAATCAAATATCTTTTTCCCTATTCTGAATGAACTGTTTTTCTGTGCGTGATGGTTTTTGTGGAAGCAATACTACTTGTTTATTTATTTTTTTGGTTCTAGAAGTGTTCTCTTATGAAGACGGATAAGAGACTGAGTTTTATGAAGATTTGCTTCACTTTTTCTGCAACCATTGTTTATCCCCCTGGTCATGCCTAAAACTGAATTGCTATTTTGGTTACTAGACTTAATAGCATGGAATTGACACTTTGGCAAGTTATAAAGTTGAGCATAATTGGTATCATTTTTTCTTGTTGAATAATCTATATAGATTTGCTTTATCATTCCTTTCCTTGTGCCTCAAAAATGAGGGGATATGGTTGCTGAGTTGTGATAACACCAATAATGTGAGTGGATGCGTTCCTACTTCCTATTCTTAAATGTGATGCCCCTAGGCCTTTCTGCATTAATTCCTATCTGTGCTGAAAATCCTGCATCCCTTCATTGCATTTCATCATGAGTTGACAACAATGTTATAATACCATAGGCCTATATTGTGAATTGTGATGCATATGGGCTTGTTAACCAATACCTTCAGTTACCTGTACATAATTCAATATCATTAATTCCTTCCACTAGTGCAGAAAAGGGATTCTACATCGGAGTTTACACATCGGTTTTTGAGAAACCGATGTGTAAAACGAGGCGGTGGCATTTTTGAAATTAAAACCAGATTATTACACATCGGTTTCTAAATAACCGATGTAGAAAAGTATAAAGAAAAAAAAAAGAAAAAAAATCTTACTTTTACACATCGGTTTCTATATAACCAATGTAGAAAAGTATAAAAGAAAAAAAAAGAAAATAAAAACTTACTTTTACACATCAGTGTCTATATAACCGATGTAGAAAGAAAAAAAAAAGAAAATAAAATCTTACTTTTACACATCGTTTTCTTATAACCGATGTAGAAAATTATAAAGAAAAAAAAAATATTACTTTTACACATCGGTTTTTAGTAACCGATGTATAAAATTTAAAAGAAAAAAATCAGAATTTAAAAGTTTAATGTTTACACATCGGTTTCTCTATAACCGATGTGTATAAGATGTTTAACGCATCGGTTTTGCGTATAACCGATGTGTAATAGTCCCAATTTTTCTTTTTCCCTCCTTCGCTTCCGCGCATTATCCCATTCTTTTAGAAAACCCCATTCTTTCCTCCTCCGCGACCTAGTTCCCCTCCTCCCCCAAACATCAACTCACCACCATCTCTGCATCTGAACCACCGCGAGCACCACCACAACCCTAACCTGACCTGCATTTTTCGTGCAGCCCTTTGCACCACCGCGCCTCTCTGTAACCCAAACACCAACTCATTCGGTTTTCACTCACCACCGCCACCACCACCACCGTGTGTGCCTCTCTCATACCTTCATCGTCGCGACCATCATCTCTGGTGAGTCTCTTCTCTTTCTACTATGATCTTCTCTCATCTATCTACTCTATCTTTGAAGCTTCAATGTCATTCTCTCCTTTCTCATTGAAGCTATCTGTCTCATTGAAGCTTCGGCCGCCACTTCTCTTCCCTTCTCCACTCCGCTCAGTTGCGCAATAAGAACCCTAACCGCGTGAACCTTAACAGAGAGTAGTTGGCAACCCCTTCAACGTCTGTGCCCTCCTCTTCTCACAAGTCACCTTTAGCGGCCGCATCCTTTAGAGGTAGGTTTCTTTCCTTCACTGGTTATTGGTGGTTATTGCTGGTTAGTTCTATATTGCTAGTTATTTATTTGGAAAACAGAGTTCATATAATGTTGTCCTGGTGGTTACTGTTGGTTTGTTCTTCTCTAATTGGTGGTTATTGCTGGTTAGTTCTCATATTAAGGTGTTAAGTGCTACATACCGAGTAGTTCATTGTATTAGGTAGATGCTAAGTGCTAGGTGTTTCCCTTGAACATAATGTTTGAAAACTAGTGTCAAGAACATAATGTTTTCTTCTCATAATGTTTTAAGATCACTTTCTAGTTACTAGATTTCATGAGAAGAAAACATTATGTTCTTGACACTAGTTTCAGGGAATGAAGGAATTACCACTCTCTTCTACATCTATAAATAGTTCTGTTAACATTTATTAATTGAAGCATTATGTTTATTGATGTTTGAAAACTGAAAAATTATGAAGCTAATTAATGCTCGGTCAAATTTATTGGTCTCCTACATTCTTTCGTAGCTCACTAGAGAGGGATAAGAACCTCATTTTTTAGGAGAAAAATGCTAAGCATGTTGGACATCAATCAATGGAATGATGAATATTATCTTTGGTTTCATTATAAAGTAGGCAAGTCATTAGAAACACTTGATGTGAGGATCATCTCCATTTGAGGTCCACATGGGTATAGTTTTTTGTTGGGGTTGGATTTCTAGTTTACTAGGTAATAGGCTTATTGTTGGCATTAAAATGATGATTAACATATATTAGGATGATGTTTTAGCCAATTACTCAATTAAGAAATATATGGTTGTTAGTTTTTCAAATACTAGTGCGCTTTTCCAATCTCCCCTTGCATTGGACTTGGGGATTGGAGTGTTTTATTATTTTTCTTAATGTTAATTATTTAGTAAAGCCTTAGTTTCCCGTTTGATATGCAATACTAATGAGCGTACGTGTACGTGTACGTGCTTAATGTACCGCTCATTGTGTTGGATCTTGAATTGTCCAAAGTTGGACAGTTTGGGAAAAAACTTTTTCTTAATTCAGTTATAATAGTTATTCATTGATTCTAATGTTATATACTTGATGAAAGTTCGGATTGATACATTTCCTTTCGTTCTCTGGGTGCATACTTTATCGTGGTGGATGTCATCGCGTTCAAGTAGTGTACGTCGGAGACCGCGGGGAAATGCTGCCGAAATTTTGTCGAGTATGAGCATGAGAGTTAAGGACTAACTGTTAACCGAATGTTGAAAAAGTTTCTTCTCGAATGGGATAGGGCCATACCCTATCATAAGAAGTGGTTGATGAATATGTTGGACTAAGTACGAAGGTATTGGTTTAGTCATGGATCGCGGTTGGATGAATGCTAGACGGACAAGTGACGAGTATGAGAATGGAGTGGAAGATTTTCTACAGTTTGAAAAAACAAATGCTCCTGATAGTGGTAACGGAAGGTTTTATTGTCCTTGTGTTAACTGTTTGAATGAGAGACGACTAGAAGCTGAGGAGATACGTGATCATCTTATTTGTGAGGGGATTTGCAAGAGTTATACAACATGGATATGCCATGGTGAATCGTTAGACAGGCCGAGGGTGTCGGATAGAGAGGAAGTTGATGACGTGGAAATGGACGATGGACTAGAGGACATGATCCGTGATGTTGGGCAAGAGTCTTTTCGGCGCGCACATGTGTATGATACTTTGTGCAGTGATGCGCAAGTGGCTTTGTATCCGGGTGCACTAATTTCACACGGTTGTCGGGGTGTTAAGATTGTTCAATGTGAAGGCGAGAAATGGGTGGAGCGATAAAAGCTTTACCGAATTGCTTGAGTTGTTGAAAGAAATGCTTCCGAAGGCAACACATTGCCATCTCGAAACTATGAGGCGAAGAAGATATTGTGTCCGATGGGTATGGAGTATAAGAAAATACACGCTTGCCCCAATGATTGCATATTGTACAGGAAAGAGTTTGAAGAGATGCACGAGTGCCCCGTGTGGGGTATCACGCTACAAAGTGAAGGATGGTGATTCTAGTTGTGATGTGGTCACCAAAGGTCCTCCCGTGAAGGTGTTATGGTATCTTCCCGTGATTCCGCGGTTCAAGCGATTGTTTGCTAATGTAAATGACGCAAAGAACATTAGATGGCATGCAGATGAGAGGAAGTGTGATGGACAGCTTCGCCATCCGGCCGATTCTTTGCAATGGAAGAGAATTGATAGTTTGTTTCCGGATTTCGGCAATGAGCCCGAAAACCTCGAGGCTTGGACTTGCTACCGATGGAATGAATCCATATGGAAACTTAAGTAGTATTCATAGTTCATGGCCTGTTTCTCCTTGTAATTTACAAACTGTCTCCTTGGTTGTGCATGAAGCGCAAATACATTATGTTAAGTATGATGATTTCGGGTCCTAAACAGCCAGGAAATGATATTGATGTTTATCTGAGTCCCTTGATTGAAGACTTGAGAATGATGTGGGATGAAGGCGTTGATGTGATCGACGGGTATTGCCGTGAGACATTCAGATTGCGTGCCATGTTATTTTGCACCATCAATGACTTTCCAAAGATACGGGAACCTGTGTGGGTATAGTGTTAAGGGGCATAAAGCATGTCCAATATGTGAAGAAGGCACATGTTACCATCAACTGCAACATGGAAGGAATACAGTCTACCTTGGGCATCGGAGATTTCTCCGACGTAATCATCCTTATCGTAGATTGAGGAAAGCTTTCAATGGACTTCGGAGAATGAAATTGCTCCGGTGGCCTTGACTCGGAGAGCAAGTTTATGAAAGGGTGAACAACACTAATGTTATCTATGGGAAGACCCGAGAAGAAGGCTACGAGAGAAGAAAATATGGAAGAAGAGGTCGATCTTCTTTGATCTTCCATCTTGGTGTAAGCTTGATGTAAGACATTGTATTGATGTGATGCATGTAGAGAAAAATGTGTGTGACAGTTTAATCGGGCGGCTTCTCAACATTCAAGGCAAGACAAAGGATGGTGTGAATGCTCGTCTGGATCTAGTTGCGATGGGTATACGAGAGCAGTTAGCTCCACTTAAAGTGGGGGATAAGAAGACTTATTTGCCCCCAGCATGTCATACTTTATCAAAAAAAGAGAAAAGAAGTTTCTGTGAATGTCTACGGGGAGTCAAAGTGCCACAGGGTTACTCTTCAAATAACAGAAGACTTGTCTCAATGAAAGATCTCAAATTAGTTGGCTTAAAGTCTCATGATTGTCATGTCTTGATGCAACAACTACTACCGGTGGCCATTCGTGACATATTGCCTAAAAAAGTCCGACATGCCATTACTAGGTTATGCTTATTCTTCAATGCTATATGTAGCAAGGTCATTGACACTAAAAATTTGGATGAGTTGGAAAATGAGGCAGTCATTGTATTGTGCCAATTGGAGATGTATTTTCCACCTTCATTACTCACCAGTGTTATGAAGCATGTGACGAGTTTCAGAATGCATGAAGTCAATTTGTTGTATATTGTTCAAAATAGATTTTGTGACATGAGGTTGGAAGGGAAGTTTATTCCATTACAAGTCATTTGACTCTAAATCCTCTAATCATTTTTTTTTGTCGTTTTAGATTACAGACCCTTATGATATCAGTAATTTTTTTTTCTGAGATTAGTGATTGATTTGTGTCTGTCATTGCCAATTCACTTTCTTCTGCATTTTGTCTGAGATTATGATAAACCTCTGGCTCATCTAGTTTTATGGCTAGTATGACCAGGGTTTTGTGCAAATTATATCCTATTTTCACCCAAATTAGATTAGATTGTCCTCAAGCAAGGTTTTGAGTCTCTAGAGTAGTTTTAGGTTAATTTAGCCTGTTTTGAGTCAAATAATGCACTTATAGCTGTGTCTTTGTTTTCAGGTTAAGTTGGAAGTCAAGAGAATAAAGAAACAGGGGATTCACCTCGCGAACCTGAAAGCCAGCAGAACAGTGAAAATGTCATCCTCTCTGGTTCGCCCCGCGACTACTCTTCTCGCCTCGCGACCCCGAAGGCTGACTGTTCTAGGAAAATGCAAGGTTTCTGTGTCGCCTCGCGAACACTTGACTCGCCTCGAGAGTATTCCAACCCTGGAAGACCAGAAGCTATCACGGTTTACCCGTGTTGAAGGTCACGGCTGTGGCAGTTTTGAAGTTGAAGAGTTTCGCCTCGCGAACAATAACTCGCCTCGCGAGCCTGGAAGTCAGAAAGCATCACGGTTGGCCCCTGATGTTCATAACGGGCGTAATAAGAAGACTCTTCAGATTCTCGCCCCGCGAGAATACCAAAGGTTGCAGACTGTTCACAAGATTCGCGTCGCGAGAGAGGCTTCGCCTCGCGAGAGGGCAAAAATTCCTGAATGTTATAAATAGGCATGCAGGCGGATTATGAACAACTTTTGCTTCTCCATTGTTTTGCATATTTTTCTGTGTGTTTCGTTTTTGTCATGGAGAACTAATTTCTTAGATTAGTCTACTGTATGAGAATTCCATATACTTGAGGTTTTGTAATTCCTATTTTAATTGCTTTTCCCTTTTCAATACCATATTATACATTTCTGTTTGTTATTTCAGGAGTGTGTAGTGTTGTATTGATTCGTTTCAGTGATGTTATGTTTCTATACTAAATCGCGTTTGTTATTTCGCGTGTGTTCATTCATGTTCGTTAGTTCATGAGGGCTTAACCCCGTTTGTTATTTCGGGAATAGGAACATATATCCGTAGTAGCGATTGCGTTGTTAATTGTTGCTACAACTGAAAGGGGATTAGAATCTGCTTAGGGCTTGGGATTACATGAACCAATGATAGTTGGGAATTCGAGAACAGTAGATTAATCGTTGTTTGCTATTTGATAATCTTTTTGAACTGCCTTGTTTTATTGCTCTGTTTTCATTGTTTTATTTTCTTTGATTGCATCCAAACAAACCCCCCCCACCCCCCCCCCAAAAAAAAAACTGATTTTTGTGAAAAATAACACTTTAAGAGTCCTTGTGAGACGACATCCGAGTTGTCGCCCTAAACTATATTTTTATAAACAGCTCGTTCTTTTTGGCGCGTGCGCTACAGCGCGACCAAAAATTGGCGCCGTTGCCGGGGACTCTGATTTGTTATTTTTCGCATTTTGTTTTTTTTTTTTCTTTTCTTTCTTTTATTTTTGTTTTTGTTTTGAATTGGTCTGGCTACTAGGTCTAATTGCCCCGAGTTGTGTGATTTTGATCCGGAAATTGAAAGAACACTGCACACACTCCGTAGAGAATTTCGAGCTAGCACTAGTAGTGATTCTAATTCCAAAACTGTTTTTGAAAACATGGGAGACTAGAGGACATTAAGACAGCTTGCTGCCCTTGATGTAAATTACAATGGATTGTGTATTTCATATCCTGGTGCTGATACTCCTTTTGAACTAAAATCTGGTTTCATTCACTTGTTGCCAAAGTTTAATGGTCTTGCAGGTGAGGATCCACACAAGCACTTGAAGGAATTCCAAGTTGTATGCTCCACAACCTCGAGATCAGAGGGAGTAACTGAGGATAGTATCAAGCTGAAAGTTTTTCCGTTTTCACTCCAGGGAGCTGCAAAGGATTGGCTGTTGTATCTTGAGCCCAACTCTATCACCACTCTGAATGATTTGAAGAGGGTTTTCCTAGAAAGATATTTTCCTGCTTCAAGAGCTGCGTCAATAAGAAAAGAAATATGTGGCATCAGGCAAGGGAATGAGTCGTTAGCTGAATATTGGGAAAGGTTCAAGCATTTGGTATCCAGCTGCCCTCAGCATCAGATTTCTGAACAGATTCTCATCCAGTACTTTTATGAAGGATTACTGCCGATAGATAGGAATCTTTTGGATGCTGCTAGTGGGGGAGCGCTTGTTGATAAGACCCCAGCTGCTGCCAAGCAACTCATTGAGAATATGTCACTGAATTCCCAGCAGTTTAATACCAGAAGAAATTCAGTTGAGACAAGAGGTGTGCATGAGGTCCATAGTTCATCTTCCAACCAGGCCGCCCTTGAGAATAGATTGGATGAGCTCACTTCTTTTGTAAGGCAATTGGCAATAGACAGGGTTCAGCCTGCAAAGTTATGCAGCATGTGCAATTCACCTGAGCACCCATATGATGCATGCCCCATCCAGAGAGAAGAGTTTGTCAGTGAAGTGTCTCAAGCTTATGCAGTAAATCCATATAATCAAGGAAACAGTCAGAATCGGTACAGCACTCCAGATCTTTCCACCAATAGGTACCATCCCAACTGGAGGAATCATCCTAATCTGCGGTATGGGAACTCATCCCAACAACAACCGATGGCAGCACCTCAGAATCCTCCTCCAGTGACCACTTCTGGACCTTCTGGACCTTCATTAGAAGACTTGGTAAAGCAAATGGCTGCAACCAATATACAGTTTCAGCAGCAAGTAAATGCCAGCATTCAAGATTTGAGGACACAGATTGGACAGCTGGCCACATCCATGAATAACATACAGCAAGGTCAAGGATCCAGTCAGCTACCTGCACAGCCAGTGATAAATCCCAATGCCTCCAACCCTAATGTGAGTGCCATATCTCTGAGATCTGGAAAAGTTGTTGAGGCCACCTCTGGAAAAAATGAAGAAACTGTTGAGGTAACTCCTGAGCCTACTGTTGAAGTCGAAGTTGAGAAAGTGTACAGGCCACCAATCCCATTCCCACACAGATTACAGAAAAATAAGAAGATTGGTGGTGAAGACAAAGAAAGGGAGATTTTAGATGTGTTCAGAAAAGTAGCTGTGAATATTCCCCTTCTAGATGTGATCAAGCAGGTGCCCAAGTATGCAAAATTTCTCAAGGATCTATGCACCAACAAGAGGAAGATGAAGAATAATGAGAGGGTTGATTTATGAAGAAATGTCTCAGCTCTTATCCAGTCTAGGCCTGCACCAGAAAGAGTTGCTGTTTTAGCCCCTACTCAGGCATTACCACAGAAGTGCAAGGATCCGGGCACATTTACTATTCCATGCACTATTGGGGACAGGAAATTTGAAAACTGCATGTTGGATTTGGGTGCCTCCATAAATGTCATGCCCACTTCCATCTTTAATAACCTTGATCTTGGTCCCTTGCAGTATACAGGTCTTACCATCCAGTTGGCTAACAGGACCAGTGCCGGACCCATGGGAATGGTAGAAGATGTGCTAGTGCAAGTTGATGAGTTAATCTTCCCTGCTGACTTCTACATCCTGGACATGGCAGGAGAGACACACTCCAGTAGATCACCAATAATCCTGGGCAGACCATTCATGAAGACAGCCAAGACTAAAATTGATGTGAATGATGGGACCATGTCTATGGAGTTTGGTGATATTGTGGCAAAATTCAAGATCTTTGATGCTATGAAACACCCACTGGAGGAGCACTCGGTTTTCCAACTAGAGTTGCTTTCTGAGCTTATTGAGGATACCCATGAGGACTTTATTTCTGATTTTCCATTCATTTCTGGTTTTGACGATTTGTATTCATGTACTAACTGTACTGACACTAACCCTTGTTCTGTTTGTGCTAAGTTTCTTGAATCAACCTTGCAGGGTGATAGTGATAGTGAGATTGAAGCTGTCTGTTCAGCAGAAGTCCTTGACATCCTGGCTAATCCCAATGTACCATCCGTTGAGCAGCCGCCCTCCCTAGAACTCAAGCCACTTCCTGGGAACCTGAAGTATGCATACCTGGAGACGAATGAAAAACTTCCAGTCATCATTTCCTCCAGCCTTGACTCTGACCAGGAAGCAAAACTATTGGAGGTTCTGAAGAAGCACAAGAAGGCTATTGGGTGGACCTTGGCTGATATTCCAGGAATTAGCCCCTCCAGATGTATGCACAGAATTCTATTGGAGGATGGAGCTAAACCAGTTAGACAGGCCCAAAGGCGACTAAACCCATTGATTCTGGATGTGGTGAAGAAAGAGGTGACTAAACTTCTGCAGGCAGGTATTATATACCCCATCTCTGATAGTACTTGGGTAAGTCCGGTGCAAGTTGTACCAAAGAAGTCCGGTCTAACAGTAGTTAGGAATGATAATAATGAGCTTGTACCTACTAGAGTCCAGAATAGCTGGCGAGTCTATAGATTATAGGAAGTTGAACCAGGCCACCGGAAAGGATCACTTTCCTTTGCCGTTCATATATCAGATGCTGGATCAGCTGGCTGGTAAATCTCATTACTGCTTTCTTGATGGCTTTTCAGGGTATTTCCAGATCCATATTGCCCCTGAGGATCAGGAAAAGACCACTTTCACGTGCCCCTTCGGTACGTTTGCCTATAGGAGGATGCCATTTGACCTTTGTAATGCTCCTGGCACCTTCCAAAGATGCATGCTTAGCATTTTCTCTGAATTTATTGAAAATTCCATAGAGGTGTTCATGGATGACTTCACTGTATATGGCTCCTCATTTGATGCATGTCTGCATAGTCTGAGTTTAGTTCTACAAAGATGCATTGAGACTGATCTGATTTTGAATTATGAAAAATGTCACTTTATGGTAGAGCAGGGGATTGTTTTGGGTCATGTAATTTCTAAAGAGGGTATTTCAGTAGATCCTGCAAAAAATTGATGTGATTTCTTCATTGCCTTACTCATCTTGCGTACGCGAGATCCATTCTTTTCTTGGACATGCAGGTTTCTACAGGCGCTTTATAAAGGACTTCAGCAAGATAGCTCTGCCATTGTCAAACCTGCTGAAGAATGATGCCCTGTTCCATTTTGATGACCATTGCAAGAAGGCATTTGACTACCTGAAAAAAGCATTGACATCTACCCCCATCATCCAGCCCCCAGACTGGACACTCCCTTTTGAACTAATGTGTGATGCTTCCAATTTTGATCTGGGAGCGGTTCTGGCACAAAGGGTGGGCAAGGCTGCCCATGTAATTCATTATGCTTCTAGGACATTAGATGCTGCACAATCAAATTACACCACCACTGAGAAAGAACTGCTAGCTGTTGTATTTGCACTTGATAAGTTTAGGTCATATTTGCTAGGTTCTAGGGTTATTGTTTTCACTGACCATGCAGCTCTGAAATATCTGTTAAAGAAACCAGAAGCTAAGCCAAGACTGATCCGGTGGATGCTTTTGCTCCAAGAATTCAATGTGGAGATCAAAGACAAGAGTGGAGCTGAAAATTTGGTAGCCGATCACTTGAGCCGAATAGCAAGGGATGAGGATCCTTCTCCCATCCAAGATGATTTCCCTGATGAGAGACTTCTACATCTGTATGGGGTAACCCCCTGGTTTGCTGACATAGTTAACTTTCTTGTTGCTGGTGTTGTTCCTGCAGGTACAAGTAGACATAAGTTCCACAAGCTCAAGAGCGATGCAAAGTACTATGTGTGGGATGATCCCTACCTTTGGAAGTTTTGCAGTGATCAGGTGATTCGGAGGTGTGTCCCCGATCATGAGACAGAGTCCATTTTGCACTTCTCACATGGCTCTCAAGTTGGAGGACATTTTGGACCACAGAGGACAAAGAAGAAAAGTCCTGGATTCCGGGTTCTCTTGGCCCACAATTTTTAGAGATGCCTATGAGGTTTTGAGAAATTGCAAAGAATGTCAAACAACAGGCCCCGCCATCACTCGTAGGGAGTGAGATGCCTCAACAGCCCATGCTCTTTTGTGAGTTTTTTGATGTGTTTTGGATTGATTTAATGGGTCATTTCCCCACTTCTTTTGGTTTTGTATATATTCTTTTGGCTGTAGACTATGTTTCAAAGTGGGTGGAAGCAATCCCCACTAGGACTAACGATGCTAAAGTTGTTTCCAAATTTGTTAGGTCCAACATTTTTTGCAGGTTTGGCATACCTAAGGCCATCATCAGTGACCAGGGCACACACTTCTGCAACAGAACCATGGAAGCCTTACTCAAAAAATATGGAGTTGTGCATAGAGTTTCCACTGCTTATCATCCCCAGACCAATGGCCAGGCTGAAATATCAAACAGGGAGATCAAGCAAATTCTAGAGAAGATGGTGCAGCCGAACAAGAAGGAATGGAGCCGCCGTCTGGAAGACGCACTGTGGGCTCAGAGGAATGCTTTCAAGACACCTATAGGAATGTCCCCCTTTCGGCTTGTATTTGGTAAGGCATGTCACCTCCCGGTGGAATTTGAGCACCGTGCATATTGGGCAGTAAAGTGCTGTAACTTGGACATGAAGGAAGCTGGTGTTGAAAGAAAACTGCAGTTGCAGCAACTTGAGGAGCTTAGGATAGAAGCCTATGAAAGCTCCAGGATTTATAAAGAGAAAACAAAACTTTTTCATGATAGGATGATTGTTAGAAAAGAATTTTTTGTGGGCCAGCTAGTCTTATTGTTTAACTCCCGCCTGAAATTGATGGTTGGGAAACTTAGGTCCAAATGGGATGGCCCCTTTGTTGTGACTAACGTTTTTCCTTATGGTGCAGTAGAGATTACACGTGCAGGTACCCACAAGCCCTTCAAGGTTAACGGGCATAGGCTGAAGCCATTCCATGGTGTGGATGTTGGTGTTCCTGTGGATGTTAATGTTGAGGAGCTCTCCTTGGAAGCTCCCACCTACACTGATACTTGATCAGGGAGTTCCCTTTCCTTTCCCTCACTCTGTTTTTATAGTTCTTTTGTTCATTGGAGACAATGTATATTTTAAGTGTGGGGGAGGGAACTAGTTGTAGTTTTGTTGTGTCTTGTTTTTGATTTTCCTTTTCTTTTAATAAAGCTCCTGAATAATTTGAGAAGCTCAGGAGTTGTGTTGAGTCTTTTGTTGGCAAGTTTGATGGATCTTGATTGATTTTGCACAGATTGATTGCATGATTTATGTGATGATTCCCCCTAGGATTTGAAATTTTTTTGAAAAATGATCCCCATGTGATTGAAAACTGAACTTTGAGATTTTGTTATGATGGCATGATTTATGATAAGTTTGGGGTGATAGGAAGCACACACTAGGGATAGAATCTCTGTCAAACAATTTGCAAATAATGTCCAGGTGAGGTTTTGAGCCTCCAACATGTTTTAAACTGTGTGTGAACTCACTTTCAAGTTGCACTTTCCTGAATTTGTTTGAATCTCTTTTTGGTTTGCATGATTATGTGTTTGCTTCAGATGATTTAGGCATTTTCCTTGTAAATAGCTACTTAGCCTAAAATAACCATCCCTAATGCATGTTCCTTAGTTAGCCCTATTGAGCCTGATTAGCCAATTATTTCTTGATGACCTTATGTTATGAGCCTAAAATCTGAAAAACCATGTTAACCCGATCTTAGGATTAGGAGAGCATGGAATCTGAGCAAGAGAAGGTTTGCAAGAAACTAAGTTTGGGGTGGCTGCAAGGTGTAATATGTTGTTCGGGATTGAAAAAAAAAAAGTTGGAGCCAAAGGCTTGTAGAAAAAAGGAAAAAATGAAAAAAAAAGAGAAAAAAAAAAAAGAAAATTGTAAAAATGTTAAAAATAAAAGTATTAGAAAAAAAAAAGAAGATGCTGTAGTCACCCAAGGCATAAAGAAAAATGAGAAAAGGAACTTGAGTGGAATTTCAATGTTTTGAAGTGTTTCATGCTCTCTTAGTTCCTAGGGTCTTCAGCCTAGTACCTTTGTATATCCTACCCTTAGCTAGGCCCCATTACAACCCATAAAAGACCTTTTGATGTTGCATGCATGTTTTCTGTGGGAACCAATTTTGAGATGAAAATCAAATTCATGGGAAGTGTTCTTGAAAAGTGAAACTGAGTGCAATGTTGATAGCCTGACACAAACTGAGCGATTGAGTGAACACTAAATGCCCTTGTGAGGAAGGCAGTTGTTTGAATTTGGTGATTTCCCTCTTGTGTGTAACTTGGATCCCCTGCTTAGATTAATGATTGTTTGAATGATGAAATTCTCAATTGTTTAGAATGAATGATTGTGGGGATTGCTTTGTTTGAAAGGGGGGACATTGAAGAAAACTGTTTTGATGTATTGCTTGAATTTGTGCAAGGTTGATTGAATCTTTTAAGCTTGCCAGGTCTTGAGTCTTTTTGATTTTTTGAGTCTTAGTTTGCTTGGGGACAAGCAAAGTTTAAGTTTGGGGTATTTTGATAAGCTTCTGGCTCATCTAGTTTTATGGCTAGTATGACCAGGGTTTTGTGCAAATTATATCCTATTTTCACCCAAATTAGATTAGATTGTCCTCAAGCAAGGTTTTGAGTCTCTAGAGTAGTTTTAGGTTAATTTAGCCAGTTTTGAGTCAAATAATGCACTTATAGCTGTGTCTTTGTTTTCAGGTTAAGTTGGAAGTCAAGAGAATAAAGAAACAGGGGATTCACCTCGCAAACCTGAAAGCCAGCAGAACAGTGAAAATGTCATCCTCTCTGGTTCGCCCCGCGACTACTCTTCTCGCCTCGCGACCCCGAAGGCTGACTGTTCTAGGAAAATGCAAGGTTTGTGTCGCCTCGCGAACACTTGACTCGCCTCGCGAGTAATCCAACCGTGGAAGACCAGAAGCTATCACGGTTTACCCGTGTTGAAGGTCACGGCTGTGGCAGTTTTGAAGTTGAAGAGTTTCGCCTCGCGAACAATAACTCGCCTCGCGAGCCTGGAAGTCAGAAAGCATCACGGTTGGCCCCTGATGTTCATAACGGGCGTAATAAGAAGACTCTTCAGATTCTCGCCCCGCGAGAATACCAAAGGTTGCAGACTGTTCACAAGATTCGCGTCGCGAGAGAGGCTTCGCCTCGCGAGAGGGCAAAAATTCCTAAATGTTATAAATAGCTGTCTGGGCAGATTATGAACAACTTTTGCTTCTCCATTGTTTTGCATATTTTTCTGTGTGTTTCGTTTTTGTCATGGAGAACTAATTTCTTAGATTAGTCTACTGTATGAGAATTCCATATACTTGAGGTTTTGTAATTCCTATTTTAATTGCTTTTCCCTTTTCAATACCATATTATACATTTCTGTTTGTTATTTCAGGAGTGTGTAGTGTTGTATTGATTCGTTTCAGTGATGTTATGTTTCTACACTAAATCGCGTTTGTTATTTCGCGTGTGTTCATTCATGTTCGTTAGTTCATGAGGGCTTAACCCCGTTTGTTATTTCGGGAATAGGAACATATATCCGTAGTAGTGATTGCGTTGTTAATTGTTGCTACAACTGAAAGGGGATTAGAATCTGCTTAGGGCTTGGGATTACATGAACCAATGATAGATGTGAATTCGAGAACGATGGGATTAATCTTTTTTTCCTATTTGATAATATATTTGAACGGCCTTGTTTTATGTCTCTGTTTTTATTGTTTTATTTTGTTTGTTTGCTTACCTACAACCCCCCCCCCCCCCAAAACTGATTTTTGTGAAAAATAACACTTGAAGAGTCCTTGTGAGACGACATCCGAGTTGTCGCCCTAAACTACATTTTTATAAACCGCTCGTTCTTTTTGGCGCGTGCGCGACAGCGCGACCAGATTACATACCCTTATAATTGCATGTTTTATTTTTGATTATTTTTTCTATATAGTTGCAATGGATGCTGAACAAGTTTCTTATTACCTTATTGTGCGGAGGATGTATGTCCACCTTTTGGCCATTCATTTTGCTGGATTTTATTTCTTTAATTTCATCTTAAGGAACAATTATGAAAGAAAAGCCTTGAATGAAAGAGTATTAGCTAGGTATGAGTCACGGAGGGATGTTTTGGATTCTATCATTAGTACAAGTGACTACTATTGTATATGGGAATTGAGAATGTGCAGAAACACATTTGCACATCTTTGTGAGGTATTAAGGGTACGAGGAGGATTAGTGCAACTTAGACAAGTAACCGTTGAGGAGCAAGTTGCAATTTTTCTGAATATACTCGCACATCACACAAAAAATAGGAGTATCCAAGTTAGATTCTCTAGATCGGGACAAACAATTAGTAGGTATTGTCATAGAGTGTTGGCTGCAGTTTTGAGGTTGCATAGTGACACCTTGCTAAACAGAACCGGTTCCTCAAGATTGCACGGATGAACGATGGAAATGGTTTAAGGTAATACACTTTTCAACAAAAATAACACATTTACAATATACTATTGTAGACAACTTCTCTGATTAAGTTTGAACTCTATGTTGAACTTTTAGGGATGCTTGGGGGCTTTAGATGGGACTTACATAGCAGTCACACCGAGTGCTTCTGATAGGCCTAGATATCGAACAAGGAAATGTGGTCTTGCAACAAATGTCTTGGGTGTCTGTACCAGAGATATGAGATTTACTTATGTACTTCCAGGATGGGAAGGATCAGCTTCAGACTCTAGGATATTACGTGATGCAATAATCAGACAAAACGGTTTAGTTGTTCCAATTGGTATGAAAATTTAAATTTGATTTTG
The DNA here is from genome assembly GCA_030762895.1 of Sophora flavescens. Taxonomy (NCBI): domain Eukaryota; kingdom Viridiplantae; phylum Streptophyta; class Magnoliopsida; order Fabales; family Fabaceae; genus Sophora; species Sophora flavescens. The sequence goes on along the minus strand of CM061067.1, from coordinate 155,945,782 downwards.
TGTTATCATGATTACGAAGAATGAAAATAAATATGTAATTCCATATTTTAATTTTAGGTGGATACTATCTTGTCGATGGTGGTTACACTAATGGGGTAGGCTTTCTTGCCCCATATAGAGGTAAACGATATCATTTGCAAGAGTGGAGCACTAGTCGATGTGCACCTCAAGATCGGGAAGAGTTATTTAATTATAGGCATGCTCGGGCAAGAAACGTAATAGAGAGATGTTTTGGCCTCTTGAAGAAACGATGGGCTATATTAAGAAGCCCTTCATTTTATCCCATTAGAACACAATGTCGAATGATTCTTGCTTGTTGTTTATTGCACAACTTCATCCGCATGAACATGGTATTGGATCCTTTAGAAGATGCTCCATTTGTAGAAGATGAGGTACCCGTAGGTGAGGAGCCAATCCATGTAGTTGAAACCGTTGAGCCTAGCAACGAATGGACTCAAATGAGAGATGCACTTGCACAAGAAATGTTTATGGAGTGGAGGAATAGACGTAGGAATTAGAGTGCAAGTTGTTTAATTACAATGTGTATATGTAATGAAGTTTAAATTGTTCTTTTTTGAATTTTACCTTATTTATGGTTTGAATGAAATATTGGGTTATTTGATATTATGAACTTGTAAGCTATCTTTGTTGAATGAAATATTGGGTTATTTGATATCATGGTTACTTTGCTGCATTGACGGTTGTTGCATATCAGGTTATTTATATGATAAGATCTGAAGGAAATATGAGGTTATTTATCATTAAAATTATTTCATTTATGTTTTGTATAAGCTTGTATTTCTTCAAAATGTTTACTGTCCTAATCTTTTCAATGTTGTGGTCTTTAGTGATGGAAAATGAAAGTGGGAATAATAGTGAACAACCAATGAATAACACAAGAGTCAGACGTATTTGGAGTGAACTTGAGGAGGAAACCTTGCTCACTATTTTAGAGGAAATGGTGGTGGCTGGAAACAAAGGAGAGAACGGGACATTCAAGACTGGCACTCATGAGGAAGCTTGTAAGAGGATGAAAAATAAGATTCCTGGAATTGTTATAAACGTCAAGCAAGTTGTTGACAAGATGAAAAGGTGGTCAACAAAGCTTAATGATGTTGTCGACATGATGAGTACTAGTGGGTTTGGTTGGGATGATGCTAGAAAATGTGTTACTTGTGACAGCAATCAAGTGTTATCTGAATATCTGGAGGTATTTAACTTGTTACTTTGGATAGTGCACTAATATTTCATTAATAGTTTTTATTCATATGGTAAGCTAATTGTTTTTTTTTTTTGAATTGCAGAAGCATCCCAAAGTTGGAAACCATGTCAACAAAGAGTTTAAAGAGTTTGAAAGGTTGCAAGGTATATTTGGCAAAGATCGTGCAAATGGTCGGAGGGCTGAGACTGCTGCAGATGTAGTGGATAATGAAATTGGGGAGAATCAAGCTCACGAAGATGAAAATGATTGGCTACAACATGATAACTCACCTCCTCTAATGGAAATACTTGGTAAGGGACCGAACATGCTTCTAGTGGGCGACCTCCTAAACGCCCACGTCTTGCTGAATTAGCCAATAGATTTGTCGAAAGTTTTGATAGCAAAATGGATGTGGTGACGGCTGATTTTGGAAAGATTGCAACCAAATTGCTGGAACCTTCAAAATCAAAAGGAGAATTGGTTGAGGAGGTTAAGAAATTAGGATTAACTACTGAAGACGAAATTGACTTGGTTATTAAGTTTGCTCATAACCAACAATATGAACAATTCTTTTGGGAGTTTTAAGGTCCACAAAGAATATCTTTTGTGAGGAAGATAATGAGAATGTGATGATGAAGGAGCTTTTGATGATGATGTTTAGATGGACTATATGGCAAGATGTTTTATAATTTGTGTTGATTATTTGTCTATGTTTTAATTTAGTAACATTAGGATCTTATTTTGTTTGTATATATTTGGCTTATATTTTTTATATTATTAATGTTAGACTCAGTTTGATGGACATATAAATATTTTGAATTATTGGTGGGTGTTGGATGTGCTGCAAAATTTTGCAGGTTTATGTGTCACATGCTTTGTACTACAAGTATATTAGCATATCTTGTGATTAGTTACGTTACCTATCAGAGAACTAATGGAGCAAAATTGCGTGTCAACTGTTATATTCTTTTTGTTTTCTGGTATGGTCACATGAGGCATCCTTTTCTGTAATCTGTTGAGATTGAAGGCTGGGTGTATCTCTTATCTGGTTTTCCAAGCTATAACAATCATAGCAACAATGTTTTACTGGTTGTAACAGACATAGTAAAGGGATGGGGCTTTTTTACTAGTTGCCTGGATTTTATTTTGTGGCTAGATTTGAGTTTCTGTTAAAGGTGAGATTTAATTCTAACATTTAGTTGTTGTAGTTCCTTTGGGTTTTAGGCTTACATTCATGGGGGTCTTATAGCATCACTATGGTTCATGGGATCCTCTTAATTTGGTAGCCTAATTTGATGTACAATTTTTTCAGATTTTTTTTTATAAATTATATAAGCATTTTAATAATCTATTTTAATATGTCTTAATTATATAAAAAATTTTTTGAGAATATATATTAATAATAAATTATAAGAGGATAGTTTGATAATAATTTAATTATAAATAAAAAAATATTTAAAATATAAAAATCTTGTTCAATATTTTTTATAATGCACATCAAACATTATATAGTACAAATGGCATTTTAGTAAATTTTCCGCTGTCCTGTCCAGTACGTAAGCATATCAAACAACATATTGTACAAAATCGATTGTTCTGTGCATCAACTAACAAACACCATACATCACAAAAAGTTGTGTTGTAACTCAACCACTTGTTCTGTACTGTTATGTACTGTACTGTGCTGTTCTTTCTGTACTGCGAATCAAACGGACCCTAAAATTAGGGGTGATTTTACCCTGCATGGTTCAATAAGAATTTGCCAAATTCACATAAATATAAAGCAATAATGTGCACAAAACAACGTCGCCAAAAGACGCGCAAAGAGTAACATTTGACGCGCAAAGACGCGCAAAGAGTAACATTTGACTGTCCGCATGTACTACACCACTCCGCCCCCATCAAAACAACGTCGCCAAAAGTTGCCAACTTAATGGACATTATTTTCTTACGATCCAAACACGTAACAACACGACGCCTTCGTGGAATGTGACTTGCCTTTTTGTTCAACACTTTTCTTTTCTCCTAACAGCGCCTACTTTTTTAAACAAAAATTATAGATAATTCTTCAAATATTTTAGGGAAATGTCAAATGGTACGACGGTGATTTTATATAAAAAAATTCAGATAATTATTATTTTTAAAAACAATTTTTCATATAATTATGAAAAAAAAATGAAAAAATATATCATATCAATGTATCGAGTTCTTATTTTTATTAATATGGAATTTTAAAGGCAGTCTTACTGAATCACCAAGCTATAACATTAATCTGGTTGTAGTTAACAAAATTAAAGTAATTATAAAGATTTAGTTACTTGATTGATGACGTTCCAGGAAGGAACATCTGCGGGGAAACGGCACCGTTTCAAAATTTGAAATCAACCAAAGACTTAAGACCGCATATTTTCCCATTGACTTCTTGTGTTGACTGTGTCTCACTCCATCCTACTCCTATAAATGTTGCTCAACCTAAGCTTCACTTCACAACTTGTTTTGATTTGAAATTGTAAAACCACCTCTTATACTCTTCCTCTTCACAATCCACCAAACTCATCTTCCCCTTCTTCAATTTTCACCAACACTTTCTTCTTCCTTAGCTCTCACAAGCTTCAGTATGAAGGTCAGTACTAGACCCTGTCCTAAAACCACTCTCTTTCACATCCTTAATTATCACAAAACTAAAGCATGCCTGTTTTTATTTTTTGATGTAAAAAGTTTGACCCTGAATTTGAAGTACTGTTTGATATTCAAAGTTTGAGACTCTCCTATTTTAGTGTTCCAATTTCAACCTGTTTGTGTCTGAGTCCTAACCAGTAATTAACAAATGTTTGATATTTTTCTGCAACAGAAAGTGGTGCTAAAGGTGGAAATAAATGAAGACAAAATCAAGCAAAAAGCTATGAAGGCAGTGTCTGGCCTCTCAGGTATTAAATTGAATTTCAGCTTCTAATAATCCTCCTCTGCTTAGCCTCTATGTTTTCATATGCTCTAGGCAATTGAGTGGATAAAAGGTCAAGAAACAGAGAAATCAAAATGATGATGAAAAATAAAAAAAAAGAAAGGAAATTTATGTATTCCTAGCTAGCAACTTGAAATAAAAGTAAAACTTTTTTCTTTCACTCAGTTGCAGAGAATTAGCTTAACTGTATGATTGTGCTTTTGTTTCAACTTTTCAACAAAACTCAGATCATATAGCATCAATTATTCATTGATTTTTTTCAGTGAAATTACTGAAGTTGTATTTTGTAATATTGTTGTAGGGGTTGAGTCTGTTTCTATGGACATGAAAAACAAGAAATTAACCTTAACAGGTGACATCGATCCAGTAAATGTAGTGGCAAAGTTAAGGAAGTTTTGTCATACAGAAATACTTTCTGTTGGACCAGCAAAAGAGGAAAAGAAGGAAGAAGCTAAGAAAGATGATAAAAAGAAGCCAGATGATAAGAAGGATTCAGCAAAAGATAACGTGATTGATCCTCTCAAGTTCTATGAAACCTATGCGTATTATTATCAAATGAAACCACCACAATACAATCAGTATTACTATGCCACCAGAACTGTGGAAGAGGATCCCAATGGATGTGTCATCATATAAAATCTTAGAATGGCGAGTTAGGTAAAAAAATCATCCAAAAAATAAATCGTTGTATTTTTATTTTCTCAATTTTATGTTCTTATGAATTAGATTTAGGGATTCAGTGTGGCCAATCAAAAAGAGTATTATGATGATGTACAGGATTAGACTTTGCGGGTTAATATGTAAACCTTATGTAAAATTTTGATGCCTTATTCATCTATCTATACAACTAATCAATTTTGAGTGATTGAATTTATTTTCAATTAAGGTGTAAAATTATGTATGTTTTCGTTTAGGGTCAACTATTTGTGACATAGTTTTTTGTTTAATAACTATCGTTGGTTTGGATGGTAAGAGTTCAATTTTTCTTAAGCAAAGTCTCAAATTTTTCAAGTATAATTTTTTTTATTTGTGTCAATTGGAGACTAAATAATTCTCTATATATAAATTTTAGTCGTCTATTTTTTGTAATCTATTGAAATGCTCATTTTAGGACAATTAGAACTATGTGTTATATGAATTATCTCTTAACATTTTTAATAATTAATTTTTTATCTTTTTCTTAGATGTGTAAAAATAGAAGTGAAGCCACTGAAATTAAATTAGTGGCTATAGGACTCAAATAATGAACACGAAACTATAAATTTAAATCTCGATGTTATTATAGTGATCATGAAGATACACTTTTAGTTGTCTGTGATATGTATTACATTAATGATATTTGGACACAATTTTGACATTCAACATCATATATTTATATAATATAATATTTATTTATTATTATTTTTTATTCTTTTTCTAACTCATTAGTTCAAAATATCACTTCAAATATGATATCTTTATATTTGATGTCTATTTTTATGCCAAGCTATCACTCCTTCGTATATTAATCTATCTATCATCATAGTAGTATGCTTTTCGTGACTGCCAATGCTAAACGACATCGTGCGTGGGAATGGTAATTGGTAAAAGACGTTTTTGCAGCTAAAGCTTAAAAGTTAAAAGGCTTTTGGGAATTTGGGGTCTAGGAAGGGTTATGTATTGTTAGTAAGAACTTGATGAGTGTGATTTCACCTCATATTTTATTAATATTTTATATGTATTTTTATATAGTTTATGTATTTTTAATTTGATTTTTTGTTAGTTTTTACCTTGGAATGGGTAAGGCGGTTTGATGTTATTGTTGTGCAGGAATTAAGGATTAAAATGCTCAAGATTAACCATGATGGAGCTTGCATGAAGATGAGGCTTGAAAAGTAAAGAAAATGAGCCAAACAGAGCCCATCACGGCCTAGCCATGATGACCATCACGGCCATGATCGAGCAAGGCTGAAAAGAAAGAATTGAAAAGTCAGAACCGGTCACGGCCAGGCCGTGATGTCTATTACGGTCGTGACATGTCAGCTGAATCAGACCCTCACTGGAAGAACTGATCACGGTCAAGCCGTGATGGTGTTCACGGTCGTGACGGACCAACCAGTGAAGCAACCTCCAAGGCAGAACCCGTCACGGTCTGGCCGTGATGGTCATCACGGTCTGGCCGTGATGGTCATCACGGCCGTGACGCGCAATATTTGGATCTGTAGAAACTGATTTGATCTGAATTTGTGTTTGATTGGGATTCAAATTACCCTAATCTATAAATAAGGAAATTAGGCAGAGACTTGGAGGGACTTTTGGGCTGCTACACTTAGGCAAATTTTTAGGATCTCGCTTCTCCTCCTTCTTCTCTTCTTTCAGGTTTTCATTTATGATGTTGTTACCCAAGCTTGTCATCACCATGGCAATGCTTAAGTAGTAGCTCTATTTCTAGGGATTAGGGTTATGCCCAAGATCTGTTTTTATGTTGTGAATTGATGTTTTACCTTTGTTAATTTTAATTTTGCTTTAGATCTGATTTCTATTGTTGTAATTACTCGTAAATTTGGTGGCCACTTATTTGCATGTCATAGATACTCTAAGGAGGAACCTAGCGGTGAACTTAGATGTCGGATCTATAGAATCAGACTTATGACTTAAATCACGAGAGTTAGAAGCCGTCCTTCGAGGATTCACGAATTGTCACAGAACTCAAAGGGTTCAATCTAAATTCAACTACCACGAGAGTAGGGGTTGGTTTAATTGGGCACGGTTTTTGTAACCCGAGAGGGAGCATTAACTTATTTAAGATAAATTCACCTTCAAAGCAATTTTGATAATTAACAAGGGATAGTCAATTTAGTAACATGAACCATCTTGTTGGTAACCCAATTCCTAGGAATCTCTTTAGATTTGAAAAACTCCAAATTGATTTACCTTCCTATTTTGTTTAATTGCAAATTTTAAATTTTATTGTTACTTGATTCTTATTTCAAAAATCAAAACTTTTTCAATATCCCTTTTTATGTAGTCCAATTTAATTGATTTGATAATTAGTTGTGATTTGAGATCACGTTCTCTATGAGATCGATCTTTTTATTACTTAACAATAAATCCGATACACTTGTCAGAATTCACGCACATCAACACTCTAGCGTTATTGCATTTTTTTAAGGTAAAAAAAGTGTTTAATAATACGTGTAGCTTTTATCAGCGAGTCCAACGTTTTTTTGTTGTTGATATATGCACTGTTTATTAAAAATAAATGACTAAACCCCCAATTTGGTCCCTGAGAAAAACACTCGGGTCTGAAATAGTCCCTAACAAAAAAAACTATCCGTTTAGTCCTTAAGAATGTATTTCCGGGACAGATTAGTCATTCCGTCAGTTGACCACCTTTGATCGCAGGTAAAATGCTGACGTGTCGGTATCCTTCCAAAACGCATGTCATTTTTTCCTTCTTCTTCCTCCAGCTTCTTCTTCTTCTTCCACTTCTCTGCATCTCTTTTCCCTTCTTCACAAACAAAGCAGAAGGTGGGGAAACATTCATACTTGAAGAAGACCTTTAGGTTCTTTCCTTGATAGCGAATAACAGTACCCCACTTCAGAGGTTGTCTCAGATCAACAGAGGCTTTGATTCTGAGGAACCTTCCCAATCGATTGCAGTCTTGGTGTTCCATATCCTCATATGTTCCAATAATATCTCCTAGCTTCCTTGCCATTGATTCAACTCTCATTTTCGGGGGCAAGTCGTAGATTCTTACCCAGAAGGAGACATTGTGCATTTCTAGCTCAGATGGTTGTTCCTCTCCTGAAACACGCTTCAAAATCAGTATGTTTCTGTCGAAGCTCCAAGGCCCACTCTTCAAGACATTCTTTGCATCCTTCTTAGTTGTAAACCTGAACAAAAAGAGGTTCTTGTTCAAATCTTGAATCTCCACTTGGATTCTTGAGTCTCCAAGACGGAGTAATCGTCTGCTTTGAATGCTCGCACATTGAAGGAACTATCTGACCAGAGTTTCCCTGCAAGGGTGCACCAAAAGATCTCATCTTCACAAATCTCTGAGTCCTCGACATTGATCCCTTCTTCTTATTCCTTCGACAAGTTCCCTGATTTCCACTGATCCATTTGGGTATTCGAATTAGCGAGTGAAAACAGAGGAGAAAACCTAGAAAATCTAGGGGAAAATCCAAGGAATGGATGAGAAGAACAGAAAGTCCTGGAACGAGAACCACGACCAAACCCAAGGGCTCGGGGGGACTAAAGTTACAGAGGCCAACTCAAAACCAACTGGAAACAAAAGAAAATCATTGAACAAGAGATACTGAGGAAGAAGAGATGCAGAGAAGTGCAAGAAGAAGAAGAAGCTGGAGGAAGAAGAAGGAAAAAACGGCATGCGTTTTGGAAGGATACCGACACGTCAGCATTTTACCTGCGATCAAAGGTGGTCAACTGACGGAAGGACTAATCTGTCCCGGAAATACATTCTTAAGGACTAAACGGATAGTTTTTTTTTGTTAGGGACTATTTCAGACCCGAGTGTTTTTCTCAGGGACCAAATTGGGGGTTTAGTCAAAATAAATACTGTAATAATCAATATGTGAAGTGAAGGGTTGCAAATTAGGTTAAAAGTACACATATTTTGAAAGGAAAAATTCTCGTATACTCTAAAAGTATAATTATGAGTTCACTTAAAATATAATACGTGAATAATACTCCCTCCGATCCACAATAAAAGAAACAAAACCCTAAAATATACAGACCAATAAAATGTATTGGAATGAGTTAATTGTAATTAATACTCATATAAATTTTCAAAACGACCCTTCTAATTTTAATTAATATTCTGACGGCCTATAATTAATGACAGTAATTAAAAAGGGTAATATTGAAAATTAGCATTTAATATGTGTGAAAATTGATGCACGTTTTTTGTATTTTGGATAAAAAAAAAGGATCCATTTGTTTCTTATATTGTGGACCAAAGGGAGTATAAGTATAAATGTTAGATCAATTTTTAAATATTACGTTATTAAATTTAAATTAAATTTTAACTTTTGAGAATATTACTTACATATAAATCATAATACTTAAAAAAATTCATTTTTCAAATGTATATGACACCGGTGATTTTAAATCTATGCTAATATAAAAGTTGGACAGACAAATTTACTGTACATACACATGTCAGCAATAGGATTTTTTACCCTTTTTAATTTTTTTAGAAAAAATATAAATTTTTTCTTTTTTTAAAAAAACTTTGATTATTTTTTAATTTTTTTACGTTTATTTTTGTATTTTTTTACATTTTCCTTAATTTTTTAATTTTTTTCCTAATAATTTTTTTTTTACTAATACCTTTTTTTTAATTAATTTGTATACACTAACAGTGTCAAGTTTTTTCACACTGTCAACCAATCATAAATTGGCAAACAGTAAAATTAGAGTTGTCATGTTCTTGATGTTTTAATTATTATATACTGATATTTTAATGTATATATAATTTAATATTTTTTATATTATATTATATATATATATATATATATAGTTTAATATTTTACGGTTCGAACCGAATCAAACCAAACCAATTTTAATTGGTTCAGATATTGTTATTGACTTTTTAAAGTATATAATTTTTTTTGTTTTTAAATATTTTTAGCCAGGAAAGGTAGCAAAGCTACCCTGTTCTTCGAAAAAGATTAGGGTCGTAAGACTCGAACAAATAATTCGATAAATTTGAAAATCTAAAACAACCAATTAAATTGGTTCTTTTTTTTATTTTTTATACATGGCTCTGAATTGAACCAAACCCAATGGTCATTAATTCGGTTATTTTGGAACCGAACCAAATATTTTAATATTTATATATATTTTAATATTCAATATATATATCATTTTATCAATTAACAAATTTTCTTCTACTATTCCTGTAACAGTAGAAGGAGTTGTCAACTAGTGAATTATTTTGGATTATTTAAAAATATTTATTTATTTTATAAACATATATTATTTATAATATTTTTAAAAAATTTATTTATTTTCCAGATTTAGTTATTTTCTAATTTAATTTTTTTAAATGTTTATTTTATAATTGATTTTTTAAAAATATTTTTGTTTTCTAATTAATTTTATTTTTCTAATTTTTTTTTGAATATTTTTTTCTAATTTTTATTTTCCTAATTGTTTTTAAATATTTTTTATATACTTTTTGAATACATATATATATATATATATATATATATATATATATATATATATATATATTTCAAGAAAGGGGAAAGGACAAATCTATACAACAACAACAACAACCAAGCCTTATCCCACTAGGTGGGGTCGGCTACATGGATCATACGACGTCATAATGTTCTATCATGAATCATGTTAACAGTTAAATCATTGGCCTCTAAATATTTCTTAATAGTTTCTCCTATATTTTTTCTTGGCCTACCTCTGCCTCTAGCTATTGGATTGCCCTCCACTTGATCAACTCTCCTTACTACAGAATCTAAAGGTCTCCTCCATACATGCCCAAACCACCTAAGTCGAGATTCAACCATCTTTTCTACAATAGGTGCTACCCCAGCTCTCTCTCTAATGTTATCATTCATAATCCTATCACGTCTAGTTTTTCCGCTCATCCAGCGCAACATTCTCATCTCTGCTACATTGTTTTTACTCTCGTGTTGATTTTTTACCGCCCAACACTCCGTCCCATACAACATCGCCGGTCTAATAGTTGTACGGTAAAATTTTCCCTTTAGCTTAAGAGGTACCTTTTTATCACACAAAAAACCCGAAGCCTTCCTCCATTTCGACCACCCTGATTGAATCTGATGGTTTACATCTCCCTCAATTTCTCCGTCATTTTGTATAATAGACCCAAGATATTTAAACCGTGTGACTTGTGGTATGTTGTGGTCTCCAACTTTCACCTCTAAGCTAGAGGTGTTTTGCCATTTGCTAAACTTACATTCCATATACTCCGTCTTGCTTCTACTCAAGCGGAAGCCATGTGCTTCTAAAGCTTGTCTCCAAGTCTCCAACCTTCCATTTATATCATTTCTCGACTCTCCAACTAGGACTATATCGTCTGCGAAAAGCATGCATCGCGGTGCTGGCTCTTGAATGTGCTCTGTAAGTACATCCAAGACCAAGGTAAAAAGATAGGGGCTTAAAGCTGACCCCTGGTGCAGACCTATGGTTATTGGGAAATCTTCTGTGGCTCCACCCTGCGTTCTCACACTAGTCGTGACCCCCTCATACATATCCTTGATAGCTCGAATATAGGCAATACGAACACCTTTATTTTCTAGGGCTTTCCACAAAACCTCTCTTGGCACCCTATCATACGCTTTCTCCAAATCAATGAAGGCCATGTGTAAATCTTTTTGATCCCTTCGATATTGTTCCATCACTCGTCGTAGCAAGTAAATTGCTTCCATGGTCGACCTCCCGGGCATAAAACCAAATTGGTTGTCGGTGATTTTGGTTTCTTTTCTTAGTCTCTGTTCAAGCACCCTTTCCCATAGCTTCATAGTATGACTCATAAGTTTAATCCCCCTATAATTTGCGCAGTTTTGTATATCTCCCTTGTTCTTGTAAATCGAAACTAAAGTGCTTCTCCTCCATTCGTCCGGCATTTTCTTTGACCTCATAATCTCGTTAAAAAACTTCGTGAGCCAACTAATGCCTCTATTTCCTAGACTCTTCCATACCTCCACAGGTATATTGTCCGGTCCAACTGCCTTGCCATTATTCATCCTTCTCAAAGCTTCTTTTACCTCATGCTCTTGGATTCTACGATAAAAAGTGTAATTTTGGTCCTCCTCTCTGATGTCAAGCACCTGTGAGCATGATAAAACTTCAAATCCTTCATTAAATAACTTGTGGAAATAATTCTTCCATCTATCTTTAATATCTTGTTCCTTAACCAAAACTTTACCTTCTTCATCCTTAATACACTTCACTTGGTCCAAGTCTCTTGTCTTTCTTTCCCTATTTTTAAAAAGCCTATAAATAGATTTCTCACCATCTTTGGTGTCTAAGGATTGGTACAACCCGTGAAAAGCTTTAGTTCTAGCTTCGCTCACTGCCTTCTTGGTCTCTTTTTTGGCCACCTTATAATTTTCCCAATTTTCAGCATTTCTACATAAAGACCAAGCTTTAAAACATTCCCTTTTAACCCGAACCTTAGCTTGCACACTTTCATCCCACCACCAGGATTCTTTACCATTAGGTCCGTATCCTCTTGATTCACCAAGCATCTCTATAGCTACCTTCCTAATCCCTTTGGCCATCTTGTCCAACATATCATTTGCACTTCTGTTTGCCTCCCAAAACCCTCCCTCCAAAACCTTGTGTTGGAAGATCCTTTGTTTTTCACCCTTCAGTTGCCACCACTTGATCCTTGAAACCTTTTCGTGGCCTTTTCTCTTCACACTCCTTTTAACTCTTACATCCATGACCAAGACTCTATGTTGGGTAGTCAAGCTCTCTCCAGGTATGACTTTACAGTCCAAGCAAATCTTTCTATCCGATCTCCTAATAAGAAATAAATCTATTTGAGAGCTTGTCACCCCACTTTTGTATGTGATAAGATGCTCCTCACGTTTCCTAAAACACGTATTGGCTATAGTAAGATCGAAGGTAGATGAAAAGTCCAAAATAGACTTGCCCTCACCATTTACCTCCCCTAGGCCATATCCCCCATGAAAACCGTCGCAACCTCTAGGTGCCCTCCCTACATGCCCATTTAGATCACCTCCTAAAAAAATCTTTTCACCTAGCGGTATTTCCTGAATTAGGCCTTCTAAATCCTCCCAAAATTTTACCTTGAAGGGTTCTTCTAACCCTACCTGAGGTGCGTAAGCACTAATCACATTAAAGGTGTCTTGTTCCACTACAAATTTTAGGGCATTGATCCTATCTCCAACCCTTTTTACATCCACAATATCATTCTTCCAATATTTATCCACAATTATGCCCACCCCATTTCTCGATTTTACTTTGCCAGTGTACCAAAGCTTAAAACCCGAAGAGTCTAATTCCTTTGCCTTTTCTCCCACCCACTTAGTTTCTTCTAGGCACATGAAATTGATCCTCCTCCTAATCATAGTGTCAACTATTTCCATTGATTTACCTGGAAGTGTGCCTATATTCCAAGTTCCAAAGCGAATCCTACTCTCGTGAGCTAGCTTCTTTACCCACACTCGTTCACAAAAATGTGGGAACCCTTGCTTATTTTTCACTACATCCAGGCGGCGATGCAGCGGCCCTTGCTCTTTTAACACTGTACTCGAGCTATACAGCGCGTTGCTTCTGGGCAACGACCTATCATTAGCATTGTTACGTCGTTGATTCATGTCATAGAGATTCGACTAAGTTTTACGTTGGCAGTCGATGGCCTAACACAACCCTCTCCTTTTATCCGGGCTTGGGACCGGCTATGTTTAGCTTTGTCACAAAGCACAACATAGGCAGGATTGAAAGGACAAATCTATACTAATATAAAAATTGGATAGATAATTTTACTGTGCATACACAAGTCAGCATTAGAATTCTTTGCCTTTTTTCAATTTTTTTTACTTTCTTTTTAAAAACTTTAATTTTCTTTTACTTTTTTACGTTTATTTTTTATTTTAAAATTTTTAATTTTAATTTTTTTAGTTTTTACATTTTTATGTTACGTTTTCCTTAATTTAAAATTTTTTTTCCTAATAATTTTTTTTGCTAATACTTTTTTTTTTGAATTTATTTGTATATACTGACAGTGTGAAGTTTTTTCACACTGTCAACCAATCATGAATTGACAAACAGTAAAAGTAGAGTTGTCATGTTCTTGATGTTTTAATTTTTATATACTTTTATTTTAATGCATATATAATTTAATATTTTTCGGTTGGAACCGAATCAAACCAAACCAATTATAATTGGTTCGGATATTGTTATTGATTTTTTAAAGTTTATAATTTTTTTAAAAATATTTTAAGCCAGAAAAGGTAGCAAAGCTATCTTGTTCTTCGAAAAAGATTAAGGTCGTAAGACTCGAACTAATAATTCAATGAATTTGAAAATTTGAACCAACAAATTAAATTGGTTCGTTTTTTTTCTTTTTTATGCATGACTCCAAATTGAACCAAACTCAATGGTCATTAATTCGGTTATTTTGGAACCCAACCAATTAATATATTTAATATTTATATATATTTTAATATAAAATATGTATATTACTTTATCAATTAACAGCTTTTCTTCTGATGTTCCTGTAACATTAGAAGGAGTTGTCAACCGGGTGAATTATTTTCAAAATATATGTATTGTTTTGAATTTTTTTTTTCTAATTTTTTTTTTCCTAATTTTTTAAAAATATTTTTAATATACTTTTTGAATACATATATATATTGCAAGAAAGGCCAAATCTATACTAATATAAAAATTGGATAGACAATTTTACTGTACACACACATGTCAGCAGTAGATTTTTTGCCTTTTATTTAATTTTATTTTACTTTTTTTAAAAAAACTTTAATTTTTGTTTTTACTTTTTTTGCATTTATTTTTTTAAAAAAAATATTTTATTTCTTTTAGTTTTACATTTTTTTTACGTTTTCCTTAATTTTTAACTTTTTTACCTAATAAATTTGTTTTAGCTATTACTTTTATTTTGAATTTATTTGTATACATTAACAGTGTAAAGTTTTTTCATACTGTCAATCAATCATAAATTAGCGAACAGTAATAGTAGAGTTATCATGTCCTTGATGTTTTAATTTTTATATACTTTTATTTTAATGTATATATAATTTAATATTTTTTATATTTTTTTTATATATATTTTAATATTTTCCGGTTCGAATCAAACCAAACCAATTTTAATTGTTTCAGATATTGTTATTGACTTTTTAAAGTTTTTATTTTTATTTTTTAAATATTTTTAGTCATGAAAGGTAGCAAAGGTACCCTGTTCTTCGAAAAAGATTAAGGTCGTAAGACTCGAACCAATAATTCGATGAATTTGAAAATCCGAACTAACCAATTAAATTGGTTTGTGTTTTTTCTTTTTTATGCATGGCTCCAAATTGAACCAAACCCAATGGTCATTAATTCGGTTATTTTGGAACCCAACCAATTACTATATTTTAATATTTATATATATTTTAATATTCAATATGTATATCACTTTATCAATTAACAACTTTTCTTCTACTGTTTCTATAACAGTAGAAGGAGTTGTCAACCGGTGAATTATTTTTTATTATTTAAATTTATTTATTTATTTTTTTATACATACATTATTTATAATATATTTTTTAAAATTTAATTTTTTTCCCGAATCGTTTTTTTTCTAATTTACTTTTTTTAAATGTTTATTTTATAATTGATTTGTTAAAATATTTTTGCTTTCTAATTAATTTTTTTGAATATTTGTTTTCTAATTATTATTTTCCTGATTTTTTAAAAATAATTTTTATATACTTTTTTCTAATTTTTTCCTAATTTAAATTTTTTTATAAATGTCTTAAATATATTTTTTTCCAATTTTTTTTTAAATATATGTATTTTTATAATTAATTTATAATTTTTATAATTAATTTAATTTTTCTAATTTTTTTAAATCTATATTTTCCTAATTTTTTAAAATTATTTTTGTTTTAGTTTTTTTATTTTATTTTTTACTTTTTTATTTTTCCTTTTGAAATATTTTTTATAATTACTTTTTATAAAAAAAATTAAAATTTTTTAGTACGTTTTCCTTAATTTTTTTTAAAAATTTCCTAATAATTTTTTTGTTATTACTATTTTTTTAAATATATTTATATAAACTAACAGTGTAAAGTTTTTGTATAATGTCAACCAATCATAAATTGACAAATAGTAAAAGTAGAGTTGTCGTGTTCTTCATGTTTTAATTTTTATATACTTATATTTTAATAAATATATATATATATAAATTAATAGTTTAAAATTTAATATTTTATATTTTTATTTATTTATATATATATATTTTAATATTTTTCGGTTCAAATCGAGTCAAACCAAACCAATTTTAACTGGTTCGGATATTGTTATTGACTTTTTAAAGTTTATAATTTTGTTTTTTTAAAAATATTTTTAGCCAGGAAAGGTAGCAATGCTACCGCGTTCTTCGAAAAAGTTTAGGATAGTAAGATTCGAACCTATAATTCCATAAATTTGAAAATCTGAACCTACAAATTAAATTGGTTCTTTTTTATCTTTTTTGTGCTCGACTCCGAATTGAACCAAACCCAATGATCGTTAACTCGGTTATTTTGGAACCGAACCAATTATTATATTTTAATATTCAATATGCATATCACTTTATCAATTAACAAGTTTTTTTCTACTGTTCCTGTAACAGTAGAAAGAGGGTTCAACTGGTGGATTATTTTGGATTATTTAAATTTATTTATTTATTTTTTAAACATATATTCTTTATAATATTTTTAAAAAAATTTATTTTTTTACGGCTTCGAATTGAACCAAATCCATCGGTCATTAATTCTGTTATTTTTGTATCAATTACTATATTTTAATATTTATATATTTTAGTATTTAATATGTATATCACTTTATCAATTAATAACTTTTCTTCTACCATTCCTATAACAGTAGTAGGAGTTGTCGATATATGGATTATTATTATTTTTAAATATATATTCTTTATAATAATTTTTTTAAATTTATTTTTTCTCCAAATTAGTTTTTTTCTAATTTACTTTTTTTAAAATGTTTATTTTTATAATTGATTTTTTTAAAATATTTTTGTTTTCTAATTAATTTTTTTCTAACTTTTTTCTAATTTTTATTTTTCCATTTTTAAAAAATATTTTTATATACTTTTCTAATTTTTTTAGATTTTTTTACTAATTATATATTTTTCTAATTTTCTTTTTTATTTTTCTAATATCTGTATTGACATAAATAAAAGCTGATCTATTCATATTTGTATTTTTTCTATATCATTGTCTTTGTTTTTTCTATTTTAAATAATAAATCTATATCTATAGTTATTAATAAGGGGAAATGCTGATTTTAGTGTAGCACAATGGTGCAAGCCACATGTAAAATGATGAAATTTTTTTATTGCTATTTTTTATTTTCTAAAATTTATATATATATTTGTTTTATAATATTTACAAACCGGTAAAGGTACAATGTTTTGGGAGTCAAACACGACAATCTTTGAATTTACATAAATAGAGGTAGAGCTATTCATATTTTCTAATCTATTTTTTTCTACATCATTGCCTTTGTTTTTTATATTTTAAATAATAAATCTGTATCTATACTAATTAACAAGGGGAATTGATGATTTTCTAATAAAGTGACACGTGTCAGCACCACATGATTTAAGATGATTACTTGATCATTAGTAATAATCAAAGAGGAACACTTACCGTAGAATGTTAAATTACGTACTGTAATATCATTTTAAAATAAAAATAATATTCAATTTTTTGTACTCAAGTTATAGATAAAATTGTTTCAAGGTTTTTGCTGATCACTTTTGTCTATAAATAAAAAGCTTTGGAGATGAATGAGTACCATCATTATGGATATGAAGGAAATATTGAAAGCAATGTGTGAAATAAGTCAATAAAATGTTTGACATAGTGGACTTAATTTGAAATAAAGGAAAAAAAAATTTCGTATATTTAAAGACATAATTTAAGTTTTTAATGATAATAATATTATCAATAATAATAATAATTGATGATCCGTGTATTGCACGGATGAAAAATTGATCATAATAAAAGTTAACCGACTCAAAAAAAAAAAAAAATATTAGGAGTTCAAATTTTAAAGCCACCATTTTAGCAACAATACCTGTGCATACAGCTTTATTAAAGAAAATAAAAATTACTCTAAAGTGTAAACTACAATTTCTTGACTTATGTTGACTTCGTCTTTGTCCCTCCCTCTCTGTCTCTAATTTCTGTATTGTTTTCTTTAAATACCTTCAAGCTGAGCTTCAGTACACCACTTCAAAGTTCAAAAATCTTTGAAGCTGCCCACTAATTGTCCCTGCTTTTGCTTTGGCTTCCCTTTGCAACCTCCCCCAACTTCACATCAATGAATGTGAGAATTTCAACTCTCTCCAAGTTTTGTCTTTTTCACGACCAAATAATTGAATTCAATCCGTTAGTGAAAACTTGTCACTTCATAGTTTTGCTATGTTTCCAATTCATTGCAACCTGGGCTTGTCCTATTCTTTTCCTTTTTAATATTGTAGTGGATATTATTTTTGTTATTTTCAAGCCTAGAAGTTAGAAGTGATTATAAGGTCCTAACATCTCTCTGTGATTTGATCTCTGACAGAAAGTAGTGCTAGAAGTGGAAATATATGATGACAAAATTAAGAAAAAAGTCATGAAGGCAGTTTCTAGTATTTCAGGTATGGAATTTCAATCTCTAGTCGCTTTCTCTTGTAATTTCATGGCCTTTTGATTCTTATGATTTCGAGGGAAAAATCAGAGAGAAAAAGCCACATACTACATTACATAACATGGCTATAAATTTTGTTTTGCTCTTTAGTATCTAAGATTGAATGATATGGGGTGATTTTTGCAGGAGTTGAGTCGGTCAATGTGGACATGAAGAACCAGAAATTGACCTTAACTGGAGACATTGACCCTGTGCTAGTAGTGGGAAAGCTGAGGAAGCTGTGTAGTACCCAAATACTCTCTGTTGGACCAGCTCAAGAGGAGAAGAAGAAGGAACCTAAGAAAGATGAGAAAAAGAAGGCAGAGGACAAGAAAAAGATCAAAATGAGAATTTGGCTGGTATTGTGAAGGCCTGTGAAGCCTATCATAATCAGATGAGACAACCACATTACTATTACACAAGTATTGAAGAGAATCCTAATGCCTGTGTTATCTGCTAAGTTTTTGAGCATCTTGAAATTCATAAGAAAATAAATGAAATAAAACAATTATATAGTTGTTGGAGAGTTGAGGTGCTTTTGGATTCTCCTTTTTCTTTTCTCCTGCTTTGTGGTTAATAGATGTTGTTGTTGTTTTTGGCTTTGCTTGTGTAGTGATTAAGTTTAGAAACTGATTGTTAATGACATCATCTTATAATGTGTTTGGTTCAACTTATTTTGGGTATCAAACGTGCGTCCAAAGATCAAACGTGCTTTGAGGTAGAAATCCAGGTGATTCAAGAAACTAGATTTCGATACACCATAATTGTGTTTAAGCTGAAGCAGCTCAAGGTAGCTTCTGATTCGCATCAAAATCGATTTTAATCTGAGATGAGTTAAGTCATAAGATAAATACAGTTCATCCCCTATTTACCCTTCCTTGGATTGGTACACTCCAATCAACTAACCGCCGGAGAAATAGAGTATGGACCGGAAAGAAAGAGGGGAAGCTAAAGCTACAATCTTGTTTAAGTACCAATTTGGTCCATGAAACTGTGAAGTAGTATCAACTTGGTCTTTGAAATTATCGAAATTTCAAAAGTGTCCCTGAATTATAAGTTAGTATCAATTTGGTCCCTTATTTTACTCATTTAATATCAATTAAGTCCCTGATACTGCAAACTTAATATCAACTTGGTTCATGTGATTTTTAACGAAAGGACTAAGTTGATCACCGTTTTACAATTTCAAGAATTAATTTGAAATTTTGATAATTTCAATGATCAGGTTGATATTATTTCACAATTTAGGAACCAAATTGGATGTTTATTCAATCTTATTTGAGAGAAAACTAGGAGGAGGTGAAAAAAAAAAAACAACACAGGAGAAAAAGATAAAAGAAAATCGGCTGAGAAAAAACAGATAAGAGAAAAGACATAGAAAGACGAAGTCAACGGCGGTGCAACATAGAAGATGAGAAGTCTCTTAACTTGCTATTGTTGCAATGAGAGATGTGTTTGGTTTGGTGGTGAAGATCCTCCAAATTACTTTTTCAATAGTCAAATGTAATTTGATTAAAAAAAATGATGTTTGACTTCTAAGGTTGTAAATTACTTCTAGCCCCAAAATCACTTTCAACGCAAAGCAGGAATTTGTAGCTTTTGGCCCCAAACGTGATTTCTAACCTTAAATTACACTAAGTTTTATATCAAATTTACTTTTAAAATAAAAACATCCAAACATATATCACTTCACTTCAAACTCAATTTTATTAAAATCAATTCTACAAACCGTGTGTTTGGAACCACGTCGAAAAGCCACTGGGCGTGGGTTTCAGAAGCAACAAATAGCTGCTTCTGAAGGGTCAAAAGCGCTTCTGTATATGAGAGAATGGTTTTCCAAACATGCACAAAATCAATTCTATCCAAAATCACATTTGTCAAACGCTCATCCAAACACACACCTAATAAATTCTTTTAATTAGAGTTATGATATTCGAACATAAATTTTGGACACCATATATAATACATCATATTTTTATCGATATTTCTCACTTACTTTTTATCTTTTATATATACACACTTTTCAAAAATACACCCAAAAAATAAATGGGACACCAAATGGTGTCCCATATTTATGTACAAAAAATGATTGCTCTTTAATTATCACCATAAACAATGCTAAAAGAATAATGAAGAGATACGGAAACCAAAAAAGAATAATGAAGAGATAAAATGAGTTGTTTACAACTGGATAGGTGTTAATAGGAAATTTAATAAATCACAGAAGTAATGGAACGGACCATCTTTTATTGAAGGCTTTGATTAGATGGGCCAAAGCCTCAGTGCAAAAGCACGTGTTCCCTAATAATGTGATCAAAGTTTTTTCACTGGAAGGTTGTTACTTTTGTGCAGCATGCGAAGGTTGTCTTGCTTGGTAGATTCCATTTTTACTTCATATACCTATTTTGATAATTATACATCTAAAAACGATTTTGATCTAAATTATCTAAACAATATGTATTGATAAAATTCACTTTCTTCGTAAATATATCTAAATATAAATCACTTCACTTCAAACTCATTTTTAATCAAAATCAATTAATCCAAAATCATTTCTGTCTAACGTTTATCCAAACACACACTTACAATGTTGTGATGTAGCAATTTTCTTTGATTTTGTTGCTCTTAAAATAGTATTCAAGATTTTGGTTGCTTTGTCTTCCTTAGAAATAATATTTGAGAGATTTTGGTACATAAACACCCTCTGACCATGTTTGGATTCATTTTTATGAGATGTAAAAGTGATTTCAGAAACAAAAATTGATTTTGATATGTTTGGATATTATTGAATAGAATTGATTTTGTCTTTGGAATCAATTCTAACTTGCTTCTGCCCCCAAACGTGATTTTTAGCCTCAAATTACACTAAGTGTTACATCAAACTTATTTTCAAAATAAAGCATCCAAAATCAATTACGTTTGTCAAACGTTCATCTAAACACGTACTCTAACGTTGAGCTCAGGGCAAATCATTTTACCGAGGATTTAGAGTATAATTATATACAGCTTACCGATGAGAAATTGGTTGCAGTATTAGTCAAATTAGTTCCTACTCTGTTATATAAGAGAAATCTCAATTTATTTATTTTGGGTGTGTGCCCGTGCTTGGGATGAATGTTTGCTAAAATTGATTTTGAATAAACTTGATTTTATAAAATTGATTTGGTTAAAATTAACTTTGAAGTGAAGTGGTTTATATTTGAATGGTTATGATACATGTGATAGTGCATAAACTCAAAATCACTTTGGATTTGTTTGGCAAAAATAGCTGATAAGCTAGCTGATAGCTGATAAACTAATTTTTAGCTGATAGCTGAAAAGTTAACGGATTGAATTTGAAGTGTTTGGTAAAATTAGCTGTTGAACTAGCTTATAAATATAAAATGACATAAAACATATTTATGATAGATATGGTAAAGTGAGAATTTCATTAAATGAATATGGGTAAAAACGAGAGAAAAGACAATAAGCTATAAGCTACTAGCCATAAGCTAAATAAATCAGCTTATGAAGAAACGTTATAAGCTAATGGGATAAGCTTGTTTACCAAATACCTTTACTTCAGTCAAACAAACTTATAAGCTAGTGAAATAAATTATAAGTTAGCTTATTAGACATGTAAAACAAAAAGAAGAGATTGGGCCTAATGGACTCCTTCCTCTCAATATTCTAATCTCACTCCTTTAATCATTTTCAAATTTCTTTGAAACAGAAAACACTGACTTCCAAGTGGAATCCAAACTCTCTATGATATTATTAAAATCTCAAACTAAATCTAACATTTAATTTAAACATTATCGAGGTGGCTATGGCTTTTTTACAAGTCTTTTCCTACAATCAAAATCGCATACATAACAGCTTCCTCAAAACATCAATGGTTAAATTAGGTGCAAGTTGTATGATATAGATGGTCAATACCGGCAACTTCATCAGTAAATATAGAAAACAAAAGACGATGCACATGCATGAAAGCTTGCTCTAAGTATATATATAATTGTTTTGCCTATGTGAAGCAATCCATAAGCGCTACGGTCTTTAAAAATAGTTCATTCACCAGAGAAAGGATCTCCATCTTCACACATGCCTTTCAACTTCTGATCTTGTTTACTCTCCTTCATTAATATAGATGACAAGGGTCAGATTAGTTGGCCTGTCTGGCTTAAATGCTTTATTTTAATGCATCAGTTGAAAATATTTCTATTTAATCAAGATGTTTAGCTGGTAATGAGATCTTGAAAGACACTTTGGTTTTCACTTCCTTGTTAAACTATTTTAGTATTTTTTTTTTTTTTTGGGTGAAGGATAAACTATTTTAATTAGTATCACATTCCGTAAAGAAGTATCAAATATGATTAAGAATAAGTAATTTGCTATTTTTGTTTTGACTAAGAAAGATATTCATTCATTCAAATTGGTAGAATACATCAAAAACAACATAAATCCAACATCGTTAAAAACCGAAAATGATGAATTTGCGAACAAACTCACAGTTAGGGGTGTTCGTGGATTGGATTGGATCGGTTTTGAGCTAAAAAACCATCCGATCCAATGATAAAAATAAGGTATGATTTAGATTGGATCGGTTTGCTTCCATAAAAAAATCCGATCCAATCAGATGCGGTTTGGATTGGATTGGATAATTCGGTTTTTGTCATACTTTATTTTTTACTTATGTCAGGTGTCATTTTTACTTATTTAATAGTGGACAAAAGACAATCTTCATTTAAGTAAACTAGTTTAAGGTGTCCAATACTTATTTTAACATCTCTTTATATTATAACGGTAGAACTTTTATGAAAGACATCAACTATTTGTTCCTTATTAACCATTATTTGATTTGATGACGAGGGAAGAAAATTCTAGAGAATTCTTGGCAAAATTTCAATTTGGGAGTTTGAGAAAAAATAATTATTGATATTTTTTAACATGTTCTTTTATATTAAATATTCTTTTATGTTAATTCTCTATGTCTACTCTCACTTATCCTATTTTTTGCTTGAATCGGCTACAAATAAATTATAGCTAATTATTTTTCAAATTTACTTAGTTGATTTACTATTTTTCATATTTACTCAATCAAATATATATATATGTTATGCATCAAAACTTTTAGCAAAATATAACTTCAAGACATTAATATTCTAAATAGTCTCGGATATGTCATTCCAACAAAAGTATTAAAGAGAATGAGTAACATAAAAATATGAAAAACAATGCTCAAGTATGAGTAATAATATAATTTAAAAAATATTAGTATATGTATATAAAAGATCGGTTTGGATTGGATTGGATTGGATTTCACTAGAGGATCCAAAATCCGATCCAATCCAATGAAAAAATACGTTTTTTTCGGTTTTCGGTTTTTTCGGTTCGGTTTTTGCGGTTTGAATCGGTTTGGATCGGTTGATGAACACCCCTACTCACAGCACATAGGTTAATAGCATGACACGATAAAATCGAAATACCTACATAAGTGATAAAATCAAAGTCATCGGAATATCCATACCTCTGGATCTTTAATATTGACGCCTAAGTAATTTGCTAATGAGAGTATCAAAAACACGGGCTTAAGAATAAAAACAGATAGTATTAAATAAAGAGCAAAAATTAAAATATTTAATACTTTAAGAATACGAAAAGTATATTATTTTATTTTTAAATAATAAATTTTTAATAAATGTTCTTTAATCAGTCTCACACACAACAATACTCAAACAATAATGTGATCGGAATCAGTACTATCTTCATGCTAATATGCATTGGATAGACCCCGAAATGCAATTTATAGTTCATATTATAAGCACTTATACAAAGTTGTCTCTTTAAGCCTGTGTTTGTTTATGTGGATTTCGGGAAGAGAGAAGTGGAGACGATGGAAGTGGGGAGAAAAGTAACTTTGAGTATGTTTGGTTGATGGGAGAAATTAAGAAAGAGATAAAACTTTTATAGTGAGACCCACAAAAATAAGATCTCTTCTTCAATTTCGTGTGTGTTTGGATGAGCGTTTGACAAACGTGATTTTGGATGGAATTGATTTTGTAGAATTGATTTCAATACAATTGAGTTTCAAGTAAAGTGATTTATGTTTGGATGTTTTTAATTACTTTGAAAGCAAGTTTGATGTAAAACTTAGTATAATTTTTCAATCCAAAAGCAGAAGCTACTCTAAGCTGCTTCTGGTAGAATCAATTTTGGATGCAAAATTGCTTCCACAAACATGTTCCCAAACACCTTTTTTTTTACAAGAATCACGTTTGACAGGTGCAGAAGCACTTCTGGTACCTCCAGAAGTGAAACCAAACACACACGAAAATGTCTCACATCTCCCAAGGCCATTTTTTCATCACTCCAATATTACCCATATATCTCAATACAAAGTTTTGATAAATATTTTATTTAAAGGATAAAAATATAATTACATATTATATATATATTTTTTTCTCACTTTTCTCTCCAACCAAACAAATTAAGAGAAAACTCTATATTTTTTTCTCTTCTACTTATTTCCTTTTTCTTTCAATCTAAAGAGTCAAAAAATCTCTTCATTTTATACTTATTTTCTCTTCTCCCATACTTCTTTCAATCATATTTCTTTTCTCCCTACTTCTTCTCACATTCAAACATACCATAAAGGTTTTTTTCCCTTTGTACTCAATGGATACACTTTTTTCTAAGAAAAATGCTTGCTAGTATACTCCCTCCGGTTCATATTATAAACAAAAAAATCCCCAAATTTTTGGTCCAATATATAAGTAATTTTTGTTTTCCAATGACTCATTTAATGATATTATTCCTAAAATACCCTTCATTTAATATAAATTTTTTTTTTCAATGACCCCTTCTATTTCCAACAACACAAGTAACTTCTCATTACCATAAAGGATAATTTAGGTAAAAAACTAATTTTTTAACCAAATTAAATAAGATTAATTAACCACCTTAATATGTGTGTTGTATTAAATTTTTGCTTATAATATGGACAGAAGGGAATAACAAAAAAACTCAAAGAATAATGATAAGTTGACAGTTTTTCGACACAGATACGGCGACATCGTATGTGTCGCACTGTGCGACACTGTAGCGGGTCTTTTTTTTAAAAAAAAAATTTAAATTTTTTTTATAAATAAATTTTTTGGTTAAATATGTGTAAATATCTGGTGAATCGGGTACAAATATCTGGTGAATTCAGTTCATTATCTGGTGAATGAGTTTTTTTAGAAATAATTTTTTTGGTTAAGTATGTGCAAATATCTGGTGAATCAGGTATAAATATCTGATGAATTCAGTTCATTATCTGGTGAATAGGTTTTTTTGAGAAATAAATTTTTTGGTTAAGTATGTGCAAATATATGGTGAATCGGGTATAAATATCTGGTGAATTCAGTTCATTATTTGGTGAATGTTTTTTTTTTGTAAATAAATTTTTTGGTTAAGTATGTGTAAATATCTGGTGAATGGATTTTTTTGATAAATAAATTTTTTGGTTAAATATGTGCAAATATCTGGTGAATCATGTACAAATATCTGGTGAATTCAGTTCATTATCTGGTGAATGAGTTTTTTCGAGAAATATTTTTTTTGGTTAAGTATGTTTAAATATCTGGTGAATCAGGTATAAATATCCAGTGAATTCAGTTCATTATCTGGTGAATAGGTTTTTTGAGAAATAATTTTTTTGGTTAAGTATGTGCAAATATATGGTGAATCAAGTATAAATATCTGGTGAATTCAGTTCATTATTTGGTGAATGTGTTTTTGTTTTTACAAATAAATTTTTTGGTTAAGTATGTAAATATCTGATGAAAGAGTTTTTTTTATAAATAAATTTTTTGGTTATGTATGTGCAAATATCTAGTGAATCATGTATAAATATCTGGTGAATTCAGTTCATTATCTGATGAATGGATTTTTTTAGAAATAAAATTTTTATTTTTTAAAAAAGTCAAAATTTTAAAAAAAATGGTACTACAATAACACTACTATAAAGTGATATCGTATTATTGTCTAAAAAGTGTGTTCAATTAGCCTGGCTGAAACTCAAATGAATGATGAATCCACCAGTTTTATATGTCTTCACCATTTACCCATGTTTCAGATATGGGTGTCATTGCATCCCACACCCACATATAATGATTATGATTTTCAACTTTCAAGACAATTCTCCAACCTTTTCCCGAGGGAAATAAGATTTTGACATCCAAAGAAAAAGATTTGCCAGAGCCTTGTTGCAACTTTTAAATTTCGATTTTTATAATTTATGCAAACATTGAACATGTTAAAAAATAAAAAAAAATAGAAATATTGTATTTGAACTTAAATTTTTAAAAATTGAATACATAACTTATAATATAATATTTTTATTTTTGATTTCTTAACATATACAAGATGCAAATGATAGAAAAACCGTTTAAATTAAACTACTAAGAATGTGATACGAGCTTGAAATTCAGTAAAATCTAAAGCACCACTTGACCAAAATAAGGATAAAACAAAAAACAAAGCAATTGATACAAAAATTCCTTGTGTCATTTTGTTAGAGTTAGTAATTTTATTCCATATATACAGGCAACTAAATAGCTTTATAGTTGTCTGTTTTGACACCTTGATCATCCAAGGACAATTGGACAAATGTCCAAAAAGAAAAAGAGAAAGGCCATTGAAGTGGGCCAAGTGACATGCAATAGCACTTTAACCTTCTTTCTCTGGCAGAGACTTTAGTGGGACCAAAATAGATTCTGAACAACATTTTTCCAGTGTTCAATAAAACACTTGTGATATCTTTTTTTATTTTGACTATTACCATGTAAAAATCGTTAAAGTACTCCCGCGTTTACATGACTGGGTACAAGGACTGCACTACAACTGTTAAAAGCACCTATGTCTTCTAATTTGATCCTATGTTATTCTAATGGAAGCAATTGTGAACATCAAAAGAGAAATAGCATAGGGGGTTAGATGATGATGTATTTTTGAAATGCATGTGTATACTATATCAAACATAATGTTCAAATACCAAAATTCTATTATAATACTATCAACCAACTTCCTATAACAAGTCTGAGATCACAAAAGCCATACAAATATCAACCCCGAAGATGATAGTCTCTAAGGTATTCAAGATTTCTTCATATGGAAGTTATTCACCAGTAGCTCTTGGTCTCAAGGAATGACCACACAAGCAAGATTAATGACCAAGAGGAAATATGAACCCATAAACTTCGATAGTTAACAGCTTTACTTGAATCCTTAGACCAATTGAGCCAACCTGTGATTGGAACAGTGTAATATTAAATATACTATACAGTAATAATAATGTGAATAAATAGGAATTGCCAGTTGATTTTATTTATTTAACATTTTAGTCTCACCATGGACTTTCTTAAATCAGCTATCAATAATTAGTTCTATTCTTGCATCATATGAATTGATTATATAATATGTAGACCTATAAACTTTTCCTAACTTTTTTTTTTTGGGTTTTTGTTCATGAAAGTTGGGAGCATACATAGGCTACCCTTTTTTCTTTAATTGTATTCTTGCTTAGCTTTTGTTAAATCTCTCAATAAGAATCTCACCCACCATGTAACATTCTCTAGTTTTATTTTTTTCTTCATAAGTTTCCCACTCTACAATTCCCTCTAAGCGTACTAGGCATAGCACACTAGCCACCTACCATATATAAAGACCAAGAAGATCACTAATAACTATCACAGAGGTCTGAAATCCATCATGGGAAACTGCTTCTTGGGGGCCATGGCAGATCCTGATGCAGTAATCAAAGTAATAACATCAAATGGTGGCATCATGGAATTTAATGCTCCTGTAACAGTGAGTTTCATCACCAATGAGTTCCCAGGGCATGGCATATTCAGAAGCCACGACCTCTTCTGGAAGCCACTCAGCCAATTCCATGAGTTGATGCCAGGCCAGTCTTACTACTTGCTGCCACTCAACAACAACAGTACTGTTGTGAGACAAGGACACATTCGATCTCAAAGTGTTCCTACAATAACCTCGTACCCTGCCCCATATAGAATGTCCTTGGACTCTCATCACCACCTAGGAATTGGGTTGCTTAAAAGGTCCTCCATAGAACCTTTCTCTAGCAGGAACACTGCTAATAGTAGTTACAGTTGCACTGCTGGTGGTAGCAGTAGGTTTTGGAAAGTGAAACTGGTGATCACCCCGGAACAGTTGGTGGATATTTTAGCACAAGAGGCACGCACCAAGGAGTTGATAGAGAGTGTTAGGATTGTAGCAAAATGTGGGAATATTGCTGCTGGTGGCATTTCATCTTCAGTTGCAGACATTCTTTGTGATCAGTGGAGTCTTTCCTCTAAGATTGATGCCTTAGCAGTTGGCATTCAGTACAAAGATAAGTAACAATTATAATTTGCAACACAATTTCACTTTCTCTTTCCCTTTGCCTACTTTGTTCCATTTCTGTTGTTAGCAATGCTTTTTCTATATGATCTTGTTTCTTCTCTCAAATTCAATGTAGATTCACTCTTTGCCATATCAGATTGTAGGATTTTTGTGCATTTCTTGTATACTCATTTGTTTTTTACAATTTTTTTTGTGCTACTTCTTTTACATCCTTATTTAGTTTCCAAATTCAATGTATGCTATGCTATATGGTCGTGGGGCCTGTTCCTGAGGGATGATCTGAGACAGAATGAGTACCAAATCCAATCAGGATTTGGCCACAAAGTAAAGGTGATTTGAACATTGTGCATTTTGACTGATTCAGTAAAGGTAGTCTAATGCAACTATGCATGGGTAAGGTTTTCCAAACTTTGTTGCTTAAGTTATGCAAAATTCTATTAAGAGAGGGTTTGGTTACACCAATGTAGGGAAACTCAATCAAAAGGGAAAATTACAGGCTATATTCCTAGAGACCAGAAGTATGAGATGGCAAATTGCAATGAAGAAAATATTTTTCAATAAAATCTTCTGATCTACATGTCATTGTTGATGTTTTCATCTGTTTTTCTTTTGTCTTTCTCTTTTTAAGCCAGTGGTTTGTCTGCTGAAAGCTGCGTATATCATTCACTTATAAGCGTAATTCATTACATAAATAATTTCCAACAACTACTTTAGAAAATTTAACACAAATATCACCTAGTCACCAATTCTTTATGGATGTGAGAACTTCGAATTCTCTATATACCCTCTTATAGAGATGAATGAATGAATGAAATCATAATTTACGCTAAAAAGGTATTAAATGAGTTTAAGCACAGTTAAAAAGATATCAGGCTTAATTACACTTTTGATCTCTTAACTTTTTCAATTGTGCGATTTTGGTCCCTTAAAAATTTTATTTGCACTTTTGGTCCCTCAATTTTATCAATTGTGCGATTTTGGTCTTTCAAAAATTTTAATTGCACATTTCATCTCTCAACTTTTAAAATTGTGCGATTTTGATCCCTCAAAAATTTAATTGCACATTGACTAGTCATGGACGGAAGAACTAATTTTGCACAATTCGATAATTAGAGGACAAAATATGCACTTAAATTTTTGAGGGACCAAAATCGCACAATTAAAAAAGTTGAGGGATGAAATGTGCAAATAAAAATTTTGAAATACCAAAATCGCACAATTGAAAAAGTTGAGGGACCAAAAGTACAATTAAGCTATTAAAGACCTCGAAAATAAAGTTCTTTAAATAAAGGTACCAAAGGCCTCGGAAGGAACTCAATCCTTGACAAAGTTATTTAGGATTAGTTATCTTAAGCGCACCGACGGTAACAAAAGTTAAAAAGGTAGTACAAATCGAAGATAAATTTACTAAAAATGTAGTAAATTAGTTGAAAATTTCTTAATATGTATTGTTTTTTTAAAATTCCACTTGAATATCCTATCAAATACTAGTTTTCATGTAAAGTTTATTCAACAAATTAATACTGTATCAAATAATAGTAATAACACCGATTAAGGGTTGATCGAATGATAAACATATCGACCTATAAGGAAGAGAAGGTAAGTTAGAATCCTAGTAGTAAATACTTGCGAAAACCAATGGTTAATTCCTGACACTAAACGCTCAATCGAGGATTAATCCTATAGCCGGTCCAAAGAGCTGAAACTTGTGAGGATACTCTTAGATGTCTCAAAGGAGCCAAAGACCATAATTACGGTGTTTTATAAAAAAATAGTAATAACCTACTAACAACTATCACAAATTATTTTATATATATGTAACTTTTAATAGCTAAACATTTGTAATGACATAATAATTTATGATTTATTTTTACAATATAAAGAATCTTTACATTACATACCAATTAAATTTTTGGCTAAAATACAGTTGTGGTCTCCCAATTTTTTCACTTTGGCGAAAATAATCCCCCAAGTTTTTTTTGTATGGCTATTTTAGTCCCTATAAAATTTTGAAATTGCAGAAACGGTCCCTCCAATGAGTCACCGTCCAAAAACTAAGGATTGCTGCATAATAATATGGTTGTATCAGCTACTTAATGCTACGTATCCTCCGGTGGTCCTATCCACAATAAATAAATAAATATATAACATTTTTAAAGAAAAAATTTATTAAAAAATCAATAAAAATAAAATAATAAATAAACTATATTATATTAAATTATAACAAATCATTTTACCGATTTATCCTTCATTCCTGGTGTTCTTCTCACCTTCCGTCCCCGACCACCTTCTTCCCCAGCAAGCTTCGACCTTGTTCCCAAACGAAACAGAAGCAGCGTAAACTGAGACGTTCAGATCCGCCGTCCAGATGGGTATGAGTCATTCCATTTATTTCGTTCCTATTATTGTTCATGTTTTGTTTTTTGCATTTGAATGCAAACAGCCAAGAAGCATATTAAACCAGGCATACCAACATGATAATGGTAAACTTGGAAGAGCACTCTTTCCAGATTATTGGGTATGTAGTTCGTAAAATCCCAAACAAGATATGGGTATGCGTCAAAGAAGAAAGATTGGAATCAAAATGAAAGAAAAAAAAAAAAAAAAAAGGCAAAATGAGTAGTTGAATGTTGGGAACAAAGAGCTTATCGTAGTGTTGCTGTGATTACAAACCTTCTACACGCATCTTCCCCAGCTCGCAACCCCAGATCCTGCTTGCAAGAACCCTAACCTCTCACTCTTTCTCAACAATTTTGTGTTTAGTGTTTGCTTTATTGTATTTAACTTAATTTTATACAATATATTATAATTAATTTATTAAAGGTGATTTTCGTTAGTTTTTAGACGGTGACTCAACAATGGGATCGTTTTTGTAACTTCAAAATTTTACAGGGACTTAAATAGCCCAAAAAAAAAAATTGGAGGACTATTTTTATTAAAATGAAAAAATTGGGAGACTAAAACTGTATTTTAACCTAAATTTTTCTTCTCGTATATCAAAAAATTTTTTTTTTGGAGAGAATGTATCAAAAATTAAAAATATTTAATTTTGAGTTTAATTTCTATACATTATCAATATAAAATTGTTTTATACTAATATTCAATCATATCTTGACAAATCGATATTATTATTGTTTCTTTCTCTAAGTTTTTAAAATAAATACACAGATATCAAAATATTAGTAGATGTTGTGTAATTTTTTTTACTTAATTTTAGTTATTATTATTATTTTTTTAAGTTGATCAAGGAGAACTGTCCAGAAATGACCGAGAAGTCATGTCAATGATCCTAGTCCAAAGCTAAAAACCGCAAACTCAACGACACCTGCATCTTCCTCTAACCTCATACCTTGCACGCACAATTCTCTCAATCAATGGCCTCATCACAAACCAAAAACCCCATCCCCACCAACGTGTGTTCTTCTCCAGTGTTCATATCCACTGAGAGCTTATGCTCCATCCTTACCCATCAAACTCTCATCGATCACTTCCAATCCACTCTCCCCAAAGTCTCATCCTTTCTCCAATCCCCAATCCGCCAACACTACTCTGTCTCTCCTTCTTCCTCCCTCCTCCTCATGCCCTCTTGGTCCTCTTCCCCTTCTTTCCCTTACATTGGTGTCAAGCTTGTTACCCATTTCCCTCAAAACTCTGCACTTAACTTACCAGGTGTGCAGGGAACCTATGTCCTCTTCAGCTCCACAACAGGCCAAACTATTGCTTCCATGGACTCCACTGAACTCACCCTTTATCGAACCTCATGTGTCTCTGGCTTGGCTTCTAGATATTTGGCTAGAATTGACAGTGAGGTCCTTGTTATGGTTGGTGCTGGTGCCATGGCACCCCATTTGATCAGAGCCCATCTTTCAGCCAGACCCAGTTTGAGAAAAGTCATAATCTGGAACAGAACAGTGGAAAAGGCAAGAACTTTGGCCCAGAAACTGAGAGAAAGTGATCAGTTTGCAGGGTTGAGCTTTGAGGGTAGTGAGTATTTGGATGAGATTGTTGGACTTGGGGACATCGTGAGTTGTGCCACCAATTCTGAGACACCCCTTGTGAAGGGTGAGAGGTTGAAGGCTGGGGCTCATTTGGATTTGGTGGGTTCCTTCAAGCATTCAATGAAGGAATGTGATGATGAGGCCATAAAAAGGGGAAGGGTCTTTGTGGACAATGAGGCTGCCCTCGTGGAAGCAGGGGAGCTGGTGGGTGCTTTTGACAGAGGAGTGATCGAGAAAGATGATGTTGGAGGAAATTTGGTGGAACTTGTTAGAGGAGACAAGGTTGGGAGAAGCAGTTTAGAGGAAATAACTGTGTTCAAGTCTGTTGGTTCTGCTGTTGTAGATATGCTCGCAGCACAATTGGTGTATGAGACTTACACAAGGAGTTGAGTATTATCTTGAGTGTAGTTTATGCTGAATAGTTCAGTAAGATTCATGATGTTTGTTCTGATAAGATTATAGAGTTAATTACTCAAGGGAGTTATGCACTCCTACAGCTTCTGATCTGAACTAGAAGTGTAAAAGTTTGGCAATATCTTTGACTGATAAAATACATTGAAGTCTCGTAATCAAGTCTATATGATAATGTTAGTATTCTTGTTTTGATTAAGAGTTTGATTTATAAAATGACAGTATTGATATGATTATTTATAAATCTAAAGTGCAATGCGTCTAAACAGTATATATAATTATTACTGTTTTCTAGATACTTTTTACGATATATAGTAATTGTAACATGAGTCTAGCGGTTCAGTACTTGGTCATAGTGAGACTTACAACAGAATGAGTTATCAAAGACACAGAACAGATTAAAAGTTCGTTTATGAATAATGTGTCTTTTCAAAAACTTTAAAACAGGAAAATTGTCTTAATTGAGGGAGAAAGTGGCTACAGGTTCTCGGCAACTGGCATTGTAGCGTTCATCTCATTCACAAGTCATGCCTTTTTTGCCTAAAGACTGGCTTTTAGAGTTACCAGCTATCTTGATGACATATCAACTGTGCAGTATAATTTGAATAAACAGAAGTATCATTTTATGCCTTACACAATTCTATATGGTAAAAAATTGTATATGATAGACAAGGTTGGATTATGATAACAATGAACCAATCATGAAAGGGGAAACGAATCAACTATGTATATGATATTTCCTATGTGGGTTTAGTAAAAAAATTGGCACTCTATAGTTTGTATTCGGGATCAACATCTATCCTGATATCCATTTGCTAATGTCTAATGCCTCTAGTCACTTGCACTTGCAGACATTAGACTAATTAACAATAAAGGTGAGTAAAAAAAATAATCATAGATCAGAATTCAGGACCACGTTAGTAAGCCACTGGGGAAATTACTTTCAATTATGCTTACATGCAATAAAAATTACATAACCTGATAGGCATCTGCATGCTTTCTTTTTCCTCTACGCACAATCATTGGCCAGAGGCATACAATAAGCCATACAGAATTCCCGTGAAATATAACATTTTGAAGGTTTTAGCATTCATTTTGATGTGTTTGCTTCTTTTTTTGGTGAACTCTTGGAAATAGTATATCATTTAGTTGTCTCTCAGCACTGTATTCCGAAGTGGCCTGCAAATGGAATTTAGTAAGTGTGAAGGCTGTTAAAATCATATATTTTCGTGGAGAAGGACAAAAGAGAATACAGAGATGTGAGAAACAAAGGAAATACAATATTTCGTTAATTACTTAGAAGTTAGAATTGTTCAGTATATAAAGAGAACCTATACCTCTAATCTCTATTCTAACAATATGACTACTTAAAGCACAAATACCATTTAGAGGAATGATTTTTGTACACAAAATGGGGACACCTTATGGTGTCCCCTTTGTTTTATGAGTGTATTTTCGAGAAGCGTGTATACAAAGAAGATAAAAAATAAGTAAGAGATAGAGATAAACATATACGTGTCACATACGATATCCAAAATTTGTGTTCAAATAACATTACCCTTACTTTGGTGGACTACAACTAACGAGTTACTTTAAACAGAACAGTTTCCTAATTACTTAATACTAAATTATATTCCTTAACAAAGGGCAATTGGCAATAGAAGACATCAGACTGCTTTACAATCACATGGTGCCAAGGGTCATATCCCTAGTGCGTTAACATGTCCCAACCCACTCTAGAAGTGAAATTTTCATCAGGTTCTGTAATTAGTCCACCCAAACCTTTATTAGTGTTTAGCGTACTGCAGAAGCACATTTCTTATGATCATAATACCAATTCTACATGCACCATACATACCAAGGTGGTGTTTGTCAAACTATTAAAAAAAAGGCCAAATATAAATAACTAAATGCAATGGAGCCATTTCAAAAAGAAAAAAAAAATTGTTTGATGAACTCAATTCTTATTTTTGAATTAGCATTTACTAGATTATGAGTCTGACAAGCATCCTTTAAAAGATCAACCAGATGAACATTGTCGATTTTTAAAGGTACAGTGCATGGCATGAGACATGATTAAAAACACAAATCATGAAATATAAAGTAATTAAAATTTATAGGTATAAAAATAACTGATGTACCCTTTTCTTAAATGCAAATCTCAACGTTTGGACTTGAGTTCCTGAACAAACCCTTAGGTCAAACCCAAGGGAGTCTACACAGACAAGTTGTGCCTCCTGCAATAGTTTCAATCAAGTGTGATCACCAACAGCAACAACATACTAATAAGCACATGCTTGCATACAAGAATGCTCTCAATAAAATGGAATAGCCGAACAGATGATAAGGAAGGTTATGAATTTCTGATACTGTTTATCATCATTCAATTCATTCCTATATTCATATGACACATGGTGAAAAGTTCTTTAAAAAACTGCCCCTGTACATGTCAACAGAATTGCTGATACTACTAGTTTTAGTAATGTTGTTGAAAGACTTGAAAGTAATTTTAGACTAAGGGATTTATGAAATGCTTGAGCGAAAACCCACTCAACACACATATTTATATACACTTCATCATAAATACAACTTATGTTTACAAGGATAATAATGATAGCTATTTCCTAAGAACGTGCATAGATACAAACTAGGTACATGAATTGTTAGCTTCATGAATCTAAATTAATTGTTACTAATTCCAACACTCCCCCTCAAGCTGGAGCATATAAGTCAAATGCTCCAAGCTTCGAACAAATACTCTGAATTCTCGGTCCCCTTAGAGATTTTGTAAGGATGTCTGCTAGTTGATCATTAGAACTAACAGATTCAAAACTAACAGATTCGGTGATGACTTCTTTAGAAAGGACTTTCTCTCGGACAAAATGACAATCAATCTCGATGTGTTTAGTTCTTTCATGGAAAACTGGATTGGAAGCTATATGTAGGGCTGCCTGGGCTTCATTTGTTGAGTATCTCCAAACTTTAATTCCTGAAGAAGTTGTTTAATCCAAATGAGCTCACAAGTGGCTGTAGCCATAGCTCTATATTCAGCCTCTGCACTGGACCGTCCTTGCGACCACATTTTGCT
Source organism: Sophora flavescens (assembly GCA_030762895.1). NCBI lineage: Eukaryota > Viridiplantae > Streptophyta > Magnoliopsida > Fabales > Fabaceae > Sophora > Sophora flavescens. Next base: position 155,909,314 of record CM061067.1, on the reverse strand, counting down.
TCTTACTCTTCAAAGAGACAAGATTTCTACCAATAGAAACACAATACCCTGTAGTGGAACGCCTATCAATGGGCGAACCTGCCCAATCTGCATCGCAAAAACCAACTATTTGAGTGTTTCCTTTGTCTTCATACAGCAGTCCTTGTCCTGGTGCCTTTTTAATGTACTTCAAAATCCGAATCATTGCATCCCAATGATCATTATGGGGAGACTGCATAATTGACTTACTACCCCAACACAAAGGAAATATCTGGTCTTGTAATAGTGAGGTAGATAAGTTTTCCAACCAATCTCTGATATCTTTCAGGATCAGAACAAGGCTCCCCCTGACTAGGAAGTAATTTTAAATTCGGATCCATGGGATTGTCAACTGGTTTACAGTCCAACATACCAGTTCCTTTAAGTATGTCTAATGCATACTTCCTCTCTGAGATGACAATCCCATTCTTTGACTGAGCAACTTCAATTCCAAGAAAATATTTCAATTTCCCCAAGTCCTTGGTCTGAAAATGGCTACATAAATGTTCCTTCAACTGAGAAATTTTCTCATGATCATTTCCTGTGATCACTATATCATCTACATAGACCATCAAGTAAACACATCTATTTGGAGAGGTATGACAATAGAAGATTGAATGATCTGCTTCACTATGTTTCATTCCAAAAGCTTGAATAACTGAGCTAAACTTCCCAAACCAAGCTTGTGGAGACTGTTTCAGCCCATGGAGAGATCGCCGTAGCCTGCAAACCAAACCAGACTCCCCCTGAGCAACAAATCCAGGAGGTTGCTCCATATAAATTTCCTCTTCTAACTCTCCATGAAGAAATGTATTTTTAATATCCAACTGATATAATGGCCAACGACGAACGACCGCCATGGCAAGAAATAATTGAACAGAAGTGATTTTGGCCACAGGGGAGAAAGTATCTCCATAATCAAGTCCATAAATCTGAGCGTAACCTTTGGCTACAAGGCGGGCTTTGAGATGATCAATTTGTCCATTGGCCCCAACTTTAATAGCATATACCCATCGATAGCCAACGGGTTTCTTTCCTGGAGGAAGAGGAGTTAAGTCCCAAGTACCATTATGCTCCAAAGCATGCATTTCATCAATCATGGAATGTCGCCATCCTGGATGATCAAGTGCCTCACAAACATTTTTAGGAATGGAAACAGAAGATATAGACACAAATGAATAATAAAAATGAGAGAGACGATGGTAACTTAAGAAGTTATAAATAGGATGAGGATTTCGAGTAGACCGAGTACCTTTCCTAACAGCAATGGGCAAGTCAAGGTTTCCTTCAGGTAGGTCCGCAGTAGGGTTATCTGCTGAAGCAGGACATGATTCAGCTGGTCTTTCAGTGCCTTCCAATTCTGTATTAACAACACGTGGACGACGACGATATATGATGGGTGACCTTTGAGATTGCTCAAGTGGGGAATTGTCAGGAATTTCTATAGTCGAAACTGATTTCTACAAAGGAGAAAGTGATGGACTAAGATACGAAATCGGAAAGACTTCTTGAATAGTATGAGACTCAACTGTTGATGATGAGAAGTAAACCTTTTCTTCGAAGAACGTTACATCTGCACAAATGTAATAACGATTCTGCACAGGGGAGTAACACTTGTAACCCTTCTGTAACCCGGAATATCCCAAAAAGACACATTTGATGGCTTGGGCAGCAAGCTTATCAAGACCTGGAGACAGGTCATGAATAAAACAAGTGCATCCAAATATTCGTGGAGCAACATGAAATAGTGGCTCTTTAGGGAATAAAATGGAATGTGGTATTTTATGATCAAGAGAGGACGAAGGCATCCGATTAATTAAATAACAGGTTGTCAAAATTGCATCACCCCAGTGTCGGACAGGTACATTCACATGAAGTAACAAGGTCCGAGCAGTTTCAACAAGATGTCTTTTCTTCCTTTCAGCTATGCCATTTTGTTGAGGGGTATGAGGACAAGATTGGTGGAGAATGCCCTGTGATGAAAAAAAACGAAGAAAGAGAAGAAGAAAAGTATTCCTTTACATTATCACTTCTAAGGATTTTGATTGTCTTACCAAATTGGGTTTTGGCCTCATTAACAAAAGTGGTGAGAATAGACAAAAGTTCAGATCGTTCTTTCATTAAGGAAACCCAAGTGCATCGAGAGAATTCATCAATAAAGGTAACGAAATATCGGAAGCCATTAGAAGACACACGACTCGGTCTCCATATATTTGAATGGATAACTGAAAAGGGAGAATCAACTCGGTTTTCAAATTTACTGGGAAAGGAAGAACGAACATGCTTGCCTAATTGACACGACTCACAGTTCAACGATAACATTTTTGCAAGATTCGGAACCATTTGCTTCAATTTTGACAAACTTGGATGGCCCAATCGTTCATGAAGAAGATTCAGAGACTCGACTGCAGTACAACTTACAGAGGGAGCTGATTGGAGGTAATAAAGACCATGCGATTCATTTCCTACGCCAATCATCCGACCTGTACTACGTTCCTATATAGTAAAAGAACCATCATCACAAGTTACTGAGCAGTTTAGAGAGCGAGTAAGTTGACTAAGAGAGATCAAACTAAAAGGGCAACCAGGTATAAACAAAACAGATTTTAAAGTTATAGAAGGAGTGATTGAAACATGAACAATTCCTTTGGCGTTGACCTTAAAACCACCCGCAAGAGTTATGAAGTGAGGAAATTTAGGAAAAGATATGGAGGAGAATAAAGAACGATTACTAGCAATGATCAGAGGCACCTGAATCAATTATCCAAAGATTTTGATTGTTACCAGATTGAGATATGAAGGCTGCGGAGTCATGAACTTGAACCCCAGTGCCAGTAGACCCATGAGATTGATGGGCAGCTTTCAATCGAAGATACTCTTGGTACTCAGTTTCAGAAAAAAAATTCTTGAACATTTCACCTTTGAAGGCATTTTCTGACTTTACGGGAAAACCATGAAGAGAGAAAAAAGTCTTTTGAGTGTGACCTATTCTCTTACAATAAGTGCATTGAGGACGACCCATTCTGACCAAAATAGACGAGGAGGCTGGCTTAACACATGAGATTGTGAGGAGACTAGCAAGTAACAACCACAAATGGAAACCAAAAAATGGGAGGAGACTAAAGGCAAGAGACCCACTTTCCAGACAACCCAAAAAGTGGATTTTGACCGGAGACAGAGGAGGTCGCGACACACGGTTCTGGGCGATCGAGGCATTTTTCTGATGGCAGGAGGGCGGCGCGTGAGTTACATGCGCCAGCAGATGGAGGCGCGTGAAGCGGCATGTGACGGCACGTCGAGAAGATTCCGGTGACAAAACTTCTGGATCTAGACGGTTGGCGATTTCTGATGTGTTTTCCGGCGACGGTGGATAGTGGGTGACCGGCGACAGTGAGTTTTGAACTTGGACAGTGGCTGTTTGGGTCAAAACAGAGGACAAAAGTTGGGATTTTGAGGGTTTTGCTGAACCAGAAGCAAACACCTTCAAATGACAAATGAACCTGCTCTTGATACCATGTTGAAAGACTTGAAAATAATTTTAGACTGTCAACAGATTTGATTTGGCTAAATAATTTGAATTGATAGCCAAGATGTTAGCTACTATTAGAGCAGATTTGTTGGCCTTATTTCTGCATTAATTGTAGCAGATTTGTTGGCCTTATTTCTGCATAATTGTGAGCAGATTTGTTGGCCTTAGGATTAGCATTTATAGCACATTAATTGTAGCAGATTTGTTGGCCTTATTTCTGCATAATTGTGAGCAGATTTGTTGGCCTTATTTCTGCATAATTGTACAGTTATGATTATGTTTTTATTAGCTGTAGAATTAGCATTTATAGCACATTAATTGTAGCAGATATAACAGATACTGTACAACTTGTATCATCCCTATTTAATTGAGAATTCTCCAGCAGGAGAACACGGGTTTCTAACCTATATTCCTCTGAGTTTGACATGGTATCGGTCTAGGTTGCAATCCTAACCTAGCTCTGTCCGAATCATAGTCCTTTTTTTTCTCTCTCAAGTCTCTCCTAGTTACCTCTTGTCCCTTGTCCCTTTTACGTTTTCTTCCTTGTGATTTATTCTCAGTCTCATGTCTACTGAAAAGTATGATGTCTTGTTCGTTCGCCTTAATGGCAAGAACTATCCAGCCTGGGCATTTCAATTCGAAATCTTTGTCAAAGGTAAGGACCTTTGGGGACATGTTGATGGTACCAGTAGTGCTCCTGACAAAGAGAAGCAGAAGGCTGACTATGCCAAGTGGGAAGTCCAAGATGCTCAAGTCATGACATGGATCATAGGGTCTGTTGATCCCACTATTGTTCTCAACCTCAGACCATTCAACACTGCAGCTAAGATGTGGGTCTATCTAAAGAAAATATATAGCCAAAATAACACTGCTCGTAGGTTCCAGCTTGAACATGACATTGCCATGTCTCAACATGATAGTCTATCAATTTCTGAATTTTATTTTTATTTCATGAATCTTTGGACTGAATACATTAACATTGTTTATGAGGATTTGTCTGCTGAAAATCAAAGTGCAGTGCAGAAAGTTCATGAAACTACTCAAAGAGATCAATTCCTTATGAAATTGAGACCTGAATTTGAGGGTATTCGGTCCAACCTCATGAATAGGGCTCCTGTTCCCGCCTTGGATGCATGCCTGCCTTAATGAACTTCTTCGTGAAGAACAACGTCTCCTAACTCAAACAACCATGGAACAACAGAAATCAGCCTCTCTTCCAGCTGCATATGCTGTCCAAGGCAAGCCTAGAGGACGTGACATGAGTGCTGTCCAATGTTTCTGCTGCAAAGGATTTGGACATTTTGCTTCACAGTGTCCTAAAAAGTTATGCAATTACTGCAAAAAAGATGGCCACATCATTAAGGAATGTCCTATCCGACCACCAAGAAAACCCGCAACATCATATACTGCCTCTGTTGGTTCTTCTGCCACTGGTTCTACGGTTCAAGATGCTTCTGCCCCTGCACAAAACTTGACCCCCGAAATGGTCCAACAAATGATAATTTCAGCTTTTTCTGCTTTAGGACTTTCAAGTAAACCTTCTACTTCATGTTCTCCTTGGTATTTTGACTCCGGGGCATCCAATCATATGACCAACACTACTAATACTCTTACAAACATCACCAAATACTCTGGTAATCTCCAAATTCATACTGCTGATGGCAATAGTTTACCAATCACAGCAATTGGTGATATTTCCTCATCCTTAACCAATGTTTTTGTTTCCCCTGGTCTTACTAGTAACCTTATTTCTGTTGGTCAAGTAGTTGACAATGATTGTCGGGTTGAATTCTCAAAATCTGGTTGTCTTGTGCAGGATCAACACTCAGGGAAGATGATCGCGAAGGGGCCTAAAGTTGGACGTCTTTTCCCTTTGTCTCCATGTACTTTCCTACCTTTTGTTTCTTGTAATTCCGCTAAAGTTGATTTCCAAATATGGCATTAGCGTCTTGGTCACCCAAACTCATATGTACTTCATGACTTGATGAAATCTGGTGTTCTTGGTAATAAAATTCCACCTTCTCTTAGTACTGTCCAGTTTGACTGTAACTCATGTAAACTCGGTAAAAGTAAAATTCTACCGTTTCCGATTCATCAATCACATGAAACCTAACCTTTTGATATGATCCATAGTGATTTATGGGGAATAGCACCTATTATATCTCATGCTAATTACAAATATTTTATCACATTTATTGACGATTATAGTCGGTTCATATGGGTCTATTTTTTAAGATCTAAAGATGAAGCATTCTCCGCTTTTAAAAATTTTCATGCCTATGTTGAGACCCAATTTTCCTCCAAAATTAAAATTCCGCGTTCTGATAATGGGGGGGAATACACGTCTAATTTATTTCAAAAGTTCTTGCAAGAAAATGGCATCTTATCTCAAAGGTCATGTCCTTCAACACCCCAACAAAATGGGGTAGCTGAAAGAACAAACCGACACCTTCTTGATGTGGTCCGAACTCTTATGTTGGACTCCTTTGTGCCATCTCGTTTTTGGTGTGAAGCCATCTCCACTGCTGTCCACCTTATTAATCGACTGCCTTCTCCATCATTAAACAATGATTCTCATTTCTCCCGATTATTTGGCCACAAACCCACCTATTCTAGTCTTCGCACTTTCGGTTGTGTGTGTTATGCCCATCTTCCCCCACATGAACGCACAAAGCTCACAGCTCAATCTGTTAAATGTGCTTTCCTTGGTTACTCAGCCCACCAAAAAGGTTTTATGTGCTATGATCCTAATCTACGTAGGCTTCGGGTTTCTAGAAATGTCATATTTCAAGAAGATACATATTTTTTTGCAACTACCCAAGACACTCCCTCTTTTACAGTTTCTGTTATGCCATTATTCTCTGCAGACAAACCTGTGCCAAAACCTTTATTGGTGTACCAAAGACGTCCTCCAAGGCCACCTTTTGATCAATCTCTGGCTGCTGATCCCGTGAGTTATCAACAACCAGCTACTCTACGTCGCAGTACCCACATTCATAAACCTCCGAAAAAGTATGGTTTCCCTTCACCTTTATCTTTGAAAGCAACTTTAGCATCTGTCCCGATCCCGTCTTCCTATAACCAGGCCATGGAGCATAAATGTTGGCAAGAAGCAATTCAAGCAGAACTTCTAGCACTAGAATAAAATCAGACATGGGACGTTGTTCCCTGTCCTCCATTTGTTAAAGCTCTTGGAAGCAAATTTGTCTTCACTATCAAGCTTCGATCGGACGGCTCAATCGATCGATATAAGGCTAGATTAGTTGTTCTTGGCAATAGGCAAGAATTTGTTCTTGACTATGAGGAGACTTTTGCACCTGTGGCCAAAATGACTACTGAACGTACTATTCTTGCCATTGCTGCCTCTGAATCTTGGCAAATAAGCCAGATGGATGTCAAGAACGCATTCCTCCATGGTGACCTCAAGGAGGAAGTTTACATCAAACTTCCTAACGGTATGCCTTCATCTTTTCCTAATTCTGTTTGCAAACTGAAGCGTTCTTTATATGGCTTGAAACAGGCACCCAGAGTATGGTTTGAAAAGTTTCGCACACTACTTGGCTTTTCCTTCATACAAAGCAAGTATGATCCGTCACTTTTTATACAGAAGACCTCAAAAGGAATTGTCATACTACTTGTTTATGTGGATGATATTGTGGTCACCGGATCAGACCAAAAGGCTATCTTTACAATCAAGCAATTGTTACACTCCGCTTTCCACATGAAAGATATTGGCCGGCTTACTTACTTCTTGGGACTAGAAGTACATTTTCAGGAAAAAGGCATCTATGTCAATCAGCACAAATATGTCCAAGATCTAATCCAGTCGGCTGGCCTCACCAATGCATCTCCTGTAGACACTCCTATGGAAGTTAATGTAAAAATAAGACGAGATGAAGGTGAACTTCTACAAGACCCTACTTCCTACAGGCAGCTGGTTGGCAGTCTTATCTACCTAACCATCACAAGACCTGATATTTCTTTTGCTGTCCACACCGTTAGCAAATTCATGCAAGCCCCTCGGCACTTGCATCTTTCAGCAGTACACCGTATTATTCGATATCTTCTCGATACTACCAACCGTGGTCTTTTCTTTCCTACCGGTACATCCACACGCCTTCAAGCCTACAGTGATGCCGATTGGGCTGGATGCCCGGACACAAGAAAATCCACAACCAGCTAGTTCATGTTTTTAGGCGATACTCCCATCTCCTGGAAGTGCAAGAAACAAGACTCGTCTCTAAATCTTCTACTGAAGTAGAATATCGGGCCATGTCTGCAGCATGTTCCGAGATTATCTGGTTACGAGGTCTTCTTTCAGAACTTGGTTTCTTACAAACAACACCGACTCCACTACATGCTGACAACACAAGTGTCATACAGATTGCAGCAAATCCTGTACCATGAAAGAACAAAACACATAGAGGTTGATTGTCACTCGATCCGGGAATAATATGATCGTCGAATCATCACTTTGCCTCATGTCTCTACATCTGCTCAACTTGCTGACGTCCTCACAAAATCCCTTACACGTCAGCGTCATAATTTCCTAATTAGCAAATTGATGCTTGTCGACTTACCAGCATCAATTTGAGGGGGGATGTCAACAGATTTGATTCGGCTGAATAATTTGAATTGATAGTCAAGATGTTAGCTACTATTAGAGCAGATTTGTTGGCCTTATTTCTGCATTAATTGTAGCAGATTTGTTGGCCTTATTTCTACATAATTGTGAGCAGATTTGTTGGCCTTAGGATTAGCATTTATAGCACATTAATTGTAGCAGATTTGTTGGCCTTATTTCTGCATAATTGTGAGTAGATTTGTTGGCCTTATTTCTGCATAATTGTACAGTTATGATTATGTTTTTATTAGCTGTAGGATTAGCATTTATAGCACATTAATTGTAGCAGATATAACAGATACTGTACAGCTTGTATCATCCCTATTTAATTGAGAATTCTCCAGCAGGAGAACACGGGTTTCTAACCTATATTCCTGAGTTTGACATAGACTAAGGGATTTGTGAAATGCTTGAGTGAAAACCCACTCAGCACACATATATTTATATACACTTGATCATAAATACAAGAGTAAATAGCCAAAATGGTCCCTGAAACTGTGAGGTCGTGTCAAGTTGGTCCCTCAAATTAACGAAATTTCAAAAAGATCCCTGAAACTGTCAAACGTTGATCAAGTTAGTCCCTCTGTTAGTCAGGGTTCGTTGACGCTGTTAACGACGCTTATGTGGCACGTTACACGCATATTTGAGGGACCAAATTGACACTCAATATTTTTTCAAAATCCCTAACTTCATCTTCTTTTTTCCCCAATGTCTCTGGTTGTTGGCATTATCAACTGCTGTTTCACTCGAGTCATCTGATTTCTTTTCACTTTCATCTGAATCAGATTTATTCTCCTTTTCATCTGAATCAGACTGGTTGTTATCATCAAAACTAGATTTTTTCTCATTCTCATCAGAATCAGATTTCTTCTCGCTCTCATCAGAGTCAGATTTCTTATCATTATCATCAGAATCAGATTTCTTAGATGAAGCCTCTTGAGAATCTCCTTGAGAGGGATTTTCATCACCGCTCGTTCTTGTTTTCTGTAGCTTCCGAGTTTGATTCAAGTATTTTCTTTCTCGGAATCTTTGTCCTCTGCCTTCTTATCTCCATCTTCCGTCTTAGCATCTTCGTAAGATTTATCTGTAGGCTTTTCCTCCAACTTCTCTTCCTGTTTATCCTCCTACTCGTTGGGGTTGTCTTCAGAGGTGACATTGACACCATTGTCCCCTTTGGTTGCATCCTCAGGCAGATCACCAGGATTATCTTCAAACTGCCCAGTATTGCTATTACCGGTGTCAGTCACTTGTCCTCTCACCTCGTTCTTATTCTCCTGAGCTACATCGTCATTTTGCACAGGAACAACAAAGGACGATGTCATCATCCAAACCCCAACCAAGCATAAAGCCACGAACACAACAATAGTCACCGTCGAACAGTAACTCGACGATGGTCGTTTATTGTTGTCTATCCTAGTATATTTTGCTCCAGCCATGTTGTTAGAGGATGCAAGAGTTCACAGATAGTTTAGACCTGGTCATGAACCAAACAACAATTAAACACACATTATTCTAATTGTTGGATCAGTAGCTTCCAATCAAATAGAATTTGAAGGATTTGGCATATATATGTAATGGATTTTAATAGTCTCTTTTTCCTTAATACATGACATTGTCGTGTTATGAGAGAAGAGATGCAAATTCAAGAAAAAAGAAAATCTTTCTTTCTCATATCATGAAACAAGATCTAATCCATTGGGGAAGAAGAAGATGAAGTTAGGGATTTTGAAAAAATATTGAGTGTCAATTTGGTCCCTGTATCAATTTGGTCCCTCAAATATGCGTGTAACGTGCCACATAAGCGCCGTTAACGGCGTCAACGAACCCTGACTAACGGAGGGACTAACTTGATCAACGTTTGACAGTTTCAGGGACCTTTTTGAAATTTCGTTAATTTGAGGGACCAACTTGACACGACTTCACAGTTTCAGGGACCATTTTGGCTATTTACTCTAAATACAACTTATGTTTACAAGGATAATAATGATAGTTATTTCCTAAGAACATGCATAGATACAAACTAGGTGTTGGGTATAATAATTCCTGTTGCAAGCATCTCCGCTACCTGTGTTTCTATTTCATTTTTCTGCAAGTGTGGATAGCGATAAGGCCTCACGTTAATTGAATCTAACCCCGTCTTAATCAGAATTCGGTGATCAATTGGTCTAGCTGGTGGCAACCTTTTTGGCTCTTGAAAAATTGTGGCATATTCTGTGAAGACTTTCTGCAATTGTCGTGATTGCTCCACTGTCAGTGTCAACCCATCCTCATCCATGTTGCTATTCTCAATAACCCATAGCATGGACATCATGTCAACTTCCTTCTTGGCTAATTTCTTTAAAGCCTTAGAGGAAATTACTGCTCGGGATAAACTGGGATCCCCACGAACCACTATGTTCTGTCCTTGGTGAAGAAAGGACATGCTCAGAGTATTCCAGTTCGCCTTGACCTCTCCCAATGTCACCAACCAAGCAACCCCAAGAATCAAATCCACTCCTCCTAAATCAAACAGAAAGAAGTCACCTTTCATTACATATGTTCCCAGCTTCACCTGCAGGTCCTTGCAGCAGCCTTGTGTAGATTTCCGGTTACCATCTCCCAATCTTACAAAATATGGCCGTGTTGGTTCAATACCGAGCCCTCATCTCTGTACCATTTGACTAGATACAAAGTTATGGCTTGCCCCGCTATCAATCAGGATCAAGACTTCTTGTCCTTGTAATTCACCTTTCAGTTTCATCGTATGAGGTTGAGTTAATCCCCCTGCGGAACATATTGAGAGATCCATCCACTGACACACCACCTCAGCAACCTCCTCTTCCTTCTCCTCAGCTTCGGGCCCTCCTTCCATAGTGGTTATTTCTCCCTCATCATTAACCTCCTCGTCTTCGGCCAAAATTACCACCCGCATGCTCTTCTCTGGGCATCGGTGTCCTGGCCCAAAAGCCAAGCCACAATGGTAGCATTTTCCTGACTCTCTCCTCCGAACATACTCAGCATAGGGAATTGTTCGAGTTCCCTTGTTTCTCGGTCCTGAGGAATTGGGTTTTGTCGTCGAAAATGCAGGTCCCTGAGAATATCGAGTCCCACCATTGGACGCTTGGGCACTGTTTGCACCGCTAAACGCCCCTGCCTTGGAGATGATTGCTCCTCCTCTTTGGAATTTGAATCCCGAATTAGCACCACGCCCCTGCATGTTCCCAGAATTTCCAGAATTTCGCATATGTTTCAGCACTTCTTCCACGTCGCAGGCTATCTCCATTGCTCTAGTAAGGTCCCTTGGGTCGTGGGGTCTGACCAAGCTTCTGATGTCTTGACGCAGCCCGGCCAAGAAATAGCCCAGAACTTGATCCTCTGCATTAGGGTTGGCTTGCGCGACCAAGAGCTCAAACTCCTGCACATACTCCTCCACTCCTCCGGTTTGTCTTAGGGAGGCCAATCTTTCGTATACCGTTCCCCTCCCTTTTCCACCGAACCTTCTCATCAATGCTTTTGAAAAATCTTTCCAAGATGGGTTCTTGGATTTTTGCCGCCAATACTGGAACCAATGCACCGCATTCCCATCCATGCTAATGAATGCAAGCCTCAACCTCTCTGAAGTTTTGACTTGCTGCACCTCAGAGAACTTTTCTGCCCTTGCCAACCAACCCAGGGGGTCCTGTCCCTCGAAAGTGGGCAATTCCACTTTCTTGATCCAAGAACGCCTTGACTCCTCCTCTTCATCCTCGGCCCCGCTGGCCTCTTCTTCTTCCTCTGGCCCCTTCTCATTCTTGTTGACAGAATTGTCTCCCACCATAGAATGAGTCTTCTTGTTGTTCATTTGCAACAACAAGTTTTTGATGTATTCTATGTCTGTCTTCATCTCGTCCAGTTTCACTCCATGCTCGTCGACCGCTTTCGCCAGGGCTCCTACTCGATTCTCCATCGTGAGAGGTTTCGAATTCAACCTTGAGGACAAGGTTGCTTTCTGAAGGAGGGAGTATTGTTGGGTATGAAGATTTTGGGCTTCAGCCCAATGGGGAGAAGCTTCTACAGGTTTATTATCGAAGGAAGAGAAGATCCAAGCAAATAGGAGATAAGGCCATACCCTGAAACTAATTGGATAGGGTGTAGTTGTTAGGGTCAAAGTCTATCTCTGTTTTATAGGATCTAGATAAGTTAGTTGTGCACTGTTTTATAGGATCTAGATAAGTTAGTTATGTTTATTATTCTGGTTTTTAGGCTTCTGTTTTGGTTCTATTAATACCCCCTCTATTGGGGAGTTTAGGGGAGGATTTTTTGGATATTGAATTAACTGGGCTATTCCAGTGTGAAAAGGAGAGTGCTCCTTTTGGGGCTATACTTGTACACCTTGTTCCCTTTTACTGTTTCTGTTTTCAATCATAAATCAAGAAGTTCTTTCAGCCTATCTTTTCTCATTTGTGTGCTGGTTGCTATAGTTAGGTTCTGTTTTTCCTATCTTTGAAAGAGAGGTTCCTACCACTAGGTACATGAATTATTAGCTTCATGAATCTAAATTAATTGCTACTAATTCCAACAAGTGTTAATTCCAACAAGTAATTTTAATTGTATGTATTTGGGATTACATGAATTTTATCGTGGTTGAATAGAATGAGACAACTTCAAGTATCATAAACTCAAGCCCAACTACACTTAAAATGTTTTTAAAAACCATTTAACGACGGCAAGAAAGAACTTTCTAAATAAAGTATTCCAATAGTTTATGTAGTACCTCCACTTTAATGGCCTTACATCTCCAACAGAGAGACTTGAGGGCTTGTACGGTCTTTTCTCCACCAGCTTTTAAACGATATATGATTTTGGAAGCTGAGTGTACAATAGCATCAGGTTGAGCTTTCATATAGTCTTCCACTTCAAGGAGAGTCTGCCAAAATCAGAATAAGAGGTTTTCATTTTCAGCAAAATTAAAAACAGGACCAAATAATCTATACTTTAACACATAAATGTGAAATGTTGCCAGATAATGTATTTTTAACTCCGGGTAAGCAATTAATTCGTTACTTCTTACCTTATGCCAAGAAATAAGATCTTAAATATCTTAGCATCATTTGTCTAAACAATGGAGTTGAAAATCTAAGTTACTATGATGTCCCACATTGAGTAAAGATTGGTACTTAAGCTATAAGGCTCTTCCACCTAATAGGCTAGTCTTTTAGGATGGGCTCTCCTCATACGCTTGAGTTGTAACAATTGGTGCTTTTGTTGCTAAGTGACCATGGAGGGGAAACTAGGGAAGGGGCTACCTGATAACAGAAAGGTCTTGAGTGAAAGCCACTCTACCTACTACATAAAGGGTCTATGAGAGTGTAAGCACCCTGACTGGGAATGGCTTGAGTCATAACAGTTACATAACTTACTATTTAATAAGTTTTCCATAGAACATGGGGACCAAAATCTGGATGCTAGATTCTTTTGTAGGTGCTCCACCCATTATGGTTATTCTACTTTCGGGTGACTAGTTAGAAAAGCATGAAATTATCATTTCCGATGGTAAACTACTTACAGCACCGAAGCTTGTGCAGAAAAAAGAACACTCGTACCTATATATTGGGTTAGCTTTCAAAAGGTAAAAGTCCATTGCTTATCAATTATTCTTTAACTTATTGCAAAGTATTATAAGATTGCAAATTTGCAAGCAGTTTGGTGGAATGAATGGTGGTTGTGATGATAGATAGGAAAAAGCATATTCAATGTGTCATTTGTCTGTTATTGCTAAACTAACCACATTTATTTACCAACTGAAGAATAGCAAATTTCCAAGTAAAGCACCAGTATCAGCAAACATGAAAAAGTCTATGATCCATTGTGTGTCCAATCTCATAGCAATAAACATACCGGATGTCCGTGTGCTGAAAACACCTGAATCTTAATCATCTCCAGTTTGTAGAATGTAGTCTCATTAACGGGAATGTCACTATTCTCAGTATTCTCCACCTCTGCATTATCTGTAAATGATCCTAGATTATGGACATGACCATTAATCACACCAATGTTTTCTCCTTTACTTTCTCTGGGTTTACTTGTGCCGGTATTACTGGACTGACTGGCAGATATATGCTTTTCTATTATAGAATGCTCTTCAATAAAGGCCGGTCTTATAAGGCCTTGGATAGCTAGATAAGCTGGAGGCTGTTCCATCCAATCAAATGGATCATCTGAAGCAATCTGGTCATAAAACATAAACAAGTTAATTGGTAGCAACAAACCTAGGTATAATTGCAATGGTAACGACGCAAGAACCAATTGCCAAGAGACAAAGCATATTTGTATTATTTAGTCGCCCTACAGGTATCACCAAACTCCATATAATGAACTTTCTTCATAGCATTGATATTCACCTCAGCCAATGTTTTAGCAAAATTCATTGGATGGGAAGAACGCATCGTCTCCAATTTTGCCCAGTCTGCAGATGTTTCTTCAGCATCAACTTCCTCATCCTCGTCCGAAAGAATAGATACCCATTCCTGCAAACAAGAACATAATGCATAATGTCACCGGCTATAATGTTTACACTTGAGAAATGAACCTAATCCTCATAATTACATTAAAAACAAGACAGATGAATTTTTTACCATGTCATAATCATTGTTGTCATCTTCATCTTCATCTTCATCCTCTTCATCGTTGTCATCAACATTGTCACTATCTTCATCATCAATTTCTTCAAACCCAAAGTTGATTTCTGAAGGACCAGATAAGTCCATCTCAGATATCATTTCCACGGTATCCACACCAACAATGACTTGCTACAAGGTATTGAAAAGACATTATATTTCATGGGAAGAGATACAAACTTTGCAAAACATAACTGGATACATGACATTCAATGGAAAAGATGACAGGAGTCAGGAGATGAATAACAAATCCAGATTTCCAAACCTAAGAAAGACAAATATGGAAGATTTTCATGAGAATTATTCATGTCTGATGACTACAAACATATAAATGTACTGAGCGGAATGGTTTGGAGAAAATATACGCTGGATAAAGCTTGATGTTCGATACCCAGGAAAAGTACATTGAAATGCTACGAGCATAATAGCAACAATATAAAATGATTGTTGAAGCCAAATAGCACATCTGAAATTTCTGAATGTTCCTATTCAGTGACGCAAAAGATATGCAGACAGCACATATACACAAGCAAACAGATTGGAATTCCACCCAGATTATTGATTCTGTAAACTCTAATCCTTGGAGAAGGCCTTTAGGCATGCATATTTACAGGAGTAAATATTTTAAAAAAAATGTTTGGGGATTATATAGAATGTTAGAAACATGGCCATACCACAAAGTTATTTTCCGAAGTTAGGGATTGCAAAACATCTTCACCATTCTTCATTCGGAAGTATAAATCTGCAATGCACGTAGCATTCAATTTGGTGGATGAAGCTTCGGAGGCACAACAAAATTTATCTATACAAATAAATGATACTGCTCTTGGCTTCACTTACTTCCATGTTCATCCGTCAAATAAGGCACATCTGGCCAAATAACATTTTCATGATCTTCGTCATTGATCAAAACTGAGAACACCATTGTTGCTTTGCTGTTGACCTGAAAATGACACACCACAATCATCATAACTCTCCATGCGTTCTTAGTTATGAAAACGAGAATGAAAAAGCTACTGGATAGATATATAGGTCTTGCTTCAAGTTCAGCCTTTATTACACTTAGCTATAAGTTAATTAGCAGAGTTAGTTTCTGTTATGTTGCAGTTACAAGTTAGTTATTCAGTTATGTTAGTTTCCCACCAATTGTACTCCTATATAGCTGAATCAATGAGAATATTATTCAGTTTCTCATTTTCAGACAGCCTTTTCAGTACATGAGTTCACCTTCAGCTTGTTTTGTTTGTGTGAGGGAATGGGGTTACTTGATTGAGTAGTAGGAAGATGAATGGAACTTATTATTTAAATGATACCTGGATAATTGTTCTACTTGTTTCTGCGGGTGTGAGTCTAGCATCTCCACAAATCTGTGGGTCAGCTATTTCCTCAAATGGATGGTAGGATGACTTGCCATTCTTCTCTACAGGATGGTTATGCTGTGATGATGCTCGAACTCTATTGTTTACAAGTTGGCTCCTTCTCGTGAAGAGAGTGGCAGTGTAGTTCGTGTGACTGTAAGGGAGGTGGCACGAAGCAATATGGACTACCCTGCTCCTCACATCATCTGCAATGCATTGCAATTACCATTAATTACAAAGCTATCATATCATATTCACAAACACGACACAATGTGTAATAATTGGAGTAGTTACGAGGTACAACGGGGAACCGGATTGCTCCTTCCACCAACATCATCCTTCTTGTTCTACAAAGATAGGTCAGGATGAGGTTCTGTTTTTTTGATTATTCACTGTGAATGCTTTCTTGAACGCTAAAGCAAAACGTTGCCGTGTGGTGCGAGGAAAAGGATAATAACCCACACGGGGAATATCCCAACTCTGACGTGGCATTCGGGTTTATGATATGGTAATTTATATTTTTTTTTTTTTTGTAAATCCTGATATCCTCCGGATGGGAGTCATATATTAATCCTTGAAGTAATGAGATTTAAGGAATTGACCCCTCCCAACAGATATACCAATTGCGCTGACTGATTTGTTAACATTTCAAGAATCATTGTGGTAATATTAAAAAAAAGTGTTAATATCTTGAGGTCTAAAAGATAAATATAAATTTTTTTTTTTTTGTAACGAAATGTAAATATTTCTACTTATAGACTTCTAGTGCATATATGATAAAAATATATGCCATCCAAAATGAGACAGTGGGTGGCTTTCTATCTTTACCAATATCAAGTATGTGGTGCAGAAGGTCCCAGACCAAGATATCCCCCGGGTGTGGAACACCAATCATTGCCAAGTCTGCCAAGCTTGTTGAGAATGTAATTTCTTCTTGTATATATTGTTGTCGTTAATATGGTGAGTTGACTTTAAGCTTCAATTCCAGGCGAAACCAAGTTAAAAACAAGCATCACTTATAAGTATCAAAAGTATAGTTTAACCCCCATAAAACATTTATTTAACTTCTAGACGTCCAAATCAAAGAAAGAAAGAAACAACAATAAAATAACAACTTCTGCTGTTAAAAATGTCAGGGCATTCATGTTTGCTGCGCTATTATTCTTATATCTATAATTTCAACATTGGAATACATTTTATCCAAAATGCACCAAATTTACCGTCACTGTTAAAATTTCCGGTCACCATTGAAATTTCCAATTATCGGTTATTCAGAATTAATGCCCTTGCAAAGCATGAGCAGTTGAGAATTATAATTGGTTGTATGAATGATGATAGCCATGAGCTTCATTCTCCAAACAATCCTACTAGCAAAAGCAAGTGGCAGTGTAAAGTATTAGCCTCTCTCATCTTGCACCTTATAAAAGAGTATTTTTCATTGCAGACACAAAATGTTTCCCCCATTGTGGCACATCAACAGTGACCTCTGCATGAACACTGGCCCTTCTTAAAGAAATGAAATCGTTTTCCATCCCTCACAATTATCTCCCTTCCAACCACTTGTGTCACAAGCATTATAAAGTTATGGCAGTGTGAGCAAATAAGTGAATTCTTATTTATGCGTATTGGAGCCATAGTTGGCACACTAAGAAGACCAAATGCAACTGCTAATTGCTCTGAGTGGTATAACTTATCTTGATTCTCTTGGTATGTATACCCTTGTTTCTTAAATTCAGTTATAAGAAACTCTAGCTTTTCATTAATCTCATCTATCTTGGGGTGTGATGTCTCTCCAGTAGAGAAGAGATGAATGTTGCTTCTTACCTCCATCCAGCACTTCCCAGGACTTCTTCTCAAACCTCTTTCTCTCATTAGCCTGCGAGTCTTGTCGCCAAAATCAGAGAGTCCAGCATTGTCATATAAATTTGCAAGCAACAAATATATTGCAGAATCAGATGGATCAAGCTCAAGGCATCTCCTTGCCATATCTTCTCCCAGGGGTACATTTCCATGTAACTTGCAAGCATTTAATAAAGTTTTATAAACTAAGGAGTCTGGTCTGAAAGGCACTGTTTCGATGACTCTCATAGCTTCCTCTAGGCGACCAGCTCTACCAAGGAGATCGACTAAACACACGTAGTGATCCAACTTTGGTATTACTTCATATGTCTTTTCCATAGAATGGAAATAATCAAGACCTAGGTCACATAAACCACCATGGCTGCAAGCAAAAATTAGTGATAAGAATGTAATAGAATCAGGTTTAACTCCTGCTAACCTCATGTCATCGAATGTAGAAAGGGCACAGGATATATGTCCATTTGATGCCAATCCAGATATCAAACCATTCCATGACACTGCATCTGGCTCATTTATATCTTTGAAAGCTCTGTATGCATCATGCATACTACCACACTTGCTGTATAGGTGAACTAAACTATTTGAAACTGAGTTGCATCTCTCGAAACCTGATTTGACACAATAACAATGTAGCTGTTTTCCAGTTTCCATAGTGCCTAAGCCAGCAGCAGCTGATAAAAAACTCGCCAGGCTAAATTCATCCATCTTAACCTCATCATTGCACATGTGAGTGATGACATGTAATGCCCTTTCATGGTCCCCGCTCTGGTTTAATCTTGCTGCTAGACTTGTGTATGTAATGGGATCTCTATAATTCATCATGCCCATAACATGCCATGCTTCGTTCGCCATCCCTCCTCCAGCATAGGCATCTACAAGAGCATTCCCAACAGCTATATCATTATCTGCTTTTGTTTTTATGATATGTGCATGGAGTTTCTTTGTTTGAGCAAGAGACTTCGTTTTACTGCAAGCTCCAAGGATGGTAGATAGCGTAAAGGAATTTGGCTGCACTCCTGCTGCTTGCATCTCAGCAAACAACTGAAAAGATTCTTCTTCAAAACCATGTTCTGCAAAACCAGCAATCAAAGAAGTCCAAGTGATGATATTTGGTGAGGCAATCCCACTAAAAACTTTCACAGCATTTGTTGTTACGTGGGAGCATTTCATGTACATATCAATCAGTGCATTTCCAACATAAATATCACCCTCCAGTCCAACCATGATAACCCGGGAATGAAACTGTTCTCCTAGGTCCAATGATAAAACCGAGGAGCAACCATTCAATAAACTAGCATATGTAAAATTATTTGGTAGGATTCCGGACAATTCCATGTCAAGAAATGCATTGACAGCCTGTCTAACCTGCAAATTTTGAGTGAATCCAGTGATAATGGTGGTCCATAAGCACACATCGTATTCAGGTGTCTGATTTGAGACCTTAATAGCATTTTCCATCTGTCTGCATTTTGAATACATATCAACAATGGCTGTCTTCAGCACCACATTCATTCCAATACCAAATCTGATCAACTGTGCATGCAGTAGTTTCCCATAACCCAAACCAAGATAAGAAGACATGCCTAAGAGTTTAACAAATGTGAATTCATTTGGGTAAACTCCAGCTTCAATCATTTTTGCATAGATTTGTAGAGCTTCACTACATTTTCTAGTTTCGACTAATGAAGAGATCATCGTTGTCCACGATACAACATCACCATCCTTCGCGAATTCAAGCAATTTGTATGCTTCCACAGTACAATCACACTTGGTGTATAAATCAATCAGAGTAGTACCGAGAACCAGATTCATCTCCAACCCAAGCTTGACCACGGAGGCATGAATTTGAGCCCCATACTCAAACTCTCCCAAAGCAGAACATGATCTCAAGGCACTGGACAAAGTGAACTCATTGGGGTATTGACCAGAACCTAGCATCAAGTCGAACAATTCAAGGGCCTCAAAATGTTGCTTGATCCTGGTGTGAGCAGACAGAACCGTAGTCCAAGACACAACATCCTTGTAAGGCATTTCATCAAAGAAATGGCGTGCACATCCAACTCCAAAGCATTTAGCATAAAAAGACAACAAATTGTTGTTCAAATACAAGTCATCTTGAAGACCCACTTTGATTATTGGGCTGTGAACACATAGTCCCGCCTTGAGGGAGTGTGAGTTGCAGAAAGAAAGAACCTTCAAGCAAGTTTCTTTGAAGTGGCAGGGTGTAAAACTCTGTGTAACTGTTTTACATAGCATGTCTACGTTACAGAACCCTCTTGTTATTATTGTTAGCAAAAGGAACTTACTGCAATGCTTAAAAGTAGCATGAAATTGCAACCTTAAATATTGGAAATTATATTGGTTCAAATAACAAATGGCGTGTTTCAAGAGAACCATGTGGAACAAAGGAAGCAACTTTCAGGATCAGGGTTTCAAATTGAAAGATGGGTGAAGCAGATTGGGAACTGGGAAGTTTAGGGGTAGGGGGTTGCTATGGTATTGGTAAGCTTGAGAATTTATTGGATGAAAAGGTTACAAGACGTTTAATTGAGCAATGAGTCTTTGAAAATTAAAATTGCTCTACTACACTTGATCTCCACTCTATAATGGTAATCAACAAATGGGGATGGATTTTGGATTGGAGAATGGGAAATGGAAATTGTCTCGCTATGCATCTCCGAAACCAAGACCACCGTTGATATGTAGGTCGGAATAGGAGTTCGGGTGGGGAAAATAAGGCTCGTTTGCCTCAATTCAAAACGGAGGAAAGAAGCCGTTTGGGTGTGAAATACATATTATTTCGGGAAAATATTATTTATTTTAAAAAATAATTAATTATGAGGAATTTTTTTGTGTTTCCATGGTATATTCTTCGTCCAACCTTATTACCACCTAGACCAACCACGTGTTGGTACGAGGATTTTAAATATATTTATTTAAGTCTTTTGAAAATAATGAAAATATCCTAAAAAAAATGAGAATGTGAAAAAAATGGTTAATGTGAAAAAATAATAAGTTATTTTGAATATCTTTTTAATTAAAATATGATTTTATAGATAAAAGAGAATCTTCACAAAAAATTGGAACCTCTTTTTTGGACCAAATTAATATTATAAAATTTTTTGGTGCACTTATCTTATAAAATTTAAGATATTATATATATATATATATATATATATATATATATATATATATTACGTGAATTTAAGATATTATAACTTGTGTCTTGGAAAATGATTTTTTTATGTCATTTATCATAAATTTGTAACAAAAAAGTACTAATATATTTTTGGTTTCCAGGATATCTTGTGCATAACTGTGGGAGAACGATACTGAAAGATTGATCTCTCCCAACTATATTTTCTCCATACATTCGATCAAAAAAATTATATATAATTCTATCCAAAGTCCAAACTAGTTAAAAAACATATTTCCTGTAAAACATTATTCTTATGATAATATAAATGAACACAAATTAGCTTATACTTATTTCTAAAAAATAATCTATTGTATTATTTTATATGAAAATTACTTTTTTTAATATGTAATAAACAGCCCCTAAATTTATCCAGTGGGTTGTGTTAAGATGTTTGTATATTTCGTAATAATGATAAAAAACTAATGATTGTTAAAAGAGGAGAAGTGTTATATATTCATAAAACTTCTTTCTAAGGTTAATTAAGTTACTTAAAATAAATGATAATAAATAAAAAATCTAAGAAATATTTATTGTTTCATTTAATTATTTTGATTCGAAAGGTCTAAAATTTATCAAATAGAAGATCTCATATATATCCCAAAATCATAGGGGTGTAAGTGGATCCAATTCGTGTTCGTGAATTAGGTGGATCCATCTTGATTTTGATGGTTTGGATTAGCTCATCAAATCAGATTGAATTTGAAATATTGAATACGAATGCAATCTATTTGAATATCGAAATCTAAAAATAAGATTAGATCCATCTAGATCGAACCAATCAATTTAAAAATAAATATATTAATTAATTTCTTATAATAGTATTTTTTTGATTAACAAAATTATTACATTGATATATTATTCCCAACAATAAGATATAAACTAAAACTTTTTGTCTTATTTTATATAATTTTTTTAAAACTTTGTTACTATTTTTTGAATTTAATTATTATATTGATATATTATTCCCAAAAATAAGATATAAACTAAATCTTTTTGTTTTATTTTTTTAGATAATTTTTTAAAACTTTTTTACTATTTTTTGAATTTAATATTAAAGTAATTAAAAAATAGGATAATTTGTTGATCTGGACGGAACCAACCCGTCTTTAATGGACTAGTTCGATTTGAATGTGTAATTTTTTTTTTGTAAATCCGATCTACTCGAATTTAATAGCATCAAATACTAAATTATCTCAAATCCGATACAATTACACCCCTACAAAATCAACCTCAAGATAATATAGTTAAAATACTTGATCTCCTTTCATCAAGATCAATACACATTAACACCTCATTCATTGATTTTTGTGGTACATGTGAGAGACTAATCTCATTAGAGATGGAAAATGGTAATTGAATATATAGTAATCATTGTGCAAGTTGTGTCAAAAAAAGTAATCATTGTGCAAGTGGCATTTTTATTTTTTTTCTATACCCCTTTTCTTAGTTGTTTCCTAATAATAATGTACATGTTCTAGTACTTTCCTAATCACAAACGGATTTGGCCTCTTGGGAAGACTTGTTTAAAGTCTATCCCTCTTCCTCTCTCTCACCTTATTTGCCTCTCAGTCTCAGGTCAATCACAAACAACTCTTCTTTTTTCTACTCTCTCTTCATTCCTTGCTCTTCCATGGCTTCCGATCTCGAAGTGAAGGCCAAAGAGGCCTTTGTCGATGACCATTACGAACTCGCCGCCGACCTTCTCACTCAGGCTATTGCCCTCAATCCCAACGACGCCAACCTCTATGCCGACCGTGCCCAGGCCAACATCAAACTCAACAACCTCACCGGTATACACGTTTTTCATTCCAAAAAAGTTTATGTTTTTCTGATACCCTTTTACTTGTTTTGCATAAATCATCATCTTTTAGTTAGGAACTGAAACCATGTTCAATTGGGTCATGTTACACTCGTGTTTTGGGAATAGAATCTTATGGCAACATTATGAGATTTTAACCTAGAAGGAGTCTCTATTGTTTGGGAGTGTTTGTATGTTCATGATTTATGATGATTCTAGTTTCTTGTGTTTTGTACCAGAGGCTGTTGCCGATGCAAATAAGGCAATTGAGTTGAATCCTTCTCTATCAAAAGCATATTTGCGCAAGGGGTGAGTATAACTCCACCTTGTCTTCTTTCCTTCTCTTGTACTTTATGTTAGTGTGTTTAATTGTATCACTAAAGTTTTAGTTTTTTTCAGTGTAAAATCTCTTGCAATGTTTTCTTTGCTAATATTTCCACCATACCTTGACCATCAATGTTACCAACTCAATTCTTATCTTAGATAATAAAATTGTAAAATAATAGTTGCCATAAATTATTGGCATATTTGATTGGTGGGGTTTGTGGTGCCAACTTAGTTGGGATGACAATCTTCATTGTGATACCTTTGCTTACTATTTTTGCTTAAAAAAATTTGGCATATTATTATTCTATGTGAAGTTTGAATATTAATGAGGATATTTGTTTAAATCTGATTTGACGTGCAGCGCATTTCATCACATCATATATCATATGATTTGCGTTCTATTTGATAATTTTTTTTTTGTATTTGGTCAACTGTGCTGTAGTTTCTAAACTTCGGGTTGCTATTTTGTTGTAGTACTGCTTGCATCAAGCTTGAAGAATATCAAACTGCTAAGGCAGCTCTTGAGACAGGTGCTTCGTTGGCTCTGGGAGATTCGAGATTCACTAATTTGATCAAAGAATGTGATAAGCTCATTGCAGGTAAACATTTGTTCTTTATTTATTTATTTTCTTTACTTCTTTGGTGTTTTAGATTTCATTTGAGGTAAATGGGATCTCATGATCATGTCTTGACAGTTGAGAGAGAAAATGTAGGTATATGTCATATTTAGCTACAAAACTGACTTGTTTGATGGACATTATGTTGAACAGAAGAATCTGGTGCCATACCAGTACCAGAAAAGACCACAACACAGGGTGTGTCTACAAAAGATGTTCAGCCAGAGAATGATGTTCCAGAGAAGCAGATAGTAACAGTGGCTAAACCTAAATATAGGTCAGTGGCTTAGTGCAGCTTTTGGTTTTTGCACCATTTGCTAGGGTTATTGTTTTATATGAGGAAAGCACGGATATGTTTTCCGTTGCATATATCTGCAATGTCCCTTCTATAATTAGTTAGCTCTTTGTTATAATAATGGTTTCAATACTACATGTGCATTTGGCAAATTCCAATTAAAGCAAAATACTAACAACTCTTGCATGGTTAATTTTTGAAATATAATATTTATGCAGACATGAATTTTACCAGAAACCTGATGAGGTGGTTGTTACCATATTCGCAAAGGGCATTCCGCGGGACCGAGTTACTGTTGACTTTGGTGAACAAATTGTATGGTTCATATGAATTATCATACTATTTGGTGAATGCTTCTTTTTTTCAAATTATGTTATCATTGCAGTTGCTAACATATTGATGAACTAGTTGATGGATGATGGATCATATCTAACTTTACTTCTTTCTTTCTTTTTTCTTTTTTCCTTTTGTTTTCAGCTAAGTGTTAGCATTAATGTCCCTGGCGAAGATGCATACGCCTTTCAACCTCGCTTATTTGGAAAGGTATGAATGCGAGCTTCTTTGTTTGTGTACTATAATGTTACTTCTGGTTATCATTTGGAAACTAAAGATGATATTCAGGGGGTAATTCTAAATAATGTTGTCTAACTAATTTTTCTAATTTTCTTTTACTGGTTTCAAGTCCGTGTAGTTGTCAAATTTGCATTGAACCTCTTGTATATGATTTATCTAATGTTACGTTATTTTGTAAATCTCGTGAATCTTTATTTTTCCTCAATCAGATCATACCTGCCAGATGCCGGTTTGAGGTTTTGTCTACCAAAATTGAAATTCGCCTTGCTAAAGCAGAATCTATCCACTGGACATCTCTAGAGTTCAGCAGAGGTATTACGGTTCCCCAGAAGGCTATTGTGTCATCAGGTAACTTCAGATGTAGATAGAGTTTTCAGCTCTTGTTTCTCCTCCTTCCAGTTTGGCGACTACTGAAATTTTGGTATTTTTTAAAATTATTTTTTATGTGGTGTGAATGCATTTATTAACATATTATGGCAAACCCTTGTTTACCAAATTTGGCCATCTGATTTCTTTATTTTTCAATACTTGAATACTATGATAACTCTAGTTATTCTGTGAACATAAACCACTTTACAACTGGTTGGATGCTCTAGATATTCATATTCTAATTCTGTTTATGTTTAGTGAAGCTATGGCTGTGATACTGGTGAAATTTTATATGGCAAGGAGTGGCAAAAACATCTAATAGGCATCCTAAGTTATGTGGGTCGGCAGTGTTTTGTATGTTCTGTCCTGGATACTGGGTTGGTGATTTGAAATGAGCTATGCTTGCTTATGGGCCTGATTATAATGCCATATGCATTCAAATTATGGTCCTCAATATTTATCACGGTTTACATGCAAATATGCATACGTTGTATCGATGTTTACTACTGAATATGCCTATGCTGTTTCATGCTTTACATGCTGATATGTTTTATTCCTTGCCATAGATTTGGCAGTTCCTGGAGCTCAAAGACCTACTTACCCATCCTCAAAACCAACAAGAGTAGATTGGGACAAGCTGGAAGCTCAAGTTAAGAAAGAGGTTTGTCTGCCGAGTGCCGCCTATGTAAAATGTTTTAATTCTTTTTACGAATTTTCTATCCTACGCAACATTGCACAAACATGTTAAGAAATCGAAAATAGAATTGTGTTGAGTTTCGAAGTTACTTTTTCCAATACAACATTTCTATTTTTTGATTCCTTAACATGTGCAAGATTTTTTTTTTTTTTTTTTTTTGATAAGCAATGCCTTAACATGTGCAAGATTGCATGTTAGAAAAATCGTTCTTTTATGTTGGCTCACTTCCTGTCCCTATCATTCTTCATTTCAGGAGAAAGAAGAAAAGCTTGATGGCGATGCAGCCTTGAACAAATTTTTCCGTGAAATATATCAAGGTGCAGATGAGGACACAAGAAGAGCGATGAGAAAATCATTTGTAAGTTTATATAGTTTCTACTTCAACCCTAGTAAATGTACAGTCAGTTCCTCCTTTTTGGGAATGTTGCTGCATTGACTGGCTGCATATTGCTGTATATACTGCAGTGCATCTAATGTCTGTTGAATTTCTTGCAGGTGGAGTCTAATGGAACAGTACTGTCTACAAACTGGAAAGAAGTGGGATCAAAGAAGGTTGAGGGAAGTCCTCCTGAAGGCATGGAGTTGAAGAAATGGGAATATTAAGAGCTGTTTTTAATCAATATTTTATTATCTATATACATCCTTTTTGTGGTTGGATAACTGATGAAAATATGGAGATTTTAACTGCCAAACATTGTGTTGGTGCTAGCGTTTTTTTGTGTTTTGTGAATGTGATGCAGCTCTATTCGTCTGTTTTGATTTTCATTCATTTAAGCTATATTTATCCTGTTTTTCGTTCCCCATTGCATTTATTTCCATAATTTACCAAATTGCTTGATTGAGTAGCTTATAATTTTCTATAAAAAGACCGAACTATTTCATGAATTTTAAAGAAATTTATTGAGCAATGACAAAAAATATATATTAGATTCATTCAATTTAAACTATGAAAATAATTTATGTTCACAACCGGAGTGTGGTTTTTCCACTTTACTTGGATTTGAACGTCTATTCTTTTCCTAAAATTTTTTATGTATATATAGAGAAGTTATGCTAGTCTTGATTTGAAGTTAGTAAAATAGTAAACTTCAACTAGTAAACCTTCTCTACCTTTACTGCTGCTGATACGAATCACGTACCCCATATGAAGACCAAATATTAATTTCTAATTAATTATTTTACAATTATTTTGATCTCACATTTTTTTATTTATTTCAGGTGTTATGTTTTAATTGAACGGGAGAAATGTATTTAGATTTGTTAACGATTCCAAATGAAGTATGTAAAAGTAAAGACAATGACAGTATTGTTTTATTTGACAACTGGGTGTTGTACTCGTGTGATGCACGGACATATTATGTGTTTTTATACTACTTTGTTTGGATAGTTATTTTTTAATGTTGAAAATGTTAATTTAAATTTGTTCGGTTTTTGAAATGGAAAATCATTAAAACGATTTTGTGTTTTGGACTTCTAGATGTGCTTTTATGCTGGCAAACATGGAGAGAGTGGAGATCCATATATTATAAGTGATATCGAAATCGATGAATAATAACAATGTTAACGATGTTGATGTTAGCCGCTAGCATGTAACAATTATGAAAATAATAACATCCATGAATTATGGTAAAAAATAGGAAAGGAAGGAAGAATCAATAACTTTGTAATATAATTATTGATTGCTAACCAAACTGCTTGTCTGGGATTTAGATAGTATTTTTTGTAGTTTATGTACTGACAGTAAGGCGTAAAGATTTATTGATATAACTCAAATGATTTAAAATATATTATAAGACAGGCATCAAAAAGCATTAAAGAATAATATCTTAAATTTACATTATACAGAAAATAATTATATTTAACAATATTAACCCTAATCCATAAATTTTTATCAAGTGATACAAAAAGAAGCTGACATTATAAAAGTAACATATTTCACCCATTTACAAAAAATTAGAAATATCAGTCAACACAAAAATGCAAAATAAATGCATCAGCTCCAAAGTGTTGAATAGTGCTGTCATCCATATCCTATTTACATCCTTTCAATATAGCAAAATATTACTACCATCCACATCATATGCAGAAAAGAAGAGGAAAAAGCCATTATTTTGGAGTTTTAACAACATGCTAAGATGTACAATAATTTTCTATATATAGTTCCTTTTGAATTACAATTTTTATATACATCCTTTCCAATTTTTAATAGAAAGTAATAGATATTAAAAGGCAATTGTGGTTCAATATAGGGAATAAAATCTGAATGGACATGGTCAATCCCTATTACCACTGCAAGGCGCTAAGCGAATTTAATTATGCAATTAGACTGCAAAAGTAAACACATCTAATAATTATGAACATATATAGAGCAAAGTAACATGTGCCATTAAATGATGAAATAATGGTGGTGGTGTGAACACTTTGTAGAGGCTCCAGTGTCCCTTCCCTCATGTGCTACGGTATGCCAACCATAACCTTTTGTAAAGAGAGTAAAGAGAAACATGGCACCTCCTATCATGTTTGACTTCGTGAAGTTTGTTTCAAGTTTTAGAATTAAATTTTTGGGAATTACCTAGTAGATTTATATCTCTCAAATTTTTCGAAGAATATGGTAACTTTGTTATCTTTTATGACTAAAAACATTCAAAAACAAAAAAATAATAATATAAACTTAAAAAAGTCAATAATAAAATAATATAAAAGTCGAACCAATCAAAATTGGTTCGGTTCGGACCCGAAAATATTAATTAATATATATATATATATAAATAAAATATATAAAAAATATTAAAATAATAAACTATTAAATTATATATAAATATATAAATACAATAAATATTAAATATTAGTGTATATATATATATATCAATATTAAATATAGTAATTGGTTCGTTTCCAAAATCTTTGAACCTGATAACTGAACCAATGACCATCGGATTTGGTTTGGTTCGGTTCAGACCCTAACACACAAAAAATACTAACCAATTTAATTGGTGCGGTTCGTATTTTCGGGTTCATCAAATTATTGGTTTGGGTCTTACGCCCCTAAACTTTCCCCAAGAACACGGTAGCTTTGTTACCTTTCATGGTTAAAAACATTTAAAAACAAAAAATTATAAACTTTAAAAAGTCAATAATAAAATAATATAAAAATCCGAACCAATCAAAATTGATTAGTTTAGTACAAATATAAATATGAAAAAATAAAGATAAAAGGTAATTATTATTAAAGAATAATTATAATATTTCAATTTTTAAATAAAGTAGAAGAATCAATATGGTAACATCACCCTAAAAATGGTAATAATAATTAAAATTAGAATTTATCAAGAAAAATGAAGACCACCAATTTTTTTTTTAAAAAAAAGAAAAGGAACCCAAAAAAACTATAAGATGACACCTAAATTTACTGTTATATGACCAGTAAAAATAGAGGTGTCAATTGTTAAATTGTATTGAATTTTGCTAAATGGACACACTTTTACGGACACCATACGGTTGACACCGTATGAACAGTGCCGCACAGTGTTGTACTATGTGGCACTATAGCAGGTCATTTTTTTTAAAAAAAAATTATTTTTTTTATAAATAATTCTTTTGATTAAGTATGTGTAAATATCTGGTGAATTGGGTACAAATATCTGGTGAATTCAGTTCATTATCTGGTGAATGAGTTTTTTTGATAAATAATTTTTTTGATTAAGTATGTGCAAATATATGGTGAATCCGGTATAAATATCTGGTGAATTCAGTTCATTATCTGGTGAATAGGTTTTTTTGAGAAATAAATTTTTTGGTTAAGTATGTGTAAATATATGGTGAATCAGGTATAAATATCTGGTGAATTCAGTTCATTATCTGGTGAATGTGTTTTTTTTATAAATAAATTTTTTAGTTAAGTATGTGTAAATATTTGGTGAATGGGTTTTTTTGATAAATAAATTTTTTGGTTAAGTATGTACAAATATATGGTGAATCATGTACAAATATCTGGTGAATTCAGTTCATTATCTGGTAAATGGGTTTTTTTGAAAAATAATTTTTTATGTTAAGTATGTGCAAATATCTGGTGAATCAGGTATAAACATCTAGTGAATTCAGTTCATTATCCGATGAATAGTTTTTTTTTTGAGAAATAAATTTTTTGGTTAAGTATGTGCAAATATATGGTGAATCAGGTATAAATATCTGGTGAATTCAGTTCATTATTTGGTGAATGTGTTTTTTTTATAAATAAATTTTTTGGTTAAGTATGTGTAAATATCTGGTAAATGTGTTTTTTTTATAAATAAATTTTTTGGTTAAGTATGTGCAAATATCTGGTGAATCATGTACAAATATCTGATGAATTCAGTTCATTATCTGATGAATGTGTTTTTTTAAAAATAAAATTTTTATTTTTTTAAAAAGTCAAAATTTTTAAAAAAATAAAAAGTGCTGCTATCAGTAGCGCTACAGTACACTACTGTAGCATGTGTCCTATTGTTATCGCAAAAGTGTGTCAAATTAGCAGCACTCAATTGTATTTGATGATAACAACTATTGTTAGGGAACAGTAGAGATAGACTTGACAATTGTTAAATAATAAACCATCATACTACTTTAAATCCAAGATACAAATATTTACAAAACGCACATGAATTAAGTAATACAATGAATTTAGTCACACACAAAAAAGTAATACACTGAAAGAATTTAAAACGCACCCATAAATTTGAAATAAACTCAATTACTATGATTTACAGAATAAAGTATTTTAATATTTAATTCAATTACTAATTATAATTATTATTTTTATTTTGAAATATAATTACATTATATTTTAATTGAAGCATAAATACAAAAATTAATTATTAATAACGTAATTATACTATGTTTATTAAGATATAAATAGCAAGTGGTTTGAAACGTACATCTAACATCATAATCAATATATATCAAAATTTATTAGTGAACTGATAAAATGATGAAATTAATAGTAATGATTTGTCCGGATTGGTCACGAATTGAAGCAACATTATAAGTAAATATTACTTTTTCTTTTCTTTAAAGTTGTCCTTTATAATAAAAGAACTGATTGATGGGTAGGCATTGCACCTTTAATCTAACTAAAAAATAATTGCGACTTTCATTTTTTTTTTTTACTCAATAATTGCGACTTTCATTAGAAATACAATTACATCATATTTTATGGATTGAAACATAACTATAAAAACTAATATACCATGATTATACTATGCTAATAAAGAATTGAATAGAGATTACATAAAAAATCAACATTCAACAAATAAATTTATAAACCTAAACCTAAACCTAACATCACAATCAATATCTACAAAAATTTATCATGCTACATAATTGGTATAAAAAAATTCACACCAACAACAAATAATTTTTACACCAACAACAAATAATATGATACCCAATTTATTTTTTTATTTTTTGATAAACAAATGTTTTTTTTTTACTAAAAAGATATTCATTCATTCAAATTGATAAAATACATCGAACAACACAAATCCAACATTGCTAAAAATCGAAAAGGATGAATCTGCGAATAAACTCACAGCACCCAGGTTAATAGCATAACAGGGCAAAATCAAAATGCCTACAAAAGTGACAAAATCAAAGTCACCGGAATACCCATGTCTCCGAATCTGTAACATTGACGCCTAATTCTTGATCCAATCTGTGATGGATCGAAGCAAATCTGTCAATCTGAACCAAACGAACACCGCACCAAGTCGGGAAATCAAACAAACACCGTACCAAGACGGAAAATCAAACAACGCCTCACCAAGACGACGAACAACAATACCGCCGCCCACAGAAGACGAAAAACATGAAAAACAGGAAGAAGAAAAAAAAACATATCTATGTGGAAAAACCACTTATTTAGATAAAATGGGGGGAAAAACAAAGTAAATGGGTGATTCCAAGCCAAAAAATGGCTCAAAACCACCCCCTCAAATGGTGGCACGTGACTGTGTGTAGAGGGAAGGGAGAGAGTTTTAGCACTCAGATATTTTGTCGATTTTGATAAGCAAATGTTAGTTGTTAGCTTGTTATAATATTAAAGTTATAATCATAAAATATTTTTTTAATAATATAATTACTCATGATTATATATAACAATATATAAATCTTTACATCTATAGATTGTCCACATATTTCGAATGAATCCAAACATTTTTTTTATAAGAAGAATGTTATAATAAAATATACTCTAAAAATATCCTATAATAACTAAATTTATTTTAATTTGTTTGTGATCAATATTTAAATAATGCATATTCTTTATTAAAAAAACCAAGTTAAGACGATGATAAAAGTAGTATAAAAATTAGAAATTAAAAATAAAAAAATAGCTTGGATTATTACTAACTTACATAAGGCCAAATGCGAAAACTATTTTGCGAGAAATATTACTTTTATTATTTAAGTAATATTATTACTTATTAAATTATTAATATTCAATATTTATTTCTCTCAATTTGATATAAATTTAGTTTAGTACAAATATAATTATGAAAAAATAAATATAAAAAGGTAATTGTTATTAAAGAATAATATGGTAACATCACCCTAAAAATGGTGATAAGTGTTTTGAAGTGTAGAATACATGTGATGAGAGAAAAGGAAAATAATAAACAAGTGTGAATGAGTATATATATATATACGATGATGGACATCAAGATTGTGTTCAACTATCATTACTCATATTTATATACCCGGATCACATGGTTGAAGGTAAAACAAATGCATGTACAAAGTGAAAGTACGTTTCAGAGAAAAAAAATTTAGGTCCATTCTATTAAGGTTATAGATTGAATTTAAAGTGTTTGGTAAAATTAATAATTAAAATAGCTGATAAATATAAAATAACATGAAAGAGCATGTTTATATGCCTTTTTAAATATAAATGGTTGAACCAAAGTGGTTTTGGATTAAATAATATCTTAAGTTTTGATGTTAACAAAAAGGTTAAATTTGTATGGCAAAGTATTGTCAAATATCTAATTCGTTTATTATAAGAATGCAGGTACTGCTTGATTTATAACAGTCAGAGGAAATTAAAATAAAGTATGGAATCTATAAGATTCTATTTTGATCCTCTAGACGAGTCTACAACTCTTGATAAAATTCTGTGTCTATTATCTTTATGATAGACGACATCTTAATATTAACTGAGGTAGATGAGTTACTAAGTCTAAGGAAAAATCAAGTAGACGAGACATTGAAATATAACAAGTAGTCTCACTAGACGCCACGTCAGTAGACGAGCTCTTAAGTATAGCACGTCCAACTCTTGGAACTAGACTAAATGTCTGTAGACGCATGATCAGTAGATGAGCCCGTCTCACTGATAAGTTAATCTTGCACGTCCAAAGGTCTGCGCGTCCAGTAGTTTTAAAACGTGAACCCGTCTAAGCTTAAGTGTATTTATTTCAAATAATTGCTTATTTAATTCAAAGAATATATGTCTTTTTACCCTTGCTGCTTCTATTGTCAAAATCTTTATCTCTTGGATAAAAGAACTTCATTCCATCGAAACCATAAAGCCTTGTACTCTATCAACTACATTGTTGTAAAAATCAAGTCAAGTACAAAGATGGAAAGTCAGAAAGCAACCTTTGGTACAACAGAGAAGTGACAGCTCTACTTTGAGCATTCCTCTTATAATCAAAAGCACTTCTCCAAGAAGCATATCAAGTTATCAGTCTCAACGGATCCAAGCATTTAATGTTATGTCTAAACGGATATATTTTGAAGACCGTTGATGAAGATCAAGATAGAGAAGCACTTCAGCTATATATACTTGAAGAATTTTAAAAAAAAAAAGGATATACAACAGATACAAGACACACACGAAGCTCTGATATCATAGTGCAAAAACTCTGTTGAATTTGTAAAACAAGTTTACGTGTAAATCTTGTTGATATTAAACTTTCAAATCCTCACACATAGTGAGTTCTTAGATCAAATCAGTTAATATCTTTGTTAGAGTTAAATCCTGAAGAGGCTTGGTAGAGAAAGAATACTTGTAGCCTGAAGAGGTGTTGAAAACTTGTAACCTATTTGGAGAATAATGGATAAAACCTTCAGGTAGAAGGGACTGGATGTAGCTCTTGGTTGGAAGAGAGTGAACCGGGATAAAACAGTCGTGTGATTTTTCTAACCCTTATCTTTTACAGTTTTTGGATATACTAACTGTGGGGTTTTGAAACTGAATTTGTTAACTCTTCTAAAACTTTTTCTTGTTTGTGTGTTGTTTCTATTGTTTTGCTTGTAAAATGTTTGAGAAAATGCTTTTTCGAAAATCTATTAGGAAACACAATTCAACCCCCCTTCTTGTGTTTCCCTGTGTTAACTTCAGTGGGTATCAGAGGTCAGCCTCGAAAGGGTTGAGCATCTAACAAGTGTTGAGGGAGTACGACCCAACAAGCATGGATACCGAAGGACAAGCAATCAACAGACCTCCTCTCCTGGATGGTAGTGATTATGACTACTGGAAAAAGAGAATGATGGCTTTTCTTGATGCACAAAATATGGACATATGGGAGCTGATTGAAACTGGCTACACTGAGCCAAGAGGTGATGCTGGAGCTTCTATTCCTATAGCTCAATGGACTCAAGAGCAGAAAACTCAACATCAACTCAATCTGAAAGCTAAGCATTATTTGACGAGTGCTATCACCAGATCTGAGCATGATAAAGCCCATAGTTGTAACACTGCTAAAGATATATGGGATACTCTTGCCCTAGCTCATGAAGGGTCATCCCAAGTTAAGGAGTCAAAGATAAGCATGCTAGTTCATCAGTATGAATTATTTAAAATGGCTGAACATGAAACTATAGATCAAATGTTTGGAAGATTCCAAACTATCGCCAACAATCTTAGATCTCTTGGAAAAACCTATGAGAATAGAGATCATGTCAGAAAAATTTTGAGGAGCTTACATAAACAGTGGAGACCTAAGGTCACTGCTATTCAGGAAGCAAAGAACCTCAATACTCTCACTTTGGAGGAACTTCTTGGATCTTTAAAAGTTCATGAGCTTGAGCTCAATGAAGAAGAAAGTTTCAGAAAAGGAAAATCTATTGCCCTAAAGGCAAAGAAGGCTAGCTCTTCCAAAGTTTTTAAAGCCGAGGGATCCTCTGATGAAGCAGACCCTTCTGACAGTGATGAAGCATCTGATGAGGATGAACTATCTTTCATCTCCAGAAAGATTCAACATATGTGGAGAAAGAAAGGTGGTTTCAGAAGGAAGCAGCTCAACAAAAAGTTCATCAAGGAGAAATCAGACTCTAAGGAAAAAGGTCCACCTCTGTTCTTTGAGTGCAAAAAGCCTGGTCATTTCAAAGCTGATTGCCCAGATCTGAAGGACAAAATGGAGTTCTTCAAAAAGAAGAAGGGCTTGATGGCTACTTGGGATGATCTGGATCTGTCTTCATCTGATGAAGAAAATGAAGTAGAGGAAGAGGTAAATATCTGTCTCATGGCTGGTACATCATCAGAAAGTGAATACACTGAGGATGAGGTAATGGATTCTAACCCTTCCATTCTTTAAGATTCATTTGATGAAATGTTGCACGACACATCAATTCTGTCTCATGAATATAGAAGTCTCGAAAAGAAATTTTCAAAACTATCTAAAGAATTTGATAGGGTTTGCATGGAGAAAATAAGTCTTGTAAATGAAAATGACAAACTAAAATCAAAGAATGTCAGTCTAACTGACAAACTAAAGTGTGAGCCAACTGTCTCTTGTGAAGTTACAAAACTGAAACAAGACGTGACATAACTGACAGACACGTTGTCTAAATTTGTAGGTGGCTCGGATAAACTAAGTTTAATTTTAAGGTACTCTAGGTCCCTGCATGATAAGTCCGGCCTTTGTTTTGACAACAAAAATCAGGAAGCATCTTATAAAAATTCAAAACCACATATGCATAATAGAACTTCAAAAGCTCAAACATTGCATGTGAAAAATAAACTGAGCTCGTCCAACACTTACTGTAAAGTGTGTGGAAAAGGTGGTCATATAACATCTAGATGCATACATCATAAGCATTTCAAACATGCTCGTCCAGTGAAGACTAACAAGAAAGGACCCAAGTCAATTTGGGTACCTAAAGATAAGATTGTACCTGTTGCAGACTTGCGCAACAACAGGAAAGAAACATACATTCTGGTACTTGGACAGTGGTTGCTCACGACACATGACGGGAGAAAGGTGTATGTTCCAAGACCTTAAACATAAGGATGGTGGCTGGGTTACCTTTGGAGGTAATCAGAAAGGGAAGATCATTGGAGTAGGTAAAATTGGTAAACATCATTTTCCCTCCATTGATAATGTTCTATTAGTTAATGGTTTAAAACACAATCTGCTAAGCATAAGTCAATTATGTGATAGTGGGTTTGCTGTTTATTTTGATAAGAACATGTGTAATGTCAAGAAACCTGATGGATCACTCTTATTCACTGCCAAAAGGCAAAACAATCTGCATAAGATTGACTTGGAGGATCTTACAAATCAAAGTGTCTCAAGTCTAGTGTCCATTGAAGATGAGTGATGGATTTGGCACAAAAGGCTAGGTCATGCAAGCTTGAAGTTAATTTCAAAGCTAAATAAGCATAACCTCGTGAGAGGATTACCAAACCTTAAGTACAAATCTGATGCTCTCTGTGATGCATGTCAAAAGGGAAAACAAGTCAAAGGTTATTTTGAATCTAAGAATATTATTAGTACCAATAGACCATTAGAGTTGCTACACCTTGATCTGTTTGAACCAACTAGGACTGTCTCTGTTAGTAGAAAGAAATATGGTCTAGTCATAGTAGACGACTACACTAGATGGACATGGGTTATGTTCCTAGCTCACAAGGATGAGTCTTTCAGGATCTTCTCTGTATTATGCAAACGTGTACATAATGAAAAAGACATGTGTATCACTTCAATCAGAAGTGATCATGGGGGAGAGTTTGAAAATGAGCTATTTCATAAGTTCTGTGAAGAAAGTGGAATACTTCACAACTTCTCAATTACTAGAACACCACATCAAAATGATGTGGTAGAGAGAAAGAACATATCTCTTCAAGAGATGGCTAGAACAATGCTCAATGATAACTCTGTCCCTAGACACTTCTGGGCTGAAGCTGTTAATATTGCTTGCTACATTCAGAACAGAATATACATTAGACCAATCTTGAATAAGACTCCTTATGAATTGTGAAAAGGACGAAAACCCAACATGTCTTACTTTCATCCTTTTGGTTGTAAATGCTATATATTGAATACTAAAGATCAACTTGGTAAGTTTGATGCTAAAGTAGATAAAGGAATTATGATGGGGTATTCTGAATCATCAAAAGGGTTTAGAGTTTATAATTCTAGAACCTTAGTAGTAGAAGAATGTATACATATTAAGTTTGATGACAAACAGTCTGATAAGAAATTATCAGAGCTTGATGAAGCTATTGCAGATTTGAATCTCAAGGATTCTGAAATTCAAACAAATGTCAAACCTAATGATTAAGTGGACGACCCTCAACAACATGAGTCGGAAACTTCAACTTCTCAACAAGAAAATGTTCAGAGATCTTGGTACTTCAGGAATTATCATCCTCAAGATCAAATCATTGGGAATCATAATGATAAGATAAGAACCAGATCTACATTCAGAGAGCAAGATGATTCTGCATTAGTCTGATTTAGAACCAAAGACAGTAGACGAGGCTCTACTGGACGAGGACCGAATTCTTGCAATGCAGGAAGAACTGAACCAGTTTGAGAGAAGTGAAGTGTGGACTCTTGTGCCTTTACCAAAAGACAAATCGGTTATTGGAACCAAATGGGTTTATAGAAACAAGCTTGATGAAAATGGTAAGGTGATAAGAAATAAAGCTAGACTTGTTGCACAAGGTTATTCACAAGAAGAAGTTATAGACTACATTGAAACTTTTGCACCGGTTGCTAGACTAGAAGCTATTCGCATCTTATTATCTTTTGCTGCACATCATAGTATAATGCTATATCAAATGGATGTAAAAAGTGCCTTTCTAAATGGTGTTATTAGTGAGGAAGTGTATGTGATGCAACCTCCGGGTTTTGAAAGTGAAACCCAACCTGAACACGTATATAAGCTAAAGAAAGCTTTATTTGGTCTTAAACAAGCCCCTAGAGCTTGGTATGAAAGGTTAAGTTCATTTTTAATGGACAATGGATTCAGTAGAGGAAAGGTTGATACAACCTTATTTAGAAAATCCAATAAGTCCAGTTTCATTGTTGTTCAAATATATGTTGATGATATTATCTTTGGAGCTACTAATGGATCTCTATGTAAGGAATTCTCTAAGCTTATGCAGAAAGAGTTTGAAATGAGCATGATGGGAGAACTCAAGTTCTTTCTTGGACTTCAAGTTAAACAAACAATGGACGAGGTGTACATCCATCAGACCAAGTACACAAAGGAATTGTTAAAAAAATTCAAGATGGATGATTGCAAACCTATGAACACCCATATGCATCCCACGTCTATACTGAACAAAGATGATAAAGATAAAAAGGTAGACCAAAAGGTATATAGAGGTATGATAGGATCTCTGCTATATCTTACTGCGTTTAGACCTGATATTATGTTCAGTGTATGCTTATGTGCTCGATTTCAATCTGATCCAAGAGAATCTCATTTATCAACAGTTAAAAGAATATTTAGATATTTAAAATGTACTACTAATCTAGGTTTGTGCTTTAACAAAAATAGTGATTACAGATTAGTTGTATTTTGTGATACTGAGTATGTTGGAGATAGAATTGAAAGAAAAGTACTAGTGGATGATGTCACTTCATTGGAGCTAATCTAGTCTCATGGTCAAGAAAAAGACAAAGTACTATTGCCTTATCAACTGCTGAAACTGAGTATATTTCGGCTGCTAGTTGCTGCTCATAACTTCTATGGATCAAACATCAATTTGAGGACTACAATGTATTTGTAAGTAGTATTCCACTTATGTGTGATAATACTGCTGCAATAAATCTATCTAAGAATCCAATATTGCATTCAAGGGCTAAGCATATAGAGATTAAACATCACTTTATTAGAGATTATGTGCAAAAAGACATTATTGATATACAATTTGTAGATACTGACCATCAATGGGCAGATATCTTTATTAAACCTCTTGCAGGGGATAGATTCATATTTATTAGAAAATATATTAATGTGATTTGTGTGGATTGATTGTGCGTCCAATGCTTACGTCTATTGCATGCGCGTCTATTGCTCAAGTGCGTCCAATGCATGTTACATATGCGTCCAATAGGCATTGCATCCATTGACTGATTGCATGGTTTTATCAGACTCGTCTATGCTATTTATTATTAAATTTGCATTAATTCATGTCCAAGACATATTTAATAATATCCTCATGCTGAGTCAGTTATTTCCATCAATCCCATCAATAGCTTTTTACAGTTTCAAAAACCTGCGCCACATCAGTACTCATTACTCCAATCTTCACACGTTTTCATTTATTTTTTTTTATTTTTTTATTTTGGGAAAAATCTTCAAATTCGAAACCTTTTTAAGAAAGGAACTTCCCTCTGAAAAAAATTTCACTACCTTCGTCTCTGAAACTTTCTTGTAAAAGAACTCTCTGTTTTCTTGCTACCAAACCCTAACCTTCAAACCTCAAAAATGACTTCCTCTTCTGCTGTTTCAACTTACAATGTGGACAAGATGAATCTTGTTGTGGAGAACCACTTTAACTTTGGTATTTTGGAAGAATATAACTTGGATGTGAGCAAGAACATCACTGCTGCTGGTTGGGATGGAATGTTCATAGAGAAAGTCTATATCTACCCTCACCAAATTAGGGATTTATGGAGAAACCCTCAGGTAACCATTATTGAAATCTCTGCTGAGATACTTGAGAAAAGAATAGTGGTCTCTGAAAAGGCCATTTCTGAAGCCATCAACTGCGCTCAAGAATGAGTGGTCATTACTGATACTTGGGACAAGGACCTTGGTGGTTCTGAGGTGGTAGCTACCTTCCTGATAAGAGAAGATACAGTGAGAACTCATTTATGGAAGTCAGTGGAGATGAAGGACAAGGTTCGTATTCTTCATCAGTTGCTGAACAAGGTTGTTCTTCATAAGACTGGGTCTAAGGATAACTTGTCAGCTCTGCACAAGTTCTGTCTCTGCTATCTCGTCACTGAGAACAAAATTAATTTGCCCAGAATTCTCTTTGGAAGATTCAGAGGTGCTATTGTCTACAGGAAGAAGCTTTCTGCTATTCCATTTTGTCATCTTCTATCAAAAATCTTCAAAGCTCAAGAAATTTATGACTTCCTTGATGCCAAGTCCCCTAAAGAGCAAGCAAGAGTTCTAACTGAGAAGGGTATGTCTGCTGCTGATTTTGGAAGAATGAACATAGCCAATATGAATCTCAATACATACACTGCTGCTGCTATGGCTAAGGAAGAAGAGATGCTGAGGATTAAGGAAGAACAAATAGAGCTCAACAATGTTGAGACTCTAGGGCTCAAGAAAAAGGCAGTTAGAAGAAAAACTATTGTTGCAAGGAAACCAATTGCTAAAAAGCCTGCTGCTGGCATTGTGATCAGGGAACATGCTGTTGTTGCCCCTCAACCTGCCACATCTCAGAAAAGGACAAGGAATCTAATCCCGTCTCACAATGATGAAAATGAAGACGATGAGGATAATGTCCCCATTAGTGAGGTGTTGAAGAAACAGAAAACCGCTGCTGTTACTATTGTTCCAACAAGAAGAAGGCAACCCTCAAGGAAAGTCAAGTCCATTGTGACTCCTGAGGTAAACATCCCTGCTAATGATCCTGTCCAATCAGCAGTAGATGCCTTGGTAGAAAGTTTATAAAATAGGGATAATGTTACTATTGCACCTGATTCTGTGATACCTTTTCACCATGATGTTTACATCCCACACTTCCATCAACACAACCTAACACTAAACCACAAACCTTTTCACCACAAATAACCTCACCTGTTCAAACCTCACCAAATAGACCACATCTCCAACCCATAATACCTGCAGATGATCCCTGGTTCAATCAACCAGATGATGTGGGAATTAACCCTGGTGCCCCATTTCCCAAAATGCCAAGAACCAAATTTCCTTACACTAAACCTTCAGTTCTCCATAACGGCAAAGCTGAAAGCTGGGCCAAAGTCAAAAGAGACTGGAAAATACTCTTTCACAAACATGAACCTGAACCAGAATCAACCAGACCATTCTATCCACTACCTGAGTATAAGTATGAACCTGAAGCTACATACACTCCATGGCATGCACCCATTCCATATGTACAGACTCGTCCACTCCCATCTGCCCTGTACAACCATATTGGACCTGCCCTTACTCATCTGCCACAGAAGAAATTTCCACCTAAAAAGATCTACCCCAACTTTATCAAATTCCCACCCTTCAAACCTTGCACAGATGGTGTCAACAGGCACATTATACCTGATTGGACTAAGGACCCGCGCAAAGCAAAATCTAAGACAATTCTGCACAAAAGGTCAAGAACAGATGGTAGACCAAAGTTCATTCTGGATAGAGAGACATCATGGGTAACCTTTAGGCATCCAAGTGTATATGGCAAAGCTGCTGATGTTGTGGGATCACCTTATGTATGCTTCTTGAAAGCTGAGTTTGAGGTGCCTAGACATGTGAGAGCTGCCAATTTTGTTCCACCAACCTGGCTGTTCCATACCCTGAAGGAAACAAAAATTGGAGTAAGACCTTATATGATTTGTCCAAGACTACCAATGTTAGACTTGAACAAGGATAAGGATCTGAAGAAGCAAATGAGCACTGCAAAGAAGCCATAAAACAAATCTTGCATGATCTCAGCTGTTACTGATGTCTCTGTTGATCAAAATATAATAGATTACTGGATGTCACAACCTATTGAAGACGTATCTGAAGATGCTGCAGTTGATATTTGGATAAGTCATATGATGACTTGTGCTAAGGAAGCTTCATCCTCTAGACTGAGTGATCAAGATAAAAGAAGCATTCCAAAAGTTAGAGGAAAGTGTGGACTCTCCAATATCGGGTTCTACATTCATAAGGACACTCTCGGAATTCCTCTCATAAGTCCTATCTATGAGGAAGATCATGTTCACTGGGCCAAAGAGTTACCTCCTCCCGTGCTCACTCTTGCTTCATCACCACCACCATCTCTTCTTTCTGAGCATACTGAAGAAGATATCATTGTTGAAGGACGGATTTGAATAGTGATACTGTTCAACCAGTAACTGGGAATGAGGAAGTTGCTGAGTCTGCTCCAAGACCAAGTACTTCTGAAAAGCACTCATCTCAGCCATTGGTTCTGACAGTCATCCATCCACATGTTCAACCTCAACATTCTAGAGCTATAAGCACCTTTCAAGGTCAAGCACGTGCTCATGACAGTGATGAAAGCTCAAGACCCTCTTTGCCACAAAAATTTGAAGAGATTATAGGAAAGATCATAGAGGAGAGAGTAAAAGTGGAAGTCAAAGAACAAGTTAAGGAGCAAGTTGCAGAAGCTTTGGCTCCAACAAATGTGATGATCAATCAAATGATGCGCATTCTTCAAAGCTTCCAACATAGTCATAATCTTCCTGCTCAACCTTATCCGTCTTCAAACCCTCCTCCTCCACCTCCACCATCTTCTTAGTTTTTTTTTTATTCCTTGACTGACAATGATGGTTCATTCCTGTTGCCTTTTTGTCTAATGACAAAAAAGGGGGAGAGGATAGAATTAAATTTATTTTATATATAAAGTTAGTTTTTGGACATACATATATGTTGTCACATGCATACTGTTTTGTATACTGTTTTGTCGCATACTTGTGCTTGATATGATCTGATTTTTTATTGTCGTCTTTGATATAAGCTTTGATACTATGTTTAGCTCTGATACTATGTTTCGAATATGACTAAACTGATCTAATAAGTTAAATCTGATATGTGCTGCTGCTTATCTGTTTTATCCTTTAATTTTGAATGCTTTGTCTTAGGGGGAGCTCTATAGCTCTCTTAGACTTTGCTCACTCAAATTTAATTGGTTTTTGTCATCATCAAAAAGGGGGAGATTATTGAACCAAAGTGGTTTTGGATTAAATAATCTCCTAAGTTTTGATGTTAACAAAAAGGTTAAATTTGTATGGCAAAGTATTATCAAAGATCTAACTCGTTTATTATAAGAATACAGGGACTGCTTGATTTATAACAGTCATAGGAAATTAAAATAAAGTATGGTATCTATCAGATTCTATTTTGATCCTCTAGACGAGTCTACAACTCTTGGTAAAATTTTGTGTCTATTATCTTTATGATAGACGAGATCTTAATATTAACTGAGGTAGACGAGTTACTAAGTCTAAGGAAAAATCAAGTAGACAGGACATTGAAATATAACAAGTAGTCTCACTAGACGCCACGTTAGTAGACGAGCTCTTAAGTATAGCACATCCAACTCTTGGAACTAGACTAAATGTCATAGACGCATTATCAGTAGACGAGCCCGTTTCACTGATAAGTTAATCTTGCACATCCAAAGGTCTGCGCGTCCACTAGTTTTAAAACGTGAACCCGTCTAAGATTAATTGTATTTATTTCAAATTATTGCTTATTTAATTCAAAGAATATATGTCTTTTTGCCCTTGCTGCTTCTATTGTCAAAATCTTTATCTCTTGGATAAAAGAACTTCATTCCATCGAAACCATAAAGCCTTGTACTCTGTCAACTACATTGTTGTAAAAATTAAGTCAAGTACAAAGATGGAAAGTCAGAAAGCAACCTTTGGTATAACAGAGAAGTGACAGCTCTACTTTGAGCATTCCTCTGATAATCAAAAGCACTTCTCCAAGAAGCATATCAAGTTATCAGTCTCAATGGATCCAGGCATTTAATGATATGTCTAAACGGATATATTTTGAAGACCGTTGATGAAGATCAAGATAGAGAAGCACTTCAGGTATATATACTTGAAGAATTTCAACAAAAAAAAAGGGGA
Source organism: Sophora flavescens (assembly GCA_030762895.1). NCBI lineage: Eukaryota > Viridiplantae > Streptophyta > Magnoliopsida > Fabales > Fabaceae > Sophora > Sophora flavescens. Next base: position 155,865,362 of record CM061067.1, on the reverse strand, counting down.
TATACAACAGATACAAGACACACAGGAAGCTCTTATATCATAGTGCAAACGCTCTGTTGAATTTTTAAAACAAGTTTACATGTAAATCTCGTTGATCTTAAACTTTAAAATCCTCACACATAATGAGTTCTTATATCAAATCAATTAATCTCTTAATTAGAGTCGAGCCTGAAGAGACTATTTGGAGTCTGAAGAGCTGTTGAAAACTTGTAACCTATTTGGAGAATAGTGGATAAAACCTTCAGGTAGAAGGGACTGGACGTAGCTCTTAGTTGGAAGAGAGTGAATCAGGATAAAACACTCGTGTGATTTTTCTAACCTTATCTTTTACAGTTTTTGGTTATACTATCTGTGGGGTTTTGAATCTGAGTTTGTTAACTCTTCTAAAACTTTTTCTTGTTTGTGTGTCGTTTCTATTGTTTTGCTTGCAAAAGGTTTGAAAAAATGTTTTTTCAAAAAATTGTTAAGAAACACAATTCAACCCCCTTCTTGTGTTTCTATATGTTAACTTCATAAATTATATATATATATATATATATATATATTATTTACTTAAAATAATTACCACTTTTAATACTTTCAATTATTTTTAATAAATAAAATAAAATAATAAAAATAAAAATACATTTTGATATGATTTTTTATATAGATTTTATTTTTTTACCAAAAAAATATACATTCTATATTATTTTTTATCCTAAATATATATCTTCTTTTTTTACTTGATCTTAAATATATATATATATATAGTTAGTAAAGTTAATTATTAAATATATTAGAATTAATATTTTCTACTTTATTTGGCACATGATAAACCAGAAATTTAATTAAAAATAGTAAGTATAAAAATGGGAAAGAAATAATAAGTTATAAGGTCAAACGCTACATCAATTAGTGTCTGAAAAAACGTTATAAGCTGGTAGAAAAATATTATAAACTAATAAAAAAAAATATTTATTAAACAGAGCTTATAATTTCTCCGCTATAAGCTAGCGGATTCACCTTATCAAAGAAACTCTAAGAATAGGAGAAATAGGAATAGTAGGACTCGAAGCAACTAAAATAGAATTAAAAAAAAATAGAAATGATGCAAAATATTCAATGTAGAAAACCAATGATGAGGGGGGAAAATCAGATCTAAGACGGTAGAAGATCTTTATAAAATGAAAGATATTATAATTTACTTTTAAATATAAGGAGCGAATAATGGACAAAATCTATATATTGAAATGGAAATGACGTTGTAGGTGTTTTTTTTATTCCTTCTAATGAGCAAAGATTGGCTGTTTATAAATAAACTCACAAGCATTTAGATGAAGTCACCACCTTCTTTCATTCATTATGTAAAATTGATTGGGTTAGAATTGAGGCTGAAGTGAATTGACTTTTGTTTGGATATTTTTATTTTGAAAGCAAGTTTGATATAAAATTTAGTGTAAAATTTTCAATTCAACTCGAGCTATTTTTTATAACTTCTAGTCATAATTGTTTCTGGAGGCAAAATCAATTTTAATTGACAGTAACAAAACATCTTATTTTCTCTAAAATCACATTTGACAAAGGACGTAATCAATTCTGTCAACGTGAAACCAAATACACATAAAAATTGGCTTTACCACGCTCACACATTCTTACTTCTATCCTGTAATCCATCTTCACAAAAATGAAGCCAGCAAGATCCACCAATCAATAACAAATGTTTCTTTTAGATTTTGATAGAATTGATTTTGAAAAAATCAAGGTTAAAAAAATTGATTTGTGTTTGGTAACAATATTTTAAAAGTAGGTTTAGAAGAATTGATTTTGTTTGGATGATAAAGTAAAATCACTTTTGAGGTATAAATATGTAAAATTTTGTGGTCTTACATCTAGAATCAATTATTTTTAACAAAAAAACTAAAAAAAGTTTACTTCCACAAAACTCGGTTTTATCCATTAAGAATCAATTATTTCCAGTGAGATTTTATAACCAAACACCCAAGTTACTATACTGGGGTTTGCCGCGTGAAACTCCGTTTCCAGCAGGTTACCAAACAAGCACAAAGCTTTCGGAAGCTTTTCTTCTGGAAGCAGTTGTGCAATGCTCAGCAAGTGTACACGTGCAATAATTGAAATTGTTATTATTGCTGTCCACAGCAATGACTCTTATGTATGCGTCTTTTTGTATGGTAGGAGGCATTGGTGTGCCTTCATTGTCGTGTTGGATGAAAGTAGACTAATGACGACAGTAAAATTGACAGGATCTTGCTAATCATTGTTTTTAAAAGATTAGTTTTTTTTTTTTTTTACATAATTTTTGAAAGATTAGTTAAGGAATAAAAAAATTATATTAGAAAGATAAGTATGAAACTTTTCTATATATTTCTCTTAAATATATCATTCTCTCATATAACATGTTTTTTTATTCCTTAGCCATTGACAATAGTCAGAATTCTCGATATTGACATTCGGAGGATATTTATATTTACATATGATGTATTTATTTTATTTTAAAATATAAAACACTTCCATACTCCCTCATAATTATATTAATTTATTTATATTGTCTATACAAATATCCTTGTTCATAAAAATAAAAAAAAACCATGTTCAGAAAAAAAATACAAATATTCCATTTCAATGGTTGGAAAAAAAAGTTTTCCAAGTGAAAAGCACTGTCATTCGTAGAATCACGTGTGCAGGGCTATTCAACCAATAATTAATAATGGTGTAAAAGAAAAACCAATAATTAATAATGGCTTTAAATGCAGGAAACAAAAAAATCAATATGGTATTGGTATCAGGTGCGGTCGTAAAGGATAGCTATCACTATCCTATTCACGGCCGGTAACAAGATTTTAGGTGTCCTGATCGAATTTATGAAAATAATGTCCTCATAATTATAACACCTAGTTTTTAATTAAGACTAATAAAATTGATTAAGGTAAAAAATTTCATATAAAAATTCGAAATGTCTCTTTTGGAAAAGAAGATTTTGATGAAATCGGAAAAACCTGATAAAACAATTTATAACATCAAATACTCTATCCAACCAAACTTGGTCTCTGATCTTACATCAACTGTCAGGAGCAAAAAATAAAAATAAAAGCTTCAACTATAATAAGGACTTGAAAATAAGGGTAAATGCCCATTTTGGTCCCTGACAAAAAGTGCGGAGGCCATTTTAATCAATGACAAAAAAAAAACTACTTCATTAGTCCCTGACAATTACTAACGTGGGACACGTTAGTCCCTACGTTGACTTCCGTTAGCCAACGTCCGTTAGTTGGGTGATGTGGCCGTTAAAAGGCCCAAAACGACATCATTTGGGTCCTCTTCTTCTTCTTGCCTGTATCTGCTGCTTAACAAGAACCCTAATTTCCTTTTCCCCCTCTTGCATAATCAGATTATTCTTATCTCCTCCAACCAGCATGTGAAGCCACCGCTACCGAGTTCCATCTTTTCGCAAATCCCCTGTGCAGGAAGACAAGAAGCATTGACCACAAATCCCATGGGATAATATATCTACTATTATTATCCATTCAATACGGAGTCAAGAGGATTGTTACTATCCCCTGGGCATCTTTTTTAACAAATTCAAAGAAAAGGAACCCCAAAATTCCCAATCCACAAATTTCTCTTTCTCTATCTTTGCTATTATGGAGGAGCATAGTTGATTTGCGTTTTCACCACCCTTCCCATTCCACAAATTTCTCTTTCTCTATCCACTGCATGCTTAGCCTTTCATATCTCTTCAAACTGCTTTCTTTTTCTTTCCCTTTCTTCCTATTTGTTGAATGAACATCTATTTTGTAAGCTCGCACACTATGTGTTTGATAAAATCTCAAACTGTCATAACTTTGTGCATCTTATAAGCTTGCACGCTATGTATTTGATAATCCCAAATTGAATCATTGACATGAAACTTAAGCTGGTTGTCCATGTTGTAGTGTTTATGTTCGTTCAGAAATAAAATTGCGAGAGGGGGAAGAAGAAATTAGTATTCTTGTTCTTGAAGCAGACACGGAAGAAGAAGAAGAAGAAGAAAGGGACCTAAACGACGCCGTTTTGGGCCTTTTAACAGACACGTCACCCAACTAACGAAAGCTGCCTAACGGAAGTCAACATAAGGACTAACGTGTCCCACGTTAGTAATTTGTGTCCCACGTTAGTAATTGTCAGGGACTAACGGAGTAGTTTTTTTTTTGTCAGAGACTAAAATGACCTCCGCACTTTTTGTCAGAGACCAAAATAGGCCTTTGCCCTAAAAATAAATAGATACAGTAATCATAAATTGATTTTCATACATACGCAGAAATTTTCGTTAGTAACATAAAATATACATAAAATCATAAACACAGGGAACTGCCCTCATACAGACTGACACAAAAAAACATCAAAGCTCCCTGAGCGTTTGTACATAACCAAAGTAAAACAAAGTGCATAAATATCCCGAGACACAGGGTCATCTAAAAGTACAGAAGTCTATAGAGTGCATCGCTAAAGGTGAGACCCTCCAAGTTTGGGAGTCGCATCCCTGATGTCCCTCAGATCACGTCAGATTCTCAGTCTCACATGAGGGCAGTCATCAAAAGAAGCTACTCTCATATATAAAGAGAGAGAAGAAACACATATGGAGATAAGACTATATGACAAGCTCATAACATAGATATGGGTATGCCACGACAAACAATCAATCAAGTGGATACATATATTTAAGGATACGTTCATAAAATAAATATATAATTTTAGAAAGGGCCTATACTCGAATGCATGCCTAAGACTTAGACCTAACTTTGCTTCAGGAGATTATTGTTGTCATAATGTTCTATCATGATAGCATTCAGGTAATATGCGTAAACAACTTAGTGCACAAGTCCCGATTGGAATATGCTAACAGTCGGTGGAGTGTCAAGATAACCCTGTTGTCCAGGTATCCACCGGCTTAGTGCAGCGATACACTAAACCATCAGCAGGATCCACGCCTGACTATCCACAAGATCTCCATGACCCCCACACGATCCCCTAATATCCTATAAATAGGTGTCTATGCTTCCAGAACGACAACGACTATGATTAGATTGAAATGTTGTCCGAGGACACAAGGCAGGAACTAAAAAGTCCCAAAAGCACCGGTATCAATTTTAAAGAAAGGCTAATGTTAAGAGATCAAATAGACCATTATCCAAATCATTCTCTTTAACTTAAATTCATTTGAATGTTTCAAAATTAATTGAAGTATACGTAGGGTAAAATTAATTATTTTCAAGTACAAGTACCAATAAAATGATTTAACTCAATAAATTCTCATTTGACTATTTTGGTGTAAAATGTATGACATTAGTTTAAAATCAATATTTACTAACTAAAAATAATATTAAATCATAAATTTAAAACATCAAACGACTGAACCTTTTGAAAGCTTTTAACTTCTCAATAATTGGTCTATTTGCTTCATTTCAAAATTCTTAATGCCATCTATTAAATTAATGTCGAGCCCAAGACTTGGCAAAATATATAAACAAGGATGAACCTTGAACTTGAATTCATAAATTCAATAAAACGAATGGATACCAACTAAATATGTAACACTCCAACACCTCCCGAATCTCAGTTTGGAAACATAACGCATTTCACAAAAGTCCCTAAACGACTCAACGATCGAACATATCTTAGAGCCCAATTGCGTGGAATTTATTTCCAAGGATTAGCGTACGCGAGATACAAACGGGTAAGGTTCTCGAATTCGAACCTTGTGCCAAATCAACAAATTTAAATTTAGCTTAGTGCTAAATTAAATTTAACAGTTATTCAAACAGAGTATAACTAAGGTCCTAAAATTACACAGACAATCACAATGTTAAAGAAAATATTGAGCAAGCATAAGGTCCCAATATTCCTAAAGAGTTATACTAACGCATATACCCCAATCCAACATATGACCTTCCCCACCTTTTAGCGTTGGGGTTTTGATGGTGCTTCTCAGCTTCCCAAATGCAAAGCAAGCACGAACATGTCCACAACAAAGAAAGATTATCCAAGCGTTTGTAACAACCAACCAGTTCACAAAATTAATCAAACAGAACATAATTCCAATAAATTCAATTTGAGAAAATTAAGGTCCATCATCAAATCGGGGGAAAAGAGATTTAATCAAAGAATAAAGAAATTAGCTTATGCAAACATCCGTTGATAGTCCCAGTTGCACATAAATATAGTTCATTTCACAAAAACAGAACCAATTTCAAATAAAATTAGATTGGGGCTTAGGGTAGCTCAACACAATTTAGGGAAAAAATTATTTGATCAAAGGATAATAAAATTAACTTAATAAAACACTAATTTATAGTCTCAATTGTATAAAAACATGTTTTAATTTCAATTTACAGTCTGAAATCAAAGAGATAGGGTTAGGATTTGAGGAAAAATTGGGGATTGTGAAACTAGACAAGGGAAAGTGAGAAAACGACTGACCCAGGGAAGAAGATGAACTCGTGGTGGTCCGAATGGCGGCAGAACGGCGGCGGCCGTGGTGGAGGGACGGCGGCGGCGTTCCTGAAACAACCAAGAGGCAAAAGAGAGAGAGTGTAAGCTCAAGGGAAGAAGATGGAGCTCAAACTATGAAGGTTAGGTGCAAAACTAGTCATGGATGGCGGCTTACCGGACGGAACGAGACGGAGGGGGGCGTTCGCGCGGCGGAGGACGCGGAACGGCGACTGGACGCGAGCAGGGACGCGATCTTCGCCCTCACGTCAGCGAGCGATGGTCGACAGCTCCCTGGTGGCGGCGCGGTCTGGCAAGAGTGAAGGAGAAGGGAACCATGGCTTAAGATGAAGAAGGAATATGAGTATCTGTGTTTTTGTTATGAAGACTGAAGAGAGGAAGAAGAAAGATAAAAGAGAGAAGAAGAGAGCTGAGGGTCGTGGGAGGTTCCTGTCCAGGAAAACGGGGTGTTTCTTTTTCATTTATCTAATGGAAATGAGTCGGTCCGATCTGACTAACCCCAATAAGTTCGATGATTTATAGGATTTTGATATTTAAATTTGAACCCATTTTAATTTTGGGTTTTTTTGACCCGATCTTATGAAACCCAAACCTACATCAGACTTGGGTAGTCCGGTTAGTTTTATATATTTGAATTTTAATTCATTTTTATTTAATTAAAAACATAAAAATTTGAAAGAAAAAAACATAACAAACTCTATTTTTAATGAAGAGGATGATGATAAGCGGGAGGCCAACAATTTTGAAGATGTAAAGATTTCTCTAGGAGGCTTAAATGCCAATGTTGACTAACTGAGGTTGGTGTGAGTGGTTAAAAGCCTCTCTCCCCTTAACTAAGGTATCGGGTTCGAGCCTTGGGTATGGAAAAAACCTTAGTTGGGATGGATGTCACCCATCGAGGTGTCGAATAAACTCCCGCGGGAGATTAGTCCCCGTCTCAGGTTGGCGGTTGGATACTCCTCGAAGTAGATCGAAAAAAATGCCAATGTTGATGCCAAAGCATATGATTTTAAATATATTGTTGTTACTTTTGAACTTTCATTGTGATTTTTGAAGTTTGTTTTTTTTTTGGACTTTTTCATTGTTTCTATTGTTAGACACTTAGACTTTTTCATTGTTGGACATTTTAATTGTTTCAATTGCTGGACTTTCTCATTTTTTTTATCTTCTCATTTTGGTTGAATTAACAACTTTTTGGAAGAATAGTTAGCATGTCTAAAGTTATAAGGATTTAAGTGCTAATGTCAATATACATAACACAGCTGGAGAATGAAGTGATAATTTTTTTTAAAAAAAACACCATAACATCTATGTAATGAGCGCCTTTGTTTAAGACACTTACGTAGTTTTTTTTATAAAAAAAAATACTAGTCGAATTCGTTTGGGGAAAACTCAATAAAAATGAAAAATGAATGAAAAATGTCGGGCCGGCCCGAAAAAACCCGCAACCCGCAAAGGGCTGGGCTTGGACACCTATTTTATAGCCCATATTGATTCCGGGCCTTTTTGGCCCAGCCGTACAAAGCCCGAACCCGCATCGGGCTAGTCCACGTCGGGTTGGGTATCCCATTTTGCCACCTCTAGTGTTAACACATCCAATAAAATCTTTTAAATGGATAAATAAAATTACTCAAACTAAACAACATAAAAATAAACAAAAATAAACATGCCGATAATTAATCACTCCAATAGATAATTAAACATATAAGCAAAAATTGGGATGTTACAATAATCTTTTGAAAATTGCCTTCATTGTATTTTTTACTGCAAAATCTTTAATAATTCGATCATAATCAAGGTTTTTTTAAAAAATCATTTTCGATGGAAATCAAAGCAAGACTATTTAATCTATATTGTGACATAGTAGATCGTAAATAAGATTTTAATAATTTCAATTTAGAAAAATTTCTCTCAGTTGATACAACAATAACAATGATAGTGTGTAAATTTTTTTTATAAGTTTTATAAATTTTTATATAACATTTATATATACTATGTAAAATTTTACACTATCTGGTGCCCAAAAATATTGGGGCCCTGGACGATCACCTACCTCGACTGTGCTCAGGGCCATCCCTGATCCTATTTTAGTGTACTACTCTATGTATCTATCAATAACATGTTGTCACATAAGTTAAAATTTTATAATATTAGAAACATAGAATACATGTCAACATGTTATTGGTGGATACTATCTACCAAAAAAATATTATCGATAGATATACTAAAATGAGGCAAGTGATCTCTTTTCATCTTAATGTGCATGTATAGACATGGTTTGGCTTTGCCCATATTGCAAATTCATGATCATCATGTGCCAAAATTAACAGATATTAAAAGGTGCACTCTCGATGCTCATTTATCATAATTTCTAAATGAATAATTATATTGTACAAATTTGATCATCATAAAGTCCCCGACACACACTTTATGGTATACTTGTGTAGATATTTTTTTTTTAAAAAAAAAGGTGTTCTTGAAATAAAATTCTTCAACACATAAAATTTCCTCTTCAAAAATGTTTAACGAGGCCAATAATTATTTAATGACTAAAACTAAAGATATGTTTTACAGTGTAAAAAAGTTTTACACTGTCAATGTATACCAATTAAATCCATAAAATAAATGCAAGTAACCAAATACTATTTTCCTTTGCAAATAACTACATTTTCGCATATTTATATTTATATGTTCTTTATAATTTTTATTTTTATTTTACAATTTCTTAGATTTGTGTTGGAGTCATGGTAGTAGAGTGAGAATTGAGAATTAAGAAAAGAATAAATGGCTATACTTTTATTTTGTAATTTTACGAGATATATAATTAATGTTTAATTTGTTGAAATATTTTCACAATTGTCTTTAATCGAGTCCCTGGAGAGATCATAAAATCTTCTAAAAAACATGTACATATATTCTAAAATTTTCCAGAGTCACAATGAGCACATGAGTGACTCAGGATGAGGACACGATGATATGAATATATCTGTAGAGGTCGACCTTCGTCTTCAATGATAATCATACTAGAAATTATTTTACGTTCTTAGACATAAAGGGGGGTCCCACAAAGCTTATCCTTCTATTTTTTATAATTTAAGTACAACAATGTGTGAATTTTTCAAGGGGAATCTAGATCATGACAAAGTTATAAGAGAGAGAGTAACAACTCTTGTTGTCCTGTGCTGAATTTTTGCTGCGATCACACACTTCTAACAGCATAGAGCATCGATTAATCAAGGAAGGTATAAGCTTTTAATTTTAATGCTTCCATTGGTGATATAGATATAGATGAGTTTTCTGCATTGTAATCTTCATCTTTTGTGCCCTCTGTCTGTAACTCAGTTCCTTTGTCGGGTCTGATCTGGTAAAGTTTAAATGCACAAAGAGAAATGAAAACCTGTGGAACCAAGTTCTACTTGTTGTTTTCCACTGTTTCAACCTTATCTGAGTGAAATTTGGCGTGCTACTATGTTTGTATTGAATATTTGCTTTTCTACCAAGTTCAAGTTCATGTGCTCTGAAGAACATATGGACTTGTATTCTTTGCTCATCACTTATCACATGTTAACAATCAAGTTTTAAATTGTGGTTGTGTCATGTTTACCACAGTCGTGGAAAATGTGGTTGATGCGGTCATAATTGCGATCGCGATTCAATTTTGGAAACTTTGAAACTCAAAACCTCTACTCTAAATTATGATATCGAACCTTAATTTAAAACCTTGCTAACAAAAGAGACTAAAATAACTTATTTTTCAAAACTTTGGACGCAAATAGAATAGTTTTTAGGAACCTAAACCAAAAAAGTGTAATATTTTTAAATAGAGCCGTCAAATGGGCCAGGACCAAAAGGATCAAGGGGTCAAAAGGCCCACATTTTAAAAAAGCCCACAGGGTCAAAAAAACCCTAAAATGTCCTAAGGGCCAGGACCAGCCCATGGGCCAGAATTTTTTTGATAGACCTATTTTTTTTATTTTATAAAACTTGACAAAAAGAACAACAACTATAACCACTATAACATTATGTAATAGTATCATTTAACCTATGAATTTATATATTCAAATATGTATTACGTGCTACAGTTTTTCCTTCACTAACTGCACAACCACTTAGGTAATCCAAGTAAATGGTTTCCCTTAGCTAGAATATTATCTATTGTAATAATTTGATATCAGTTATCTACTTTAACAATTCATTTCATATAAAGACAATGATGAAAATAGAGAAAACAATGAGAAATCTAAAAAATTGAAGAGAAATCATTGTTTTCTCTCTTTTCATCATTGTCTTTATATGAAATGAATGATTAAAGTAGATAACTGATATCAAATTATTGAAATGAAATAGATAATATTCTAGGTAAGGGAAACCATTCACTTGGATTACCTAAGTGGTTGGTGGTTAGTGAAGGAAAAACTATAACACGTAAGACATATTTGAATAGTTAATTTCATAAGTAAAGGATATTAATACATAATGTTAGAGTGATTATAATTGTTGTTCTTTTTGTCAAGTTTTATAAAATAAATAAATAAATAAATAGGACTACCAAAAAAATTATGGCCCATGGGCTGGCCCTGGTCCCTAGGGCTTTTTAGTGCTTTTTGGCATTGTGGTCTTTTAAGCCCTGACCCACATGGGCTAGGGCTAAATTGGCTAGGATGACCCCTTTTGACAACTCTAGTTATGGGCTAAATGGGCTGGGCTATTATTGTGGATTAGATGGGCTGACCCTAGGATTTAGGGCCAAAATGACATCTATATTTTTAAACACTGAAAATATATTATTTCAGCAAATAAAATTCAATTACAATCACAATTGCTACAATGATATTATATGTGCTAGTTTATATGAAGGTCCCTAATCAACGGAGGTTTGCATAAGTGGTGGTGGACTTGTCCCCCTTAATCAATTGGTTGGGATTCGAATCACAGCTCTTGCGTATGAATAGAATTTCTGCTGGGAGGGGTTTAGGGGTTTTCCCGTCTTTAAGTATCATTCATTTTCCCATAAGAGATTAGTCCCCACTTCCGACGGGGTATACTCAAGGGGAAAAAATATGGAGGTCGCTAAAATATTGACAAATCTCGAATTCTTATTCCAAAAAGTACCCATTATTGATGGAGAGTCATCAATTCATAATTAATTCTGAGATATTATATTAATACTATGGAGATTCTATGCAACTTAATCTTTTTTTTTAATTATGATACTCAAACTAAATTATTAAATATTTATTAATTATTAATTATTTTAAAATATTTAAATACCCTCTATGAGCGTGGCATATAGGAGTTCCTTGATTTTGAACACAAATCATTTTTGTCAAAAAAAAAAATCATAAAAATTAGCAGTTAATAGAATATTTAATAATCGAGAATAAAAAAAATAAGGAGAGGAGAAATGAAATAGCTATAAATAGAGATGACAATTTATACCCTATCCACTTGGATATCCATAAAAATTATCCATGATAGATAGGGTAATTACTTGTACAATGGGTAAGGGTCGGGGTACGGGTAATTATCCACAAATTTATAAAGTTTTTTTACACTGTCAAAACCAATCAGAAATTGACACATCACTACAAATCTTTGATTCTTATCCTAACCACCTTAAAAATCACCAATTTCGTGATTTCTAATTGATTGTCAATATAAAAATATTTACACTAACAATATATAAAAATTAAACTCATAATAATAATATATATAATTTTAACTATTTTAACCGGGTGAAAGCTTCACAAGTTGCTGATGAGAAACTTGATTCCCAACTTGATATCCTTGCTCCAGTCAAGTACTGAGTAGTCTTTGTTAATGTTTTAATTTTTTGGTGCGAGGTATACCAAATCGAACCCCCTTTCAATTTTGCTGGAGCTTTTATTTGTCAGTAATGTTATTTACACGTCCAAATGGGACACTTATTTAGGACATCTTGGTTAATCACATATAAATATTTTGGTAATTCAGTTCATTATATAGTTAATCACGTATAAATGTTTGGTTAATTCATGATGATCCATTAATCATATAAAGAACCCAATTAACCAGATATTTGCATGTGACTAACCAAATATTTACATGGTTATGGAAAATAAGCCCATTAACCATATAATGAACTGAATTAATCAAATATTTATACGTGATTAACCAGGTGTCCTATTTGGGTGTGCAAGTATCATTACCGTTTATTTGTCATTCGAGCTTAGATCAATCTTGGAAGTTGTTTTTATCTAAGGGCTCGTTTAGTGGTCAGGATAGGATAAGAGAGCGGGATAGGAGTAGGAATAGGAAAAGATATGAGCATGATAAACTGTTATCCTATCTGACGTTATCTACCAGATAACCAACTGGATAACATTATAATTTTAGTATGCATGATTTTAAAATTTTCTTTTTTATTTTGAATGTTTTCATATTTTATTTGATTATATTTTTTTTATAATTTTCAATTTTTAAATTATATAAAAAGACAAAATTATCCTTACGATAAAAATTACATATAATTTTTTAAATTTTTTAAATATTGTTTAACTTAAATTACTTTTTTTATAATTTTAAATATTAATTTTTAGTTTTTACTTTACATATAGTTAAATTATTAGAATAATTTTATATTTTTCAGTTTTAAAGTAATATAAAATAATAAAATTAGCCTTGAGACAAAAAAAAATTTAAAATTAATTATTAGTGTTTTATTATTTTAAATATTTTATATTTATTATACATTTTTTTTGGTAACCATGTTATATTTTATTATACTTTAATTATTTTATATTTAAAATATTTTTATATTTAAAATATTTCTATATTTAAAATATTTCTATATTTTATTATACTTTAAATCGCCTTATCATATCTTGTTGGGTTCTAACCCAACCCTCCCCTCAAGATAGAATTTCAACTAGATGGACCGGATATGATAAGTGACAGGATTGATTTATCCTATCCTGCTGGCTCACCAAACAAAAGTTTCAGACATGATATGATAGCTTATCATATCTTGTCTCTCTTATCCTGATCACCAAGCGAGCCATAATTGGGTTTTGTAGGAAGCAACTCAAGTGAGAGGAATGTCTTATTGTGAGAGTGAGATGAACAAATCTGAGCCATTAAACCATATATGGATGGTCCTGATTAGAAGTTAGTTGGTGGTCATGTGATCTGTAACACCTCGTTTTCTCAATTAGTATATGAGGAAATGATTAATCATGATGGAAGGCTTAATCATGTTCTTTAGGTGTTAGTTTGATTGCGTTTCAAGTTTGAGGAGAATCAGAATTGTTACGGGTTCAGAATGCAAGAAAACGCAAATCGAGAGATTAATTAATCGAATAATTAATTAATTGAGAGTTGGGATATTAAATTAGTTTGGGCTTGAGTATATTGGGAGTAATGTAAAATAATTAATAAAAATATTCCAACAGTAGGTTATGCGTGATAATGCGAAATAAAACACCCGGACGTGCCGAGAGGGCAACATGCGGCAACATGTGTGAATGACACATGTCACAATTGGACATGTGTCACTAAGATGAAAGGTTGCATGGATAGGGGCTGTCATCAAGGGACACATTGATTCCACTACCCTTGCATGCATGACACCTAAAATACATGCATGACACCTAAAATGCATGCATGACACTTGTACAGCCATCTGAGATTCGTTCACCGTTGGATCGGGCTGAAACATTGTGGGAAGGTGTAGGACCGATAGTTCTTCACTGTCACCATTCATTTTTGTAATTAAAGGTCTCTATCTGAATATATGGAGCTCATACAGTAACCCTGTTTGGTAGCTTTTCCCTTGGATTCTTGAGCTCACTTTCAAACCCGACTTCACTTAAGTCCAGCCATTGTTCTCGTAAGTTTTTCCCTTCGATTTCGTGTCTTGATTCTCATAGTTTCATTGATTAGAACCTTGTTGTTGATTCTGTTGTTATTTCTGCGTTTCCGGTGAATTGTGATACCAGTACTTGTAATTGGAACGGAAAACGAAATGATGGATGTGTTGGTATCGATGGTGGTAGGTTTGTGGACGTTGCTGGAAAGCGTGACGAGGTTAGTGCCAGTAGCGTGGACACGTTCGAAAGCTTTACGGGGAAGCGTGCACTGTCAAGTGAGGGGGAAGAAACCTTAATTATCGGGACAATAGGCATAAATTATGAACATTAACATGTGTGGGGATTCTCAACCCCCGTTGATTGTTGGTTGATAATGTGATATGTGACCATGCTTATCTGAGTATATGATGTATATTTAATATGTCGTTTATGCTTATATGATAACATGCGTAGGTGATGTATGGTTAATATTTTTATTGATGGTATGATGATAAGTTCACTATGTGTTGTTGATATATATTGAGGTGTGGTGAATTAATCTTGATGATATGTTGGAGATGGTTGATATGAATTTAAGTTGATAGCTTGAGTAGGAAAATATGATATTGTGGTGATATTGAGGTGTTAGATGGAAAGGTGGTGTGAAATTATGTGGTGATGATTGCATGTACATATCATATCATGTTGCTGATCAACCTTGTGGGTAGCCGCAACAGTTGTTAGGCGGTTACTAATATAAGGTTGATGGTTGTGATTAACTACAACGATGGTTGGATAGTTATCGCAGGAGGACCGTATGAACAACCTTCATAGTTGTTTGAGTGGCTGTTATACGAGGTCGGATCATACTTGTGTATATAACTGCAACAGTGTTTTGAGTGGTTATTGCACAAGGGAGGTGACCGTATCGACTGCAACAACCATTTGAGTGGTCGTTATGGTGGAGCCGTGTGAACAATTGCTACAGTTGAGCAATTGCCACACGAGGTTAAGGTGAACTATCAGGAGTGACCAAGTTGGCGGAACTCATGTTGGAGCAACGCAGGTGCTTTCTCAGTGTTGGAGAACTTCTCGAGTTTCTCATAGTTGGAGGGATTCGGGAAGGCGGTGTTTCCTCAGTGTTGGAGGACCTCTGTTGCACTTTCTTGGTAACGCGGGAGATAGTAACTCAATGATACGATTTCGGCAAGTATACCTAGTCGCAAACAAGCAATACGGTGGTAAGACCGGTTACCGTCCTCAGGGATCGCGGACAAGTACCACTTCGCAAATTGAACTACTATCTAGGCGATCGTTTGGATGGAAGGGAGTTCTAACATAAAACAAACAAGAATAAAATGTTTTTGGTCTTTTAGGATTTTTCACAAACACTTAACACGCGAAAGAGATGAGGTAAACAGATGAATGAAATTGTTAGGGTTAGACTATGCTTATCGTCCCATGATTGCAATGACATGATTAATAACACAATTCCTAATTCAATTATGACAATCAAATCTTCTGAGATACTCAAACCCTAATGTCTTAGGTGGAATGAGCCTAAAACCCCAAATTAAACCCTAATGTCTTAGGTGGATTAACCCGAGATTTTGCATTAAGAACCAAGATTTATAAGATTGCAAGTATCCCAAGACCTATGTCTAGGTCCATCAACTACTTGGCATTTGATTCATGAGCATGCCTTAACATCAATCTTTCAATTGTCTATCAAGGCAACAATTCATTCCTAAGATGATCAGGCAAAGGAAAGCATTAAGCATGGAATCAAATGCTCATAAAGAAAGAGGAAATTGCATTACAATCATGTTCAGAAAAACCATCATCTAACCCCAACAAAAAGGGGTTTAGCTACACATAATCATATTGCAAACTAAAAGAAAAGAAATAGAGATAAGGGAAGGAATGAACTCCATGGGAGGATCCACAGTAGCCACAGCAGCCAGAGAGAATGATTTAGGGTTCCAGGATGCTTTTCTGTTCTGCCCAGAGGTCTTTTTATAACTCGTGCACCCGTCATGGCCGTGATAGCCATCACGGCCAGGTCGTGATAGCCATCACGGCCAGGCCGTGATAGCCATCATGGCCAAGCCGTGATGGGTTCTTCCCTGGGCGCCTCTTCACTTTTTGATTCATCACGGCCGTGATGCTTATCACAGCTAGGCCGTGATAGGTTCTGTCTGGTCCAACTGGCAGGTCACGGCCGCGATAGGCATCACGGCTAGGCCGTGACCAATTCTGACTTTTGGAGGTCTGGTACAGTTGACAGGTCACAGCCGTGATAGCCATCACGACTAGGCCGTGACAGCTTTTGACTTTTGGCTTCTTTCTCTTCAGTTATTGCTCCATCACGGTCGTGATGGTCATCACGGCTAGGCCGTGATGGGCTCTGCTTGGCTCATTTTCTTCTCTTTTCAGGCTCTATCTTCATCCAAGCTTCATCATGGCTAAATCTTGGGCATTTAATCATAAATTCCTACAAAACAACACACAAAACCACCTTATCCGTTCCAAAGGAAAAACTAACCAAAATCAAACTAAAATGGCCTAACTATATGCAAATGCATGCAGAAATGTACAAGGAAAATGAGGTGAAATCACACTCATCAAATCACCCCAAGCTTAAGACTTTGCTTGTCCTCAAGAAAAAACTAAGTCCAGAAGATATAAATAAACAGATCATGGATAGTGAACCAAGAACCCGAGTAACTAGTCCAAGAAATAGGCATTTTCAAACAATTCATCAAGAGACAATCAACTTAAAGTCCAATTAGACTCTTAGGTTTCCTAGACTCACATTCTCACTGATTCGAGCACTCTTTCTCACCTCACTCAAGTGTTTAAGGACATATAGCAATTCGCTCAAGTTCCTCAAGGAATGAATTCTACCATAAGCTTGACTATTAACCGAATCTCTACTTTATTAATGAAAACAATTAAGAATCAAGAGGTCTTTTACTTGGGTTGTAACGGGGTCATGGTATTAATCGTCAAGTGGGGAAATCAAGAAAAGGAAATTTCAAAAGGCTATACGAACTATCAAGCATTGCAAAGCATGACCTTCTAAAATACCTTTTTGGGTTTTGATTTATTTTTCCACCTTTTTTTCTTTTCTTTTTGTTTTATTTCTCATTTTTTTTGTCATCCCCTTCTCTACTTATATTTCTTTTTCTTTTATTTTTTTCTTTTATTTGGAGAGGGGGAGATTTTCAGCTCAAGAGAAATATTTTTTTATGATTTTCTTATCCCA
The DNA here is from genome assembly GCA_030762895.1 of Sophora flavescens. NCBI lineage: Eukaryota > Viridiplantae > Streptophyta > Magnoliopsida > Fabales > Fabaceae > Sophora > Sophora flavescens. The sequence continues at coordinate 155,847,785 of CM061067.1, read as the reverse complement.
TACTTTTTCAACTACCTTTTTACCCTTTTTGTGCAATACTTTAGAAGGTCTCTCATCAAGCATCATTCACCAAAATTTTCCAAGGGACAAAGAAAAGTATTTTATTCTTTCAGGCTCGAAATTGGGCAACTAAGGGGTAGCATTTCATCAATCAAAGCTCAGAAGGCCGGAAAAATACCCAATGCCTCAATCATTTTCAAAAATGTTTTCAAAAATTTTTTAAGCTTTGAAACGGTTTCAAGTCAAGTTCTAGAGAAATACAATCCAAGAGGAATAATACTCTATCACAAAGAATGGGGTAGATTTAGTGAGTACCCCTTTTGGTTCAAAATCTCACATTTTAGTAGTTCAGGAATCAATGAGAAACACGAATCTATGAAACCATATGCTAATTATCAACTATCCAAGATCATCTCAAGAATTTTTTATTTGTAGCCTTATCACAAGAATAAAAAATTTGGGTTCAAAAATTCACTATCTTAATTTATTTGGCACTAAGTTCTCACAATCGGATGCATAAACTAAGCAAGGGGGTAATCGAATCATGCGATCATGCAAAACTATGCCTATATGAATGCAATATTTACAATGCAAAGATTCAAAAATTTGCAAAAAGATTAGCCCTACCCCAAGCTTAAAAACTTACATTGTCCCCAATGTAAATAATCAAGTTGGTGAGAGGAGAAAAATTGGAACGACTCACCGAGGCGGTGGTGGGTGCTGGATCACAAGCCTAGTCACAGGGATGCTGGAAAATGGGTCACGGCCGTGATGCTCCTCACGGGCTGGCTGTGATTAATTCTGGTCCATAGGTGTTGGCCTGTCACGGCCGTGACCTCCATCACGGCTAGGCCGTGATGCTCTCTGATCTTCAGGGTCCTTCCATCACGCCCGTGATGGGTATCACGGCTGGGCCGTGATCCTTTCTGGTCTTCACATTAAGCTCATCACGGTCGTGACTAGTGTCACGGCCTAGGCGTGATGGTTGCTGACTTTGTTTCTCCATGCCCTTTTTGTTTCTCCTTCCTTCGTACCCTGAAAACACTTAACAAACCTATCAACAAATCTCTTGATCTTCTCAAATAAATCAAGAGTTGAAATCAAAAACAATGGAAAGGGAAAAGAGACTTGGGTTGCCTCCCAATAAGCGCTTCTTTAACGTCACTAGCTTGACGGGCAGATGACCTCTAAGAGGGTGTTTTAAGAAGGATGGAGACTGCTTGACGATCAAAGTCTCCTCCAAGGTAGTGCTTAAGCCTTTGCCCATTAACAATGAAAGTGTCTCCGGACGATGGATCTACCAATTCAACCGCACCAAATGGAGAAACTAACTTGACATAGAATGGACCCGACCACCTTGATCTCAACTTGCCTGGAAATAGCTTGAGACGTGAATTAAAGAGCAAAATTGATTGTCCTTCTTCAAAATGCTTGGGAAGAATGTACTTATCATGCCAAAATTTTGTTCTTTCCTTGTAGATCCTTGCACTCTCATATGCCAAGAGTCAGAACTCATCCAACTCATTAAATTGCAGCAGTCTCTTGTCCATAGCCAGCTTCGTGTCAAAGTTCAAGGCCTTCACTGCCCAAAAAGCACGATGTTGGAGCTCTACCGGAAGGTGACATGATTTTCCAAACACTAATTGGTAAGGTGACATACCAATAGGTGTTTTATACGTAGTCCGATAGGCCCAAAGTGCATCATCCGACTTCTTTGCCCAATCTTTCCTAGCATTGTTCACTGTTTTCTCCAAGATCCTCTTCAATTCCCGATTGGACAACTCCACTTGCCCACTGGTTTGCGGGTGGTATGGTGTGGCAACTTTATGATTCACCCCAAACTTGGCAAGCACTGCATTGAACTCTTTGTTGCAAAAGTGAGTACCCCCATCACTAATGATAGCTCTAGGGGTTCCAAACCGGGTAAAGATGTTCTTCCTCACAAAACTAATCACCGCTTTTGCATCATCTTTCAAAGTTGGGACAGCTTCTACCCATTTGCTCACATATTCAACCGCAACCAAAATGTACTTGTTGTTGTAGGATGATGGGAAAGGACCCATGAAGTCGATCCCCCACACATCAAAGAGCTCCACCTCTAAAATACCCTTCAAGGGCATCTCATTTCTCCTGGATATACTTCCGGTTCTCTGACACTTGTCACATTTCATCACCCAAGCTCTAGAGTCTTTAAAAATGGTGGGCCAAAATAAACCACTCTGCAAGACCTTCATGGCGGTTCTCTCACTACCAAAGTGTCCTCCACAGGGTGAGTTGTGGCAGTGAGTCAAAACCCCATTAACCTCTTCTTCCGGAATACATCTTCTCAGAATTCCATCCGAACCTCTTTTGAAAAGGTAAGGCTCATCCCATACATAGTATTTAGAATCATGGATGAGCTTCTTCCTTTGTTGTGCATTGAAGTCCTTCGTAATCTTGTTGGCGGCCTTGTAATTTGCAATGTCCGCAGACCAAGGTGCAACTTGCACCATAAACAACCTCTCATCAGGGAATTCTTCTTGAATTGGCAACTCATCTTTTGCTTGAACATCTGCTTGTGGAAGCCTAGACAAATGGTCGGCTATCACATTCTCCACTCATTTCTTGTCCTTTATATCCAAATAAATTTCTTGGAGCAGTAGTACCCACCTAATGAGCCTTGGCTTCGCACCCTGTTTAGTCATGAGATACTTCAAAGCAGAATGATCAGTGTAGACAGTAGTTTTAGAGCCAATCAAGTAAGATCTAAACTTATCAAATGCAAACACCACAACAAGCAATTCTTTTTCAGTTGTGGTATAGTTTAATTGAGCATCATTCAGCACACGACTGGCATAGTAAATAACATGCAACACTTTATTTTTTCTCTGACCCAAAATGGCTCCCACCGCATAGTCGCTTGCATCACACATTAACTCAAATGGTAAACTCCAATCTGGAGGTGTAATGACCGGTGCGGTGGTGAGTTTTTCTTTCAAAAGTTGGAAAGCATGCATGCAATCATCATTAAACACAAAAGGAGTATCAACTACCAAAAGCTTGCACAAGGGTTTCACAATCTTTGAAAAGTCTTTTATGAATCTCCTATAGAAACCCGCATGCCCTAAGAAGCTTCTAACACCTTTTACATTTATGGGAGGGGGAAGTTTTTCGATTACTTCAATTTTTGCCTTATCAACTTCCATCCCTCGTGATGAAATCTTATGACCAAGAACTATACCTTCCCTAACCATGAAATGACATTTTTCCCAATTTAAAACAAGGTTAGTTTCTTGGCATCTTTTCAAAACACATGCAAGATTTTTCAGACAATCATCAAAAGAATTACCAAACACAGAAAAATCATCCATAAATACCTCAATGAATTTTTCAGTCATATCAGAGAATATGGAAAGCATGCACCTTTGAAAAGTGGCGGGTGCATTACACAACCCGAATGGCATCCTCCGGTATGCATAGACGCCATAGGGACAAGTGAAAGCGGTCTTCTCTTGGTCCTTTAGGTCAACCACAATCTGGTAATACCCTGAGTATCCATCAAGGAAGCAATAAAAGGCATGGCCCGCCAACCTCTCTAGCATTTGTTCAATGAAAGGCAAGGGAAAGTGATCTTTTCTGGTGGCCTCATTCAATCTTCTGTAATCAATACACACTCTCCATCCAGAAACGGTCCTTGAGGAGATGAGTTCATTTTTATCATTTGAAATCACCGTCACCCCCCCCCCCCCCCCCTTTTTTTGGAACAACTTGGACTGGAATCACCCATGGACTATCGGAGATTGGATAGATTATACCCGCATCCAAAAGCTTCACAACCTCCTTCCTTACAACTTCCTTCATGTTTGGGTTGAGTCTTCTTTGGGGCTGTCTAACCGGCTTGAAGTTTTCCTCCAAAACGATTTTGTGCATACAAAATGAGGGACTTATCCCTTTCAAGTCGGACATAGACCACCCAATTGCAGATTTGTGCTCCCTAAGCACTCTCAACAGCTTCTCTTCCTCCAAAGAGTTCAATCCGCTACTAATGATCACCGGGAATGAAGAATTCACCCTTAGGAAAGCATAACGGAGATGAGATGGAAGTTCTTTCAACTCTAGCACAGGTGGTTCACCCTTATCTTCAATCCGCACATCCTCCACAACTTTGTCTTCATCAGTATTCAAAACTAGACAAGCCTCAAGGGATTTAACCATGAACTCAACTTCTTCCTCACATACCTCTTCTTCTACATCCTCCACCATAAGAGCTGCTTCCAATGAATCTTCAAAGGTTTGTTGCACACTCTTGTCAGTCAATGAATCAACAAGGTCCACACTCATACACGTATCTTTGTCGCTTGGATGTCTCATTGCTTCAAAAACATTGAAGGTGACCTTTTCATCTTGGACTCTAAGCACCAACTCCCCTTGATTTACATCGATCAAAGCTCTACCCGTGGCTAGGAATGGTCTTCCAAGAATTAACGGAGTCTCACTATCTTCCGCTATATCCAACACCACAAAATTTGCCGGAAAGATGAATTTGTCTACTTTAACCAATAAATCCTCCACTACACCATAGGGATACGTAATGGAGCGATCCGCCAATTGGAGAAAAATCTCGGTTGGCTTGACTTCACCAATTCCCAGCTTCTTGAAAATGGAGAGAGGCATAAGGTTGATACTTGCACCCAGATCACACAAGGCTCTTCCAATGTTCAAATGACCAATAGTACACGGAATAGTAAAGCTTCCCGGATGCTTCATCTTCACCGATAACTTTCTTTGGAGTATGTCACTGCATTCTTCCGTGAGCATGACCGTCTCCTCCTTCCACTTCCTCTTGTTAGTAAGAATCTCCTTCATAAACTTGGCATAGGAAGGAATTTGTTGAAGAGCTTCGGCAAAAGGGATGTTAATTTATAGCTTTTTGAACACATCCAAGAACTTAGAGAATTGTTGATCCTTGACCTCCTTCTTCAACCTTTGAGGACAGGGTATCTTGAAATATGGTGGCAGCTCCTTAGGATTGTCAACTTTTTCAAGAATTTGCCTTTTAGTCTTCTTTCTTGCAAACTCTTCATCCACCAATTTTTCCCTCTGTGGTTTTTCAGCTTCAACAACAATAGGACTAGAGGGAGTGACTTGGGAAGTCTCGGGTTCTTCATTGGTTACATCTTCAACGATCACCTCATAAACTCCCTCACCAATTCTCTTCTCTTCTCTCTCTTTTTCATGTGGAACCAACACCTTCCCACTTCTTGTAGTAATTGCCTTGCAATCCTCCCTTAGATTCTTCTCGGTATCTCCCGGCAATTGTCCTTGAGGTCTCTCCGTCATTTGCTTTGCCAACTGGCCTATTTGGTGTTCTAGATTCTTGATGGAGGCATTTTGATTCTTCATATTATCTTGAGTTGCTTGCATGAATTGGGCTAGAATATTCTCCAATTTGCTTGAATTCTCTTGAGGAGGCTTTGCTTGAGAACTTGAGCCTTGCCCTTGTCTCCAACCAAAGTTAGGATGGCTACGCCACCCCGGGTTGTAGGTGTTAGAGAAAGGATCATGCTTAGGCCCTTGGTTTCCCATGTAATTCACTTCTTCTTGCCCAGAACTTCCAACCACATTAATCTCACAATTGTCGTTGGCATGGTTACCTCCATAGAAGTCACACACTGAGGCAGCTTGAACTTGGACCGCTTGTAATTGAGAATTCTGTAGTTGGATGGCCCCCATTTGCTTGGTAAGAATGGCCACTTGCGCCTTAAGAGCACCATATTCATCAAGCTCCAAAACACCTCTCTTGGGCAATGATCGAGAACTAGGCATTTGATAATCATTATTAGCCATAGTTTCAATCAAGGCCTTTGCTTCATTGGGTGTCTTTTGGCTCAATGATCCACCTGCAGCCGCTTCAATCATACTTCTAGAGTTTCGGTTGAGGCCATTAACAAAGGTTGCAACTTGCTGCCATGTTTCCAGCTCATGATTTGGACAAGCAGCAAGCAAAGATTTGAACCTCTCCCATGCTTCATAAAGTGATTCGCCATCCCTCTGTGCAAAAGCATTAATCTCCGATCTCAACTTGATCATTCTTGACGGAGGGAAGAAGCGAGATAAGAACTTGCTCACCAAATCATTCCAAGTGACAATGCTCCCATGAGGATGAGACTGAAGCCATCACTTAGCTCTATCCCTCAAAGAGAAAGGGAAAAACCTTAAACGAATAGCCTCATCGGAAGCTCCATTCAGCTTGCTAGTGTCACACAACTCAATGAATGTGCTAATGTGAGAATGAGGGTCTTCACTTTCCAAACCTCCAAACTAATTTTGCTGCACAAGATTGAGAAGTGATGCCTTTATTTCAAAATTGTTGCAAGCCACTGCAGGTCTAACGATTGGAGTTCCACATCTATCGAATCTAGGGGAAGTATAGTCCCCCATTGTCCTCCTTGGTGCATTGTCTTCAGCCATGGTGACAGTTGCTACTTCAACTTGCGATTCTTGCACACTTGGTAACTCAACTTGTGGTTCTTGCACTGCAGAGGATGCTTCTTCTCTGTTCTGTCTTGCCTTGGCTTCCTTTCTATTCTTTCTACAAAGCCTCTCGATCTCAGGGTCGAATTGAAGTTCACCTGGATCAATTGTACCTCGCATACAAGGAGTAAACAGAGCAGAACAGAAAAAGAACAGAAAAACAGAAAAGCAGCAGTAGAACAACAACGAAACAACAAGTACAGACTAAGCAACAATTGGACAATTATGCAGCTTCATAGAAAAACAGAAAACAGAAAACAGAAAACAGAAAACAGTAAGAAAACAAAAAAAAATACCTAAATTAGGAGTCCCCTTTGGTACTCGTGATATTGGCACACCGATCCTCGACAACGGCGCCAAAAACTTGATACGATTTCGGCAAGTATACCTAGTCGCAAACAAGTAATACGGTGGTAAGACCGGTTATCGTCCTCAGGGATCGCGGACAAGTATCACTTCGTAAATTGAACTACTATCTAGGCGATCGTTTGGATGGAAGGGAGTTCTAACATAAAACAAACAAGAATAAAATGTTTTTGGTCTTTTAGGATTTTTCACAAACACTTAACACGCGACAGAGATGAGGTAAACAGATGAATGAAATTGTTAGGGTTAGACTATGCTTATCGTCCCATGATTACAATGACATGATTAATAACACAATTCCTAATTCAATTATGACAATCAAATCTTCTGAGATACTCAAACCCTAATGTCTTAGGTGGAATGAGCCTAAAACCCCAAATTAAACCCTAATGTCTTAGGTGGATTAACCCGAGATTTTGCATTAAGAACCAAGATTTATAAGATTGCAAGTATCCCAAGACCTATGTCTAGGTTCATCAACTACTTGGCATTTGATTCATGAGCATGCCTTAACATCAATCTTTCAATTGTCTATTAAGGCAACAATTCATTCCTAAGATGATCAGGCAAAGGAAAGCATTAAGCATGGAATCAAATGCTCATAAAGAAAGAGGAAATTGCATTACAATCAACTCATGTTACAATCATGTTCAGAAAAACCATCATCTAACCTCAACAAAAAGGGATTTAGCTACACATAATCATATAGCAAACCAAAAGAAAAGAAATAGAGATAAGGGAAGGAATGAACTCCATGAGAGGATCCACAGCAGCCACAGTAGCCAGAGAGAATGATTTAGGGTTCCAGGATGCTTTTCTGTTCTGCCCAGAGGTCTTTTTATAACTTGTGCACCCGTCACGATCGTGATGGGTTCTGCCCTGGGCGCCTCTTCACTTTTTGATTCATCACGGTCGTGATGCTTATCACGGCTAGGCCGTGATAGGTTCTGTCTGGTCCAACTGGCAGGTCACGATCGTGATAGGCATCACGGCTAGGCCGTGACCAATTCTAACTTTTGGAGGTCTGGTACAGCTGACAGGTCACGGCCGTGATAGCCATCACGACTAGGCCGTGACAGCTTCTGACTTTTGGCTTTTTTCTCTTCAGTTATTGCTCCATCACGGCCGTGATGGTCATCACGACTAGGCCGTGATGGGCTCTGCTTGGCTCATTTTCTTCTCTTTTCTGGCTCTATCTTCATCCAAGCTTCATCATGGCTAAATCTTGGGCATTTAATCATAAATTCCCGCAAAACAACACACAAAACCACCTTATCCGTTCCAAAGGAAAAACTAACCAAAATCAAACTAAAATGGCCTAACTATATGCAAATGCATGCAGAAATGTACAAGGAAAATGAGGTGAAATCACACTCATCACTCAACTACCCGACTTATATTGTTGTAGAATTGGGCAATCATGCATGTAGGACCAGTTATGCATTAGAATAAGTTATGATCCTAGTTGCTGAGATATCGAGGTTGATTGGTATGACAATGATCTTGGGAGATGGATTGTGTTTGTACATATGTTGATAAGTAGTATTTTATGATGTTTCCCATTTATGGTGATTATAGTTTCTTACCTCCTGTATATGTATGTTTCTTTGTTTTTATTATGTTGATTCGGTTCGTAACTCAAAGACGGAGATGAGCTTTTAGCTGGTGTTGAGACAAGGAGGGTGATGAGGATGCTAATGTCTCTCACGAGGACTTTCAGAGTTAAATTTGAGTCTTTTGTTAGTTATATCACGGCTAGTGGAGTGTCAGTTTTTGGTTTACGTCATCGCTTCTGTGAAACTCTGATGATGTATATATATGTTTTATTGTTTAAAATACATGCTGTAAATGTTTTATATTTCTCTGTTATTTTATTAATGCATCTGCTTACTGTGGCGGCCCGAAAGGGGGTGTCACATGATCACTTAAAAAAGTCATATGACTTTATGTTCTAATCTTGACCATTCATGTATGATCCGAAGGATTTAGTCTTCTCATCTCTTATAATAACACACTCCCCTCACTTGAGTTGCTATATATATATATATATATATATATATATATATATATATATATATATATATATAATTTTAACTATCATACAAATTTTAAAACCAAAATTAGTCTAAAGATTCTTAACTTTCTAAACCTAGTTGCATCTATAATTCTATTTTGAATTTTTTATTTATTTAAATATTTTGATTTGTAATGTTCTATCAATAAATTTAAAATACATTCGAATCGTTTTTTAATTGTTATAATATTTATTTTGTAATTTATTATTGTTTTTTCACTGTTAAAGTGCATTTAACGGGTGGGGGTACTTAGGTACTAGAGGGTATGAGTAAAGATACTAAAGTTGCTACCCATATGAATACGGATAATTTTTTTAAATACGGGTATGAGAACGGGTACTATAATACATTAGTATCCTACCCATTGCCATCCTCGGCTATAAGCAGGTGGGGCGCATTTAGCTTGGACGGTGATTAGTGGGAAGTGCAGTGTGTATATATACACTAGTAGTAATATAAAGTATAGAAAGAGGGAGATCCATGAATAACTACTTTTTGTTTTTGGTTGCACACCGGTAATTGTTTTTTTCTTTTAACAAACGGTAATTGCTTTTGAGAGGTAATAATCATAGAGATGAGTTTGTCTTTCTTAATAAAGTATTTTTTTCATACACAAACATCAAATTTTGACAATAAGATTTGATACTTTTTATCGTTAATATGGTTCAAAAACGTGATTAATACATAGTTGAGTTTGATTCATTGATATATCAATATGTCTCAACTTATTAATCACGATTTTGAATGTTATTAAACACAATTTTCAATGTCATTAACCATAATTATCATGTGATCATCTGAAAAAATCGTGATTAATGACATTCAATAGATAATTATTGAGTTGCGTCAACTTGACATATCCATTAACCAAACTTAACAATATTTTTAAAATTTTTAAAATAACATTTCTCATAGAAGAATCCCTTGCAAGGCACATAATATGAATAGGTATAATTAAGGAGAGGATGTAGATGCAATGCAGCAGCAGGGAAGAAGGAGCAGAAGTAGGAACCTGTTCCGGTTTGTTTTTTGTTACTTGTTAGTTAGTTAGCATAGATCCTCCTCTTACACTCATACCCTTTCTTTTCTGCAATTCCCCTTTTTTCCTTCTTCTTTCTTCATATCATCATCATCACTTCGCAGTTTCTCATGCATGCATTCATTCCCTCTTCGTTCATGATCCTAAGCTTACCATATTAATCCCTTTTCGTAAGCAATCCATTCATCTCTTTGTTCATGTTATTTGGTTGAAATGATGATCCTGTTTCTGTGTTACCCTTCCCTTTATTATTCTTGCTTTGAATAATTATTTATTTATTATCAATTAACCATGATGCGATTGCGACACAAATGCAATCATGGCTCCACCATTTGTTTTTGTCGCGGCGTTTTAGAAAGAAATTGTTCAGTACTGTGTCATGATTGATTGATCACTGCCTCATGTCGTGTTCATATGTCAAAAGACCATTACTCAGCTTAAATTTAATAAATAGATGAATATATGAATATTGAATAGCCTCCATTATTCAAGCTAGTTTATCATACTAACTTCACAATAAAATCTACGTCATTGACTACATAACAATTTTTTCATATCAACAAATTGTTCACATGTATGTTTATTCTTGGGTTGTGTCATTTGGTTATCAATCATGACTTTGATATTTGGTGGTTTTGGTATATTCATGGGTTCTTATTCACCCCATCAGAGGGCTTCACAACTTGTATTCTTACACAAATGAATTTTTCTTTCATGGATGCTTTTGCATATTTTTACTCTCGATGTTAGGATAACTGACAGCTATATTGGTTAAAGAGCAGTTGAATTAGTTGAGTTAGTTACTCTTGTATAAGCTCCTATATAAACAATGTATGACACTCATTCTACTCATTCTATCAATAATATTCAATAATATTCATTCTGATCTTTCTAAATCCTCAATACTCAAGGGACATGCTAAGTTAGGAAGACAATAACCACACTATATATGTCATAGTAACAGATTATCGTGCATGAGTATTAAAGTGGGTATGCGGATTTATAGGTTGGAAATTGGATTCATGTGCCATGGTGTGTTTGATTAACATTTGCGAACTGAGCGGCTGATTCTGTACATGGTTAATAAAACAAGTTACATTAGTTACGGTTTTACACCCTTTAATGTTTACCTTGCTACCTTTCTTAGATTGTTTTGGTTCACTTTCAGCAAACACAACCTTGACAATTTCAGAGAGAGATGGTTGCCTTTGGGAAAAAGTTGAAAGAAAGACAAATTCAAGAATGGCAAGGGTATCTTTTCTGCTTACTTGTTGAATGTTACAAAATTAGAAGTCAAACATTAGCCCCTACATTACTAGTACTTTGGATTCATTTCTGTGCAAGCTCATAATTTTGACTTATGTTTTAGATATTACATAAACTACAAACTAATGAAGAAACGAGTAAAGCACTATGCTCAACAAATAGAACTTGGAACACAAGATCGGCGGCAGGTACTCAAGGATTTCTCAAGAATGCTGGATAACCAGGTCTGTTCTCATTGTTGATTGTATAATTATGAGTCGCTTACTGTATGAAATTTGGACCTTTTCATTACTCTTAACTGCTCATTGCTCAATTTAGATTCTGCTGATATGAGTAAATGTGGTTATATGTCAGTGTTTTTGTTGTATTAATGTCTGTCATTCTTTAGTTGTTTGTTACATTTGTTTCACCACTTTCTTGTTAAAATTCAGATTGAGAAGATTGTCCTTTTCCTGTTGGAACAACAAGGGATCTTGGCAAGCAGAATAGCAAAGCTCGGAGAGCAGCATGTTGCTATCCAGCAGGGGCCTGAAGGCCCTGAACTAAGCAAAATGTCTGAACTACGAGAAGCTTATAGAGCAGTGGGACAAGACCTATTAAAGCTTCTCTTTTTTGTAGAGATCAATGCCGTTGGTTTGCGTAAGATATTGAAGAAGTTTGATAAACGCTTTCGCTATAGATTTACAGATTACTATGTTAAAACTCGTGCAAATCATCCTTACTCCCAGCTGCAACAAGTGTTCAGACATGTGGTAATATGTTTAGTTAAAGCACAAATCTCCATTTGGACATTTGTAGAAAAAAATACAATAATACATCATAAACGAACTAATATATATATAAATATAATATTAATGGCCATTCATGCATGATTCAATGGTCAAGATTTATATTCCAAGAATGAGCGTTGAGTAACAGATGTGTATCATGCAGGGAGTAGGAGCTGTTGTGGGAGCCTTATCTCGCAATCTTCATGAACTTCAGGACCGTCAAGGGAGCTACTTATCAATTTATGATCAGCCTACTCTTCCCCTTCAGGTTTCGTTTGCATTTACTGTGTTTCATACACTGATTTTGATTTGCCGTGTTTTATTTGCTAGATAAGAAGAAGCATAAGGTTGTGGTTTTCCTTCCTATTTAGTATTTACATGGTCTTATATGCAGGATCCTGTCATTGATTCAATTAGAGCAGCTGTTGACAGGTTAACCCACTCAACCAACTTCCTTAACTTTTTGGGGCAGCATGCACTCATTATGCATGAGGAGCTGCCTGCACCTACTGAGGAGCATGTTGATGATCAAAGTTACCATTTTATGTCTCTTGTCCTGAACTTAGCAAATACATTTTTATATATGGTCAATACATATATCATTGTCCCTACAGCAGACGATTACTCTATGAGTCTTGGGGCTGCACCCACAGTTTGTGGTATTGTGATTGGGGCAATGGCTGTTGCGCAGGTGTTCTCTTCAGTGTATTTTAGTGCATGGTCAAATAGATCATACTTCAGACCTCTTGTATTCAGTAGCATAGTTCTTTTTCTCGGCAATGCCTTGTATGCACTGGCATATGATCTCAATTCAATATGGATTCTCTTAATTGGTCGTCTTTGCTGTGGGTAAGTTGTTTTCTATCTCTTAATCTTCTCTCTGTCATTACTTGATGAGTGTAACTTTTTATATTGTATCTTATTGTTTCACTCTAGATAAGTATTATTACATTCTCAATTTCAAGCCAAGTGTTGTTACCATTTTCCGTAATCCAGATTCCAGAATAAGATGCCTCATAAAATTAGCCCCAAGGCAAAATACTAATTCTAATGGAGCCATTTATTTTTTTCATAATATTCAAGGTAGGGATATTATAAAGTACTAGACATATTAAGACCTTTTTGGTTGACAAACACTTCAATATAATTGCAGATTTGGTTCTGCCAGAGCAGTTAACCGGCGTTATATCAGCGATTGTGTTCCTTTAAAAATACGCATGCAAGCATCAGCAGGTTTTGTTAGTGCTAGTGCTCTTGGAATGGCTTGCGGTCCTGCATTAGCTGGCTTACTGCAGACCAAGTTTAAGATTTACAAGCTTACATTTAATCAAGATACCTTGCCAGGCTGGGTTATGACTGTTGCTTGGCTGATATATCTATTATGGTTGTGGATCAGTTTTAAGGAACCTTCTCGTGAAATTGAAGAGAATCATATGCCACATCAATCAAATACTGGTACTGATCTCATATTGCATCACCTCTCTGCTGATGATTTTTAAATTTTCTGTTGTGTCCTTGCAAGATTGTTAATCTTCACCGGTCCTTAGTTTCACTGTTGAGTTCAAATATTTTTGTTATCCATTGTTATTTTTTTGTCCTCAAAAGTTATAGGATTTGGTATTCTGAAAATCAGATGAGACCAGTTATCTATATATTTGGCCACTGTCAAAATAAGTGTAAATAATTCCTAACCATAAATTATCAGATTCTTCCTCGTCAAAAGAAACGGAGATTGATGCATATTTGACCAGAGTTTTGGTTTCAAATTTGATTTGCTTTCTGCTTCATACTTTAACAAGCTAGCTTTTTGTCAGTATAGATCCTCTCTGGCTCAGCAGAGCTTTGTAAAATTTGAACTTCCACTTCTGCTACCTATGATGCTATAGTGCTAGGTATAGTGTGGACCTTCAAAACACTACATATCACAATTACTAAGACAAATAAGATGCAAGGAAATTAGCCTTAAAAACTTAAAAAGACCTTAAGCAATAATCTCTAATTCTCTTCCGAATGCTGTATCTAGTGAATTGGTACATATGCTGCAAAATGTAATCCTTTAGAAATTATGGAGAAACATAGGTAACACTTCTGGCTTTAAATGCACTTTCTCTAAATTATAGAGTTGCTTTTCTCTAACTTGGATATTTATAGAAAATCATCTATGACTAAGTTGGTAAGAGCCCAGGACATCTATGACTAAGTGGGTCCAATCCCTACAAATCATCTATGGCTACATTATCCTTATATCATGTCTTAATCACATGGGTTTTCTTTATCAAGGTGTTCGTTTCATTCTGTTAGGCTTCAACACGACACGAGTAATAGAAAATGACAGATTTTTTCTCCCTTACTAGCAGAAAACGATGCACTTGAAAAAGGCCTAAATCAACCATTGCTGATTAGTTCAGAAGATAAGGTAAATGAAGATGCTGATCAGGATTATGATGATAGTGAAGAAGCTCCTGAGGAATCTCGTCTGCCAGCCAATTCAATGGGATCAGCATATAGACTCCTTACTCCTTCTGTAAAGGTTTGTAAGCAACTCTAAATATTAGAGTCAACCCTTAAGATGTTGGATCTCCATCAACCAATGATTTCTTTAGATGTATATATTTCAAGTTATTGTTGACATGGAAACTTTGTTTCTTGATGTCAAAGTGAGACATGGCACGGTCCTGTATGACAGAAAGGCGAAAGGTTAGTGGTAGAAAATTATAAATGAGAAATTAAGGAATTGAACTGCTATCTGCTTTTGCCTTTATACTACCTAGTTCCTACTGCAGCAAAACTTGCCAACTAGGCACATAAATGCATTCCCATTCATCTATTGCAAAAATTTAAGTTAGAGAGATGACACATCCTCCTTTAAGCTTTGGGATTCGTTAAGTTTCAGTCGATTGCTAGTTTTATTTCACTGTCAAATAAAGATAATGGATACTGAACTTATTTTTTCTTTCAGTTACATGGTTACAATTGTTAACTGGTTGGGAAGTGTCTTGGTTTTTGGCTGCAATGCACTGTATTAACAGGTTTAACAATTTTCAGTCCATTTATGATTGGGTAGAGCCATAGATGGAAAATAATATCTATGATAAAACTAAGGAACCTGGAGGTAGATGTAGATCTTTTTTCCCACCAAGTGTATACCTGAATCTATGATGATATAATTTGAAGACTTATACATATAGCTTTAGCGTAAATCAAAACCAACTACTTGTACCCATTATTGATGTGTCTTACCACAAGAAAGTTGCTCCTAATTTTGCAAGATGGGCACTTTCTACTGTCATATATGATTATTTAGACATAATATATCTTGAGATAATGAATTTTCCCATCCAGCTTGTTAAGTATTATTTTGGATAGTTTAAAAGCTCTTTCTTGAAATCTTTGAGGCGCTGTTTGTTTGATGTCAAGTTTCAATTGAAGACTAGATAAAGCACTGTTTCTTCTGACCAAATTTAGGTAACATCTTCAGGTTCAGTTATTGATATATTTCATGCTCAAATATGCAATGGAGATTTTACTATCAGAATCTAGTGTCATCACGACATACTACTTCAACTGGACAACAAGCACAGTTTCCATTTTTCTTGCTTGCCTAGGCTTGACAGTTCTTCCTGTAAATATTGTTGTTGGAAGCTATATAAGCAATATGTTTGAGGACAGGTAATAAAACCCATGCTTCATTTGATTGTCATCTATAAAAGCTATTTTATGCTTTGTTTGGATTTTGCAGAAAGATGCATGGTAATACATTTTGCATTTTAATGCATAACAAAAAGAGAAAGCAATAGGAAATTTCCAAGGGATTAAGATTTTTACTTTCCCTGTCTTTTCCAAGATCCATTTAGAAACTTGAAATTGTTGAAATATTTTCCATACATGGCAAAGAGGATCATCATTCTGTTGATCTATTTGTAGGCAAATTATGTTGGCATCAGAAATTATGGTTTTCATAGGCATACTCTTCAGCTTCCATATAATTTTTCCATACTCTGAACCTCAATACATCTGCTCGGGTCTCCTTATGTTCGTTTCTGCTGAAGTACTTGAAGGTAAGATCTTATTAGTGATGTGTTTTATTATTTATGATGGTAGATAAAATTATATTGAAAAGGTTCACAGGAGTCATGATCTCGATATCAGTTAGCCAAATTAATAAATGAGAGATAGAAACTCTTTGTATGTAAGACTTACCATCAGGAACAGCATAGCCAGCAGACTGCATGTTGGTATTTTTCACGTGATATTTGTTCTGTTGTATTCCAAAGTGTCTTTAGATGTTATACCATAGTAATGATCTTGATTCTTCACATATTGTTTCTATCGAACTGTTTGTATGTTAGACATTGTCCTATATCTCTTGATGTTTTCTTTAGCATTTCATTGAGGAACATAAAATGAGATTGGGTAAGTCGGTCTCATTTTTTATGATCTTTTTTTGACTACCATTCTTTCCAGGGGTCAACTTGTCACTCCTTTCACGAGTCATGTCATCAAGGCTTTCACGTGGAACCTATAATGGAGGACTATTGTCTACAGAGGCTGGGACAATTGCAAGAGTGATTGCTGATGCCACCATTACCCTGGCTGGCTACGTTGGTGTGAGTAGGCTCCTTAATATCACCCTGCTTCCTTCACTCTTCATTTGGACAGCTTCCATCATTGCAACCTGCTATACCTACAATTCTTTATATTGATTTCTGTGGCTGGCTGGAACGGAAAGCAGAGAATGATGTTCAACTTCAACACAATCTCAGTCACCTCTTCAATAGGGCCTTCAATATTTCATTGCTGTCTGTTTCAAGAAAAACTGGTTCATTTGATTCTTTTCTTCATTCCATTTTTCTTTTTAATCAATCAAGTCTTTTAGCTACATAAAGTAAAGTAGCAAAAGTAGCTAGGCTATCGAGCTTATCTTATTCATGTAGGTTGTCCAAATGTAAATGGTTAGCTGAATGGATTCCTCAAGTATCACTATCATTTTCTGTGATGATTGATTAATGCTGTTCGGCTGTTGTTTATTTGTAGTATCAAAACTAAGGCAAATCTCTTTTTATTTTTAGCTGTTTTAGGCCAAATTAATACACGCTTACAAGATAAGCATCACGACTACCATATAACTAAATTGCTTCATGTGCCGCACCCAGCTTAGCCAATAGCAATAAATTCTCTTTTGTGACAAAAAACTTCTGGTGCTACTGCTATGTTTGTAGCATGGTGGTTATAGCTAAAACTTTTTGTTGCAAAAATATATCATAAAGAGTATTACAACTTGAAAGCCTCGTATAGATAAAAGAAATTACAATCTAAAATCCTTGTTGAATGCCTGTCTTAAAGAGTATATATGCTTGGTTTTAACTTTGAAGTAGTTGAATTGCAATGTTTCCTTCAGTTTCATAATGGGGTCGCTTGTTGGGATGTTTCCGTTTTTTGTTCTAAAATCTAAACCTCAAGATCTTCCTTACATAACACTTCACCCACAATTCCTTTTTTGCACCTTCTTGCAGCTAAATTCCTCATCCTAAGCAATTGCCTTCTTTCGGTCTTTCGACTTTTCTGGGTAAAGAATGTCAGTTGAACTTGGCCAGCCTTGCTTCTAAGATAATGCTGACAATGATGAGGGCAATCATATTCTGCATCAATCTGCAGTCATGCAACCATTGACGAGTCTTCTGTTTTGAGTTCTGTAGATTGTAGAAGGTAATATATATGGACTAAAATATTAATTTAAAATAAATCACAATTTATGTGCATTTGCATGCGTTATACTCCAGGTCTGATGTCCTGTAATTTAAACCCATATTTATCGAAAATTAGTCCCGAACAAATAGATCTAAACTAGGAAAAATAACTCTCTTTTAAATTAAAAGAGAGGTACTTTTGAGTACCTCATTTGTATATTAAGAAGGGTATGGATTGGAAGGAATGTGGAGGTGGTGATGATTGATGAAGTGCCGACTCGAACCAGCAACAAATGGATACACTGAAGTTCAGAGAACCATTTAAGCTGCGAGCCAGGCGTTGATAGTTGTTAAAGTATATTTATAAAAGTTAATAATGTTCACTACTTGTCTTACATATCTCAAAAAAAAAAAAAAAAAAAAAAACTTGTCTTACATATGGCTTATATAATAAACATATTTTGCACCTGGTATTAATTTCGTACATTTAAAATAATATAAAAGATATAGCACATCATTTTATTCATGGATTCAATTATTATGTATAAATTTACACTATCGATCAATTATGAATTACATGTTAATATAAATTTTAGACTCTTGTAATAAATATCTTAAAAGTCATGCATAAAATAGAATATAAGTAATTGATAATATAAAAAAAATTACATCAAAATTATATTAAAAATAGACACTTTATTCATTTCTTATTTTTTTAGGGTTCGTTTTGTTTTAGATTTTGATTGCACTACAAAAAAAAGGTTATTTAGCAACCGAAAATAGCGACCGAATTTATTGGTTGCTGTTTGCGACCGAAATGGCGACCGATTGTAGGATCTAAATCAAACACTGATTAGAGTTGAAATAGCGACCGAAATAGAGCGTAGCTGAGTTATCGGTCTCTATTTTCAGTCTCAAAATAAAGGAAAGTAAAGCTCATAAATTTATGACTTTTTAGCGACCGAAATGGCGACCGAGTTAAATGCAACAGTTAAAATTAAGTTATCTTTTGCGACCGATATTAAATCGGTCGCTAAACGGCGCGTAAAAAATTAAAATAGAGCGTGTTAGCGATCGAATTTTAAATTGACCGCTACATTTATGAATTCAAATTTCAAATTAACCCGTATAGCGACCGATTTAGCGACCGAAGAACTAAAATCCCTAAATCGCGATTTTCTTCTTCTCTTCCCCCATTTCTCTCTTTTCCTCTCTTCCTCTCTTCACACGCAGGGCCGCAGCAGCCCCTCGACGGCCACCACCTCCTCTGTCGCCACCATCGCAACGCAACCACCACCACTCTGCACCTCCTCCCTTTCCATTCGCCTCTCCCCATTTGGCCTCCCTCTTTCCCTTTGCCCCATATCCGCCACCACCCCTCCTCCCTCCTCTGACCACTATTTGCGTCGGCAAAGCCACCACCGCAACGCCACCATCAAGGTAAGTTAAACCACCCTTCTTCCTCTCCCCCTCTCCCTCTCTCTCTCCCCATCGTGCACAACCCCCTCTCCATCTCCCCGTTTTTCTCCTCTTCTCTGACTTCTCTGGTTTGTGTTTTCAGCTCTCCCTCACTCTTTGCATTGGTGACTGATTGTGGCTCCATTTCTCTTCAAAGCGTAAGCTTCCATTTCTCTTTATTTGCTAAACCCTAAACCCTAAATTCTCTATTGCTTCCACTACCCTGCTATCATATTCTGTTATGTCAAATTACTCAATTGTTGTTGTGTGGATTTTGATCAGTACATTCATGCTTGCAACAACTTGTTTATATGTTGTGTGAATATTTATCATTTGGGCGTAATGTATATAAACATAAGTCAGTGTCAATGTGAATTTGGGTTGTTTGCACATTTGAAATTGAGTTTTATACTTGAGGATTTAATTAGAAATGAGACTGTAGTAATTGATTTATGTTTTTAAATATTGTAATGTTAAAACAGTGTTCAAAAGAGTTAATGTGATTTTGATTGTGTCATTCGTATTGACTTAAGCGAATATGAGAAGGGAATAATTTTTAAGGCTACTGTGGTAAGAGTAAAGGAGTTGAAAAACTCAAACCGATTTTTGGAAAAACACATAAATAACAATTTTTTTGCTTCTATCCATAAGTGAGTTTAGGACTCAAAATGGGTTTGCAGTCATGTTTGAACATATAAACAAAGTTCATCAGTACATTGATGTTTACAACAACTTACTTTGTCCGGAAATTTGGTGCAATCCATTTTACTGAGTACTGAGATGAAAAGCTAAGAATACGCCAAAAAGATAGATAGATTTATATATTTTGAGTAGCTTCAGCTTCTTCAAACTTCATGAACTGATGTTAAAGGTCAGTAGTAATTCAACTTTTTGGTGCACAGATTATGTTTTTATATATATTATTGCTATTATTATTTTCAACGTGCTCTTCCTTGTCTCTTTGGTTAGAGACTTAGGTAGGAGGATCGGTTAACCATGTGTGTCTTTTGTTGTTGTAAGTTGAGTATGCTTACTGCTTGGTGCTTTGGATTATGTGCTTTAGTTAGGTATATCTTTATTTGTGATTTTTCCCTATGTTTGTTAACAGAGGCACATGATTGTTTAATGTTAAGTGAGTGACTTAAGGTCATAATGATTTATTAATTAAAGCATAGACAAAAAAACATTAGATTGGGCAACTATTCCTATGGAGGGGGATAGATGGGTTTAGAGGTGTACTTTGGAAAAAGTTAAACTAACACGGTCAGGTGATATTTCTATATGTTACGTTTATTTTGGGAAGTAAGGAATTACTTAAGAAAAAAAGGAATCACTTGATTCTAATAGATAACACTCGTACCAAGTTGTAAGTTGTTCTAAATTTGTAACCGTATATTATTGATTCTATTTTATATTAATTTATGTGTTTCTAGTCTTATAAATAGTTGTACTGGATTCTGTATATATAGAATAGTGATTTGATTTGAAAGGACTAATTTCATTTATGCACGATAGGTCCTTGTTGTCATATTCTTCTACTCTATGTTGGCTCTGGCTCCTCCCCTTAACCTTACTCGGTTGTGTTTTCTCTCTCGGGTAAGATCTCTGAACACTCAGTGTAATGTATTATGTGAATTATCGTGTTGTTTGGTAGTGGAGAGCTAAGCTCAATAGGATGTGATCTTGTCTGATTGTATGCTGATAATTTAATGTTTATGCATGTGTTTGTCAATATGTGTTGTTTGTTAGTGGAGAGCGGAGCTCAATAGGATGTGATACTGTCCGAAAGGCGGGATGCTGGTTGTGTGCTGATAATTTAGAAATTATGCATGTGTTTGACAATTAACCGCTACTTGTTAGTGGAGAGCGGAGCTCAATAGGATGTTTGCTACAATATTTTATCTAAGTTTGTATTGATTTACGCTGCAATTTATATAAGCTCAACAATGTTGCAATATTTATAGGTTAATGGTTTTATTTTCTGTTAGAGTTAATAATTAATTTACGAAAGCCTTAGTTTCCTATTTGAGATTCAATATTAATGAGCATGCGTAACTTATCAAGGTATGCATGCGCATTGTATTGAATCTTGAATTGTCCAAGTGGGACAGTTTGGGAAAAAACTTTTTCACACTCGTACAATAGTCATTTTCATGTTCAAATGCCTTATATATATACTTGTTGAAATCTCGGTCTGATGCATTTCCTTTTGTTCTCCTGGTGCATACTTGATCGCGGTGATGCTCACCGTGATCGAGTCGTGTACTTGGAGACCGATGGGAAATGTTGTCGAAATTTTGTTAAGCATAAGGTATTTGAATAAGGGAATAACTATTATTAGCCGAGTGTGGTAAAGGTTTCTTCTCAAATGGGATAGGTTCATACCTTGTCAAAAGAACGAGATTGATGGAGTTATTGGAATGCATCGTAATATATAAGTGTTAATGTTTTTTTTGGTCAAGCTATTTAATTGCCAGCAATGGATATTCCGGAGAATCGAAAATGGATGTATCATAGGTTGGATCGGAATAAACGTCTTAGGGAAGAGTATAGAGTTGGAGTGGGTGAGTTTATAGAGTTTGTTGTTAGCCAGGAGAGATTTATACGGCTGGGCGGTGATCATTTGAGGTGTCATTGCAAAAGATGCAAGTGTCAATCTTTCAAAAGCGTGGATGGAGTTGTAGCCGATCTTTATGAGAAGGGCTTCATGCCTGATTACTATTGGTGGAGTAAACATGGTGAGACGTTGCCTGATTTAAACCCGATTGTGTTTGAAGGTTTGTACTATGGAAGTGGTGACCGGAGGGAAGAATTGAATCCATACGAGTAGATGATAATGGATCATGTTGGACCATCGGTTGGTGTTGTACTAGAAGAATATGGGGGAGAAGATGGTGGTATGGGTTCCCAATATATAGAGGAGAATCCGAATCCCGAAGCTCTAAGATTATATGATATGCTGAGTGCTGCACGATCTCCATTATGGGAAGGATGTCGGGAGTACACGGATTTGTCGATGTGCATGGAATGGTTGAGTATCAAATCTGACTACAATATGCAAGAAGGCTGTTTTAATCACCTCACCAGGTCAGTGTCCAAGGCATTGCCAGAAGACAATCGGATGCCTACTAGTTTTTATCATGCTAAGAAGTCTGTGGAAAATTTGGGTCTGGGGTGTGTGAAAATTGATTATTGTCCGAATGGATGTATGTTGTACTATAAGGATGATTCAGCGGAAAGCATAACATGTTGTCGATTTTGTGGTGCGGATCGGTATAAGACAACCACTAGGATGAGCATTGATAAGAAGAGCTCGCTAAAAAAGATGTGGTACTTTCCGCTCGTGCCAAGACTTAGAAGATTGTACTCTTCGATGGCCACTGCAGGTGGCATATTGAGCATGAGAGGGAGCAAGATGTCTTGTGTCATCCATCTGATGGAGAAGCTTGGAAGTATTTTGATAGGGTTCATATGGCATTTTCGCAGGACCCTCGGAATGTCCGATTGAGGTTATCTACTGATGGATTTAATCCTTTTGGGCAGGCTGGAAAAGCATATCTTGTTGGCCGGTTATCCTGACTCCATACAATCTTCCCCCGAGGATGTGCATGAAGCGGGAGGTTATGTTCCTAACAGTCATAATTCCGGGTCCGTCTAATCCAAAAGGTAAGATTGATGTGTACTTGCAGCTGCTGATAGATGAGTTGACGATGCTGTGGAATGATGGTGTGTTGACATATGACGTATCTTTGAGGCAGAATTTCATCATGAAAGCAGCTTTGATGTGGACGGTCAACAACTTTCCCGCCTATGGGATGATGTCGGGTTGGATGACTGCGGGGAAGCTTGGATGCCCAATATGTATGGAGCGATAAAAGGCATTCATGCTTAAAAACAGTCGAAAGATCTCATATTTTGATTGTCATCGTCAATTCCTTCTAGAAGATCATCCTTATAGGCGGAACAAGAATGCATTCAAGAAGCGTTGTGAGGAGACAACACCGCCTCCACCACGTTTGACTGGTCCAAATGTATGGCGCAGAGTACAGTACTTACCGCTCGTCCATGAATCCCAAGGAGAACATATTCCTGATTATGGCGTCAACCATAATTGGACAAAACAAAGTATATTTTGGAGGTTGCCGTATTGGAGGACGCAGCTACTCTGTCACAACATTGATGTCATGCATACTAAGAGGAATGTGTTTTTGAATGTGTTTGACACTGTGATGGACATCAAGGGGAGGACAAAGGATACAAATAAAGCCCGATTGGATCTGGCTGAAATTTGTAATCGGAAGGAGCTTGAGTTGCAGGACGGTGCCGTGGCAGACTTATCAAATCGAAGGCAAGTTATACACTAAGCAAAACACAGAAAGTGCCGTCTGTAAGTGGGTTAAAGAACTAAAGTTACCAGATGGGTATGCTTCCAATCTGGGTAGATGTGTTGACATTAAGGAAGCAAAGTTACAATTGCGTTCATGCTTGCCACGTGTTCATGCAACGGTTGCTTCCAATTGCGTTCGACGCATTACCGAAGAAAATTTGGAACCCACTTATTGAGCTTAGCCACTTTTTCAGGGAGCTTACATCGATAACACTAAATGTGAATCAATTAAAGGATATGGAAGTCAAGATACCTGTTTTGTTATGTAAGCTGGAGCAAATCTTCTCGCCGAGTTTCTTTGATTCCATGGAACACCTGCCAGTTCATCTACCTTACGAAGCAAGAGTTGGTAGCCCAGTCCAATACCGCTGGATGTATCCATTTGAGAGGTAAACAACATCAACTATTTTACTTAATACATATGAAATTCACGAACACGAGATCGTAGTTTAGCTTTTCCTAAAACTAGTAATTATTTGTATGTATCCCTCTTTAATAGGTTCATGCACTCCCTTAAACACAAAGTCAAGAACATGGCACGAGTGGAGGGTTCCATTTGTGAAGCATACTTAGTAGAGGAGACTTCCACTTTTGCCTCTTATTACTATCCGGACGAAGTTAACACGAGAAGGACAAGGATGCCTAGAAACGTTGATTCGGGCGAAGGAAGTTCAACTAGTCCTCCTATATCAATATTCAACTATCCGGGCAGATTTAGTGGCAAATCAAAAGGATATTTCTTGGATCTGCTTTACATTAATGCTGCTCATCTGTATATCCTTCAAAATTGTGAAGAAGTGGCGCCATATTTAGAGTAAGTTTCTACAATGTCTTTTATAAGTTCAATTGACATTTATGATTATTAATCGTCCTGTTGTTAATCTCCCATATGTAGGATGTACGACAATTTTCTAAGGGATCTCCAACCTGACATTTCAAACGATCAGGTTGATCAAGAAATTACTTCTCACTTTGCTATGTGGTTCAGTAAATATGTAGGTTAAGCATCTTTATTTGTTGCAATACATTTTATCTCCTTAAATATATAGCATGTATAAGAATAATATAATATTTGATTTTTTAGGTACTAGATCCAGAAAACATTGTTCAAAATCCATTGTTGACAAATTTGGCATGGGGGCCTAACAGATGGGTTACATCTTGGAATACTTATATTGTAAATGGATATAAATTTAACACAAAAACATGGAATGAAGGAATGCAGTCGTGTAACTATGGTGTTTGTGTGCGAGCCACTGATGGCAATGTAGAGGATGATTTCTATGGGGTTCTAACTGACATCCTTGAACTCGATTATACCGGTTCCCCCGTGATGAAGTTAGTTATCTTCAAGTGTGATTGGTTTGATCCTACTCTTGACGTAGGGACAAAAATTGATAAAAAATATGGTATTGTTCAAGTTAGGCTGTCTCGAATGTATAATAAGGCGTACGGCCCATTCATTTTTTCACAACAGGCAGATCAGGTTTATTATTCGCCATATCCCTAAGGACATCAAGGCTGGTTGGGTGTTATTAAGATAAAGGCTCGCAGTATAATTACTGATAATGCAATCAACCGGCCAGAAAAAGATGCTCCGTACCAAGATGATGAGTTTTCAAGACCCCACGTACCGTTGCAAATTACGCCGGACATTATTGTTAATTCTCTAGCGGACATTTCCGGAAATGGGGAAGAAGTTGAAAGAGAGTTATTGGATCAATCCGAGTTGGACGCATCTAGCGAAGACATATTCCGATCAAGTGAGACTGATGAGAGTGAGGGTGAATTTAGTGACGGAGATTCTACTTAGGTAATTTGTTTATGTCATAATTCATTGTGTAAATGTCATTCTACTTAGGTAATTTATTTTTGTATTATTTACACTGTTGTGTAATCATCTTTTCATTTTTTACACAGATGGTAGATTCCTCTAGAGGTAGGGGTCGTCGTGGAGGTCGTGGCAGAGGTCGTGTTGCGAAAGTCCCTTCGCCGGCCGACCCACAACCTTCAGATCGAGACCATCCTACCAGCACCTCTGTGGACGGGACACCTCAGGGTGATGGAGTTGCACCCCCTACCCAGCCTCATGTGGTCGGGACACAGGCTGCACCCTCATCATCCACACCTACGACAGGACCATCATCATCATCGGGACGGGAGAGTCGTGGTCCATCCGACAGGAGGATTCTTCTTATCCCCAGGGGGATAACGAGTAAGCTAATTTAATTTTTTAATATATATAAAGTAGCGTTAATTTCTATTTACTTGTTTTTTAAATTTATTTATAACATTTATTAATGCTCTAATTTTGCTGCAGCTTTCTGCCTGAGAATGGCCCTTCTGATTCGATATTGAAGATCCAGCGACGCAAGTTTGATGGTCCATGGCCTACATGGAAGGCCATCCCAGGGGGCCATAGGGATCAGTTGTTTCTAGAGTTTAAGGTAACAATTTATTAAGTTATTTAAATTAAATTTACATTATATATATATATATATATATATATATATATATATATATATATATAGACACGCATGAATTTCCTAACAACTGTACATTGCAGAAAGAGTATAGGTGGGACGTAGCTTTAGAGGGTCTCGTCAGGGACATATTTGAGCATAAAGGCTCACGGGTCATGAAGAATCTGACGAACAAGCTGAGGAAGGGTCAGAATAAGGGGAAGTGGGTGGATCCTGAGATCAGGAGGCAGCTGGACCAGTACTGGGCTACTGAGAAGTTCCAGGAGATCCAGGCCATGTAACACCCTGTATTTTATTGTTTTAAATAACAGTAATACATATAAATATGTTTATAAATTTAATTGAGTCTTATAAAATTATTTTAAATAAACGGAGGTTATTACTCAATCTTACTTGACTGTAGGAAGCTACAATTAAAATTTAGGTTGGAAAGTCAGGTGAAACCCGGCCCGCGAATTCCATTGACAGTATACTAATACTGCTCAAAAGACCTAATTTTAATTCGTGAACGAAAGACTTAAATTTAGTATTTTATTTTCTACAATTCTGTATTTTTAGAATTATTTTCAGAAAAAATAAAATAATTTACGTATTACGGGCGGAAAGCGTAATCGGGTAAACGACGGAAGGGAAATTAGAGTTTCTAAGAGTAGATAGAGGGTTTATCTTAGGATTTTGAGATGATTCAAGGGGATGAATCATATTTTGAAGTCTATAAGGATTTTCAGGGTTAAATAGAAAATTTAGAAATTTTACGTTTAAGCCCCTGAACTTTCTGTAAATTACCCTTTTGTCCCTAAATTAGTTTTTTTTTAAGTTTTTCCAAGTGGATTGGGATATAATCCTTGTTTCTAATCTTAAATGGTCGTGTCTTAGAAGCCCAAAATTTTCTAGTTCATAGTTTGATTCCAAAAAGCCATTTAAGTTTCCTATCTTAAGCTTAATGCTTAAATTTTCAAGTGGGCCCCACAAGAATGAACCCAAGCCCAAATTAACCCAGCCCATGCGCAAGCCCATGAGGATTTGTGGCTGCCTCATTGTTGTTGGATGCATCATGATGATTCTAGAGTTTTCTACAAGTTTCTACATTATCTTACATTATCCTTGATTTTTCCACAATGTTCTTGATTCTTCCTAAATACATGAATTATCCTAACCTATCTTTGACTCATAAATTCAGTCAACAAAGTCAAGATAAGCTAGCATTTAATGTGGCAAAATCATCATCATGACACTTTATTGATAATTTGCAAACTAGTCCTTCAACTATTGGAATCTTTGCAATTTGGTCCTTAGAACTTAATTGCATTTGGATCCTTAACATGACAACTCATCATCATCTAGAGTCTTCCTAATATGGCGCCACTATCACTATAAATACCCTACTCTCACTTTTCATTTAGTTTCTTTTGCCATTTGCTTCCAAAACTCTAAAGTTCATAAGTTCCTTAGTTCTAAGTTTGTAAAGCAAGTTCTTGGATTTCCTTGGTCATTGATTTTCAAGAGGTAAATCCTAATCTTCATTCTTAATCATGCCTATGTTCTTTAGCAAGTTTCTTGATTCAAGGCTTATATCATAGTTGTTCATCACTTTAAAGTTTCTAACCCTAGAACTTTGAAAAGTCATAATAAATTCTATAAAAAATTTAATGATGATGAAACTACTTTCTATCTTCTTGATATCATGCATATTATCTAAATCCAAGAGCATGATGTAATCAAAAATTTCTTTCTTGAAAACCTAGCCTTGGCCGAATCTATCACCTTAGGGTTGGTAGAGTTTTGTTCATGTGTTTTCATGTATGATCATGTATTCTATATGGCATGTATGGCTACACACTCTAATCCATGTTAGTCTCTTAAAATGAATATTTTACTCAAAAATATTTATGTTGGCCGAACCCTAAGTGGGTGAGTTTTGTTGAGTTTTTTTCATGGTTTTCATAAATGATCTTAGAAATCAATCTATTAGTATGTATGCTTTATAAATCCAAATTGATTTGTTAAACTAAGAACCCTAGCTCTATGAACCTATTAAGGCCGAATCTATGTATAAAAGAGTTAGGAAGTGTTGAGTTTTAAACTTAGTTATTTAGTCACTAATCTATGATTTAGGTTAATCAAGGATCATTAATCCATAACTTAATCATGATTAGAAGTTTAGTCATTCAAAAACCCTAGAGGCCGTGACTATGTATTAGGGTTTAGAATGTTTTAGTTTCTTGATTTGTAACTATATGGTTGCAATGATTGAAGGTTAGTTGAGTACGACGTTTACGAGGTAACTGAAATTCTGAAGGAGTCTGTAAGTTTATCAAGGAGTCTTCAAGAGGTAAGGGGGGAACACCGGAGGATTTTATTCAATGGCTATATGCTATTCCGTGGTTGTTTGTAATTATTTGTTTGTTAGTATTTAATTATGTTGTTTATTGTGGTGTTATTTGTATCTATGTGGTTTTAATTGCGTTAATTATTTATCTGCAATTATATTATGTCACTGTGATGCATGATCTGCCTGGGAAATATCTGTGATATAACTGTTGTTTGATGTGTGAGAAGCCTGACAGTGGTCAGTGCACAATTAAGAAAGACGGATAAAAACTTTAAGAAGCTTTGCAAATTATATTCAATGTTTTAACGGCAAAATATTGATATATAATATTAAAGGGAATTTATTTTGAGAAAATAAAGAGTATTGAAAAAATATTAGTATTTTAATAATTTATTTTTGGAAAAGTGAATTATGAGTCACAACGAGTGCGAAACCGTGAAAATATTTCAGTACTGCTGAATTTTACGTAAGAAAACTCGGAATATTACAAAAATATTCTTTTATTAAATTAATTGGTGAAAATAAGTTAATCATGATTTTATAAAATTAATTAAGTGGAAAAAAAATTAAGTTTTTGGCTTAAAAGCCTTAAAAATAATAGTTGACGGCAAATCTGGAAAATATAGACGGCAAGTATTTTCGAAACGGCAGTGCCTATTTTGAGGAAATTAAACCTCAAGTAACTCATTAGTTTGTGAAAAACTAAGTTTTTATTATTTAAGTATTTTATAATGAATTTCTACCATTGGAAAAAAATTTCTAAAAAAAAATCAAAAGTTGATTTTAACAATGTTAAAAATACAGTTGGACTTAGTAACCGAGACGTCGGGATACTAATGTTCTGTGTTGTGATGGACTCAGTCATTTGGACTTTGAGGGCCTATATTGTATACATGAGGTATACTGTGTTGAAACATTGAAGATGTTTTCTAGTAGCACGAACCTGGGACTGGTGCACCGGTCGAGAGGTGTCGTGATTGAGCACTCGGACAGTAAGGTCCTGTGTCGTAATGAAAGTTTTAAAAAGTGTTTTAAAACTATATGAGTCGTGAGCCATTTTGAGCGTCGGCAAAGAAAGAGTGAGCACAAAGAAAAGAACAAAACAAAAGTGTTTTGCATGCATTTGGCAGACGTGCCTGCGATTTGTGGTTTAATGCATCAATTACCATCGGCGAAAGGTAATTACGACATGCATTTTCTCATGTGCCTAGGGAGGACATGGAGACCCCATCTTACTTGCTAATAGGTAGGCCACTGATTGTGGACGTTAGCAATGTGTTTGGCCTTGTGTGTGCCTGGCTATGTATGCCTTTGTGGATGGGAAGAGGTTGCGCACCTGTTGGCAGATGGCCAAGTTAGCTAGTGTGGCTATGGAGTCTGATCAACTCATATTATGTTGGGATATCTCATGAGATTAGGACGAAAATTAGATGATGAATAGAAGTGTCATGCATAATTTTATGGATGATGTTTGGGGTGTTAAACCCACTGATAAACTATTCATTATAAATGTATGTAATTGGTAAATGTTGATGTGTTTATATGGTGACTAGTATGTGGTTATTGAGTAAGATCCATGTATTGGTTTCTCACTCTTACACACATTCAGATGGACCTAGAAATACCCTTGGTACAATCGAGGGTCCGAATGATTACTTTTGATCGTGCACAATATGGTGGTGCCTGGGAGATTAATCTTAGGGCACTCAGCGCCACCTACCATGGACCGAGTAGAGAGGTGATCGGAACAATAGAGGAAGGACCTCAACAGAGGATTCACGTAGTGGAGACTGTCGAGGTATCTCTACCTCCAATTTGGCTTTACCTACAGTATCTGGAAGAGCATGGATTGATGGATCCATTTCCTCAACCATCTCCTCTTCAGATATTAGGACCTGCGGAACCTCCTGCTGAAGTGGAGTTAAATGAAGGAGAGGAAGATCCAGAGGAATACATAGAGGACGATCCTGAGTTTCAACCTCCTGCGGTTGATGATGAAGATTCTTCAGATGACACAGTGGTAGCGGAGACATCATCGTCAGATTCGTCAGTTGTTGGAGGGATTGATCATCATGATCTTCCCAATGGATTTCAGTAGCTTGACCAGCTTAGGTAGAGTTTTGGGGTAGTGAGTCTTGACAGTTTTGATCTGGCTTCAGAGAGCCATGAGTTTTGAATGAGGTTCTGAACTACTTGTTGCTGATGTGTATATATCTTTATTTTCTTTGTTTAGTTTGATGGAGAATAGCCTATACTTATGAGGGCTCTTTTGTTATCTCCTATTCTAGGTATTGTGTATATAAAAGGTGATGTATATATCTATATATATATATATGCTGTTATGTTTACAATGGTTTCATGTTGGATGTTATGAAAAAATAAAATTCAGCACTATTTTTGTAAAGAAACGTTTAATATAAATACATATTTTCCGAAAGTAACCAGCGTAAAATAATTAAATTTCCGTTCTTGGGTAATAGTGTGATGACCCTAGATAGGGTGTCGCAGGCCATAGCTCGGCGTAATCGAGCTTCTAATGGTGGCGCGTGTGCTTGGACTGGCGGGTCTAAATCAGCCGCCGCCCACTACGACGAGCTGGTAATACATTAACCTTTTGACTTATTATACTATTTAATTAATTAGTTTTCATTTTTAATTATTCTTATGAATTTAAGATTATATTTTTCTGTGCAGAAAGCACAGAAACAACGGTCCCCCACTGCTATGGAGTTGGTGGAGAGGACGAAGAAGTTGAAGTCGGGGACATGGGTCAAAGACAATACCCGTAACTATGCTGTAAGAAAAAGAACAATTTAGTGTTTACTTGTAATTTATTATAAATGATTTGTTAATATTGATTATAATTTTAACTAAATCTCTTCAACTATACTTTGTAAGTGGGCGTCAATGAGAAGAAGGACGATGCCATATCACGTGCCTCACGGTCACAAGATGAGGCCTTGACTGGTGATGGGCCCAGCTCTCCTATCTTCGTCGAAGATAATGCCATTTATTTGGAAGTCGTCGGGGGCAGGAACAAGAAGGGGCACGTGTATGGCCTCGGACACCTGGGAGGTGAGTTTATCGCTTCATCATCCGGCACGCCTGCTCCTTCCTACGCCGATACCGTCCCTCAAGAGTAGTTCAACCAAATGCAGGACGCCATCACACAGCTGAACGCGGAGCTTCGGGAGAAGAGCGAGAGAGCAGTAGCAGATGGCGAACCAGATTGCACAGTTGACTCAGGCACACCAAAGAATCGATGCGGATGAGCATCAAGCGGGCGGACATCAAGCGGCTGGTGTTGGAGCAGATGAGGATCCAGACTCCAGTTACTCAGGGTGATGCTCTAACGGTTGTGCCGCCTGCTGTCGCTCCTCCAGTTCAGCCGCTAGCTACTAATCCTGCTACTGCAGAGGACGATCAGATAGCAGACGTCAGTGGTATGGACGTTGAGGATGATTGGATTCCTCCACCTCTCCCTCATCATGACTGATTTTTTTCTTCTTCATATTTTTGACTTTAAACGATTCTTGTACGACACTTTGGATTATTTATATATATATATATATATATTCATTATTTCTTATGATTGTATATTTCATTAGTAATTTGGTGTGTTTTATTAGTAATTTTGCTAAACTTTAAAGAAAAACAGAAAAAGTTTATTATTTTAAAAATTAAATTTAAAAAAAATTAAATAAAAACTAGTTTAGCGACCGAATTAGAAACCAATAATTCGGTCGCTAAAATTTAATTAACATTTACATATTGTGGTCTAGCAACCGAAAATCCGTCGCTAATATAGGTTAACAGCAACCAACATTGGCGACCGAACTAGCGACCGATTTTTGGCCGCTAAAAATGGTTACCCAAACAATGCGACCAACCTTGTAGTGACCGTTTTTTATTATTTAGCGACCAGGTTATCAGTCACCACCATGAATCGCTCGCTAATTCGGTCGCTAACTTAAATAGCGACCGAATTAGAATGTTTAGCGACCGAATATGCCGGTCGCTAAACAGTTCTTTTTTTGTAGTGTTGATTGATTTTAAATGAATTGATTTTGAAAGAATTCATTTTTAAAAAATATTGTGGTTAAAAAAGTTGATTTATGTTTTGTAATGATATTTAAAAGTGAGCTTGGAAGAATTAATTTTTTTAATGATTAAGCAAAATCATTTTTAAGGTGTAAATATAAAGAATTTTGTGAGTCCCGCACCTGGAATAAATTATATTCAACGAAAAAATTAGAAATTTTTTTCTCTTCAAATCAATTTTACCAACTTTATAATTGATTTTTTTAACACACTTGCTACCAAAACACTCCAGCTTTACTGTAGCAATGAGAGTTTGAGGTGACAGAAGCCCGTCTGAGAGCTAAACAAGCAGACACTTATATCATCGAATCCAGTCCTTAAAAGTGGACCAAATTCCTGCATCCTTAATCAAATCCAACAAGTACTTAATCAAATCCACAAGTCCATCAAAGTGGGATGCCAATTTAGGGCTTAGTTTTTCCATACCACTTCAACAATCTCTCTTCAATAAGTTACTAGTATGGACACCCGTGCCTAAAAGTACATAAATTTGAAAAATTATCTGTGATTTGAAAATTAAAACACAAAGGTCCAATAATCTAATTTTAAGCATAAATATCATTCTTATAAGGTAAAATAGGTAAATTGATCATATACGTTTATTTTATTTTTCATTTTGGTCCTATAAGTTTTTTATTTCTCAAATTGATCATACGCATTACGTTTCGTTTTCAAATCGGTCATTTCGATCAATGTCGACCTTACGGAGCCAGATCAAAAGCCACATGTCAAACATATGTGATAGTCACGTCAGATCAAAACTGACGGCGTTAGGTCAAAATTGACGGAAATGACTAATGTGAAAACAGAACGAAACTTGTAGGACCAATTAGAAAAATAAAAAACTTAAATGATCAATATGAAAAATAAAATAAACGTATAGAACCAATTTACCTTCCTATAAACTATTGAACCACGTGCATTATAGAATAATATGCCAATCTAAAACAATTTTTTGCATTTGGATAAAAAAATAAAGGAAGAATAGTTTTATTTTTAGAAATACGATTACTTTAAAAGAGAAATTAACGATTGAAATAAATGATGCTTTAAATATAAATTTCACATTATAAACACATTATAGAGAGCAGATGTATAGTCTACTAAAGGAACATTGTAAACCTAAAACATAATAATAAAGTTTTTATGTATATTCCTACAATAATAATTGATTCCGCAATAATGTCTGCCACAGCTTTGATTGTAATTTTGTAGTCACTTTTAAACTACCAAGACCAATCCATAGAAGCCTTGTTAGCACTCCATTCATGACCACTCCACCTTTTACACATTTCAGATAAACAGCCAAGCTAAAACCAGGACCATCCGTGTGGCAAGGTGCAACGAAACTGAGATCCCCAAAAGAGCACTCCATGGCAGTAATCCATCTCAGTAACCGAGCATGACCCAGTGTTGTGGCTGAAGCACTGCGCCCTCAAAATTGTCAGCAGATCTGGCAGCTTGACACAATGCATCCAGTGGGACAGCAACACCAATACATCTTCTTGACAGATAATGCCCTTCCACATCTTTTTATCTTATTCTGCCATGACAGCACAATATACATGCATTTAAAAGGTTAAAGTAATCTTTTGGTCCCTATACGTGACACTGATTTTCAATTTGGTCCCTATACGTAAAAAATTATCACCTATTATTTTGGATACTAAAACCATATTACTCTAAATCACAAAATTTTATTATTGAGATTGGGGAGACATTGATAATTACTAATTAGATATCAGAAGTTTTAATTTTTATAAATTCACCAATCCTTGAGGACAATAAGTATTATAATATAAAAGATAAAGGTGAAAGCCTCGAGGGAATACACATAAACAATCATTAAGAGAAAGTCAAGCAAATGTAGGTGGCGTTTGGAAGAGCTTATTTAAGCTCCTTTTGACTTATCTGATGACATAAGTTCTTATGCAGTGTGTTTGACAGAGCTTATAAAAATAACTTATGTCATCCCATAATGAGTTTTTGACTTATTTTCATAAGTCACTGAGAGAAGCTTATGAAATTATCATAAGAGCTTATGCACTAAATACCCTCTTCGTGTTTTTCACTATTCGAATCCTCTCATGCCCCTTTCTTTCTTTTTCTTTCTTTAAGCGCTTATGACATAAGCTCTCATGCGGTAAGGTCTTATATGATAAGCTCCACTGGTGCAGAAAAGGGATTCCACATCGGTTATTTTTGGCTTTTCACATCGGTTTTCAAACTGATGTTGAAAAGACTGATATGGTTTATTGCCACTTTACACATCGGTTTTGAAACCGATGTGTAAAGTACATTTTTAACCGCGGTTTTTAAAAGTGAAATTTGTCAATTGGTAACCTATTGGAAATTTCACTTTCCACATCGGTTTTAGAGAGAACCGATGTGTAAAGTGAAATTTCCACATCGGTTTTTCATAAAACCGATGTGGAAAGTGAAATTTTCACATCGGTTTTGGAAAAACCGATGTGTAAAGTCTCATTTTTTTTTCTGTTATTTACATTTCTGTCATTCATTTCTCCTGTTTCAGTAATACAGATCAATACCAGAATAACATACTGTAAATATTCTAAACACAATCACTTTTGTACGACAAAAACATAGCTAATATATACTGAATTTATTACGAACAATACATATGTACGTTCAATTACATTCAGACAACAAAGATAATTAGAAACCAAAAAGCTACATGATATATTATAGATTTCATATCAAAATACATATGATCAGTCAAAAGTACACTATAGCTAGTACATGATAAGTTTTTAAACTAACTACATATATACAAACTATGGTTGGTACACTTCAAGAAAGAAAGTTGCCCAACGCCTCTTTATGTTGATGATGTCGGAATCAGATAATGGAGTTGGATTGTTGAATATCTGCAAGTTTAATTGGACAAAAGATTATATCTTTTAAGTAATAAACTAACATAAAACATATAACGAATCTATAACTATTACTTCTAATTGTGTCAATTAACATTTACCTCATGCCATCTTTCAGTGATCCTGGAGGAGATAATTTCCAACATCCACTACATCACATAGTAGCCACATTCCCATGATCCACGTTGTATACGTGACTACGTACAAATGAAACCCAATTAGAATATGAGCAATTAAATAGAAATCAATAATTATACCCACTGCATTTGATGCATTTGAACTAATAAATATCTTAGGCTAGGAATAATCCATCTGATAGCCCGAGTACGCCTTTCACCATGCAACATGTGGTTTGCAGTAATAGACCTATCATGACAAAAACATTAATTAAAGTATATCTAATAGATTTCAGATAATTAAAACAATTGCATTACTGATTATAAAGTATTTTAATGCTTACGTTTCGATGATCGCTCTTGATCCATTCGCCGGCTTATTTCCCAATGAGCAGAAGAAGACCACGACGTTCATCCTAGGGTACAAGATCAACAGTTGCCAATGATGGCTGTATTTGCGGAACAGTTAGTGACTAAGTCATATATAGTTATACTTAAATAACCGGTACTTACTTATTGAGATAAGGCGCAAGGTAGATTTGATGATCGTCTCGGGCAAGTATATCACGTATGGTGGTGACCGGGTCTTCTGATGCTAGGAGAACATCACCCTGAATGAACATGGGGTCAATGAACCCATAAAAGGCGAGGTTACCCTGATCAACCAACATACGATGCAGATACCTAATATATTGGAAAAACATGTTAATTATCATAGTATGTAAAAATTAATTAATCAACTTATGAATAAAATGTACTTATGTGCACCATAACGATATGTGTGCAGAACTAGCCATTTCTTTATTGATTGTCATCTCCATAAGTTCCTTCTTTGGGATATACAGTTCATCACCTGGACTGGCATCATGTTCCAACCTTACCAAGGCTGCGTCATTCTCCATGGTGACAACCTGTATAGCCAGAACTTTAAAAACATCACCATGGCCAGGTGCCCCTTTGTCGATCCCCTAAACAACATAGATATATATTAGTAATCACGGATAATTAAGTTATTTAATTCGTAATTAACTAAATGGTCAAATGAATACCTTGGCAGGAGCAGACATCTCTGGTCTTCCTGGATCCGACCTTTTAGGCACAATATCATTTCCAACATCCTATAACGAATAAAAATAAAGCATTATCTTTAAACAATAATAAATTATTTCAACTATGAATATAGAAAAACACAACTAACTGAATACCTCAGATGCAACAAGAAAGCTGACCAGTCTTCTTGGCCAAAGGATGAAGTTACCGGGGGCCTGACCCACTGTTTAAACCTCCACAGTGGGCACAGGGACTCGAGCATCAACATCTCGAATAATCTCAACAACGACCCTCAGCTGATCATACGGTAATAAACGATGGTGTATTGTATTACCTAAGTTATTATGTGCCCTCCCTAATGCCACTAAGCGGCGATGATGATGATCATTAACATACAGCTCACACCTATCAGGGTCGTCGTCGTCGTCGTCATCATCATCATCATCATCATCATCATCATCACCATCATCATCATTTTCAGGCTGATGAGGAGGATCACATGAGCCCTTAGTGCTCAGCTGCAATCTCCTGTTTTAGCCGTGCTCTATCTGCATCAACATCCCTGTGGCCTTGGTGTGAAGATGAACCATGGTATTGGCGAATGCCGATGCCCTATCCAACACCAATGACACAGCCCGGGTGGTCTGGTTTACCGATGGCAGCAGCTAAGATATCCTCGCGTCCTCTAGGAACAAAGGTTCCTTGGGTTACCTGCTTGTTGTGACTCCGGCAAGTGTACCGGGTCGTCGCAAGTAATAAAA
Organism: Sophora flavescens; assembly: GCA_030762895.1. NCBI lineage: Eukaryota > Viridiplantae > Streptophyta > Magnoliopsida > Fabales > Fabaceae > Sophora > Sophora flavescens. The sequence continues at coordinate 155,810,487 of CM061067.1, read as the reverse complement.
ACACGGTAAGAATCTACCGAGGTCGAACACAAGGATTGGGTTACCAATTCGACTAATTTCGCGAGAAATCAAATACGTTCGGTCAAGTTACGGAAGAAGGTGGTTGAGAGAGAGAAGAGAGAATGGAATCGAAATTCAATTAACAAGTCTAAATAAACTAATTAACTAAAAATCAGAAAACTAAAATGTCCAAGGTCACAAATCCACCTACCCAATATGTACACCCAAGCGATGATGAATTCCTCCCTAAGTTCAATTACAATGTCAACCGGGACCCCTAAATTCTCCTAAATCCACTCTCGTGCTCATTAGGACGTATTCGACGATTGGATTAATTACTTACTAGGTCTCATAATCCTAATCTCGAATTCTGTTAATTCTTGTTCCCTATAAGGTTGCACCGATCTCCTACTCACTCTCGTGCAATATTCGATCGATGTTCCCAATTCAAGTTCTAAAACGCGAATCGCCGCTAGGCCTCAACACGCTTAACTAGTCGATCACGCTAGCATATAATCGACACAATGAAAACAGAATTGGAAAATCATAATTGAATTAAAGGAGAAAGAGTTACATTACATGAACACTATGCCGCCATGGGTGGCTTCATCGATCCCCTAGACAAGAGGATTAGTTCCTCATGGCCGTAACAACAACGCACGTACAATCGGAATTCATCCTAAGCCTAAGAATTAAAGAAGAAAAGAGGGAGACGCAGCCCCAGAATAAGGATTACAAAAGATCTCTGAAAATTCTGATGCCAAAAAGGTCCTCTCTTTCTGTTCTAATCTGCTCTATTTATAAGGAGGCCACGCGTCACGGCCGTGATGGTCATCACGGCCAGGCCGTGACGACTTCTGTTTCTGGCGCACTTCTGGAATTTAAATCCTCGCGACGCGAAGGATGTCTCGCGACGCGAGTCTTCTTGTTCACGGCCCGTGATATACATCACGGCTGGGCCGTGATGGTCTCTGACTTCTATGGATTTTAGGTCACGGCCGTGATATACATCACGGCTAGGCCGTGATGGTCTCTGACTTCTGTGGATTTTAGGTCACGGCCGTGATATACATCACGGCTAGGCCGTGATGGTCTCTGACTTCCAAGTCTTCAAACTCTCGCGGGGCGAGCTTCCAGAATGGCAATCTCCACTATTTCTTGACTTTCCTTAATTCTCAGAGCTTCACTTATTGACCTGAAACAACGGAAGCAACCACAAGCGTAATTCTATTCAAAATAACCTAAAAACTACACAAAAGACGCAAAACGAGTCAAAGTCCAACTTAGGAACAAAACAAGGCAAATTTGGGCGAAAACGAGAGTGAACTCGAATAAATTGGCACATAAACCCTAGTTCATCTAGTCATAAAACTAGATAAGCCAGAGGCTTATCAAATACCCCAAACTTAAACCTTGCTTGTCCCCAAGCAAGCTTAAAACTCAAAAACGACTCAAGACTTGGCAAGCCTAAAGGAATCAATCGATTTCGCACAAATTTAATGCAATCAAAACAATTTTTCTCCAATGATCTCCCCCCTACATAAATGTAATCCCCACATTCATTTACTTTAAACCATTGAGAACTTCATCATTCATGCAATCATTAATCTAAGTTAAGGATCAGAGATACACACAAAGGAAGATCACCTATCTCAAACAATTGCCTTCCTTTCAAGGGCATTTAAAATTTCACTCGTTCGCTCAAGTTTGTCAAGGTTATCAACTTTTCACTCAATTTCACATATCAAGAGCACTTCCCATGAATTTGATTTTCATCTCAAAAATGGTTCCCACGAAAACATGCATGCAACATCAGAAGGTCTTTTAAAGGTTGTAATGGGGCCTGGCTGAGGGTAGGATAGTCAAGGATACTAGGTTTAAGTCCCTAGGAACTAAGAGAGCATGAGCATTTTGGCACTTTTTCCACTCAAATTCCTTTTTCCATTTTTCATTTGGGCTCGGGTGACTACAGCCTTTTCCTTGCTAATCTTTTTGTTTTGCCCCTTTTCCTTTGGCAATTTTTTTTTTGTTTTTTTTTTGTTGCCTTGGGTTTCAACCTTTATTTTTCTTTTTCTCACCCCAAAATGACATATCTCATTGTAGCCACCCCAAACTTAGTTTCTCACAACCTTTCTCTTGCTCATTTCCATGCTCTCCTAATCCTAAGATTGGGTTAACATGGTTTTTCAGATTTTGGCTCGTAATGTAGGGTCATCAAGAAACAATAGGTCAATTGGGCTCAATTTGGCTAACTAGGGAACATGCATTAGGGATGGTCATTTTTAGGCCAAGTAGTTAATTCAAAGAAAATTGCCTAAATCATTTGATGCGACACATAATCATGCAAACCATAAAGAGATTCAAGCAAATCCGGGGAAGTGCAACTTAACAGTGATTCACACATTCAAAAACAGAGTTGGAGGCTCAAATCCTCACCTGGACATTTTGAAAACTGCTTGACCGAGATACAATTCCTAATGTGTGTACCCCCTCACCCCAAAGTTATCATAAATCAAGTAATCACAACAAAATTCTCAAAGTTCAGTTTTTTCAATTTTTAAGTGGGGATAAACTTTTCTAATTTCAGAACTTAGGGGAAATCATCAATGGTCAAATAATTCATGCAATTAATCTATGCTAAATTCAATTAACATCCAACAAGCTTGCCGACACGACATTCATACAACAACTCTTGATCTTCTCAAATTATTCAAGAGCGACAAACAAAAACAAAAACAAAAACAAAAAGAAAAAGAAAACAAAAGTTAAGGGAAGAGAGGGATACCTAGCTTGGGTTGCCTCCCAAGAAGCGCTTGTTTATCGTCCCGAGCTTGACTTATTAAGAAGCATCCACCTGGATCCCATAGCCTGTGGTACAGGGGCCAAGAGACGCTCATCATATCAAATCCTCCACCCGGATCAAATGGTTTGTGATGTGGACCTCGCAGGAGCAATACCACTCTATTCATTATTCCACCCGGCCTTTGTGTGAAAACCCCATTGACCTCTGTAATTATGAACCCACTTCCTCTCGGGTCAAATGGTGTCTTCACGAGGAAGTGTGTCAGACAAGTGGGAGGGTCCAACTTACCCATGTCCACACATGCTTGCAAGCCAACATAGTTATTTAACGCATCAAAATCAGGTTGCTTAGCAAGCATGGTGAAATCCTCTGCCACTTTATCTTCATCTTGATCTCTACCCCCTTGCTCCGATGCCTTGTCCCTTGCCAACTCCTCTTCCTTAGGTTGCTCTTCCTCAACATGTGGTTGTTCTTCCTCAACTCCCTGAGAACTAGTTACATCCCAGTCATATCCCAACACCCCACTGCTTCTAGTTGTTGTGGCATCGCATTGGTTCTTAGGGTGGTTCTCGGTATCACCTGGGTGAGTGTCTAGGAGAGGCTCATTTAGTTGTTTTGCAAGCTGGGCAATCTGCATCTCTAGATTCTGAAGTGCCATCCCTATATGAGTTGCCAACTTGTCAATAGCTGCGTTTGTATTGATTGACACTTTCTCAAGTGTCGCACTCAACTTCTCAAGAGCCAACTCCCAAGGTTGTGGTTGCCAATTCTGTTGAGGTTGTTGTTGCCAATTTTGTTGAGGTTGTGGCTGCCAGGCTAGACCATCGTCAGCATTACTCCAAGCAACATCTGGATGGTCTCTACTCATATCACCCCAATACTGATTCTGACTCTGATAGTTGTTCTGGGGCACGCTGTCATTATGCCATGGTTCCACATATACTTGAGGGAAGTAGAACGGACAACTCCAAGTGTCATGGTTCCCATCACAATATTCGCAACCCGAAAGCATTACTTCGTGTATCTTGCATACAAAACACGGCAAGACCAAGTGGAATCAAAGAAGTAGAGAGATAATGGTAAATAAAAATAAAATTAAAAATAAAAGAAAAATAACTTAACCAAATAATCAAACTTCCCTAAAATCAGAAAAATTGGTTGTGCCAATCCCTGGCAACGGCGCCAAAAACTTGTTGTGACGTCGGCAAGTGTACCGGGTCGTCGCAAGTAATAAAAACACGGTAAGAATCTACCGAGGTCGAACACAAGAATTGGGTTACCAATTCGACTAATTTCGCGAGAAATCAGATACGTTCGGTCAAGTTACGGAAGAAGGTGGTTGAGAGAGAGAAGAGAGAATGGAATCGAAATTCAATTAACAAGTCTAAATAAACTAATTAACTAAAAATCAGAAAACTAAAATGTCCAAGGTCACAAATCCACCTACCCAATATGTACACCCAAGTGATGATGAATTCCTCCCTAAGTTCAATTACAATGTCAACCGGGACCCCTAAATTCTCCTAAATCCACTCTCGTGCTCATTAGGACGTATTCGACGATTGGATTAATTACTTACTAGGTCTCATAATCCTAATCTCGAATTCTGTTAATTCTTGTTCCCTATAAGGTTGCACCGATCTCCTACTCACTCTCGTGCAATATTCGATCGATGTTCCCAATTCAAGTTCTAAAACGCGAATCGCCGCTAGGCCTCAACACGCTTAACTAGTCGATCACGCTAGCATATAATCGACACAATGAAAACAGAATTGGAAAATCATAATTGAATTAAAGGAGAAAGAGTTACATTACATGAACACTATGCCGCCATGGGTGGCTTCATCGATCCCCTAGACAAGAGGATTAGTTCCTCATGGCCGTAACAACAACGCACGTACAATCGGAATTCATCCTAAGCCTAAGAATTAAAGAAGAAAAGAGGGAGACGCAGCCCCAGAATAAGGATTACAAAAGATCTCTGAAAATTCTGATGCCAAAAAGGTCCTCTCTTTCTGCTTCGATCGCTCTATTTATAAGGAGGCCCGCGCGTCACGGCCGTGATGGTCATCACGGCCAGGCCGTGACGGGCTTCTGTTTCCGCGCACTCGGAATTTAAATCCTCGCGACGCGAAGGATGTCTCGCGACGCGAGTCTTCTTGTTCACGGCCCGTGATATACATCACGGCTGGGCCGTGATGGTCTCTGACTTCTATGGATTTTAGGTCACGGCCGTGATATACATCACGGCTAGGCCGTGATGGTCTCTGACTTCTATGGATTTTAGGTCACGGCCGTGATATACATCACGGCTAGGCCGTGATGGTCTCTGACTTCCAAGTCTTCAAACTCTCGCGGGGCGAGCTTCCAGAATGGCAATCTCCACTATTTCTTGACTTTCCTTAATTCTTAGAGCTTCACTTATTGACCTGAAACAACGGAAGCAACCACAAGCGTAATTCTATTCAAAATAACCTAAAAACTACACAAAAGACGCAAAACGAGTCAAAGTCCAACTTAGGAACAAAACAAGGCAAATTTGGGCGAAAACGAGAGTGAACTCGAATAAATTGGCACATAAACCCTAGTTCATCTAGTCATAAAACTAGATAAGCCAGAGGCTTATCACTGCTCGTCCAAGGCATCCTATCACATAAAATATCAGGTCACATTACAATTTGGTAACAATCTTAAAATGACAATTACAATTCAAACTATACTTACAATCTTCTCAGCTACTTGGCGGGCCTCCTCAGATGTATATTGTCCCGTTTTTCTTTGTCGGTCCCTCTTCCATTTACGATGGCGTGGGGGTGCAGGTGGATCAACAACCTCTGGACGATTTTCAGCATTAGGATCCGCCTGAGATGCTGCTTCCTGACGTGCTTTCTTTTCCTCTTCAACCATTTTCTGAATAAGCTTTTTATATCCCCCACGAGACATGACATGGGGGTAGACATTCTTGCTTTGGTTTTTCTGCCCCTTTTCCTCTTCTCCTGTTATAAATAGAAGACAATTAAATTACATAAGTAAATAAAATTAATGAAATTACATAAATTTAGAGACAAATAAAATAAGTTAACCTGAAAGCTGGAATCATGTCGACTCTGAACAAAGCGATCCCACGTCGCCTGGTCAAGAAACGGGTACACCTCAAGTGGGTTCTTTTTACATTTTGGATTGAATACATAGTATCTGCCCAGGTCGGCCTTAAAACCCCTCCAACGCTCACCAGCATACTTTAGCAAACGCTTCTTCATAACGTACGTATCCGGTATGTCAAAGGTCAGCTACATTAAGACCAAAAGAATCAACGAATTACTGTATGATATTATTAAGATAAAAATAAAGTAGATACAGACAAACACAGGACGTAAAAGTATAGATACCAGAATACTCTCCCATATCTGATCCTTCATGTCCGTCGGTACATCTTTCCAAATATCAATGAGTATACTAGGCCTGCTCCTAGCAAGACTCACCACAAAACTGTTAAACTGCTCCGCCATTGGCCCAATAGGATTGCGGTTATTATCTAAGTCTATTCTTATCCTTTGATTTGAACCACGGTTGGCAGTCAAATTCCTCATTCATGTGGCACGTCTACCCTTTCTACCAGTAGACGGGGTCTCCGACCCGCTGCATGAAGGAGGGATATCCTCACGATCAGCCATGTATACTTGTTTAAACAAAAAAAACTTGTTAGTATGTCAGGATAAATATCAAACATAACTTATAAATATCGATCAACGTACGTAAACATAACTTATAAATATCAACGTAAACATATAATATGCCTTTAAACATAACTCAAACTAAACTTACTTTGTGGTCAATTAGTAAAGTTCTCCCATAACCCTTCTTGGTGATCATTACGAGTAGCATGTACATCATCCACTTCATTTTCCTCATTGAAATTAGGCACTCGTGTTGAGAAAGAAGGAGCATCAGAAATATCAAGAGTTGAATCGTGATTTCCCTCACTACCATTATACATGTTTTTTCCATGGAGAACCACTGACCACCTTTTGTTAGAAGGATCACGGATATAAAACACTTGTTTTGCTTGGGATGCCATGATGAAAGGCTCCTCTTTATTACCTACCTTATTAAGGTCCACCAATTTGAATCCTAACTCATCGGTTTGCACACCATTGTTACTGTCGACCCACTGACATTTAAAAACAGGTACTCTAAACTTCGTGTAATCAACCTCCCATATCTCTTCAATGATTCCAAAGTATGAAACGGATGCCATAACAGGGTTTTTGTCTTTCGAACTAGAGAAATGCATGGACTCAGCGACGACCATAACCCCACTGTTTTGCATTGTACTTTTGTCATCCTGGGACTTTGTATAGAAGGAAAACTTATTGATATCGTACCCACTCCAGCATATGACATCAAAGTTAGGCCCCTGTGCTAGTCATTTTAATGTATCAGAAGCAATACCATCCTTTGCAATTTTTTCTTTAAGCCAGTTCAAGAAAGTCTTGTTATGCTTGTTCAAACACCATTTTTCATTCATTCTAGGGCAAGTTTCATTGATGATGCTTTCATGCTCACATAAGTATGGTTCAACCTCATCAGTGTTATTCAATATATACAAATGTGCTTGAAGCACTTCCTCCCGATCCATGCTCTTAACAGTGTTACCTTGTGTACCCTTACCATCATATCTTCCTTCATGACGAGACTTCGGAAGCCCTACAGGTCCCGCTTCAGACATGTAGTCTGTACAAAACTCAATAGCTTCTTCTGCAACATACCTTTCAACAATAGATGCTTCGGGACGGTGTGGATTTTTCATATATCCTTTCAAGATCTTCATGTATCGCTCAACCGGGTACATCCACCTTAAATAAACGGGGCCGCACAATCTAATCTCCCTCACTAGATGAACAATCAAATGAACCATGATGTCAAAAAATGAAGGTGGAAAATACATCTCCAATTGGCACAATATAATGGCTGCCTAATTTTCCAAGTCATCCAACTTTTTAGTGTCAATGACCTTGCTACATATAGCATTGAAGAATAAGCATAACCTAGTAATGGCATGTCTGACTTTTTTAGGTAATATGTCACGAATGGCCACCGGTAGTAGTTGTTGCATCAAGACATGACAATCATGAGACTTTAAGCCAACTAATTTGAGATCTTTCTTTGAGACAAGTCTTTTGATATTTGAAGAGTAACCCTGTGGCACTTTGACTCCCCGTAGACATTCACAGAAACTTCTTTTCTCTTTTATTGATAAAGTATGACATGCTGGGGGCAAATAAGTCTTCTTATCCCCCACTTTAAGTGGAGCTAACTGCTCTCGTATACCCATCGCAACTAGATCCAAACGAGCATTCACACCATCCTTTGTCTTGCCTTGAATGTTGAGAAGCGCGTTCGATTAAACTGTCACACACATTTTTCTCCACATGCATCACATCAATACAATGTCTTACATCAAGCTTGCACCAGTATGGAAGATCAAAGAAGATTGACCTCTTCTTCCATATTTTCTTCTCGGTAGCCTTCTTCTGGGTCTTCCCATAGATAACATTAGTGTTGTTCACCTTTTCATAAACTTGCTCTCGTCCAAAAGGCCACCGGAGCAATTTCATTCTCCGGAAGTCCATTGAAAGCTTTTCTCAATCTACGATAAGGATGATTACGTCGGAGAAATCTCCGATGCCCAAGGTAAAGCGTCTTCCTTCCATGTTGCAGTTGATGGTAACATGTGCCTTCTTCACATATTGGACATGCTTTATGCCCCTTAACACTATACCCACACAGTTCCCGTATCTTTGGAAAGTCATTGATGGTGCAAAATAACATGGCACGCAATCTCGAATGTCTCACGGCAATACCCGTCAATCACATCAATGCCTTCATCCCACAACATTCTCAAGTCTTCAATCAAGGGACTCGAGATAAACATCAATATCATTTCTGACTGTTTAGGACCAAAATCATCATACTTAACATAATGTATTTGCGCTTCATGCACAACCAAGGAGACAGGTTGTAAATTACCAGGAGAACAGGCCATGAACTATGAATACTACTTAAGTTTCCATATGGATTCATTCCATCGGTAGCAAGTCCAAGCCTGAGGTTTCTGGGCTCATTGCCGAAATCTGGAAACAAACTATCAATTCTCTTCCAATGCAAAGAATCGGCGGATGTCAAGCTGTCCATCACACTTCCTCTCATCTGCATGCCATCTAATGTTCTTTGCGTCATTTACATTAGCAAACAATCGCTTGAACCGCGGAATCACGGGAAGATACCATAACACCTTCGCAGGAGGACCTTTGGTGATCACATCACAACTAGAATCACCATCCTTCACTTTGTAGCGTGATACCCCACACCTGGGGCACTCGTGCATCTCTTCAAACTCTTTCCTATACAATATGCAATCATTGGGGCAAGCGTGTATTTTCTTATACTCCATACCCATCGGACACAATATCTTCTTCGCCTCATAGTTTCGAGATGGCAATGTGTTGCCTTCTGGAAGCATGTCTTTCAACAACTCAAGCAATTTGGTAAAGCTTTTATCACTCCACCCATTTCTCGCCTTCACATTGAACAATCTTAACACCGCTGACAACCGTGTGAAATTAGTGCACCCCGGATACAAAGCCACTTCCGCATCACTGCACAAAGTATCATACACAAGTGCGCGCCGAAAAGACTCTTGCCCAACATCACGGATCATGTCCTCTAGTCCATCATCCATTTCCACGTCATCAACTTCCTCTCTATCCGACACCCTCGACCTGTCTAACGATTCACCATGACATATCCATGTTGTATAACTCTTGCAAATCCCCTCACAAATAAGATGATCACGTATCTCCTTAGCTTCTAGTCATCTCTCATTCAAACAGTTAACACAAGGACAATAAAACCTTCCGTTACCACTATCAGGAGCATTTGTTTTGGCAAACTGTAGAAAATCTTCCACTCCATCCTCATACTCATCACTTATCCGTCTAGCATTCATCCAACCGCGATCCATGACTAAACCAATAACTTCGTACTTAGTCCAACATATTCATCAACCACTTCTTATGACAGGGTATGGCCCTATCCCATTCGAGAAGAAACTTTTTCAACATTCGGTTAACAGTTAGTCCTTAACTCTCATGCTCATACTCGACAAAATTTCGGCAGCATTTCCCTTCGGTCTCCGACGTACACTACTTGAACACGATGACATCCACCACGATAAAGTATGCACCCCGAGAACGAAAGGAAATGTATCAATCCGAACTTTCATCAAGTATATAACATTAGAATCAATGAATAACTATTTTAACTGAATTAAGAAAAAGTTTTTTCCCAAACTGTCCAACTTTGGACAATTCAAGATCCAACACAATGAGCGGTACATTAAGCACATACACATGTGCTCATTAGTATTGCATCTCAAACGGGAAACTAAGGCTTCACTAATTATGTAGCTTGCATGAAGATGGGGCTTTAAAAGTGAAGAAAATTAGCCAAACAGAGCCCATCACGGCCTAGCCTTGAAAGCCATCACGGCCGTGATCGAGTAGAGCTTAAAAGAAAGAATGGAAAAGTCAGAACTGGTCACGGCCAGCCCGTGATGCACATCACGACCGTGACATGTCACCGTACGCACCCCTCACAGGCAGAACTGATCACGGCCTTGCCGTGATGGTGGTCACGATGGGGACAGACCAACCAGTGAAGCAACCTCCAAGGCAGAACCTGTCACGGCCTAGCCGTGATGGCCATCACGGCCGTGACATTCCAACTGAACCAGACCCTCACAGGCAGAACTGATCACGGCCTAGCCGTGATGGTGGTCACGATCGTGACAGACCAACCAGTAAAGCAACCTCCAAGGCAGAACCTGTCACGACCTGACCGTGATGGCCATCACGACCGTGACATGCCAACTGAACCAGACCCTCACAGGCAGAACTGATCACGGCCTAGCCGTGATGGTGGTCACGACCGTGACAGAACAACTAGTGAAGCAACCTCCAAGGCAGAATCCGTCACGGCCTAGCCGTGACAGGCAGAACGGCCACGACGGGTGATACCACCACTGGAAAAATCCAGTCTTGGAGAAACAGAACAACACATGCAAGTATATTATCCAACCATTTGGAGTCAAAGTTCATAACTTTTCTAAACAAGAAACAAATATATACCCGAGGGAGGAGGAGGGACGAGCAAAAATGGCACTCTTCACGCAAACGAGGGTAGCTCGCGGATGGCCGTTCTCAGTGGTTCTCTTCCGAAGCAGAAAATGAAGGCTCGCAGTGGTCTTCTTTGTCTACGATTGAAAAGGGAAAAAGGACCTGGGAGTTATCGGAAGAAGCGGCGACGTGAAGAAGGGAACGAGAGAGAGAAAGAGAGAGAGAGAGACGCATACCTGAGGGAGGAGGAGGGACGAGCAAAAATGGCGCTCTTCAAACTAGGGTAGCTCGCGGATGTAAGTGCAGTGAGAGAGATGGAGAAGCAATGACAAAGGAATGAAAAACAAATGGAATGGAAGACGACTCGAAGAGTAGGATGGAATGAAAATAGAAAATTAGGTTATTACACATCGGTTTTTAAAAACCGATGTGGTTAGGATATTTCACATCGGTTTCCTTATAACCGATGTAGAAACTTACAATTTATTTTAAAATTTCTTTGTTTTTAATTTACTACATCGGTTATTTGAAAACCGATGTGTAATCTTACGGCGCATTAAAAAAAATTTATAATTTATTTCCATTTTCCACATTGGTTATTCAAAACCGATGTGGAATCTTATGTCTAATTTTTTTTTTTGGGTTTCACTTTTCCACATCGGTTTTATTTAAAACCGATGTTAAATATTTTTAACACATCGGTTTTTCTAAAACCGATGTTAAAATATTTCAGTTTAATTTCAAAAATGCCACCGCCTCCTATTTCACATCGGTTTTATTAAAACCGATGTTAAAAAACTGATGTTAAATGTTAAAAAACTTATGTTAAATGTATATTTTGGTCCCTATACGTAAAAAGTTATCACCTATTATTTTGGATACTAAAACCATATTACTCTAAATCACAAAATTTTATTATTGAGATGTGGGGAGACATTGATAATTACTAATTAGATATCAGAAGTTTTAATTTTTATAAATTCACCAATCCTTGAGGACAATAAGTATTATAATATAAAAGATGAAGGTGAAAGCCTCGAGGGAATACACATAAACAATCATTAAGAGAAAGTCAAGCAAATGTAGGTGGCGTTTGGAAGAGCTTATTTAAGCTCCTTTTGACTTATCTGATGACATAAGTTCTTATGCAGTGTGTTTGACAGAGCTTATAAAAATAACTTATGTCATCCCATAATGAGTTTTTGACTTATTTTCATAAGTCACTGAGAGAAGCTTATGAAATTATCATAAGAGCTTATGCACTAAATACCCTCTTCGTGTTTTTCACTATTCGAATCCTCTCATGCCCCTTTCTTTCTTTTTCTTTCTTTAAGAGCTTACGGCATAAGCTCTCATGCGATAAGGTCTTATTTGATAAGCTCTTAATTAAGTTGTTTACCCAAACGCACCTGTAATAGTCATGTAAGTTGTGAATGCTTCATCCAAAAGCTATAAAACCGCCAAATGATCAACACGTCTAGTACCCCGGTCATCCCATTTCCCATTATCATTTAGACAGTAAACCTTGACACACTGAATTGGTACAAGGAATATATAGCCAATGATTACAGAAAGTTAAGGCTATCATTCAGCTATTGTGCCTACAAAAAAGGGAAAGAAAATATCCTAATTTATAGTTTCCTATTTTACATAAGAATTAGAATCCCTTAAATTAAGCAAAAAATATCTCAACACTCCCCCTCAAGTTGGTGCATAGATACCACACATGCCCAACTTGCTCACAGTCTTCGAGAAAATCTGACTTGAAACTGCTTTGGTTAGAATATCAGTCAATTGATCATCTGATCGAATCCCAGGTAATTCTAATACATTCTCATCTAATTTTTCCTTGATGAAGAATCTGTCTACTTCAACATGTTTGGTATGATCATGTTGAACCGGGTTATGAGCTATGTCACATGCAGCCTTATTGTCACAATATAGTCGAATTGGTTGCTCAAGTGGATAATCCAAATCTGATAGGAGAAGTCTTAGCCATAATCCTTCACATAACCCAAGTGCCATTCCTCTAAATTCAGCCTCTGCGCTTGAGCGTGCAACAACATTCTGCTTTTTGCTTCTCCAAGTAACAAGGTTACCTCCTACAAAAGTGAAGTAGCCTGAAGTAGATCTCCTATCATCTATAGATCCAGCCCAATCAGCATCAGTATATACACTAACACCTTGATTATTTTCATTCTTTGTGAACATAATTCCCTTCCCTAGAGCAGATTTTAAATATCTCAAAATGCGCATAACAACATTCATATGTTGCTCTCCGGGATTATGCATGAATTGGCTCACAACACTCAAGGCATAGGCGAGATCTGGCCTTGTGTGTGCTAGATACATTAGCCTTCCTACAAGCCTCTGGTATCTCCCTTTATCAACCGGAACTTGATTTGGTTCAACAAATAATTTCAATCCTTCTTCAATAGGTGTATTAGTTGGTTGACAAGCTGACATACCAGTCACTTCTAACAAATCTAAAGTATATTTTCTGAGACAAGAAAATTCCTTTAGTTGTTCTAGACACTTCAATCCCAAGGAAAAACTTTAAGGGGCCGAGGTCTTTCATTTCAAATTCCTTAGACAAGTAGCTTTGGAGAGCTTTTCTTTCTTCCATATCATTCCCAGTAACTACCATGTCATCAACATATACAATAAGTGCAGTGATTTTACCTTTTTGTTTTTTTAAGAATAAAGTGTGGTCTGCATTACTTTGACTATAACCAAATGCTTTCATAGATTTTGTGAACCTACCAAACCATGCTCTTGGAGATTGCTTTAGTCCATACAATGATTTCTTTAATCTACACACCATTTTATCATATGTTTTTGGTATGTTGCGCCCCGGAGGAAGGTCCATGTAGACTTATTCACACAATTCGCCATGAAGAAAGGCATTCTTCACATCAAATTGTTGTAAGGGCCAATTCAAGTTTGTTGCTAGAGATAGCAAAACTCGAATTGTATTGACTTTAGCTACTGGTGCAAATGTCTCTGTATAATCAACCCCATAGGTTTGGGTATATCCCTTAGCCACCAATCTTGCTTTAAAATGCTCTATCGTACCATCTGCTTTGTATTTAACTGTATAAACCCATCGATATCCAACTATTTTCTTTCCTGTTGGACAGTCAACGAGTTCCCAAGTATTATTTTTTTCTAAGGACTTCATCTCTTCATTCATAGCTGATCTCCACCTTGGGTCCATTAAGGCTTCCTGCACACTATTAGGAACAAATACAGTAGATAATTGATTGGCAAATGACTGATTTGATTCTGACAAACGATGGTTAGACACATAATGGTTCATTGGATATCTAACTTTACCGGAAATTTCAGGTTCATAGGTGGGCTTAGGAATACCTCTATTGTGTCGTGGGGGTAGCTGTTTTCTGGATGATTCAAGCACAAAATTAGGATCATCCTCAGCCGACGATTGGTTTGGTACTACAATTTCTTGGGGTGCTTCATGTTCCTCAAAGGAGAGTGGACCAATTACTTCCATTTCTTGACTTTCTTGTGATGCTGTGATGTCTTCAGAGGATAGTGGGCCCATAATTTCCATTTCAGGTTCCTCATCACTACCAATATTACCACCCATTTCTTCACACAATTCTATTTTCTCATGTACATGATCATCACTTAGGGTCAGAACTTCCTTTTGATGCTCCCCCTGAAGGTCTGACTCGGAAAGAAAATACATTGAGTTTTCATGGAAAACAACATCCAATGTAACAAAGATTCGTTGACTTGGAGGATGATAGCATCGATATCCCTTTTGATGGGCAGCATATCCTAGAAAAACACATCGCAGTGCACGAGGAGCTAGCTTGCTGCGCTGATGTTTATGGAGGTGAACATATGCTACACAACCAAATACACGAGGAGACAAGTTTGGGACAGCTGGTGCAATAACTGCTTCAGTAAGGACTTGTAATGGTGTTTGAAAATCATTAGTGCTAGAAGGAACCCGATTAATCAAATATACTGCAGAGATAAGTGCTTCCCCCCAATAAGACAATGGCATATGAGCTTCTATCAATAAGGCACGAACAACTTCCAACAAATGACGATTTTTCCGTTCAGCTACTCCATTTTGTTGAGGTGTGTCGGGGCAAGTAGTTTGGTGAACAATTCCTTTTTCTTCCAAATATTTCCGAAATTCAGAACTTAAATATTCACCTCCGTTGTCACTACGTAGAACTTGCACCTTTACATTGTATTGAGTACATATCCTTTTATGGAACCTCCGAAACAACAAATTTACTTCACTTTTGGACTTCATCAAACACACCAAGGTCATTCTGGTGCAATCATCGATAAAGGTAACAAACCAACGTGATCCACCTAAGGTAGCCACCTTGGATGGACCCCAAACATCAGAGTGTATAATCATAAAAGGAATTGAACTTTTATTCATACTTAATGGAAATGAAACACGGTGACTTTTTGCAAGTTCTCAAACATCACATTTAAAACTTGATACATCAAATTTTGCAAATAATGTAGGAAGCAATTTTCTTAGGTATCCAAAGGAAGCATGTCCCAAACGTCAATGCCATAGCCAAATCTCAGATTTCGTTCCTTTTTCTTCAAGGTTGTCCACTGTCAATGCCTGTTGTAATTGAGTTGAGCTATGTGACTCCAAATTCAGGTAATATAGCCTCCCTTGTCTAGTACCATAACCAATCGTCCGCTTCGTTTGAATATCCTTAAACACACAATATTCAGGCCAGAAAATCACAACACAAGATAAAGCAGTGGTAATTTGAGAATCTGACAAAAGATTATAATCTAAAGATGAGACAACTAAAACAGAATTTAAGTTCAAGTTCTCAGTGAGGGATAAGGACCCTTCCTCGGTGACAGGTGCAAATGAACCATTAGCGGTGGAAATAAATTTTTGTGAGGGGGGTATAAGAGATGAAATGTGTCTAGAATCAAATGTCATATGATCTGTTGCTCCATAATCAATTATCCATGTATTATTGGATATAGGTGCAACAGAATTTAAAGGCTTACCACCATTACCTCTTGTTGTTATCAAAGTTGAAGATTTTCCAGCAACGTCTTCTTGACCAGACTTTGTTTCTACAACTGCAACAGCGGAAATTTTGTTTGAGTGCTTCTTTCTTGAATCACGATTATGATCCCACCATTCCGGATACCCCACAAGTTCGAAACAACGGTCTCTTGTATGACCAGATTGATCACAGTGGGAACACTTAAGGGTAGATTTGGAGTGATTATTCCTCGTTCTATCTTGTTGTTTTTGAGAAGACCCATTTTGATTTGATCTACTCATCATGGTTGAAGCTTCAGTCCTTTCAAGTTCTCCATTCATTGTTGTTTGTCGAACAAACTCACGATGGACCATTGAGTAACATTTTTCTAACTCGGGAACGGGATCCTTCCTCAGAATTTCACCACGGATCTGTTCAAACTCACCATCCAAACCAAAGAAGGAAAATATGCACCCTTTGTCGTTGAACTGACTTGTGATAAGCAGAAACATCCTTCTCACATTCCATGATCACTTTATCACGATGATCCAGTTCACTGAAAATTTCAATCAATTCTCCATAATAGACAAAAAGTAATCTCGCATTCTGTTTGGAAGAGAAAGCCCTTTGATTCAATGTGAAAACTTGTAGTTCATCTGCTCCATCATAAAAGGCCTTTGATAGAGCTTCCCAAATATCACGAGCATTTTTTAGGCGAATATATCGCTTCATAATATCTGGGGACATAGACATTAACAACCATCGTTTAACTTTCTGATTGTCGTAGTACCACTTCTCGTGATCCATCATCCTTTTCGGTGGGCGGTTGTGTATTACCACGAACAAAAGAAAGCTTCTCCTTTTCAAGAAGATGCATCTCCATAATCCGAGACCACATATCATAATTTGTTTCATTGAGTACGATCCCCGCATTGAAGGATGAACTCTCCGATCGAATAATAATTGGGGCGACTTAGTCTTGGAGGCTTCGGGATCCTGTCTTGGCATTTCAAAACCACCAGAATCAGATTTGCCCATGGTGCTAGGTCAGAACCCGCTATGGTACCAAGTTTTAAATTAGAGAATAGTATTTTTCTCTCTTGTTTATTCAAAGAATTGGTACAAGGAATATATAGCCAATGATTACAGAAAGTTAAGGCTATCATTCAGCTATTGTACCTACAAAAAAGGGGAAAAAATATCCTAATTTATAGTTTCCTATTTTACATAAGAATTAGAATCCCTTAAATTAAGCAAAAAATATCTCAACAATATACGCCTCTCAACCATTGATGCAAACAATACATATGCAAGGCTTTAAGAATATATTCCATGTAACAATTTAAGAATTTCGAAGTGTAAAAACTGTATGATAACTGCGTTTTCAAAAGAATTAATAAGAAAAAAAATGGCTGAGAGATGCACTATAATTTAAATTTCAGTGATTCAATCACATGAATATTCTATGATATCCCAGTATGACAAAATTAGACAGCTTATTCTCACTCAAACATTAAGTAGTTCTGGCTGCTTAATTAATTGCTGATTCGCTTCCACAAGGGAGCTTTTGACACAAAAGAAGAGGAGTTGGTGAAGTGTGTTGTACACATATATACATGCATTTTTCGTAGAAACTTTACACAAAGCTGTATTGGACTCAAAGTGTTGTGCATTCTGCATAAAAATACATCCTATTTTAAAATATTTCACAACACACAAAAATTCACCAAACTGTAATATTATGAAGCATGCCTCAGTGCTCATTAGCAGGTCCTAAACAAACAGACATTGCAAGTAATATATAAACACAAAATCTGCATTTTCATGAACATGCCCTATATAATAAGATATAACTATATAAGTTTGCAACTGAATCAATTTGCAAAAAATAATGGATTAATCATTCACCAGTAGGTCCATTTCACAACATAGCTAACTCCAGCAGTTTTGTGCAACAGCATAGTCTTCAAATCCCTAACCATCAAAGTGGGATGCCAATTTAGGTCTTAGTTTTGTCCATACCACTTCAACATTCTCTCTTCAGCAAGTTATGCACTTATGCTTCAGTCTTCATGCCTGCATACAAGAATCAAAATTTCAATCATGTCTTAATTTTTGACATTGTTATAAATAAAATCTTTGCTTATCAAAAAAAAAAAAAAAAAAGATGTCAACCACTAACAAAGTTTTTGGTCCCTGTATATTTATTCTATGATACCTTTTGGTAATTTTTTTTTTTACTTCAGTTCGTTTTTAGTTTATACTACATCAATAGGCATTATAGTGTTTGTCATGGATGAAGGCTGGTTAGTGAGCTAACTCCTGTTCAATGTCCTTAATAAGGTGGACCTCCAATTAGTAACAATTTGACATGACATTATATAACAAAAGAATTAAAGTAGTATGCACAATCAGTATAACCAGAGTAAAAAGTTTTACATTGATAAATACTAATATTTTGATATGTGTGTTTTTATTTTAATAATTAAGATAGGGAAATAACAACGATGTTGATTTATCAATATATTATCGAATGTCTGTGTAAAAGTCATTTACACTAACGATACATAAAAATTAAACTCATAACAAAATAGGTTTGGATGAAGGATCAAACATATTTGATGTAACGGTAATCGATTAATATGAAGGATCAGAATGAATAAAATCATAAATTTTTTTAAAAAATGTATATAAGGACTAAAACATTAATTTAAATAAATCATATTTTATGTGCATTTGCATGTGTTATACTCCAGGTCTGATGTCCTGTAATATAAACCCATATTTATCGAAAATTGGGTTCAAACAAATAGATCTAAACTAGGAAAAAATATATTTTTCTTTTTAAAAAGACTACTAATAAAAAGAGAGGTACTTTTGAGTACCTCATTTGTATTCCAAAGGAAATGAAAGGGTTGATAATTGAGTCGTTTGAGAGGTGGAGTTGGTGAAGAAGTGCCGACTCGAACCAGCAACAAACAGCTATACTGAAGTTCAGTGAACCATTTGAGCTGCGAGCCAGGCATTGACAACTGTTAAAGTATATTTATAAAATTTATAAACTTAACTACTTGTCCTAGATATGGCTTATATAATAAACATATTTTGCAAAAAGATGCTTTGCAACTGGTATTAATTTCCTACATTTAAAATAATGTAAAAGATATATAACTTTTTTTTCATATCATAATGCAAACCATTTTATTCATGAATTTAATTATTATATATGTATTATTAGTGCATATTTACACTATCAATCAATCATAAATTGTATATCACTAAAAATGTTAAACTCTGATAATAGATATCTTAAAAATTGTAGATATATAAAATGATTTATAAATGATTGATAATGTAAAAAAATTTACATCAAAATTATATTAAAATCAAACACTTTATTCATTTCTTATCCTTTTTATATGGCATCATAACGTAACGCAAGCACAACGATAAGTCAAAATAACTATAGAAAATGTTTATAAAAAAAACTATGGAAATTAACAAGATAATTGCGTGAGAGAAGGAATATAACTTCTAAAAGAAAAAAATAATATTTGTACATATTATAAGTTATTGGATGCTAACTATGGTTTTATTATATTTTTTAAAATAATTGCTATAAATATGACACAAAACTTCTGTGTTGTTTTATATGTGCTTATGGGTTTCGTCTACTCATCAAACTGGTGTAGTAGTACATCATTCATGTGATAATTTTGGATCAATCAATTTGCTATAAGAGTAGGTCAAAATTTCAAACTTTAAGTTTGTATTTGTTGTATAATCAAAGTATAGAAAGAGACAATATATTATAGTATAGTATGCATACTTTTTATATTTACAAATTTTACCTATATTAAAATAATGTTTCACCCAATTAACCATTTTTTTTATTAACCAAAAGTCTAAAAACCATCCCTACCCCACCTACCTCCACCCCAATACCACACCGCCACCCCACCATCATCAGTCCCATCCACCTCAAATCCCTAACCGGTTTCAGGAAAAAAAAAAGATTTAGGGTGAGTTCTCCTTGCCCAATTCCCACAGGCCACATCATTATCGGCCACCATTCAACGATTCTAGCATCATCAAGTAGAATTCCAGACTGCTCACCACACCGCACTGAAACGATGTCACCCAAGCTGCCTCCGTCCATCTTTTGCCATTCACAAAGAGCACCACACGTGAAATAGACAACTATAAACACGAGAAGGGGAGGTTGAATTGTGTTTATCAGAATTTAAATAAAGTTGAAATCTTTTCGCAAACAGAAGCTTAGTTCAGACGAGTGAAAAGAATACAAAACAGACGGGTGGCTCGTCTGATGAAATTTTAACAGTAGCCTTGACAAACACACCACTTGATAAACGTATAAGAAAACTAAAGCAATTGAAGAGTTTAAGGAGAGAGAGATTGACACAATTATTTATCCTGGTTCACTCTTCGAAGCAAAGAGCTACGTCTAGTCCTTGGCAGCACCAAGATTTATCCACTATAACTGATCAGGTTACAGACTCAAGTATTGTTTGCACACCTAGCCTCTTCAGGCTCAAGACAAGTATTCTTTGCACACCAAGCCTCTTCAGGCTCACTCAGGTTTGTTTGAGAGATTTGGTTTGTAATAAATATAACTTCTCACAGACATATCTTTCACTAACACTCAGAGTGGTTTAAATGTAAAGCTTAGGAAAGTCTGCGTAATAACTTCAAATGATTGAAGAATACAGAATGAAAGAATGAAGAAATTAATGCGCAGAGTAATGGCTCTTTGATGCTATGTGTATTCTCCCTTCTCTTCATCTTCAATGACTTCTGTATTTATGGTCTTCAAGCATTTAGGATCCGTTAGAGACATTCCCTCAGATGTTGGCTTCAAGCAGAACTTCATTAAATGCAATAGAGTCGTTCTGGACAGCCATTAATGCAATAGGAACGTTGGTTGTACTCTAACATGAAGGATCATGACTTTATGCATCATGATACAGCCATATCAGAGTTGTGCAGAGAGCTTTTTGTACTTTTCTAAGTACACTTCCCTTTTCGTGTAAGGACCAGATGTACTAGCGAATAAAGCATGTTGGAAGCATTCTTTAACTGGTCTTTGGTTCTGATTATCCAAGGTTGCTTGAGAGAGTAACTTCTGACTTTTCTTGATAAGCGTGAAACTGAGTAGGAGAAAAGGCTTCAAGTCTCTTTCTGGTTTTTGAAATAAAATTTTGATAATCATTATAGAATTCACATTCATAAAATAAGTGCTTCCATCTTAAAAATAGCTGCGGCTATCTAGCCATTTAAGATTTTTCATTCGGGCTAGTAGACGAGCTCCATATGCCACGTCATTGGACGGATACTCCTTTAACTGGTTGAACGTAACCTAGTAGACGAGCTCCATATTAAGGACTTAGCAAGTCCAAAGACTAGTGTGGACGAGCGCTTTTGTCACCTTTAGTGGACAAACACTTCTGTTACTTTAGTGGACAAGAGCCTCTGTTACTTTAGTAGATGAGCTCCATATGCCACGTCATTGGACGGATACTCCTTTAAGGTTTTAGCAAGTCCAAAGAACGTAATCCTAGTAGACGAGCTCCATATGCCACTTTAGTAGATGCTGGCTTTCATCGCTTTAGTGGACGCTGACTTTCATCACTTTAGTAGACAACCACTTGTGTCACTTTAGTAGACGACCGCTTGTGTCACTTTAGTAGACGACCGCTTGTGTCACTTTAGTGGACGCAAGTTTCTATCTCTTGCGTTTTGGACGTGCGCTTTAATCACTACAGTGATGGACGTTTGTTTCAATCACTTGTGTGTTGGACGTGCGCTTCAATCACTACAGTGTTGGACATTTGTTTCAATCACTTGTGTGTTGGACGTGCGCTTTAATCACTTCAGTGTTGGACGTTTGCTTCAATCACTACAGTGTTGGACGTTTCCTTGTTTCACTTTGTTGGACGTCTGCTTGTTTCACTTTGTTGGACGTCTGCTTGTTTCACTTTATTGGACGTCTGCTTCTTACGGTTTTTAATCTGCACACTAGATTGACAGGTTAGCAACCAATATGAAGGTTAATTAAATCATTAACCAATGTTTAGTTCTCATCAAAACTTAGGGAAATGCACATCAGACATTTTAGAGACTTAACAATCTCCCTCTTTTTGATGATGACAAACATTGAGATGATTTAATGAACCTCAGAAAATATCAACACAGAAAATAGCATATATCAGACAGGTTGAAATTTTCTTAAGCGAACATGTCATATCATATTCATTCTCCCATTCTCCTATAACATATTTCTATCACAAATCTCAATTTCTCCTATTTTCCCCCTTTTGTCAACATCAAAAAGAGTTATTAAGTTTTATTTATGAGATATGTTAAGGGCAAAATAACATGTTAAAAAAATCATAGTAATGCAGCAAGCATATTAGACATACTCCACTTAAACTATTGTATCATTACTCCCCCTAAACTAATGCTTAGTTAAAAGAACATGTATATATGAGTAATGACAGATTTAGCATAGACAGGTTAACATTCAAACATGTCATTCAACAATACAATGCATGTTTAGATTATCTCTAATAAATAAAAACCTTTCTTCTGCGAGGGGTTTAGTGAAAATATCAGTCCATTGATTTTCAGTTTTAACAAACTTAATATCAAAGATGCCTTTCTGAACATAATCCCTAATGAAATGATGTTTGATTTCAATATGCTTAGCCTTAGAATGCCGAATTGGATTTTTAGTTAAGCATATAGCACTGGAATTATCACACCATACAGATATGTTATGTTCATAAATAGAGTAATCCTCAAGTTGATGTTTTACCCATAAGAGTTTAGAGCAACAACTAGCAGCATAGATGTATTCTGCTTCAGTAGTAGACAGGGCAATGGTTGTCTGCCTGTTGCTTGACCATGAGACTAAACTTGCTCCAATGAAGTGACATCCTCCACTGGTGGTTTTTCTTTCTATTCTGTCTCCAGCAAAATCAGCATCACAATATCCCACTAATCTGTATTCTTTTGATCTTAAATAAAGCAAACCAAGATTAGTAGTTCCAAGAAAATATCTAAATATTCTTTTAACAGCCTTAAGATGAGATTCTCTAGGATCATATTGGAATCTAGCACACATACATACACTAAATTGAATGTCAGGTCTGCTTGAAGTTAAGTACAGTAGAGATCCAATCATACCTCTGTAGGCAGTTTGATCTACCTTTTTACCTTCATCATCTTTTCTTAGTTTTGCATTGGGTTGCATAGGGGTTTTCATGAGCTTTGCATTTTCCATTTTGTATTTCTTGAGTATCTCCTTGGTATATTTTTGTTGATGAATGTAAATTCCATCACTTGTCTGCTTGATTTGTAATCCAAGGAAGAACTTCAATTCTCCTATCATGCTCATCTCAAATTCAGCTTGCATTAGACTTGGAAATTCCTTGCACAGCTTTTCATTAGTTGCTCCAAAAATAATATCATCAACATATATTTGAACTACAATAAAGTTCTCTTTGGAGCATTTTTTGAGCAGAGTAGTGTCTACTTGTCCTCTAGTAAAACCATTATGCATGAGAAATGAACTGAGTCTATCATACCATGCCCTAGGTGCTTGTTTCAAACCATATAGTGCCTTTTTAAGTTTGAAAATGTGAGCTGGTTTATCAGTATACTCAAAACTAGGGGGTTGTTTAACATACACTTCTTATTCAATTATACCATTTAGAAAAGCACTTTTTACATCCATTTGAAACAGGGTAATTTGGTGTTGTGCAGCATATGATATTAAAATGCGTATGGCTTATATTCTAGCTACAGGTGCCAAGGTTTCGGTATAATCAATACCTTCTTTTTGGTTATAGCCTTGAGCTACTAACCGTGCTTTATTTCTGACAACTTTACCATCTTCATCCAATTTGTTTCTGAAGACCCATCTTGTTCCAATAACCGACTTGTTTTTAGGCTTAGAGACAAGAGTCCAGACATCATTTCTTATGAACTGGTTAAGTTCTTCTTGCATAGCAAGAATCTAACTTTCATCCTCAAGAGCTTCTTCAATGCTTTTAGGCTCCAAATCTGAAATAATGGCCACATTGCTTGATTCTCTTAATGTGGATCTGGTTCTTACTCCTTCAGAAGGATTTCCAGTAATAAGATCCTTAGGATGATGAGTGTTGAACTTCCAATCCCTTTTGAAATCATCATGAAGATCTTGACTTATCTGCTGACTCGTCTGTTCCACTTGTCTTTCAGCCTCAGGCACAGGTTCTGTTTTGGTTAGATTGGGTTGTTGACTTTATGGCTTGTTTATATCAAGACCTGCAAGATCATTTTCTAGATCTGATAGTTTTTTATCAGTCTTTAATCCATCATTGAATTTAACATGAACAGATTCTTCAATAATACAAGTTCTTGAATTGTATACTCTAAAAACCTTAGACTTTTCAGAATATCCTTCGAAAATACCTTTATCTACCTTAGAATCAAACTTTCCAAGATTACCTCTAGTATTCAAAATAAAACATTCACATCCAAAAGCATGAAAATAAGATATGTTGGGGCTTTTTCCTTTCCACAATTCATAAGGAGTCCTTTTTAGAAAAGGCCTAATAAGTATTTTGTTTTGTACATAACAAGCAGTATTTACAGCTTCTGCCCAGAAGTACTTAGGGAGATTATTTTCATTGAGCATAGATCTAGCAATCTCTTGCAGAGATCTGTTCTTTCTCTCAACCACTCCATTTTTCTGTGGAGTTCTAGGTGCAGAGAAATTGTGAGAGATTCCATTCTCCTCACATAACTGTCTAAACTGCTCATTTTCAAATTCTCCCCCATGATCACTTCTATGGGTAGAAATATAGAAACCCTGCTCATTTTGTACTCTTTTGCAGAATACTGAGAAAGCCTTAAAAGACTCATCCTTGTGTGTTAGGAAGAGTACCCATGTGTATCTAGAATAGTCATCAACTATGACAAATCCATATTTTCTTCCAGCCAGTGGGGTAACACTAACTGGTCCAAACAGATCCATGTGTAACAACTGAAGAGGTCTAGAGGTTGATACTTGGTTTTTAGATTGGAAACTTGATTTTATCTGTTTACCTCTCTGACATGCATCACACAAGACATCTTTCTTCAACCTAATATCAGGCAATCCTCTCACGAGAATATTCCTTTTTAATTCAGAAATTAGTTTCATACTAGCATGTCCTAATTTCTTATGCCATAACCATCTCTCGTCCTCTTTAGACATCAGACAGGTTACACTTTGATCTGAGAGATCAGACAGTTCAATCTTATAAAGATTTTGTTGCGTTTTAGCTGAAAAGAGGGTTTTGCCACAATAGTCTTTAACTATGCATACATCCTTGGTAAAGGAAACATCAAAACCACTATCACATAATTGACTTATGCTAAGCAAATTATGTCTTAATCCTTTAACCATAAGAACATTAGATATAGAGGAAAGAGGGGGCTTACCACCAATAGTACCCATTCCTATAACTTTCCCTTTCTGATTCCCTCTGAAGGCAACGTGTCCTCCTTTCTTAAGTTGGAGGTCTAGGAACATAGACATTTCTCCTGTCATATGATGCGAGCAACCACTGTCCAGGTACCAGCAGTGGTGTTTTCTTTGTCATGTTGAGGAAATCTGCAACAAATATTATTTGATCTTTAGGTACCCATATTTTTCTGGGTCCTTTTCTGTTAGTTCTAGGAGTCTGTGAAGACTTCCTTCTCTTCTTATGGATACACTTAGACATAACATGTCCAGTTTTTCCACAGAAGTTACAAACAGGTGTCGATTTGGTTAAAGTTGACTTAACAGATACTGTAGAAGCTTTAGTTGATACTTTATGATGTGTCTAATGGACATATCCAATACCTTCTTTGCTAAGTGAGTGCCTCTGACTTCCAAGTAGCTTAGTCAGATTGTCTCTACCATTAACAAATTTGGCAATATCAGAAGTGAGCTCTTCCACTTTTTGTTGAAGTTTTTCAACTTCTTCAGATGGTGATGTTTCACTTGAGATCTTAGCTTCATTAGACTTTTCAGTCTTCAGCTTACTGTTCTCTTTAGCCAACTTCTCGCACTCTTGAGATTTCTATTTATGCTCACTGGTGAGCTTTACGTACTCTCTCTTGAGGGATTTGAAAGCTTTATATAAGCAGTTGGATTCCTCCATCAACTCCTCATAGCCATCAAGTAATTCCTCATAGTCAGGATGTACCTCATCGTCAGAGTCTGAGTCAGTGTTGGCCATCAAACAGAGATTGGCTTCTTCCCGTTTCTTCATCAGAAGATGTTGACTCCAGATCCTCCCAAGTAGCCATTATTCCTTTCTTCTTCTTCTTGAAGAATTTCTTAAAAGGGGCCTTCTTGAGTTGAGGACATTCAGCCTTGAAGTGACCAGGCTTCTTGCACTTATAGCAAACAATTGGACTTTTGTCTGTTGAGGTGGATTCTTTGAAGTTCTTGTCCTTGTTGAACCTTCTGAATGGCTTATCCCTCTTGAACTTCTTTTTCTGTAGGAGAAGCTTTATCTTCCTGGTCAGGAGAGACAATTCTTCATCACTCTCAGAATCCTCGAGTTCTGATAGGTCAACATCACTGGACGATTCATCTGCCTTCAGAGCCTTGGAAACTTTTGCTGACTTTTGATCAGCTTCCAGAGCAATTGACTTGCCCTTCTTTGGTGCAACTTCATCTCCAAGTTCTTGCTCATGAACAATGAGTGTTCCAAGAAGTTCATCCATAGTCAAGGTAGTGAGATCCTTGGCTTGAGAGATAGCAGTGACCAAAGGTCTCCATTGTTTAGGTAGACTTCTCAGAATCTTTCCAACCTTCTCAGCATTGGTATAGACTTTGCCAAGAGACTTTAAACTGTTGACTATAGTTTGAAATCTTCCTATCATTCGAGCAACAGATTCTCCTTCCTCCATGACAAACAGTTCATACTTTCTGACAAGTATGGCAATCTTTGACTCTTTCACTTTGGCTGTTCCTTCATGTGTGACAGCTAAAGTGTCCCATATTTCTTTGGCAGAGTCACAAGTACATACCTTCTCAAACTCCTCCGGACTGAGAGCACAAATGATGTTATATCTAGCTTTGTGATTCAGCTCCCATTTTGTCTTTTCTGCAGTAGTCCACTGAGCTTTTGGTTTGTCAGTGTTATCATAATTCTTGGGAATGAATGGACCATCTGTAATGACATCCCAAAGATCAGAGTTTGTAGATAGAATGAACCATTGAAATCTATCTTTCCAATAGTTGTAGTTTTCTCCATTGAAGTAAGGAGGTCTGGTTAGGGAGGGTCCTTCAGTCTGGTGACTTCCACTTGAACTAGCTCCAGCAGTCATGTCTATTCTTTAGGACCTTTTACCTCTACACTGTTAGATGCTCAACCTAGAGGCTGAGCTCTGATACCAACTGAAATAGACAACTATAAACACGAGAAGAGGGGTTGAATTGTGTTTATCAGAATTTAAACAAAGTTGAAATATTTTCGCAAACAGAAGCTTAGTTCAAACGAGTGGAAAGAATACAAAACAGACGGGTGGCTCGTCTGATGAAATTTTAACAGTGACCTTGGCAAACACACCACTTGATAAACGTATAAGAAAACTAAAGCAATTGAATAGTTTAAGGAAAAAGATATTGACACAGTTATTTATCCTGGTTAACTCTTCAAAGCAAATAGCTACGTCCAGTCCTTGGCAGCACCAATATTTATCCACTATAACTGATCGGGTTACAGACTCAAGTATTGTTTGTACACCTAGCCTCTTCAGGCTCAAAGACAATTATTCTTTGCACACCTAGCCTCTTCAGGCTCAAGATGTAACATCCTAAAATTTTTAATATAGTATTTTAATAAAAAGATTAAGTTATTTTAAGATTTAGTGTAGAAAATTATTAGCATAAAAAATTATTTGAATTATTTAATGATTATAAAAGATATAATTTTGTTTTTTTAAAAAATAATAATAAAAGGTGCAAGCAAACCCGACGTTGGAATTATGGCTTTTGCCAATTCAAGTCAGGTGCTTCCTTTTTTTCCTTAAGAAAAATAAATAAATAAAAATAAATAACAATCAAGTTATGCACGTTGCAGGGCTTTTAGGCTTTTAATTAGCCCATAGAAACATTGACTAGTAGGTAGTAAAAAAAAGAATAGGGTGGAACTTTAACAAATAATAATAGAGAGAAACTCACGTTCTCTAGCGCCGCAAGCAGTCAGAGAAGAGTAGCAGGTTTACACATGATAGATCCAAGAACATCAGTGACGATGAGAAAAAGAATTTTTGATGAAGCATTAATTTTTGTCATGGATAATTTTTAAAGCATCTTTGGGGATCTACGAGAAGTAAGTAAACACCTCTTTTCTTAAACTTTCATGGTATAGAATTTTAAAGGGTTTGATTATGAAATTAAGAGTAAATATTTGGGGTTTTGTCTTCAAAATAAAATTGATTAAATTGACTATTTGATATGAAACACATTCTTGGTATTATTTGTATTGGTTGATTGGTATACTTATTGATGTATATTATTCCTTGTGTTCATGATTGCTATATTGTACTCGTAAATTTACGTGATAACATGATATTTGTTCAATTGATATTTATGAGTTGATTATATGATGAGATGGAATTGTAGTGGTTATATGCTTTAAAAAGTTTTTTAATTGTGATTGATGGTTTTATACTTCAAAATATAGATGAATGAGTATATGCATGATGTGTGGAATTGTTGATATGCCGCCTAAGAATTGGGCATTGGCTTGTAACATCGCCATTTAATGGGATGTCGAAAAATAAGATATGGGGCAAGAAATCCATTTTATGAACGAGGCTCTCGGGTCACCGTTAATGGGAGGCAAGGAACCAATTTAATTACGAGGTTCTCGGGTCACCATAGGGGCAAGAAGTCAATTCTAAAATGGGATTCCTGAGTCACCATGAGGGCAAGGAATCAATTCTAGAACGAGGTTCTCGGGTCACCATAAAGAGGGTGGCAAGGAATCAATTCTAAAATGAGGTTCCCGAGTCACCGCAAACAAGGGGCAAGGAACCAATTTAATGAGGTTCTCGAGTCACCGAATTGGGCAAGAAACCAACAGAGTGGGGTTTCCGAGCCACTTGAGGATTGTGTTATTGTGTGATGTGTGATTACTTTGTTTAATTAATATATGATATTTGATTATGTAGTCGTTATATGATTGTTGTAATTAAATATATTTTTTTTAATGAACATTATTTTGGAAAACTAGCGGGTTCCATGGTTGTTTTCCGGTTACCGCTCCGGCTGAAAGCAACATCTTTTCGAAAATCTTTTAGAACTGTGTTTACTTACTGGGATTATAAATCTCATTAGTGGTGCTGTCTTTCAGAGTTTACAGGTGTTGAGATAGATGATGCAGCGTCTTCAGAAAGTCTTGAAGATATTAGCTCAAGTTTATTTTTATTTATTTATTTCTTTTGGGTTTATTAGACGTCCGTGCTTTGAGACAAAAACAATTGTAAAGAGTTATGTGGTTTTCATTAATTAGTATTTATGAGACTTTATTTTATTTGGATATAATGGTTTATTTAACACTATTATTTTATTTAATCATTTTGAATATACGAGAATCTTTTACACTTATTTTTTTTTTATTGTGAAAAATCTTGTGACTCGATTATTTAATTTAAATATTATAAAGGTTTTTATAGAAAATTAATTTGGGCTACTAATGTAACGAAGGGCGTTACACAAGACAAGTATTCTTTGCACACCTAGCCTCTTCAGGCTCAAGACAAGTATTCTTTGCACACCTAGCCTCTTCAGGCTCACTCAGGTTTGTTTGAGAGATTTGGTTTGCAATAAATACAACTTCTCACACACAGATCTTTCACTAACACTCAGAGTGGTTTAAATGTAAAGCTTAGGAAAGTCTGCGTAATAACTTCAAATGATTAAAGAATACAGAATGAAAGAATGAAGAAATTAATGCAAAGAGTAATGGCTCTTTGATGCTATGTGTATTCTCCCTTCTCTTCATCTTCAATGACTTCTGTATTTATGGTCTTCAAGCATTGAGGATCCGTTAGAGACATTCCCTCAGATGTTGGCTTCAAGCAGAACTTCATTAAATGCAATAGAGTCGTTCTGGGCAGCCATTAATGCAATAGGAACATTGGTTGTACTCTAACATGAAGGATCATGGCTTTATGCATCGTGATACAACCATATCAGAGTTGTGCAGAGAGCTTTTTGTGCTTTACTGAGTACACTTCCCTTTTCGTGTAAGGACCAGAGGTATTAGGGAATAAAGCATGTTGGAAGCATTCTTTAACTGGTCTTTGGTTCTGATTATCCAAGGTTGCTTGAGAGAGTAACTTCTGACTTTTCTTGATAAGCGTGAAACTGAGTAGGAGAGAAGGCTTCAAGTCTCTTTCTGGTTTTTGAAATAAAATTCTGATAATCATTATAGAATTCACGTTCATAAGATAAGTGCTTCCATCTTGAAAATAACCGCGGCTATCTAGCCATTTAAGATTTTTCATTCGGGCTAGTAGACGAGCGCCATATGCCACGTCATTGGATGGATACTCCTTTAACTGGTTGAACGTAACCTAGTAGACGAGCTCCATATTAAAGACTTAGCAAGTCCAAAGACTAGTGTGGACGAGCGCTTCTGTCACCTTTAGTGGACAAACACTTTTGTTACTTTAGTGGACGAGAGCCTCTGTTACTTTAGTAGACGAGC
Organism: Sophora flavescens; assembly: GCA_030762895.1. Lineage (NCBI taxonomy): Eukaryota > Viridiplantae > Streptophyta > Magnoliopsida > Fabales > Fabaceae > Sophora > Sophora flavescens. The sequence continues at coordinate 155,779,730 of CM061067.1, read as the reverse complement.
TCCATATGCCATGTCATTGGACGGATACTCCTTTAAGGTTTTAGCAAGTCCAAAGAACGTAATCCTAGTAGACGAGCTCCATATGCCACTTTAGTAGATGCTGGCTTTCATCGCTTTAGTGGACACTGACTTTCATCACTTTAGTAGACGACCACTTGTGTCACTTTAGTAGACGACCGCTTGTGTCACTTTAGTAGACGACCGCTTGTGTCACTTTAGTGGACGCAAGTTTCTATCTCTTGCGTTTTGGACGTACGCTTCAATCACTACAGTGTTGGACGTTTGTTTCAATCACTTATGTGTTGGACGTGCGCTTCAATCACTACAGTGTTGGACGTTTGTTTCAATCACTTGTATGTTGGACGTGCTCTTTAATCACTTCAACGTTGGACGTTTGCTTCAATCACTACAGTGTTGGACGTTTCCCTGTTTCACTTTGTTGGACGTCTGCTTGATCACTTTGTTGGACGTCTGCTTCTTACGGTTTTTAATCTGTACACTAGATTGACAGGTTAGCAACCAATATGAAGGTTAATTAAATCATTAACCAATGTTTAGTTCTCATCAAAACTTTGGGAAATGCACATCATACATTTTAGAGACTTAACACCACACTGAGCGACACTCTCTGGACTTTCCCCACAAACATGGCGGCGTTGTTTGAGTCGAGACGACGAGATATCGTCGGAGACAATAGAATGATGGTCCTCTATCCCTCGACGAATTTAATTAACAGCCTCAAACGACAGCATCTCAAAGGTTAGGATCAAGACGAAGTCAACCTGGACTCGCATCTAGAGTTCGTGAGCGAACTGGCTCAGATTCATTGGCTCTCGACGACGTATTCTTCAGGAACCACGATGGTGATTCATTCCACGACGTGATCTTCAGGAACCACGACGGTGATTCGTTTGCTTTCCTCTCGGCGACGTATTCTTTAGCAACCACTAAAGGGTAGGGATGACAATGAGTAGGGTCTGGGTAGGGTGTCATACTACCATAGTAATCGTCCCCCGTTCTGTTTGAAAAAATTACCCTGACTCGGACTCGGACCCGTACCGCTTTGATAGTAACTTTAGTATCCTTACCCACCCTCTCGGTACCTAAGTACCCGTACCAACGGCCACACTTGTTACCCGCACTTTAACTGTGAAAAAAATAAATAACTAAAGAAATTAAAAAATGATTCAATTGTCTTCTAAATCTACTCATAAAATATTACAAATTAAAATATTTAAATAAATAAAAACATCCAAAAAGGAATTATAGATGCAACTAGGTTTAGAAAGTTAATAATCTTTAGATCAATTTTGGTTTAAATATTTTTATTATAGTTAAAGTTATATATATATATTAGTAATATAACTAAATAAACAATTATATATACATATATGTGCTGTTGCGGGATGGGTATCATAGTATCCACACCCATATCCATTCGAATTTGCGGGTAATTATCCGTACCCGGACCCTTACCCATTGTGCGAGTAACTTCCCCACTCATTGTGGGTAATTTTTAGGGGTACTCAATGGATAGGGTACAAATTGCTATCCCTACTAAGGGGTTGTTCGTTGGCCCAAGAAGAAAAACCTTATATCTGTGTTGCTTTGTTCAAATCTGATTTAGGTTTGGTTTGTCACCATGACTTGCATGGTGGGCACTGGCGCGGACGGTCGGAGGCGGCGCGTGGTGTCGGAGTTGAAGAAAAGTGATGGTAGGGTGGGAGTGATGACTATTAATAAATTAATAAATAATTAATAAAATAAAAGATATTAATACAAATAGGAAAATACAGTTTTTTTCTTTGCAAAAACACAAGATATGACTCTTTGACCAGCATTTAAGTTGCAAAGTCCAGGTGACAATTTGAACCAATCAGATTGTGCTAATTAGATAATGCATCAATATACCATTTTGGTGAGTGGTGTATCATAACCTTCAACGTGCTTATGATATTGTTTTTCAAAAACATGTATAACAAGGGTTGGGCTAAGATGCACCACCCATATTTTGCACCACCCACTGCACCACCCATATGTGGCAAATTTTGGACCAATCAAATTGTCACATGGGTTTGGTCAAAATTTCAAACTTTTTAGTTGTATTATACTGTAGTCAAACTATATGAATACAGTATATTGTAGTATAGTATATGTACTCTTTGTATTCGCAAATTTAACCCATATTAAAATAATGTTTTTGACTAAAAAAACTGATTATATTGTAAAATAATATTTTAATATGAATTAAAATAATGTTCGTTGTCAATAATATTTTGCAATATAATCAGTTTTTTTAATCAAAAAACATTATTTTAATATGAGTTAAATTTGCAAATACAAAAGGCACATATATTATATTACAATATACTGTATTCATATAGTTTGACTACAGTATAATACAACTAGAAGGTTTAAAATTTAGACCAACCTATGTGGCAATTTGAATATTGGTCCAAAATTTGCCACGTGGGTGGTGTAATGAGTGGTCTAAAATATGAGTGGTGCACCATAACTCAACCCGTATAACAATTCATCAAGGAGGGTATACGTGACTGCATGTTATACATTTCTTCTTATTGAAAAAAGCACCATAAGTATCCTTTGGGTACAAAATCCGTGTAAGCATGAGAATGGTTTTGAGAGAGTGAAATGAGAGAGCTTATAAATTATATAATACAGTGGAAGTTTTAAGAAGGGGTGATGTTTTTGGTTGATACGAAGAGCTCAATGTGCAGTTCTATGCCTAGCTTAGAGAACAACAAACCCTCCATGTTTCCATTCACTAGTGGAAATAATATAATATACGGGAACGTTTTACGTCGGTTATTCATATGTTTGACGTTAAAAATGAGGCGGTGACAGCTTTGTAAATATTAAATCACTATTTGCGTCAGTTATTTAATGAACCAACGTTAAAAGTGATTTGTAACACTTTTAACGTCAGTTGTTTATATGACTGACGTAAAAAGTGTGATTTTTTACTTCAGTTAAATAATCCTATATCCCTAAGTCATTCCTATCTTTCTTTCGTTGTCATCTCCCTGTTGTTACTCTTAACGCATATCACTCCATATAGTGCAGCTTATTTCTAAACTTTTTTTTTAAACAAGTTTACTTTTAATCTTAATTAATTAGGTTGAATTAGTAAACAAATTCTTGTGCAAATTAAAATAAATAAATACTTATTAACATAAAACAAGTTATATATGTATAATCAAATCGTATTTCATTGAAGCGATTCATAAGTTACAATTACATGATTAAAAGATAAAAAATTTCTATAACATAGCCCTAAAATATAAAAAAGTTTATGCTTCGACATCATTTTCTTCTCAGTCCTGTCCTCAGAAACTCCAATGGATGCATCTCCTCCCTCACTTGAATTCCTTGATGCATCATCTTGAATCCACAGTCACTTGCCGCCAAAGCGGAGTGAAAGGGATGACGGGGATGAAATAAAGCGAGGGAATTACATTACGTGATTCACCCAACCTTACCATCCATGTTACATGATTTACTCAACCTCAGAAGTTTTTTGACCATTAAGACAGAGATCTTTAAGTCTAGGTATAGGAAGAAATAACAAAATCTCAAATATGATAGAGGCATATTGTGAAGGAATAGAAAACGCACGAAATATAGAGGAAAAGAAGAGGGGGGGGTGTAATACAGACTGATATAGAAGAATGGTACTTTATATAGAGAAGAGAGACTACCTGATTTTCTTGAAAACTGGTCTATAAACTTAATGCTCATTAAGAGGATTAAGTTAGGAGGTGCATGGGTAAGTAGCACAGTAGTCATGGTTAAGTAGCACAGTAGTCAAAGAAATGAATGTTTTTGCAGAAACTTATACACTTTTAACGTCAGTTGTCGGCAACAATTGACGTTAAAAGTGTTTTTAAAATAAAAAAATATTTATTTTTAACGTCAGTTGTTTAATACAACTGACGTTAAACAATGACTTTAACGTCAGTTGTATTAAACAACTGACGTAAAATGTTGTTTTATTTTTGGTTTTTAATTTGATTATAACGTTTACACCCGCGCGCCTTCTTCACTTTGCTCTGTACGTCTCTGTTCTTCTCTTTTCATCACGCTCACTCTTACTCTCACTCTCACTCTCACTCTTACTCTCACTCTGCCCTAATCGCGAGCTCATCTCCACTGCAACCACCGCGAGGACTTCTTCGCCACCACCGTGAGGTACACTTTAACCCTAACTCTGTCTTTCCCGCTCATTCTTTGCAATAACTTGACATCTCTCTTTCCCCTTCCCGCGCACTAATTAACTCTCCTTGTCCCTCTTCTCTCAGTAACCACATCGAACGTTGGCCACCACTCGAGCTCCCCTCCCCATCACCACGCGAGCACCTATTTCTGGTGAGTCTTTAGGGCACATTTTTTTATTTTTGGTTTTGAGTGCATGTTGAAACTGTAGTCTCAGTAGATGAAACTTGAAACTGTGAGTTTGAGTTGTTTGGAATGTCTCTATTTTTGGTTTTGAGTGTATGTTGCTCTGCTGGTTGGTCTGTCACGGCCGTGATACTCATCACGGCTAGGCCGTGATCAGTTCTGCCTGTGAGGGTCTGGGTTCGATTGGCACGTTACGGCCGTGATGGACATCACTGCCAGGCCGTGACCAGTTCTGACTTTTCCATTTTTATCTTTTAAGCTCTACTCGATCATGACCGTGATGGTCATCACGGCAAGGCCGTGATGGGCTCTGTTTGGCTCAGTTTCCTTACTTTTTCAAACTCCATCTTCATGCAAGCTCCATCATAATTGGTCATGAGCATTTTAAATCCTCATATCCAAATCAATATCTCCAAATTAATTGCCAAACCTTATCATATCCTTATTGTTGTGATAGGCAATTATTATCCAAATCCAAATTGATTAATTTGGATCCAATCTTTTATCTCAATGCCAATTAAATTATCTTTTAATCATAATAATCCAAATCCAAATTGATTTGGATTCAAATCTGTCATGTGGGCCCTTGCAATTTGCTTGACAATCTTCAAAAAATAGTTTTCAATCTCCCGTATTGTCCTTATATTGGATATATGTTTTGTATATCTACAGAACCTATCTAGTTATGGATCGTAGTTGGATGGTTTGTAAGCGCACTAGTGCCGAGTATTTGAAGGGGGTGGAGAATTTATAGAATTTGCTCAAAGGAATGTTCCTAATAGTAATGGAATGTTCTGTTGTCCTTGTGTCAAGTGTTTGAATACGAGGAAATGTACGGTGAAGGATATACATACTCATTTGATTTGTGAAGGGATTTACTTGAGTTATACAAGATGGATATGGCATGGTGATGTGTTATTGAGTAGTACGACAAGTGTCTCCCAAAGTGAGGACGTTGATGTAGATATGGAGGATGATCGAGTAGAGGACATGATCCATGATATTGGACAAGAATCTTTTCATCGAGCTCATGTCTATGATAGGTTGTGCGGTGATGCGGACAATCCTTTATATCCAGGGTGTACTACTCATACACGGTTGTTGACAGTGCTAAAATTGGTTTGTGTGAAGGCGAGAAATGGTTGGACCGATAAAAGCTTCACGGAATTGCTTGAAGTGTTGAAAGACTTGCTTCTGGAGGACAACACATTGCTTGACCATAACTATGAGGCCAAGAAGGTATTATGTCCGATGGGTATGGAGTATAAGAAGATACATGCATGCCCCAATGATTGCATATTGTACACCAGTGTTCATGAAGACAATCACGATTGCCCCAAATGTGGGTTATCACGATACAAAGTGAAGGGTGGTGATGATGATGATGATCTTGATGATGTGAGAAAAAAGGGTCCTCCTGCGAAGGTGTTGTGGTATCTTCCAATAATTCCAAGGTTCAAGCGATTGTTTGCCAATGCGAAAGATGCGAAGAATCTTAGATGGCATAATGATGAGAGGAAACGTGATGGAAAGGTTCGTCATCCTGCTGATTCTATGCAATGGAAGAATATTGATACTATGTTTCCGGATTTCGCCAATGAGCCAAGAAACCTAAGGCTTGGACTTGATACGGATGGAATGAATCCTTATGGTAACATGAGTAGTATTCATAGTTCATGGCCTGTTCTGTTGATAATTTACAACCTTCCCCCTTGGTTGTGCATGAAGCGCAAATACATGATGTTGTCTATGACGATTTCGGGCCCAAAGCAACCGGGAAATGACTTAGATGTTTATCTAAGTCCCTTGATTGAAGACTTGAAAACGTTGTGGGTGGAAGGTGTTGATGTAGTTGATGGGTATTATCATGAGACTTTCAAGCTTCGTGCCATGTTATTTTGTACCATCAACGACTTTCCAGCATACGGTAACTTGTTTGGGTACAGTGTCAAGGGGCATAAAGCATGCCCTATATGTGAAGAAGGCACATGCTACACTCAGTTGCATCATGGAAAGAAGACGGTTTACCTTGGGCATCAGAGATTTCTTAGACGTGATCACCCATATCGTAAGATGAAAAAAGCTTTTAATGGATTCCAAGAGACAGAAGAAGCTCCGGCGGCCTTAATTGGAGAGCATGTTTATCAGAGGGTAAAGTGCATCGATGTTATATTCGGTAAGTCCAAAAATAAAGGTAAAGCTGCTGAGAAAAACATATGGAAGAAGAGGTCGATATTCTTTGATCTTCCATACTGGCGCAAGCTTGATGTCAGACACTGCATTTATGTGATGCATGTGGAGAAAAATGTGTGTGATAGTGTGATTGGGACGCTTCTCAACATTCAGGCCAAGACAAAGGATGGTGTGAATGCTCGTCTCGACCTCGTTGCTATGGGTATACGAAAGCAGTTAGCTCCAGTTGTTGAGGATGGTAAGCAGACTTACTTGCCTCCAGCATGTCATACTTTGCCAAAAAAAGAGAGACAAAGTTTCTGCGGGTGTCTTCAGGGCATCAAAGTTCCACATGGTTACTCTTAAAATATGAAGAGGCTTGTCTCTAGTGATCTTAAATTAGTTGGCTTAAAGTCTCATGATTGTCACATGTTGATGCAACAACTTCTGCCCGTTGCTATTCGTGGTATTGCTCCAAAAAATGTGAGACATGCCATTACTCGGTTGTGCTCATTCTTCAATTCTATATGTAGCAAAGTCGTTGACCCCCGTATGTTGGATGACTTGGAAGTTGAGGCTGCTACAATCTTGTGCCAATTGGAGATGTATTTTCCTCCTTCCTTTTTCGACATAATGGTTCACTTAGTTGTTCATTTGGTGAGGGAGATTAGATTATGTGGGTCGGTTTTTCTGAGATGGATGTACCCAGTTGAGAGCTACATGAAGATCTTGAAAGGATACGTGAAGAATCCTCATCGTCCGGAAGCATCTATTGTTCAAAGGTATGTTGCAGAAGAATCTATTGAGTTTTGTTCGGACTACCTTCATAACACGGATCCTATAGGGGTTCCTAAGACTCGGCATGATGAAATAAGATGTCAAGGTAAGGGTACACATGGCTTAAGAATTAATAGCAAGGGTCGGGAGGAAGTGCTTCAAGCACTGATAAGCCTCTGGCTTATCTAGTTTTATAACTAGATGGACTGTGGTTTCTGTGCTAAATATTCGAGTTCAATCTCGTTTTCGCCCAAATTTGGCCTTGTTTTGTTCCTAAGTAGACTTTGACTCGTTCTAGGCATTTTAGTAGTTTTTAGTCTATTTTGAATAGAATTACATTTTTTTGTGTCTTTTTATTGTTTCAGGTTAGAAGTGAAGCTTCGGGTGTCAAGGAAAGTCAATAAATAGTGGAAATTGTCATTCTGGATATGCTCGCCCCGCGAGTGGATGCTCGCCTCGTGAGCCTGAAGATCAGCAAAGCAGCAAAGTCATCAATTCTGTCTCGCCCCGTGAGAAGTTGCTCGCCTCGCGAGAGTCTGAAGACCCTGGAAGACAGAGACCATCACGGCCTAGCCGTGATGCAGGTCACGGCTGTGACAGATTAAAGGTTGAAGACTCGCCTCGTGAACGTACTCTCGCCTGGCGAGGGTTCAAATTGAATGCGCGCCAATTTTAATGTTCGCCTCGCGAGAGGCTGTTCACCTCGCGAGCGGGCGAGAAACAGAATCCCTATAAATTGCTGTTTCAGATCAGATTGGGGAGCTCTCTGGAGAGATCCGAATCCTAGTAGTTTTTCCACTGTATAGAGTAGCGTTAGGCCAGTTTCTTGTCTCTTTGGAGCTGCGTCTCCTCTTTTCTTTTTCTTATTTTACTATGGTGGTTATGTCCGATTGTTTGTCTATGAGCATGAGGAACTAATCCCCTCGTCTGAGGGAACAATGAAGCCAACCATGGCGGTGTAGATCCGATATGATGTATGTTTTTCTCCCCTTTTCTCAATCGATGTTTTCCAATTCTGACTTGATTGCGTTGATCATATGCATGCATGATTAACTTGTTAACGTTGATGAGGCTTAGTCAGCAATTCGCGTTTAGAACTTGAATTGGGATCACTAATTGAATATTGCACGAGAGTGAGTAGGAGATTAGTGCAACCTTATAGGGAACAAGAATTAACAGAGTTTGATGATTAGGATTATGAGACCTAGTAAGTAATTAATCCAATCATCGAATACGTCCTAATGAGCACGACAGTGGATTTAGGAGAATTTGGGGGTCCCGGTTGACATTGTAATTGAACTTAGGGAGGAATTCATCATCACTTGGGTATGCATATTGGGTAGGTGGATTTGTGACCTTGGACATTTAAGTTTTCAGATTTTTAGTTAATTATTTTATTAGATTTGTTAATTTAGATTGCGACCTTATTTTCTCTCTAATCTCTCAACCACTTTCTGTTACTTGACCAACGTATTTAATTTCCCGCGAATTGGTAGAATTGGTATCCCAATCCTTGTGTTCGACCTCGGTAAATTCTTACCGTGTTTATTTTATTACTTGCGACGACCTGGTACACTTGCCGGTGACTCAACAAGTTTTTGGCGCCGTTGCCGGGGATTGGCACAACCAATTTTCCTAATTTTAGGGAAGTTTGATTATTTGGTTAAATTATTTTTATTTTTATTTACTATTATCTCTCTCTACTTCTTTGATTCCACTTGGTCTTGCCTTGTTTTGTATGCGAGGTACACGAAGGAATGCTTCCGGGTTGCGAATATTGTAATGGAGACCATGACATTCAGATCTGTCCATTCTACTTCTCTCAAGAATATGTGGACTCATGCCATAATTTCTATGACAGTGTGCCCCAGAACAACTATCAGAGTCAGAATCAGTATTGGGGTTATATGAGTGGAGACCATCCGAGTTTCGCTTGGAGTAATGCTAGTGGTGGTCTAGCCTGGCAACCACAGCCTCAACAGAATTGGGAACAACAACCTCAACATGATGGTGGAAGACAACCTTGAGAGTTGGCTCTTGAGAAGATGAATGCGGCCGATGAGAAGTTGGCAATCAATACAGGGGCGGCAATTCAGAATCTAGAGACACAGGTTGCTCAGCTCGCAAAGCAAATAAATGAGCGTCTCTCAGGCACTCTCCCAGGGGATACCGAGAACAACCCTAAGAACCAATGCGATGCCATAACAACTAGAAGCAGTGGGGTGTTGGGATCTAACAGGGATGCAACTAGTTCTCAGGAAGTTGAGGAAGAACTACCACATGTTGAGGAAGAGCAACCGGAGAAAGAGGAGTTGACAAGTGACAAGGCACCGGAGCAAGGGGGTAGAGTTCTAAATGAAGATGAAGTGGTAGTGGACTCCACCATGCTGGCTGAGCAATCTGATTTTGATGCATTAAATAAATATGTGGGCTTGCATGCATGTGCGGACACTGGTAAGTTGGACCCTCCCACTTGTCTGGCACACTTCCTCGAGAAAACACCATTTGACCCAAGAGGAAGTGAGTTCATAATTGAAGAGGTCAATGGAGTTTTCACACACTGGCTAGGTGGAATTGTGGAAAGAGTCGTATTGCTCCTGCAAGGGCCACTTCACAAACCATGGGATCCGGGTGGATGATCTCACATGATGAGCATCTCTTGGCCTTTATGCCACAGGCTATGGGATCCAGGTGGATGCTTATTAATAAGTCAAGCTAGTGACGTTAAATAAGCGCTTATTGGGAGGCAGCCCAATCTAGGTATCCTTTATTCTTAGTTTCTGACATTTTCATTTATAAAAAAAAAAAAAACTTGATTCACCACGCGAATCCACTGTGGCCGCGCGAGACAGAAGCCCTGAATCTCAGAGGCTTGCTCAAGCTTCTGTCTCGCGTCGCGAGGTATGCTTTCGTCTCGCGATTCTGGGCATCATCAGCTGTTGGAATTCCAGATTCGCCTCGCGAGATACTACTCGCCTCGCTATTCTGGAAAGTGTGAAAACAATTTTTCCAGATTCGCCTCGCGAGTTATCTCTCGCCTCGCGAATCTGCACTTAAGGTTTTAAATTGCAGGAGTCTTCCAGGATGCTATGCAACAGAAGGGAGCCTGTGAGACCAATTGGATGAGGATGCAACCATGGAAACTTGATCAGGGAGCACCCTCTCCTCTTCTCACTTTTGTTTTGTGTTTGTTTTTGTTTGTCGCTCTTGAATAATTTGAGAAGATCAAGAGTATGTGTATGAATGTTGGGTCGGCAAGCTTGTTGGATTTTAATTAAATTGAGCATAGATTGATTGCATGAATTATTTTGACCATCGATGATTTCCCCCTAGGTTCTGAAAATAGAAAAGGTGATCCCCATGTGAAAAATTGAAAACTAAACTGTGAGAATTTTATTGTGATTACTTGATTTATGATAAGTTTGGGGTGAGGGGGTGCACACACTAGGAATTGTATCTCGGTCAAACAATTTGCAAAATATCCAGGTGAGGATTTGAGCCTCCAACTTTGTTTTTGATTGTGTGAATCACTTTTAAGTTGCACTTTCCCGGATTTGTTTGAATCTCTTCATGGTTTGCATGTTTATGTGTTGCATCAAATGATTTAGGCAATTTTCTTTGAATTAGCTACTTGGCCTAAAAAGAACCATCCCTAATGCATGTTCTCTAGTTAGCCACATTGAGCCTAATTAGCCTATTGTTTCTTGATGACCCTATATTATAAGCCAAAAATCTGAAAAACCATGTTAACCCAATCTTAGGATTAGGAGAGCATGGAAGCTGAGCAAGAGAAGGGTTGTGAGAAACTAAGTTTGGGGTGGCTACAAGGTGATATGTCATTTTGGGTTGAGAAAAAGAAAAATAAAGGTTGAAACTCAAAAAAAAAAACAAAAGAAAAAAAAATAAAAAGAAAGAAAAATAAAATGCCAAAGGAAAAGGGGCAAAACAAAAAGATTAGCAAGGAAAAGGCTGTAGTCACCCGAGACAAAAAGAAAAAAATGGAAAAATGAATTTGAGTGGAATATGTGTCAAATGCTCATGCTCTCTTAGTTTCTAGGGACTTAAGCCTAGTATCCTTGAATATCCTACCCTCAGCCAGGCCCCATTTCAACCTTTAAAAGACCTTCTGATGTTGCATACATGTTTTCGTGGGAACCATTTTTGAGATGAAAATCAAATTCATGGGAAGTGCTCTTGATATGTGAAATTGAGTGAAAAGTTGATAGCCTAGATACAATTGAGTGAATGAGTGAAATTTTACATGCCCTTGTGAGGAAGGCAATTGTTTGAAATTGGTGATCTTCCTTTTGTGTGTGACTCTGATCCTCAACTTAGATTAATTCTTGCATGAATGATAAGTTCTCAACTGTTTAACGTAAATGAATGTGGGGATTACATCGATGCAAAGGGGGGGAATCATTGAAGGAAAACTGTTTTGTTAAGATTGCATAAAATTTGTGCGAAACCGATTGGATCCTTTAGGCTTGCCAAATCTTGAGTCCTTTTTGAGTTTTAGCTTGCTTGGGGACAAGCAAGGTTTAACTTTGGGGTGTTTTGATAAGCCTCTGGCTTATCTAGTTTTATAACTAGATGGACTGTGGTTTCTGTGCTAAATATTCGAGTTCAATCTCGTTTTCGCCCAAATTTGGCCTTGTTTTGTTCCTAAGTAGACTTTGACTCGTTCTAGGCATTTTTAGTAGTTTTTAGTCTATTTTGAATAGAATTACGCTTTTTGTGTCTTTTTATTGTTTCAGGTTAGAAGTGAAGCTCCGGGAGTCAAGGAAAGTCAAGAAATAGTGGAAATTGTCATTTTGGATATGCTCGCCCCGCGAGTGGATGCTCACCTCGCGAGCCTGAAGATCAGCAAAGCAGCAAAGTCATCAATTCTGTCTCGCCCCGCGAGAAGCTGCTCGCCTCGCGACAGTCTGAAGACCCTGGAAGACAGAGACCATCACGGCCTAGCCGTGGTGCAGGTCACAACTGTGACAGATTAAAGGTTGAAGACTCGCCTCACGAACGTACTCTCTCCTGGCGAGGGTTCAAATTGAATGCGCGCCAATTTTAATGTTCGCCTCGCGAGAGGCTGTTCGCCTCGCAAGCGGGCGAGAAACAGAATCCCTATAAATTGCTGTTTCAGATCAGATTGGGGAGCTCTCTGGAGAGATCCGAATCCTAGTAGTTTTTCCACTGTATAGAGTAGCGTTAGGCCAGTTTCTTGTCTCTTTGGAGTTGCGTCTCCTCTTTTCTTTTTCTTATTTTACTATGGTGGTTATGTCTGATTGTTTGTCTATGAGCATGAGGAACTAATCCCCTCGTCCGAGGGAACAATGAAGCCACCCATGGCGGTGTAGATCTGATGTGATGTATGTTTTTCTCCCCTTTTCTCAATTGATGTTTTCCAATTCTGATTTGATTGCGTTGATCATATGCATGCATGATTAACTTGTTAACGTTGATGAGGCTTAGTCAGCAATTCACGTTTAGAACTTGAATTGGGATCACTAATTGAATATTGCACGAGAGTGAGTAGGAGATTAGTGCAACCTTATAGGGAACAAGAATTAACAGAGTTTGATGATTAGGATTATGAGACCTAGTAAGTAATTAATCCAATCATCGAATACGTCCTAATGAGCACGACAGTGGATTTAGGAGAATTTGGGGGTCCCGGTTGACATTGTAATTGAACTTAGGGAGGAATTCATCATCACTTGGGTATGCATATTGGGTAGGTGGATTTGTGACCTTGGACATTTTAGTTTTCAGATTTTTAGTTAATTATTTTATTAGATTTGTTAATTTAGATTGCGACCTTATTTTCTCTCTAATCTCTCAACCACTTTCTGTTACTTGACCAATGTATTTAATTTCCCGCGAATTGGTAGAATTGGTAGCCCAATCCTTGTGTTCGACCTCGGTAAATTCTTACCGTGTTTATTTTATTACTTGACGACCCGGTACACTTGCTTGGTGACTCAACAAGCACATTTGTATGCATTGAACAACATCGATTCTGTTCAACCTTTCTTATTTGAACATAAAAGAAAAGTCAATCAATAAAACCCTCGAATGAGCGAAAGGTGGTTGTTGAACAAGCATAACAAGACTTTCTTACCATGGTTCAAGGAAGAAATGCTTAAGGATGGTAGTACTGCTTCTGATGATGTAAGATGGCTAGCACGTGGGCCTAGCTTCAACGTCATATGTTGGAGCGGATACGACATCAATAACTTTTCCCTTTATACAAAGGAACAAGATAACAAGAGTACCATGCAGAAGAGTGGAGTTATGATCGTGGCCGAAGCAATGCACTTCTCTAGTGCAAAGGACACAAAACCCGTTAAAGCACCGACACCTTACTTTGGATATATTGAATATATTTGGGTGCTCGATTACACTAAGCTTACGGTGCTGGTTTTTAAATGTAAGTGGGTTGATAGTAACGATGGTGTACAAACAGACGAATTGGGGTTCACATTGGTAGACCTCAACAAGTTAGGTCATATAAATGAGCCTTTCATAATGGCTTCCCAAGCAAAACAAGTGTTCTACATCACTGATCCTTCTAACAAAAGGTTGTCCGCGGTTCTCCAAGGAAAAAGCATGTATAATGGTAGTGATGAAAATCAAGATTCAAATCTTGATATTCCTGAGAGTCCTTCTTTTTCAACAAACATGCCTACTATAATCGAGGCGACACGGTGTGGGACGATGTACATGCCACTCGTGATGATCATCATGAAGGGATATTGATATAGGTAGTTTAAACTTAGTATACATTTATTTTTATTTATACTTCTGTATTTATTTTTAGTTATAACCTATATTAATAAATATATATTGTTTCTGAACAGGCATACATATGGATCAGTCGGATGGCCCACATGCACGGGAGGACACTGTAAGTTTACATGTTATATACTATCTTTAGTCCTTCTTTTTAATGTAAGTTTATAATGTTACAACCCTCTATTTTATCATTTTTTTGTCCATACAGACATCACAGGCTCATAGGAAATGGGGTAGAGGAGCCACGACTTTGAAGAAACTAGAGAAGGCCAGGCAAAGCGGACAGAAGCTTGAGGTGTCCTTCGATGCTAATCTAAATCCCCAGGGGGCCCGTGCTAAAGAATTTTAAAAGTGGGTGTTTCTACAAGCAAAGCAGCACATTAGCATCAACTACAACTACTGGAATGAAGTTCTACAGAACGTTAAGGATCAAATTTGAGAGGCTGTCACGGTATTTTACCTTTACATTCTTTTGATTTACATTATTAGATAATTATCCGAGTTATAATCCATCCAGTTGTTATGTATTTAATGTGTAGGTAGCTTGGACTGTGCCAAATGACGAGGATCATCGTAACAAATGTATGAAAATGGCATCCAAGCGTTGGAATGGGTTTAAGCATGATCTTACCAGGTACTATGTATCTGGGAAGAAGCGTCTTGATAAAATGTTCTCAGATTATCCCTGGATTGATCAGGATACTTGGGATATGTTTGATAGGAGTCGACAAGATGGAGAATTTCAGGTTGGTTGATTAAGTTAATTTTGTATGCTTCTTATAGATCATTTAAATGTATTTAATTATGTGTTTTTGTTTGAATAGGCTAAGGCAGAGAAGGGTCGGCAGAATAAGGCGAAGAACGTCCACCTCCACACCATGTCTCAGGATGGGTACGAGACTCGGATCGAGGAGATGATGGCGGATAGGCTGAGGGTGAAGCAGGAAGAGCACTCTGCTAGGATAGACAAAGGAGAGGTTCCTGAGGGCACACCATTAAGTCCTCCGTCGGACATCAACCGCGAGGATGTCTGGTTAGCCGGCCGAATGACAAAGACGGGATCTTTTAAAGTTGATGCCACTCACGAAGTGGCAGATAAGATTGTAATTAAATAATTAACTTCATTTCAATTGATATTTGTGTAGATATTTTTAACACTTTTCACTTGCACGTTTTTTCATTTTTTTCATTGTAAATGGATCTTAAAGCACAATCCTCCCAGGCTCATTCGTCCCTTCTGGATGGCGGGACATCTTGATGACTGCTCTAGGCAAGAAAGACCATCCTGGTCGGGTTATCGGTGTTCCTGGGAATGTGGCCATCAAAGAATATTATGGCAAGTCTGCTTCACGAAGGCGGGTGGTCGATGAAGCATCAATGTTGGATGACATGACTCAGCAGCTCATCTCCAACCCTGCTATTACAAATCATCTGATGCAAAGCTTACTATCCAACCCAGAATTCAAGCAGGCGCTTGCTAGAGAGCTTTCCTCCATCGGTTCATCCCAGGACACCGCAGGGCATGCCAACCCTTCACATGTGAGCACAAAAGAGAGTTATAGTAGGGCACATGTGGAGGACGATGAGTTGGTAGTTAGGGAGCGGGAGTTGGAAGTCCAACGCCATGAGCTTGAGTTGGAAATGAAAAGGCGTGAGCTTGAGTTGGACTTCAAACGACGTGAGCTCGAAATGTTAACAAAGGTATGCATTAATTATTAATGTCCAAATTAATAAAATAATTACTTTTTTTTTAATTATCAACAACTTATCTATTTTATTTTTCCTAAATTGAAGGCCAAGTCGACGTCGGTGTCGCTGTCACCTGTCACTCGTTTGTTCTCACTTGGTGAGGATTATGCGTTTGAGATTTTTGAATGTCCATTAGAGCACGATGGATGGGTGGCACGCCCAAATCAATAGAGGATATTTTCCTTCTGTGGTGAAGATCTCGGGAACGCCTGCAGAGATAATGTCTGGATGGCCAGCACGGTTTTGAGTCTTTGGTGCACGTAAGTTAATTTTAATTTTATAGCTTATTTATTTTTGGTATTTTTACATTTAATAATTTATTTTAATTTCATATATATATATATATATATATATATATATATATATATATATTATGTAATTAACATCCACACCTTTTCATATCTTAGGTATCTCCATCGTCTTCAGCTTGATAAGGGCGTTGCATCAGTTTATGGCTTCTTAGATCCGTCAATCCTTATGCCCCAATTCTTTGCTGGCGATGCATTTGGTAAATACATAGGGAACTTGATCGGAGACAATCTGAAAGAATTATATCTGGCTCCCTACTGTATGAATAACCATTGGCAGTTGTTCGTACTTCACCCGTCTAGGCATACTGTCATATTCTTATGCTCTCTCCACCAAAACCCGCCAGAGGAGGTGGTGGAAGCTTTAAATACGTAAGTAACTAATCTTAAATTTAATTTAAGTTTTAATATCAGTTGTTTTTAGTTTATTACACACATGATATATGAATTTGTTAATCGACATGATTATTTGTTTATGATAGCACGCTGAAGGCGAGTAGCATAAGTTGCGCCAACGGGAGAAGTAGGACTTCAAGGGCTAAAGGAAATCCTGACTGGATCATCCTCAAGGTTTGGTAGTTTATTTATCAAATAATTAATATTATAATTACTAATTTATATATATATTTAACTGACATTGAAATTAATTTTGTTTGTAGTCTCGATTTCAACCTGACGGGTGGTCGTGCGGCTATTATGTGATGTTTCATATGCTGCACATAGTCTCCGCATCTATTACGGATGGATGGAAGAAGGTAATATTTAAACAACTTGTTAAATTATATATTATAGATTTGGTGATGACTTGCGTTAATGTTATTGTTATTATTTGAACGTGTGTAGGCATTTAACGACCAATCGCCTCTTGAAAAAGATGAGTTTAGAGACTTGAGGATGCGCTTAGCAGAATTCTTCTTTAAGTATGCGGCTGAAAAAGGAATTGACAAGATACCTCCGCAATACTTGGATGAATAGTTTTTTGTTAGACTTTAGAAACTAATTAATAACATGTATATATATATATATTTAGAATGGTAGTTTTGTTTTTAGACATTAGAGACTAAAATTTATATATATATATATATATATATATATATATACTTGTATATAGTTATGTTTTTCCTATACATGGGTTTTGGTTTTAAGTCCCCCCATTGTTACTTTGTATATTTCTTTTCTTTTTGTTAATATTGAAATTTAAGGGCAGTGTTTGCAATTCTGTAATGTGTGATATTCTGTGTTACCGGGATATTTACTGAATACAGAGATAGCCGAGGGGAGTGATATTTTAAAACTGAATTTAAAAAAAAACTATATTAACGTCAGTTGTATCAAACAACTGACGTTAATAATATTTTATAAAATATACAATAGACTATTAACGTCAGTTGTATTATGAAACTGACGTTAAAAATAAAACCTTTAACGTCAGTTCTTTAACACAACCGACGTTAGTTTGAACAACATTAACGTCAGTTCTGTTAAAGAATTGACGTTAATAGTTTTATATTTAACGTCAGTTGTTTAAACAACTGACGTTAAAATATTAACTATTAACGTCAGAAAATATTCTGACGTATAAAATCAATTTTAACTGACGTAAAAAGCACTTATTGCACTAGTGATTGATAATTCCATGCCTAGCACGGAGCCAATTAACTTGTACTCCCTCTAATCCTATATATAAGAGGCAAAACTCTAAAACACACATACCAAGAAAATGTATTGAAATAAATTATTTGTAATTAATATTCATATAAGTTTACAAAATTACCCCTTCTAATAATTAATGAACAATCCTACTTGTATTGAAAGTTGCACTGTCTCGTAAATATAAACCCAATTATAAATAAGGGTAAAATTGAAAATGAGCATTTAATATTTATCAAAATATATGCATGTCTCTTATATTTTGAACCAAAAAAAAGTAGTCATTTAACTCTTATAATAAGGACCGGAGCGAGTATCTTTTAATTAACAACCGGCAATTTAGCCTGCCTCATGAGCAGGCATTTGCGTATTAATATTTACTAGGGTAACTGACCCGTGCTGAACGCACGGGTACAGTTTGGTTATCCTACAACAAATAAGTCTTACAATATTAACATATAATATAAATAATTATATTAATTTTATACAATTTTTTTGTTAAGTTTAATTTTAAGAGTTTTATCATAAGTTAGTCAAGTCTAGTGAACCTTCTTATTGTACGGCAATAACATTTCAAAGGCCCAAACCAATTTACCCATATGGCTTACTTGTATTAATAAAGATGGGTCCAATTCATCAAATAAGGTTTAACAATATATCTTTAAACCTCAAATTCCATTCCCACTATCCAGAAGCAGGTCGAAGCTGAAGTTGAAAAACAGAAAGCACTCCCACCGTCGCTGACGAGGAAGAACTTCAATGTGTAAGTTTTCTTCCAACAAATGCAATTGCATGCAATTAATTTACATCTTGCAAATCTGTTTTTTAATAAAAAAAAACTGTTTCAAATTATCACAGAAAAATTCAGTAGACGTCCACAGTGCCACGTCACTGGACGGATTTTCTCTTAAGGACTTAGCAAGTCCAAAGACTTGTGTGGACTAGCGCTTGTGTCACTTGTGTGGACGAGCGCTTCTGTCACTTTAGTGGACGAGGGCTTCTACCACATCAGTGGACGAGAAGAATAAAATCTTGTATAGACGCGTTCTTAAAACTAAGTAGACGGCTATATATCTTTACTACCTTGAATATGATTTAATATAATCTGGTCCACGATGAATTTATTTCAAATGATTGATATTTATTACACACTCTTGCTATGGTGGCTACATTATTGCTTATTTTCATATTTTTGATTATATTGCCCAATATATAGTTGACATTATTGCTATTCAAATGAAATAAGTTTATTTTGGTAAAAAAATAAAAAATTATTTGTCTACCTTTCTTAATACTGTTATATAACCTTTATTCCTTGATATAGTCAACATCAAAATTTTAAAACTGAATTAACTATATTGGCTGCATTATACTCCCTCTGATTCACAATATAAGAAACAAAAGACTAAAATACACATACCAATGAAATACATTGGAAAGAGTTAATTGTAATTAATACTCATATAAATTTCCAAAAAAGGAAGATTGCTTTACAAAAAAAAAAAAAAAACCACTTGAAAGGTAAATGGATAAATTCAACATTATATGTTCATATATGATTAATAGTAAATGTGTGTTTTGAAAGTACTCTTCATCAAGAGTTAAACATTCATAGCACACACAAATTTAAAATACATATCTACAATATTGTATTGGTTCAATAATTTCATATAGCATCTGCTAAACCAAAAACTCTACAAACATTACGGAAAACATTTTAAATCAAACCTGCTCAAAAACTTCTTTGTAGACGGCATTCTTTACCAATCTGCATGCCATGCCATGATCATCACAACTTAAAATCTTCAGACCACTCTTACATTTAACCCTAGAAATAGCAACATATAATTGGCCATGAGAAAAAACAGGAGCAGGTAAATATAGTCCAACATGAGATAATGTTTGTCCTTGACTTTTATTTATAGTCATCGCAAAGCTAAGAACCAATGGAAACTGGCGCCTTTGAAATTTAAATGGCATTGTGTGATCTGATGGTTCTGGATTAAATCTAGGAATATAAACTTTATCACCAACATGATTTCCAGTAGCAACTCTAGCACCAATGACATTCACACCCAACTCAGTAACAACCAACCTCGTACCGTTGCATAACCCAGCAGATTGATCAATATTTCTCAACAACATAACAGGAACACCGACCTTCAATATTAGCTTATTATTAGGAAGTCCAGAGCACCTAATTTGATTAAGAAATTCAGGAGTCAACCACTCAGAATTAATGCCATTTGTTTCCTCCATCCTAGTAATAGAATCAGAGCTAAGATATTCTTTTCCTTCACCAGGAAACAATGATAACACGTAATTGTTTACCTGTTCCACAAACTGCAATTTTGGTACCAATATCGCCATTTCTTCATGATATTTGAAATCATTCATATGACTAACCAAATAAGGATATATATGGGACACAATAGTTGCTATCGTATCAATTGCATCCAATATTAACAATTCTTCAGGGGGATAAATATCAAAATCACAATCATTGACAACACCCAACCTCCAATCACCAATATCAAGAATCCACCGTGCAAATTCCTTATTCGATTGATTATCAAGAACACTTGAATCCATCTGAATTCTCATATTTTCTGTAAGCCTCACCACCTTACAATGCTTCCATAATATAGATGAGTTAATGGTCGCCATAACAATTGGTTTATGAGAATATTCTACCATAACAATTCCCATAATATCCTTTAATGTCCTATCCAATGCCTCAAATGCCCATCTATTAACCATAGGAGCCTCATCCCATATTATCAAAGTAGTCTCATGAAGTAAATCCGCAGTAAAACTATTTTGTATAATATTACAAATTAAGTCTTCATTTAATATCAAAGGAATAACAAACTGTGAATGTGCAGTTTGACCTCCAGGAAGGAAAAGTGAAGCAATTCCACTCGAAGCAACATTTAAAACAATCTTACTCTCAGCACGAAATCTATAAGATAAAGTCTTCCATAAAAAAGTCTTCCCTGTGCCACCATAACCATCCACAAAAAAAAAAAAAACCACCATTTTTTGCTAAGATAGCATCAACAATTTCATCATATACAAATCTTTGTCCAACATTGAGTTGTCCCAAGCATTCAAGATGTTTAACAGCCATTTCATGTGTGTCATATGAAAGTTCTCTAAGGACAAAAATTTTATTCAAATAAGATAAGTCTTCACTATCAGGAAATGACATGGTATCAAAATCCTTCAATGACTTCCCATTCAAACGCAATAATTTCTCCATCCCAACCAAACAAATAACCTTCAACTGATCATCACTCAAACATAAATCTGCACATTGAAATAAATTTACAATCATAAATATAAAAATAAAAGTAGCTATTGCCTATATTTTATACATAAGGAATATAATGAATATAGATTCCAATAAATAATGTATAATCATATAAATTATTGGTAAAATAATAAATAGAACAATTTAATAAAACTAATAAATAAAATAATAAAATCATGAATCAATCAAGTATAAAAAAACGAAATTCGACCCAACCTACTATTATAAATCTACAAAAAAATTATACCTGGGTAATGTAATTGTTTACGTCTTTCACATAATAAACCATTTACTAAGACTTCCCAAGTCTCATCCCATACAAGGCGAGGGTTGCTCATACTATTTGACAACAATAAAGTGATAAAAAGCCTCCTCAAGTATGCCCCAGAAGCTAGTACTGCAACCTCACGATGTCCATCAATATATTCTTTATCATCAGATAACAAACTCATAGCTGCACATGCTTCTTGAAAAGACTGATAACTACTATTATTAACAGTTCTCAAACATTCATAACTCATACAAACCCTTTGAATATTAAGCAATAGCCTTATGTAATATGCCTCCCCACTATCAGGCGGCACAAAATTCAAACGACCAACCATTTGACCTCTTTTCCTAGGTTTCCATTCCCTTTGCTGTTGAAGAAACACAAAACTTGAGGGAAACTCCGCATAAGTTAGATGTCTACCTTCAATATATTTACGGTTAGCATTCATCCATGCCTGAAACATTGTCACCTTGTTTTTATTCTTCTCAACAACATGATCAATTTTTTCAGTATCACTAAACAATACAAACTGCTCTCTAGGAAGATGGAACGTCAAACGTTGTACAGGAGGTCACCTTTCATGAATATCAAATGCAAAAAGTCTCTACGCAGATTCACATGGTGATAAATAGTGACAATCGTAATAATGCTTTATCTCATCAACAGCATGCATTTCATTTAATTGACTTTGACCATCCGTGACAACAGCTGTAACACGATCCGGCTCCTTATTAACATATTTAAACAAATACTTGATGCAATCAGACTTTTTGCAATATTCAATATTAATATGGTCTCGAAAACGCATCAACAATTTAGGATTGTAAGGGACAACATACTGATTGTCCAAATGTACACCACCCTTAACAAAGGTAACACCATTATCTCTTCTCCTATAAATTGGATATCCATCATCATCAAATGTAGTATGATCAACAAATTTCTTCGGAAAATATTTCGAACATTTGCCACCCTTCAAGCAAGCAGAACTACGATTTACACTACCACAAGATCCATGAAGCATAAAATTGGTAACAATGTTGTATAAATTAGGGAACCTGGTCTTGTCCGGTAGCTCGGCAGAAATGACTGAATCAATAAAATCAATCGACTGCAGATTATCCTTCTCTTCTAGCCACAAAAATATATGTGCATATGGCAAGCCACATTTCTGGAATTCAATTGCATACATACCTAA
Organism: Sophora flavescens; assembly: GCA_030762895.1. Lineage (NCBI taxonomy): Eukaryota > Viridiplantae > Streptophyta > Magnoliopsida > Fabales > Fabaceae > Sophora > Sophora flavescens. Next base: position 155,757,084 of record CM061067.1, on the reverse strand, counting down.
TTAATAAAAGAAAAATAATCAACTAACTATCAAATATAAAGAACATCATGTAATATATCATCTAAAATCATATACAATAAATAAAAGCTTAATAATAATACCTGCTATAACCTTGCCAAAAAATGAACCCTTCTTCAAATCAAACATCATTTGATTTAATTTCATATGAAACACTCTACACAAAATGTCTGGACGATCGGAAGCAGTCAGTCCGACGGAAGATACCAAATGACGAATCTCATCCCACTTTGGATTACAAGTAAAGGTTAAAAACAAATCTGGATATCCAAATCTTATGCAAATAGCCGTAGCATCCTGACAATTATTGAACATGTATCTAGGACCACCCGTGAATGAAGATGAAAGAATAACTCTTTTGCCAATAGTTGTTGCTTCTACATCACCTTGATCCATAGCTTCCTCAACACCTTTCAAAAGGTCACATCTGATAACATTTTGGTGTCTTTTTATAAACGAAAGTCTTAGGGCCTCAAGCATTGAATAACAATCAACAACAAATTGCTGAAACAATCTTTTACTCTTCAATATAGTAGTTTCCTCAAAGTCTCTATCCATTAACCTAAATGGCAAAAACTCTCTCAACGATACATGACCTCTTTTAGTTTCTGCAATAGAGTTTTTAGCAGGCACAATAGGGAAATCTTCTTGAAAACCATTTTCCCCATACGGAAATAATAATGGATATTGCAAAGGCATGAATCAAGCATCGGTCTCAGCAATCCTTTGCAAATACCCTTCTCTAGAATGGACAATCACATCTCGACCTCGATCACAATTGTCAAAATCTCCAACAATAAGAGCAACAACTTCATCTATAGTTGGTAAATTATACATTCGCGCTTCAACTACCCGACTACGAATTAATCTTAGTGATACATTTAGGCCATTGTCCTGCTGAAAAATATCTCTAACACGTCTAAAACTCTTTGCACGAGGATTAAAAGTATCAACCATTTCCAACAACTCTTTTACCAAAGTCTGGTCTAATTTTTTTTTTTGTCTTTGTCACTCCTATACCATAAAAACAAAGCATCAAATTGTTGGTAATCAAAGGATGTTATACACACATTATAATATACGTAAAGTGACAAATTTAATTTAAACAAAAAACAAGTTAAAAGCTACAACTGTTTATAGCAGGGTCACAATAAATAACATATACAAAACATTTAAAATAGGAAACGTCAGATATGACATTGAACAATACATAGAGTAACATCAAAATTATATGCAAAATTAAATGTTATATATAGTTTATAAATAAGCACTAAAAAATTTGTAAATACCTGAAATGAGATATCCGATTTGACACCTCATTTTGAGTATCATATATATACAATTGTGCAAACTTTGGTTTCTCCCCTTCGAGGGGCAACAAACTCCACATTCGATGATAATTTTGACCACCAATAATAAACTGAGGAGGACCATGACTTGAAATAACATTAGTTTGAACTTTACCTCGCATTGATGTAAAAGCAAACATGCTATTATAAGAACGTATATTTTCAAGGAAATGAGCACTCCTTGGGTCTTGCCCATGAATCAGATTCCAAAGCAAATCAGGGGGCTTCTCTAAATATTCCAAAATAATTCTTCCCTTCATACAACATATAGAGAACTCCACACCAATGTTTTTCTTACTTTTATCAGCACGTTCCTCAAACCAAACGTTTGCTCCACAATTTTGACAAACATACCTCAATGCTCCAAAATCAACATAATCTAAAATTCAGAGATTTTTAAAAAAAGATTATTACCTATATATTATATATATAGTTAACATCTTCAAAATAAATGATTATGAGTTAGATAATTCCTAATTTGAATATACCTTCATTTTCTGCTTTTTCAAACAACAAATTTGCATCATCCTGATCAACAGGAACTTCATCTACACCTTTGAATATATTTGGGCAAAAAAATAAAATACTTAAGGGAAAACTCAAATAGTTCAAACTTAAATTAAAATAATGGAATAATAACAAAGAACAAAATAAAAAAGATACCTGAATATATACTATTTGCATCAGATTGCATGTTTTCATCGGAGAATACTATATACGGAGGAACAGTCGAATGACATTGCATGTTATTTATACTCCAAGCATAAACAGTGAAATTATCAAATATTGAGCAAAAAAAAAATGTTATCTCATAAAAGATATAAAAATACAAAATCATATAAACTACAAACCTTCATTTTCCTTATTGCAACCCCTCTTATTGTTCCTTCATTTTGTCTAGCCATTTTACCATTGGAAACACAAGAACCATCCACTCGAACACGATCAGAACCACTCATTTTTTTAATAAACTGCACTAACATCACAAAAAAAATATGAAAAAATTGAATAAAAAAATTAAAGATGTTTATGAAATCTTAATAATTCTACAATTTTAATAAAATTAACAATAAAATTACGTCTTTATAAAGCTAGGTAACCAATCCTTTATTTTATCTTAGGGCATGCCCTCCTGTGCTTATTTTCCTGTTTCATTTCATGCCTCCTCTGTTTGTTCAGTTAGGCTTCAGCTAGTTTGTTGCTTTTTACAGGACTTTAGCTACTTTGAGTCATTAAAAAAAGAATAATTAAATGCAAACAACTGTGATATTACTGTAATAAGCAATATATATGAAAGACTTAAATCATTAAAACAACACTGGGAAACACCACTTATATAATGACATGGGAGGAATACCCTAACACCCTCAATAATATAATTTCTATATGAGGATTGACTATAATCACAATCTTAAACACACTCCTTCTAACACAGCCTCTACTATTGGGTTGATTTCATGTGGGACCATATGTTTTGCTAGGTCTCACATGAAATCCATCCAATAATAAAGGATGTGTTGAGAAAGAGTGTGATAAAGATTGTGTTGCTAGTATTTTTCTTTCTATATTCCATATGTCTGTGAGGAATACCCTAAACATAAGTAGACCATTAATTTATTAATTTATTATTATTAAACATCAGAAATATGACTAATATTTTATTATATGATAGAGAGTAGCACCAAGTAAAACGAAGACGACATATAACCAACAAAAACTTCTCCCAAACATTCAAATGATAATAATAACAGGAACATAAAAAAAACCATATCAGAGAAAAAAAATATCCAAGTAGAAATACCTGGCCTAAAGAGATAACTTTGATATTGGATGAGGGAACTTGCTTGCGTACGAACACAAACCAACAAACCTGCAATACCTGGTGTGACGCAACAAATAGAAATGAAAAGAGAGGAATAAACAAAGGTTATATATATAAGTTCATTGGGAGGTAACAAACCTAACAATAAAAAAATAAATATAAAACAACAACCCTTTATGATAATTAATAAATTAATATCAATATTAACAAATATATATAAACACCTCTCTTCAAAGTATTCTTTACAGAAGCGTCAGACCATCCAGCCTATGACATCCCATCAACTTTTATTATACTTGAAAGTAATTCTTTAGGTGTCTTAGAGAGTTCTTAACATGAACAAAAAAATATCAGACTACAAATAGAAAACATTCTTCACAAAAAAAAATTCTTCATTCTTTAATATATAACTTGTATTTTAATATTTATATTTTAAAAAATAAACGTGGAAAAGGCTTATACGGTTGGTGTTAATTAAATTGAAAAATTAAGAACAATTATAAACTTGGGTAGTAATACAAATAGTCCCAGTATTAGTATTAAGTATACATATACAAAACTATATAAATATATAAATATAAATATATATATATATATATATATATATTAATAAATACTAATAACTAAACATAATGATGTTTCCATTTTGAGAAAATCAAACTACAGGTTTGTATAAATTAATATCTGCGAGTGAAAATTGTGAAAATATAAACATGATATTAGTAAACGTCAATTGCAAATCATAAGATAGATAAAGAAGACCTTCTCTAGAATCAATAAATTCATTATCAATCATCAATAAAATACTTAATCAGTTGATTATTTGATGATTATTTTTTCATTATAATATGAACCAACATTATGATAGCAATCGAGAGTTATTCTTGTAACTCAAGTATACATCCATAATGTCTAACTAAAATTCAGTAGACGTCTACAGTGCCACGTCACTGGACGGATTTTCCCTTAAGCTCTTAGAAAGTCCAAAGACTTGTGTGGACGAGCGCTTCTGTCACTTGTGTGGACGAACGCTTCTGTCACTTCAGTGGACGAGCGCTTCTACCACATCAGTGGACGAGCTGAATAAAATCTTGTATAGATGCGTTCTTAATTTAATACTGTTATACAACCTTTATTCCCTGATATAGTCAACATCAAAATTTTAGAACTGAATTAACTATATTAGCTGCGTTATACTCCCTCTTATCCACAATATAAGAAATAAAAGACTAAAATACACATACCAATGAAATACATTGGAAAGAGTTAATTGTAATTAATACTCATATAAATTTTCAAAAACACCCATTCTAATCAAGGTTTTGAACACCGGACCGGCCGGTCCGACCGGGAACCGGGACCTTGGCCGGTCCGGTCAGCTGGCAAAACCGGCCCTATGGTGAACCGGTGCAAAAACCAGAAAACCGGTCATAACCGGTAGTGAACCGGCCTGAACCGGTTTTCTAAAAAAAAAAATAGTATAAAAGGATTTGGATCATCCTAGCCAAAACCAATTCTTTTGTTTTCTAACATATGTGGGCTGGTTGTACATTTTGGGTTGGTTTTCCCTATGGAGATGATTTTAACATATATCTTTATATTTATTTAGTTTAATTTCAAAATAAAAAAAAATTATGCTTAATAATTTTAGTTGTTCTGTTGTTTTTTTGTTTAATATTGTTACAAATATTATATTAAAAATTAAAATAATATTATTTAATTATAACCGATTCAACCACGGTTCAACCTCGGTTGGACCATTGAACCTCGAACCGCTGCCTTCACCGGTTCGATGGCCGATCTGGTTTTGTAAACCTTGCTTCTAATTATAATGAATATTCAGGTAGCCTATAATTAATTACAGTAATTAATAAGGGTAACATTGGCAATTAATATTTAATAAGTGTGAAAATTGTTGTATGTTTCTTATATTTTGGACTAAAAAATAAACCCATTTGCTTCTTATATTGTGGACTGGAGGGAGTATTTATTTTCTTTATTTTTTTCCAAACTCATTGTAAATATTTCAAAACTTGTTTAATTAATTGTAACAAAGTTATTTTTTAAAAAATTATGTCTGTTTATTCCAAAATGAATGTTTCATGACAAAAAGACGACATTTCATTAAGGTAATAAAAGTAATTACATATGACATACAACAAAGACTGGGACAATCTAAAACCACCATGTTTAGATTATAATTACATAAATGACCAACAAAAAGTGCCCCAAACCAAGCGAAACTATTGGACATACATGAATGTGGGAAATACAAACCAGACTTACATTTTTTAAAAGCCATAAAGATAGGTTGTAGGCAAATTGTGTTTGAATTTGGAAGTTGACACTGCCAATATCCAAACTCAAACACATTGCACAACAAAATACATAAACCTATAACCACGCATTTACTTACACCTTACAATAAAACAAACTACTTATATAAGGATCTCCACCAATGACTATACAACAGCAGCAGGATGAAGAACATCCACCACAAAAAGGTGATGCATACATAATCTGAGTCAGGGCTTCTCAAGCTTGACAGAAACCATGACATAATGTGGAACCTCATAATTCTCCAAACCAATAACAGTGTTCTCGGTGCCACTAACAGAGCATTCATTGAGTTGCAGCAAACTCGACATCTAATTTTCTCTTTGCAGGAGGGGCCCTATATGCAGAAGTCCACTGATTATAAAAAACAACCCGAGTATCTCCCAATGAAACACATTTGCCATAATATCAGCACTTGATTGCTAAGGTAACAAAGACAAAAACATATAATCAGTAACAAAGGTAAAAATAGTCCGGACAAAGAACATTACAAAAAAAACTGGTTACCGAAATATCATCCTTCAAATCCGCAATTTCAGTGTCCACCTTTGAAAAGGGAGGCACGAATACAGCCTTCATATAAGAAATTAAAAACATATGGAAAATGTTAACAATTGAATAATAATAAGATTTGAAAATAAGGAAACCATAAATAAGGAAACCATAAATAATGTTACTACCAAATCATTATTTAATGGGGATAAAACCATACCTTTATAGGTGTTGTTTTTGCACCCACAAGATCAAACATCGAAATAATAGTTTTATCATAACAAAGCCTCTTAACTAGGAAAGTGCCTTCGAATTGAAAAGCCTGCTCAAGCTTTGTCTCCACCTTAAACAACATCCTCTTGCCAATAAGACTGTGAAGCAGCTGCGGGTAACCAATTCCAGAATCATCCTGAATTAATAAAATTTATTAGAATGAATAAATGGATGGATAGACAGGATATACAGAAGAATTAATACAAAGAGACCAAACAATAGTCCACTACAAAAAAAATGTCATTTAGCGACCGAAAATAGTGACCGAATTTTTAGGTTCCTTTTTGCGACCGAAATAGAGACCGATTGTAGGATCTACATGAAACACTGGTTAGAGTTGATTCTGCGACCGAAATAGCGACCAAAATAGAGCGTAGCAGAGATATCGGTCGCTACTTCGATCGCTAAACAAAGGAAAGTAAAAGTCAGAAATTTATGAATTGTTAGCGACCGAAATGGCGACCGAATTAAATGCAACGGTCAAACTGTGTTTATATTAGCGGCCGATTTATAAATCCGTCGCTAAATTTATGAATTCACACTTTAAACTTTATTTATATTTGCGACCGATATTAATTCGGTCGCTAAATGGCGCGTTGAAAAAATAAAATTGCACGTGTTAGCGACCGAAATTTAATTCGGTCGCTAAAATTATAAATTCAAATTAAAACTAACCATATTAGCGACCGAATTAGCGACCGAATTAATTCGGTCGCTAAAACTGAAATCCCTAAATTCGACAGAACCTCCTTCTTCCTCATTTTTTCCGTCGTTTTCTCTCTCCCACCCACTGTTTCTCTCTTCTACGGCGCGCGCTCCGGCCACCTCAACACCCCAAGACACCTCCGGTCGTCACCACCGTCATCTCCCCTCTGCTCAGGTAAGAACTCCTCTACTCCATCTCTCTGTCTCATTGTCTCACTATGTCATTGTCTATCATTTCCCCCCTCATTTCAGGGCTCATTCTGGTCACATTGCTCACACCACCACCACCACAACGCCCTCCCTCACACTGACCGAGGTAATTGCTTCTCTCGTTGTCTTTCTCTACATTGTTGTTTCTGTTGTGTGTTGTGTGTACATTGGTGTTGTGTGTGTGTTTGTTGTGTTGTGTGTGTGTGTGTGTGTTGTGAGTGTGTGTTTGTTGTGTGTTCTGTGTACTAAAGTTTGTGTGTTCAATTGGATTGTAATCATAGGGTAGGTGTGTCTCACCGTGTTTGATGTGTGTGTTTGATGTGTATTGTGCATTTGGGGTGCTCTGTGTGTGTGTCTGTTTGGGATGTTTGTGTGTGTGTGTGTGCAGAGATGTGTGTTTAGTGTATGTGTGTGTTTGTTTGGGATGTTTGTGTGTGTGTGTGCAGAGATGTGTGTTTAGTGTATGTGTGTGTGTCTGTTTGGGATGTTTGTGTGTGTGTGTGTGTGTGCAGAGATGTGTGTTTAGTGCATGTGTGTGTGTTTAGTGTATGTGTGTGAGTTTAGGGATGTGTGTTTTTGTGACTCATCATTTTCATTTTTTCATCCAACACATTTCTCTCTTTTCTCTTAGTTTCTCAAGGTGTCTTGATTTCTTACTCAAGGATCATCACTTAGAGGTAATTTTCCTCCAACCTTTCTTCATTACAATTGATGTTGAGTTGATTAGCTTCATGCTTGTTCTTAATTTTGTTCAAAAAGAATTAAGCTTGAAAATGGTAGAAAAATCATAACTCTTTGTACCCATTGATTTAAGTCTTGAAACTTAATATTGGTGCTTCTATAATCATACTCTTCATGCTTGCCAAATGATTTGATGAACAAAAATTTCTCCCCTATTTTCCCCCACTTGGCCGAACCATACCCTTTTATTTTACTCTTGGATTTCAAAAATTTGTAACTCTTTGCATAAAGGGAAACAAATCTCCAAATTTGATATCTGTGCTTGTCTAGTGATCAATGATCATCCTTCCTTTCTCTTCATGTTTTTCATTCAAATCACTAAGTTGCTACAACTTTCCATATTCCTTGATTTTTATGATTTAAATTCTAGAAAATCATAGAAATGGAATTTGTGAGTTATGACAATTTTTCCCTACTAACTAAGACCCTAACATCTTGTCTATCTAGGATGGACTATTAGATCATATAATTAATATAGTTAATTAGTGGTTAGTTACAAATCAGTTGCTTTATCTTACATATAATATAAGTCACTTTTATATATGACTTGATGTAATAAACTTTCTCATTCAATCAATTACACCTTTCAGTTTTATCTCTATTATTTTCTATTTTAATGGGCACTGTCATGTTTACTAACATGAACATTGAACAACATGGAAAATCTTCTCTTTGATAGAAAGAAATTCTAGCATTATCCACATTTTTTTATGGTACTGGATATGTAATATATTGATTCGATTTGTGTAAACAGTTAGGCCCGATTTAAGGATAATTTTTTTAAAAAAAAAGTCGAAATCAAAATAAATTGACCTTCAGCTCTCCAATCTTATTATTTTTTATGCTTCATTGATTATTTTTTCGTGAGCACATGCTTTAACACTAGATATTCATGAGATAAATTATTTAGGTATAACAATTTAACATAATAGAATAGTGATTTGAGTTGAAATGAATAATTTCATTTATGCACGATAGGTCCTTGTTGTCATATTCTTCTACCGGCTCCTCCACTTATCCTTGCTCAGTTGTGTTTTCTCTCTCAGGTCAGTTCTCTGAACACTCAGTGTAATGTATTATGTGAATTATCGTCTTGTTTGGTAGTGGAGAGCTGAGCTCAATAGGATGTGATCTTGTCTGATTGTATGCTGATAATTAATTTAATGTTTATGCATGTGTTTGTCAATATGTGTTGTTTGTTAGTGGAGAGCGGAGCTCAATAGGATGTGATCTTGTCTGATTGTATGCTGATAATTTAATGTTTATGCATGTGTTTGTCAATATGTGTTGTTTGTTAGTGGAGAGCGGAGCTCAATAGGATGTGATCCTGTCCGAAAGGCGGGCTGCTGATTGTGTGCTGATAATTTAGAAATTATGCATGTGTTTGACAATTAACTGCTACTTGTTAGTGGAGAGCGGAGCTCAATAGGATGTTTGCTACAATATTTAATCTAAGTTTGTATTGATTTACGCTGCAATTTATATAAACTCAATTTTACTTGTTTTTAAAATTAAAGTATCGTTAATTTCTTGTTTACTTGTTTTTAAAATTTAATTATAACATTTATTAATGCTCTAATTTTGCTGCAGCTTTCTGCCCGCGAAGGGCCCTTTTGATTCGATATCGAAGATCCTGCGACGCAAGTTTGATGGTCCATGGCCTACATGGAAGGCCATCCCACTGGGCCATAGGGATCAGTTGTTTCTAGAGTTTAAGGTAACAGTTTATTAAGTTTTTTAAATTAAATTTACATTATATATATGTACACACGAATTTCCTAACAACTGTAAGTTGCAGAAAGAGTATAGGTGGGACTTAGCTTTAGAGGCTCTCGTCAGGGACATATTTGAGCATAAAGGCTCACTGGTTATGAAGAATCTGATGAACAAGCTGAGGAAGGGGCAGAATAAGGGGAGGTGGATGGATCCTGAGATCAAAAGGCTGCTGGACCAGTACTGGGCTACTGAGAAGTTCCAGGAGATCCAGGCCACAGCTCGGCGTAATCGAGCTTCTGATGGTGGCGCATGTGCTTGGACCGGTGGGTCTAAATCAGCCGCCGCCCACTACGACGAGCTGGTAATATATTAAACTTTTGACTTAATATACTATTTAATTAATTAGTTTTCATTTTTAATTATTCTTATGAATTTAATATTATATTATTCTGTGCAGAAAGCACGTAAAACAAATGGGCCCCTTCTGCTATGGAGTTGGTGGAGAGGACGAAGAAGTTGAAGTCGGGGACATGGGTCAACGACAAGGCCCGTAACTATGCTGTAAGCAAAAAAATAATTTAGTGTTTACTTGTAATTTATTATAAATGATTTGTTAATATTGGATATAATTATTTTAACTAAATCTATTCAACTATACTTTGTAGGAGGGCTTCAACGAGAAGAAGGACGATGCCATATCACGTGCCTCACAGTCACAAGATGAGGCTTTGACTGGTGATGGCTGCTCTCCTGTCTCCGTCGACGATAATGCCATTTATTTGGAGGTCGTCGGGGGCAGGAACAAGAAGGGGCACGTGTATGGCCTCGGACACCTGGGAGCCGAGTTCATCGCTTCATCGTCCGGCACGCCTGCTCCTTGTTGCGCCGATACCGTCCCTCAGGAGCAGTTCCACCAAATGCAGGACACCATCACGCAGCTGAACGCGGAGCTTCGGGAGAAGAGCGAGAGAGAGCAGCAGATGGCGAACCAGATTGCACAGTTGACTCGGGCACACCAAAGAAGATGCGGCGAGCATCGAGCAGGCCGGACATCTGCGGCTGGTGTTGGAGCAGATGAGGATCCAGACTCCGCTTGCTCAGATGATGCTCTGACGGTTGTGCGCCTCTGCCGCTCCCGCCCCGCCGCCGCCACTCGATGTCAGCTACTGTAGAGGACGATCAGCTAGCAGACGTCGGTGGTACGGACGCTGAGGATGATTGGATTCCTCCATCTCCCCCTCATCATGACTGATTTTTCTCTCCATATTTTTGACTTTAAACGATTCTTGTACGACATTTTGGATTATTCTTTTTATATATATTTATTATTTTTATGATTGTATATTTCATAAGTTATTTGGTGTGTTTTATTAGTAATTTTTTTAACGTTTAAAGAAAATCAGAAAAAAAATTTATTATAAAAATTAAAATTAAAAAAAATTTAATAATAACCAGTTTAGCGACCGAATTAGAAACCAATAATTCGGTCGCTAAACTTTATTTAAGATTTACAGATGATGTATAGCGACCGAAAATCCGTCGCTAATATAGGTTAACAGTAACCAAAATTAGAGACAGAATGAGCAACCGATTATCGGTCGCTAAAAATGGTTACCCAAAAAATGCGACCAACCTAATAGCGACCGATTATTATTATATAGCGACCGAATTTACGGTCGCTAAACAATTTTTTTTTTGTAGTGGTCTATTATAGTCAAAAAATATAAATAATGATAATGAATATATGATTGAATGTGTAATTTGAATATGTCAATATGTCAATAGTATAGTATATAATTCCAAAAAAATAAACTGTACATCTATATAATACCTCAAAATGCTGACCAAGAAGATCCTCACAACTCTTTTGAATCAATATATTCACATCACGATCAAACAGGATAAGAACACAAGTCCCACCTGCATCAGCAACTTCCACCTTCACCTTATACCTATATTTAAGTAGTGTGTGTGATCAGTCTAAGCAGCAAAAAGAAAGACAATAATCGATAAATTTTTAGAATCAAACAAATGAAATTAGTATTTATACCTTGGGTAAACATAGAGAACAGGAATACGACAAGCCTCACAATAATTAACTCCAGCCTGAGAAGTCACAGGCCTGTTACATTTATTACAGGCCAAATAGAACCAAGACCCATCATTGACAAGGTCAACAATCTCCCCAAGAACAACAAACAAACCGTCCTGAAATAACAGGATAACAATAATCATATCATCAACATTCCATTAATCATCAAATAAGTTTTAAAAAGGCAATTTAATCACTAAAATCATATCATATAAATAAATAAAATAAATAAAATACAAATACAAATAAAACGCCAACAACCTCACTAATACTTGTCAGTTGTGAAACAGTCTTCTTAGGATTATTTTTCATGAAATCAGCCTCACGTCCCTGTCTTGAACTGTCAAGGACCAGTGATAAGCCTCTGGCTTATCTAGTTTTATGACTAGATGAACTAGGGTTTATGTGCCAATTTATTCGAGTTCAATCTCGTTTTCGCCCAAAGTTGCCTTGTTTTGTTCCTAAGTTGGACTTTGACTCGTTTTGCGTCTTTTTAGTAGTTTTTAGTCTATTTTGAGTAGAATTACGCTTTTTGTGTCTTTTTAGTGTTTCAGGTTAGAAGTGAAGCTCCGTGAATCAAGGATGAAATGCTCAAGATCAACCATGATGAGTCTGGATGAAGATGGAGTTTTAAAAGTGAAGAATATGAGCCAGACAGAGCCCATCACGGCCTGGCCGTGATGACCATCACGCCATGATCAAGCAGAGCGGAAGGGGCAAAGGTCGAGAATCATGTCACGCCTAGCCGTGACACCTCTCACTACCGTGACAGAGCAGATGGTGGAGAGACGAAGCTATCACGGCATGGCCGTGACACACATCACTACCGTGACAAAGCCAGGCGAACTGATCACGGCCTAGCCGTGATGAGGCTCACGGCCGTGATGTTCAAGATTTGAAAGCGCCCAATCCGTAATGCGTCACGGCCGGCCGTGATGACCATCACGGCCGTGACGCGTGGCCTCCTTATAAATAGAGCAGATCGTAATGCAAAAAAAGAGGACTTTTTGGATCAGAATTTTCAGAGACCTTTTGTAATCCTTATTCTGGGGCTGCGTCTCCCTCTTCTCTTCTCTTAATTCTTAGTCTTAGGATGAGTTCCGATTGCTTGTCTATGAGCATGAGGAACTAATCCCCGTCGTCCGAGGGAACGATGAAGCCACCCATGGCAGTGTAGATTCTATATGATGTATGTCTTTCTCCTCTAATTCAATTCACGTTTTCTAATTCTGATTTGATTGTGTTAATCATATGTGTTGCGTGATTGACTTGTTAACGTGATGAGGCTTAGTCAGCGATTCGCGTTTAGAACTTGAATTAGGATCATCGATCGAATATTGCACGAGTGAGTAGGAGATCGGTGCAACCTTATAGGGAACAAGAATTAACAGAATTCGAGATTAGGATTATGAGACCTAGTAAGTAATTAATCCAATCGTCGAATACGTCCTAATGAGCACGAGAGTGGATTTAGGAGAATTTAGGGGTCCCGGTTGACATTGTAATTGAACTTAGGGAGGAATTCATCATCACTTGGGTGTACATATTGGGTAGGTGGATTTGTGACCTTGGACATTTTAGTTTTCTGATTTTTAGTTAATTATTTATTTAGACTAGTTAATTGAATTTAGATATTAATCTCTCTCCCTCAACCACTTTTCTGTAACTTGACCGAACGTATCTGACTTCCCGCGGATTAGTCGAATTGGCATCCCAATCCTTGAGTTCGACCTCGGTAATTACTTACCGTGTTATTTTTATTACTTGCGACGACCCGGTACACTTGCCGGAGTCCACAACAAGTTTTTGGCGCCGTTGCCGGGGATTGGCACAACCAATTTTTCTGATTTTAGGGAAGTTTGATTATTTGGTTAAGTTATTTTTGTTCTTATTTTTTAATTTTATTTTTATTATTTTATTTTTATTTTCTACTATCTCTCTACTTCTTTGATTCCACTTGGTCTTGCCTTGTTTTGTATGCGAGGTACACGAAGGAATGCTTCCGGGTTGCGAATATTGTGATGGGAACCATGACACTTGGAGTTGTCCGTTCTACTTCCCTCAAGTATATGTGGAACCATGGCATAATGACAGCGTGCCCCAGAACAACTATCAGAGTCAGAATCAGTATTGGGGTGATATGAGTAGAGACCATCCGGATTTTGCTTGGAGTAATGCTGACGATGGTCTGGCCTGGCAACCACAACCTCAACAAAATTGGCAACAGCAACCTCAACAGAATTGGCAACCCCAACCTTGGGAGTTGGCTCTTGAGAAGTTGAGTGCGACACTTGAGAAAGTGTCAATCAATACAAACGCAGCCATTGATAGGATGGCCACATCATTTGAGAAGGCGAATGCGGCATTAGAGATGAAGATTGCCCAACTCGCAAGGCAAATAAATGAGCATCCCCCAGAGACTTTCCCAGTTGATACCGAGAACGACCCTAAAAACCAATGCAATGCCACAACAACTAGAAGCAGTGGGGTGTTGGGATATGACTGGGATGTAACTAGTTCTCAGGGAGTTGAGGAGGAACTGCCACATGTTGAGGAAGAACAACCGGAGGAAGAGAAATTGACAAGCAACAAGGCCCCGGAACAACCACATGACAAGGAAGAGCAACCAGAGGAAGAGGAGTTGGCAAGGGACAAGGCACCGGAGCAAGGGGTAGAGAACAAAATGCAAATAAGGTGGGAGAGGAGTTCACCATGCTTGCCAAGCAACCTGATTTTGATGCGTTAAATAAATATGTTGGCTTGCATGCATGTGTGGACACCGGTAAGATAGACCCTCCCACTTGTCTGGCACACTTCCTCGTGAAGACACCATTTGACCTCAGAGGAAGTGAATTCATAATTGAAGAGGTCAATGGAGTATTCACACTCGGGCTTGGTGGAATTATGGATAGAGTTGTATTGCTCCTACAAGGGCCACTTCACAAACCATTTGATCCGGGTGGAGAATCTCACATAATGAGCATCTCTTGGCCTCTGTACCACAGACTATGGGATCCATGTGGATGCTTCTTAATAAGTCAAGTTCGGGACGTTAAACAAGCGCTTCTTGGGAGGCAACCCAAGCTAGGTGTCCCTCTCTTCTCCTAACTTTTGTTTTGTTTTTGTTTTTGTTTTTGTTTTTGTTTTTGTTTGTCACTCTTGAATAATTTGAGAAGATCAAGAGTTTTTGTATGAAATGTCGTGTCGGCAAGCTTGTTGGATGTTAATTGAATTTAGCATAGATTAATTGCATGAATTATTTGACCATTGATGATTTCCCCCTAGGCTCTGAAAATAGAAAAGTTTAACCCCACTTAAAAATTGAAAACTAAACTTTGAGAATTTTATTGTGATTACTTGATTTATGATAAGTTTGGGGTGAGGGGGTGCACACACTAGGAATCGTATCTCGGTCAAACAATTTGCAAAATGTCCAGGTGAGGATTTGAGCCTCCAACTCTGTTTTTGAATGTGTGAATCACTGTTAAGTTGCACTTTCCCGAATTTGCTTGAATCTCTATATGGTTTGCATGTTTATGTGTTGCATCAAATGATTTAGGCAATTTTCTTTGAATTAACTTCTTGGCCTAAAAAGGACCATCCCTAATGCATGTTCCCTAGTTAGCCAAATTGAGCCCAATTGACCTATTGTTTCTTGATGACCCTACATTACGAGCCAAATCTGAAAAACCATGTTAACCCAATCTTAGGATTAGGAGAGCATGGAAATGAGCAAGAGAAAGGTTGTGAGAAACTAAGTTTGGGGTGGCTACGAGGTGGTATGTCATTTTGGGGTGAGAAAAAGAAAAATAAAGGTTGAAACCCAAGGCAATAAAAAAAAAAGGGAAAATATATTCAAAATAAATTGCCAAAAGAAAAGGGGCAAATTCAGAGATTAGCAAGGAAAAAGGTTGTAGTCACCCGAGACAAAAAGAAAAATGAAAAAAGGAATTTGAGTGGAATACGTGTAAAAAGGCTCATGCTCTCTTAGTTCCTAGGGACTTAAGCCTAAATATCCTTCATTATCCTACCCTGAGCCAGGCCCCATTACAACCTTTAAAAGACCTTCTGATGTTGCATACATGTTTTCGTGGGAACTACTATTGAGATGAAAATCAAATTCATGGAAGTGCTCTTGATAAGTGAAATTGAGTGAAAAAGTTGAAAGCCTTGACGAATTGAGCGAATGAGTGAAATTTTACATACCCTTGTGAGGAAGGCAATTGTTTGAAATAGGTGATCTTCCTTTGTGTGTATCTTTGAGCCTCAACTTAGAGTAATGATGGCATGAATAATAAATTCTCAACTGTTTAAAGTAGATGAATGTGGGGATTACATTAATGTAGGGGGGAGATCATTGAAGAAAAACTGTTTTGATTGCATGAAATTTGTGCGAAATCGATTGATTCCTTTAGGCTTGCCAAGTCTTGAGTCGTTTTTGAGTTTTAAGCTTGCTTGGGGACAAGCAAGGTTTAAGTTTGGGGTATTTTGATAAGCCTCTGGCTTATCTAGTTTTATGACTAGATGAACTAGGGTTTATGTGCCAATTTATTCGAGTTCAATCTCGTTTTCGCCCAAAGTTGCCTTGTTTTGTTCCTAAGTTGGACTTTGACTCGTTTTGCGTCTTTTTAGTAGTTTTTAGTCTATTTTGAGTAGAATTACGCTTTTTGTGTCTTTTTAGTGTTTCAGGTTAGAAGTGAAGCTCCGTGAATCAAGGATGAAATGCTCAAGATCAACCATGATGAGTCTGGATGAAGATTGAGTTTTAAAAGTGAAGAATATGAGCCAGACAGAGCCCATCACGGCCTGGCCGTGATGACCATCACGGCCATGATCAAGCAGAGCAGAAGGGGCAAAGGTCAGAATCTAGGCCGTGACACCTCTCACGGCCGTGACAGAACAGATGGTGGAGACAGAAGCTATCACGGCATGGCCGTGACACACATCACGGCCGTGACAGGCCAGGCAGAATTGATCACGGCCTAGCCGTGATGAGGCTCACGGCCGTGATGTTCAAGATTTGAAAGCGCGCCCAATCCAGAATGCGTCACGGCCTGGCCGTGATGACCATCACGGCCGTGACGCGTGGCCTCCTTATAAATAGAGCAGATCAGAACAGAAAAAGAGAACTTTTTGGATCAGAATTTTCAGAGACCTTTTGTAATCCTTATTCTGGGGCTGCGTCTCCCTCTTCTCTTCTCTTAATTCTTAGTATTAGGATGAGTTCCGATTGCTTGTCTATGAGCATGAGGAACTAATCCCCGTCGTCCGAGGGAACGATGAAGCCACCCATGGCAGTGTAGATTCTATATGATGTATGTCTTTCTCCTCTAATTCAATTCACGTTTTCTAATTCTGATTTGATTGTGTTAATCATATGTGTTGCGTGATTGACTTGTTAACGTGATGAGGCTTAGTCAGCGATTCGCGTTTAGAACTTGAATTAGGATCATCGATCGAATATTGCACGAGAGTGAGTAGGAGATCGGTGCAACCTTATAGGGAACAAGAATTAACAGAATTCGAGATTAGGATTATGAGACCTAGTAAGTAATTAATCCAATCGTCGAATACGTCCTAATGAGCACGAGAGTGGATTTAGGAGAATTTAGGGGTCCCGGTTGACATTGTAATTGAACTTAGGGAGG
This sequence comes from Sophora flavescens, assembly GCA_030762895.1. Taxonomy (NCBI): domain Eukaryota; kingdom Viridiplantae; phylum Streptophyta; class Magnoliopsida; order Fabales; family Fabaceae; genus Sophora; species Sophora flavescens. The sequence continues at coordinate 155,739,681 of CM061067.1, read as the reverse complement.
AATTCATCATCACTTGGGTGTACATATTGGGTAGGTGGATTTGTGACCTTGGACATTTTAGTTTTCTGATTTTTAGTTAATTATTTATTTAGACTAGTTAATTGAATTTAGATATTAATCTCTCTCCCTCAACCACTTTTCTGTAACTTGACCGAACGTATCTGACTTCCCGCGGATTAGTCGAATTGGCATCCCAATCCTTGAGTTCGACCTCGGTAATTACTTACCGTGTTATTTTTATTACTTGCGACGACCCGGTACACTTGCCGGAGTCCACAACAACCACAGCCAGAGGCTCAACATCTATAGCCCCGTGTTCAGCAATACTTCAGGGAAAGGAAAACAACTTAATATATTAAAACATTAATTAAATATATAAGATATAAGTTATTAACAACGAACAGAAAAATAAATACAAATAAATACATCCATACCTATTCCTAAATGCAATTGCCTCTTCAATATCTGGATTAAGTAAGAGTCGGATAGCATTCATGCTATTCTGAATCACAATCTTGCCTAAATAAACAAAATAAAAAGCAAAAAGAAATGAGTCAAGGAAGTATCACAACATAATAAAATTTTTTAACCCGGAAAAAAAAAACTACAACTTACAAACTAAAATAGCAAAAGAAACAATCCATGCGTCTAAAAACCTTCACCCTTGCAAGCTGGAGAATCACTACAACCTGTACATTTTCACCCCCAGCAAGTGAATCCCTGAGCAAGTCTACATAATCTCCAAATAAAGCACACTCCAGAGGGCCACTGTAACAAACAGATAGACAAATCAACACAATAACATTCACATAAATAAATCATAACAAACATTGTTTACCAAGCTACCAACAAATATATTATCTAAGTAAGAAGACCTTGGGTCAATCAACTCAATTACAACCATGCTAGTTGTCTTCCCATCCTTGGTATATTGTCTCTCGAGATAAACACAAGGCAAATGACCGATCACATTTGCAAATATTGAAGAGTATTAAACCAACAAAAAAGGGAATCCTTAATATCCTTAATAAGAAACAAACAAAAGATAAGATAAGGTTGACAACAGTTATTGAAATTACCAAGCAGGTACTCATAATTGTCACCATAGTTGACAATCTCATTAAAAGGCACACATCTAAGTCCATATCTCGGAATATAGGGGCAATCTTTTCTGTACAGTAGTTTTGAACAGAAAAATCAGTTTAAATTCATGTGAAGACGCACGGTAACCACCACTATTTGCCACAACATTGAAATAAGCAATCTTTTTGTAACAACATCCCTCTTCAAGTAAAGAGCTGAACTTGTTTAATAGGGGTTTCTTGACAGTGTCTTGGATCTTACCACCCTTAAAAATAAAAGGAAATAAAACATAGACAATCAGTTCCATATTAGAAAAGTAAAATCTACCACAGAACATAATAGAATAGAATATAGAATAGAATTATAAAGACACAACAAAGAAGGAAATATAGATGACTACATTCTCATCAACCAACAACATCTCCAAAGAGCTAATCTGCGAAGGGTTGTTAAAAATAGGGACAGTCCAGAGGCGGACAACCCTAATAACTGTTGAAGGTTTGGCAAGTGCACCAAATCGTACAAGTAATAATAATGAGAGTAGAGTATCGTCCCTCGAGGATTGAGATTCAAGTAACAATGACAACTAAGCAATCGATATTTGAACGGATAAAACTCATAGTTCCTGCATTTAACTGAGATGTTGAATTAAGTGTTGTTACAAAGGTAATCGAAATAGGTTTTCTGTTATCACACAATCAATACAATGGAAAACAAATGAACAATTAAGAGGAATCAAATATTTAAGACGGTTAGGAATCGGAATCACTCAATCTTCACTTGATGTAGCTCACAGAACCCTAATATTCAATTCAATTCATTTAATTGACATTCAAGCCACTGATTTAGATCTATCCCTAATTCCTTAGGTGATAATCCTTTGTTACAAATTATGAACCCTAATTCCTTAGGTGAATCAGAATTAGCACAAGCAATTGGCACAAAGCTTACAAGGAATACACTGCATTGAAGTTCTATTCCTAGAATCAACCTCACAGTGGTAATCTAATTCAGTTCTAGCATGAACACACATTTTCCAATTATGCATTCATTCATATGATCAATTTCATGAATGGCCAATTCAGGAAAAGCATTAAGCATTGAAAAGATTACTCAAATTGAATGAATCTGAATTGAGATCAGAGTTGGAACGAACTTACATCAAGGTCTGATTGAACTCATCCTATCCTAACCTATGGAATTTAGAAACTCATATCTACGAGATGAAATCTAGAAGAAATAGAAAAGATCTGAGGTGGAGAAGCCATGGATTCTTCAATCCTCTCTTCCGAAAGCTCTTGAACTCCCTGGTTTCTGCACCTCTCCGAGAACACAGAGTAGAATCAGAGTAAAAATGACCAAAAGTCCCCCTTCGAATCTGTTCAAACCGTATTTATACTGGTTCTGCTCGTCTGCCTTCGCTGGGCGCCCCTAGCCTGCGCTGGGCGCCCAAACATCTTCTGCTCCTGAAGCACTAGCGCTGGGCGCTATTTCCTAGAGCTGGGCGCTAGCCCATGCTCCCTGGCGCTGGGCGCCCATTCCCTTCATCATTCTAGCGCTGGGCGCTGGCCCTTTCACATGCCAGCGCTGGGCGCTGGCCCATGCATTGCAGGATGCAGTTTTCTTCCGTTTCTGTCCGTGCTGAGCGTCCAATTCCAAGGCTGAGCGCTGAGCTACTATTCCTGCACATTTTCAACCTCTTTTAAGTATATTTTCAATATAAATTGAAATCTAAGTATCAAACTCTATTCAAATGAATGTGTACATTTTCTTATCACTTTTCCTATGATTTCCAAGATTATTTATGAATTCTTTCCTAATTACACTTCCAAACTAACATATTTTACACATTCATCACAACCCCAAACTTAGAAATTTTGCTTGTCCTCAAGCAAACAATTAAATTCAAAACAGGGGTGAATGAGATAGATTTTCATGGTCAATTCTCTTGTGGAGCAAATTACTCATGCAAGACTTCAATTCCTTGACACTTTTGCAAAATAGACAAGCATCACACAATCATTCATAAATTCCAATTGATCACAAGTTTCATGCTTTAGAACAATCAAACATAGTACAAAATTAGCTCCATTGAATGCACAAAATATTCTCTTGCAACCTCTCTATTTAAAATGTTTCCCACATCCTCACTTGGTCATGTTTGCTCTCAATTCCAATCATCATGCATTCCCCAATCCTAATCTTGATAAGATGCTAGGAACATACATCACAAATGTCAATGCAACACATATCATGAGGTCTTTTATTTGGATGTAATGGGGCTGAGGTACGGGTGGATGAGAATAAGGATATATATGCTATGCTACTTTGGCTTCAAGGACTATTTGGACTCTTTTGGAATTTTCACTTGCCTAGTCTACTACAAGCACATCAGCACACAATTTGTGCTATTTCCCTGTTTATTCATTTCCAACTATTTCTTTTTCTCTTTTTTTTTTGTTGCTTCTTGTTTCATTTTCTTTTCTTTCTATTTTGCCTTTTTCTCCCTTTTGTATACTCTCTTTCCTTTTCCTCTTTTTGGCTTTTTCTATTTTTCTTTTTTTCTTTTTCAGTTTTTATTTTTCATTTTTTTTTTCTAGTAGGCATCTTTAGTGGCCTACTTACCACCCCAAACTTTATTTGCTTGCTTGTCCCTAAGCAAGAGAACAACCCCAAACTTAAGTCCAAACATTCCTCTAAGCTAAACTAGTGGGACAAAATGGTTTTTTTTTTTTTGCTTTTTGGCTTGTAATGAGCTATCATACCAAGAACAATAGGCCAAGGCTCAATTGGGCTTAACAATGGTAAATGATAGGTTGGCAATTATGGCACTAAGCTTAAACAAAGAATTATTGCCTCAATCATTTATGCATATGCAAAAACATTGCAACACTGACAAGCATGCAAGGCAAGAAAAGGTGAGAACATGCAAGTGATGGACAATCACACATGAAAGAAATCAAGTCATCTGGATAATGTGCCAGAGCATTTGGGCTCAAAAGCTCACAGTTTATGGTTATGTGCAAGAGAAAATCCAGGCATTCAACATTGCATCAATCATAGCATGAAAAATTGTCACAAACAATTCACAAGAATCAATGGTTTTAATGAAATCATATGCTTAGCAAGTCTAAAATGCATCATGGTAGGAATTCCAGCCAAGCAAAAGAGTCATGCTCACAAGAGAATCTACACAAAAATCCATTCAACACAAGTTGTGCAATATATGCAAGTTTGGGCAATTTATTCCTACAACTAACTAACAAATGAAAGAGGGTAAAGAAAAATTAAGACAGAGTTTAGAGCACCCCCTTCTTCTGCACAAATGTGAAATTTTTTTTTTTTTTTTTTTTTTTTTGATGAAACAGCACTCAGCCTTCCCCTGGGCGCCCAGCTCTGGCTGCCTAGCGCCCAGCTCTAGCTGTCTGGCGCCCAGCGCTAGCTGTCCAGAAGCTGCAGAAATGTGCAGCGCTCGTCCTTCCTGCGGAGCGCCCAGCGCCACTCATCCTGGTAGTCTCTGACTTTTCCTACGCTGGGCGTCAAGCCGAGCGCCCAGCGTTATCAGTTTACCTTCAAATTCTCCCACTTCCTCTGCTGCTAATTGTTTGGCCTACTCAAATCTGTACCAAATGTCAGAACGAACTTTACACAGTAAGATGAAAGATAAGGAAAAAAAATTTCAATTAAAATCTAATCTAATCTAGTCTTGGGTTGCCTCCCAAGAAGCGCTTCTTTAACGTCACTAGCTTGACGCCGATTATTTAATGCTCAAGGTGGCTTGAATGAACAGAAAAATGGAGCATTTTTGTTGCTTTTCTTGCCACCACTGGTCACATTATTCCCACCATTAACCAATGGTGTATTGCCCTTCTTTGATGAATCATCTTCTTTTGGCCAAAGTGGTTGGAATTGAGATGACCATTGAGACTTCCTCTTCTTCTTTTTCTTTCTGTTCCCATTGCTCTTCTTTTTCTTCTCATGTTCATCCTTGCGAACTTCTTGGATTTCCTGGCTTTGCACAAATTGAACTTGAGCATGAGTAGTTGGTGAAGTTCCCATAGGCTCCTTATCAAACATGTTCACAACCATTTGTTCTTCATTCACCTTCAGTATAATCTCGCCTTTTGATACATCTATCAACGCTCACGGTAGCCAAGAAGGGTCTTCAAAAAATCAACGGAATGCTCACATCTTCCTCAATGTCCATCACAAAGAAATCCAGGGAAATATGAACTTTCCTACTTTCACAAGTAAATCCTCCACCAAACCATATGGTCTCCTAATTGATCTATCTCGCAAGTTGCAATGAGATCATGGTTGGTTCCACATCATGAAGTCCAAGCTTCTTCATCATGGATAATGGCATTAGATTAATACTTGCCCCAAGGTCGCATAGGGCTCTAGCCTTTATTACATCTCCAATGACGCAAGTAATGGTAAAGGATCCGGGATCCCTCAACTTAGGTGGAAGCTTGTGTTGGAGAATTGAGCTACAGACTTTCAGTCAAAGCCACTACCTCACTTGATTCAATCTTTCTCTTCTTTTTAAGCCATTCTCTCATGAACTTGGCATTTGATGGCATACTCTCTAATTCTTCAAAAAGGGAATATTTATATGCAATTGTTTGAAGGTATCCAAGAACCTATTAGATTGCTCTTCTTTCTTTTTCCTCTTCTTCTCGATTGGATATGGCAATTTCACATAAGAAGGAATCTCTTGCGGCTTGCCCCCTTCTTTCAAAAAGCTGACTCTTTGTCTTTCTCAAGATAGAATTTTCATCAACTAATTTCAGTTTCTTTTCCTTCCTATCATCTTGAGGTTCCTCCTTTTCTTTCCTTTTTGAACTTTCTTCTTTCTCTTCAAGATCAACTATCTCCTTTCTCAATGCAGAATTTTCAGCATTTTGACTTGAGAAATGCTTAACACCCGACTCTGCTAGCTCTCCACTTAGCAACATGATGGTTTTGCACTCCTCCTTTGGATTATTAGTGTTTTTTCCAGAAATTCCTGCACTTAATGCATTAGAAAGCTGTCCAATCTGCACTTCAAGGTTCTTTATTGATGCATCGGTATTCTTGAAGTTAGATTGGGTGACTTGAATGAATTGTGCAAGCGTGTTCTCCCACTTGTTCATCCTCTCATCGGTATCACGATGTGGTTGATTTTGAAGTAGTGGTTGTTGTGAAGGTGTATTGTCTTGTGGAGCTTCTTGTGACCAAGGAAAGTTAGGGTGCTTCTTCCAATTTTGATTATAAGAGTTGGAGTGCAAATTCTGCCCTTGTCTTGGAAAATTCCCCATGTACTTTGCTTCCTCTTGAGAACTTAGAGATGCTTCACACTTACCATTATCATGCCCTCCTCCACAAAAATCACAGCTCATGACTTGTTGTCCTTGTGTTGGTCCTAGACTCATAGCCTTTAGTTGCTTTGTGTGATTGCATCCAATTGATTTGTGATGATTTTGTTTTGAGCTAATATTGCATTTTGAGACTCAAGCTCCCATATCCCTCTCTTTGATGTGTTCCCTCTGTCATGGTTCATCGATAATCATTGGATGCCATAGTTTCAATCAACCTTAAGGCCTCTTCCGCTGTTTTGGAATTCATAGATCCTCCGACCAAGCATCCAACATAAGCTTTGTTGATGGCCTCAATCCATTACAAAAAATCTGCATTTGTTGAAGATCATCAAAGCCGTGATTGGGACACTTTCTTAGAAACTCCTTGAATCTTTCCCAAGCATCATATAAGGTTTCACCATCACGTTGCATAAAGCTTGAGATTTCACCCCTCATCTTCACAAACTTGGACGGTGGAAAATACCTTGCTAAGAACTTCTCTTCCAAATCGTCCCCAAGTTTTGATGCTTCCTTGAGGTTGAGATTGGAGCCATGCTTTAGCTCTATCTCTTAGTGAAAAAGGAAACAACCGCAGTCGTATCGCATCATCGGTGGCCCCATTGATCTTGAGAGTCTCACATATCTCTATGAAATTCGAGATATGACTATTCGGATCTTCGGCTTCACTTCCTCCAAACTGATTTTGCTGCATAATATTGAGTAAAGCCGGTTTGATCTCAAAGTTGTTCGCAGCTACCGGTGGTCTAACAATGCTTGAGTGATTCCTAGGTTGGTTGGACCACTGGAATACTCTCCCAATGTTCTCCGGTTCCTTTCCACATTTCCAGCCATGATCACCTCTTGTTGGACCTGAGATGAAGAAGGATTTTCTTTTTCCAAATTTTTATTTCTCTGTTTTTGCTCTCTTGTTTTCTTGCGATTCTTCTTTGTTTGTTTTCTCAATTTCTGGATCAAATAACAGCTCGCTTGTTGCTTTACCTCGCATACACTGCACAAGATTCTCAAGAGAATTTCAGAGCATGCACTAATTCAAAATTTTTGCAGAGAAACAGAAAATTAATCAACAGAAAAATAATGTTCAAATTAACAAATGCTTTTGTTTTTGTTGCTATTGATCAACAATCCCCTAAGAATCGGCGCCAAAAACTTGTTGAAGGTTTGGCAAGTGCACCAAATCGTACAAGTAATAATAATGAGAGTAGAGTATCGTCCCTCGAGGATTGAGATTCAAGTAACAATGACAACTAAGCAATCGATATTTGAACGGATAAAACTCATAGTTCCTGCATTTAACTGAGATGTTGAATTAAGTGTTGTTACAAAGGTAATCGAAATAGGTTTTCTGTTATCACACAATCAATACAATGGAAAACAAATGAACAATTAAGAGGAATCAAATATTTAAGACGGTTAGGAATCGGAATCACTCAATCTTCACTTGATGTAGCTCACAGAACCCTAATATTCAATTCAATTCATTTAATTGACATTCAAGCCACTGATTTAGATCTATCCCTAATTCCTTAGGTGATAATCCTTTGTTACAAATTATGAACCCTAATTCCTTAGGTGAATCAGAATTAGCACAAGCAATTGGCACAAAGCTTACAAGGAATACACTGCATTGAAGTTCTATTCCTAGAATCAACCTCACAGTGGTAATCTAATTCAGTTCTAGCATGAACACACATTTTCCAATTATGCATTCATTCATATGATCAATTTCATGAATGGCCAATTCAGGAAAAGCATTAAGCATTGAAAAGATTACTCAAATTGAATGAATCTGAATTGAGATCGAGTTGGAACGAACTTACATCAAGGTCCGATTGAACTCATCCTATCCTAACCTATGGAATTTAGAAACTCATATCTACGAGATGAAATCTAGAAGAAATAGAAAAGATCTCGAGGTGGAGAAGCCATGGATTCTTCAATCCTCTCTTCCGAAAGCTCTTGAACTCCCCGGTTTCTGCACCTCTCCGAGAACACAGAGTAGAATCGGAGTAAAAATGACCAAAAGTCCCCTTCGAATCTGTTCAAACCGTATTTATACTGGTTCTCGCTGCTTCCTTCGCTTGGCGCCCTAGCTCTGCGCTGGGCGCCAAACATCTTCTCGCTCCTGAAGCACTAGCGCTGGGCGCTATTTCCTAGAGCTGGGCGCTAGCCCATGCTCCCTGGCGCTGGGCGCCCATTCCCTTCATCATTCTAGCGCTGGGCGCTGGCCCTTTCACATGCCAGCGCTGGGCGCTGGCCCATGCATTGCAGGATGCAGTTTTCTTCCGTTTCTGTCCGTGCTGAGCGTCCAATTCCAAGGTTGAGCGCTGAGCTACTATTCCTGCACATTTTCAACCTCTTTTAAGTATATTTTCAATATAAATTGAAATCTAAGTATCAAACTCTATTCAAATGAATGTGTACATTTTCTTATCACTTTTCCTATGATTTCCAAGATTATTTATGAATTCTTTCCTAATTACACTTCCAAACTAACATATTTTACACATTCATCAATAACCAACCTAATTGCTTCCCTATTGGAAACAATGGAGTCAATTCGATCATAATGCAAAGCCATAAGAACAAATATTGATAGTATTGGATGATTGATAATTGAGACAAAGAGAAGGAAGGAGATAAGTATCAGTTGAGGTGATGTACCAACAAAATGAGGATCCAATTTATAGCCAGCAAGAAGCATGAATCCATAAACAAACGTGGGAGAGAAAAATCACATTTGAACTCTGAACTACAAAAAAATAACAAAAAAAAAATTGGGAGGGAAAAATCGATGAACACCTATTTTAAGTTGTAATGTCTGCTAAATCAAATCAGAAATCAGATTAGATTAGATAAGATGAACCAATAGATACACATACACAAATATCACCAAATATCAATCAAATCATCAAAGTCTACAAAAGGCTAATCAAATAAGCAGTTCAAAAGGAACAAATAAAAATCATCATTACAACCTTAACTTCGAGACCCCAAACTACCTAATCTACCTAGTAACCTAAAAAGAGTGAATTCAGATCAGATCCAACAAAACAGAAAACAACTATGAACCTCAAAACGAAACACAAAAACCAAATACGAACCACCAAAGCACAAAACAAGAAGGGATTGAACAAAATCTTCACTTCTTAATGAAAAAAACCACATACAACAATGATCCAGTAAGAATGAACCTTTATAACATAGGACAATCGTCAAATAAAAGTGAGAATTATAATTTTTTTAATAATATAATAGAAAATATATAATATATATAATAAAAAAAATATGGATAACATGGATATCTGTATCATGTAAAACACCCGAAATGAAGCTTTAATAGACACGTATGTGGTTCTCAGATGTAGCAGAAAGACAATTCAAGTCCAAAGACCTGTGTGGACAAGCGCTTCTGTCACTTGTGTGGACGAGCGCTTCTACCACTTCAGTGGACGAGCAAAATAAAATCTTGTATAGATGCGTTCTTAATTTAATATTGTTATATAACCTTTATTCGACACCTCAAGCTTTGAAAAAGCAATATTGTTACAACGCTAGCAATAACCCTAAAAAATAAACAACAAATATAATATAAATTAAACTATAAATATAAAATATATAGAATAAAATAGATGATTCCTATGGATAATCTAGGGAAAACACAACAATATATGAAAAGATATATAGCAATATAGCAATCAAAACCACCGCTCAAAATAGCCCGGTAGGGTTAACACCAGCGCTCCGTGAATCGACCAGCTACACTGCCCAATCAGCAGAGAAGACGGAAAGATGAGGTGGGATGAGAAATAGCAACAAAATGGGGGATATTATCGCAGAAGGGAGTGAGAGGAGAAGAACGCTGCAGAAACAAAGAAAGAGAAAGAAGACTGAATATAGGGAAAGAACTTTTAGAATTTGCGATGAGTGGAAGAAGATAATGAATAAGAAATATCAGAAATAATATAATAAATAATAAATAAAAAGTAGATACACCGTCTCTCTATTGAACCTGTCTAATCGCCATAAATGCTCTCTTCCGATTGAAGCTTGTAATGTAAGCTTTAAAAGATTAAATTTGAATTATTAATTTATTAGTAACCCCCAAACCACAAGCAAAACCCGAATAAAAAAATATATTTCTCCCTTAAAACATGGTTAAGCCGCCGGGCAAGCAAAGAGTAAGGACAACATCCAATGGTCATTATAAAGTTATGATACTTGTACCTGTCAGGTGGCATGTTGAAGTGGCATCTTTTAGACATGTCAGCAATTAATTGATGTTGCAAAACTTAAAAGTTAAATATACACAATGTGAAAAAAAATTATAGGGACTAAAATTAAAAGTGATCATATTTTCTCAAGGATCAAAATGTTCATTAACCCTTATTTATTGGATGGCAGAAATTTTGAAAAGTCTAATATCAATGAAATTTAAAAATTATATAAAATTTTAACTTATCTAACTAAAAATTATTGATAAGTCTGGATATGATAATGAGACGGTTGATATCCATTATTAGTAGGAAAAAAGTGTGATATAGACGCGTCAACAAATCTTCATTCATATACCATTCTCCGATTTCTCTCACACTGTCAAATTTAACCGAGGCTCAAAGTGGCATATGCTGTTGTAGGGTAGGCCACTTCTAAGTTCTAACCACCCAAGCATGAATAAGTTCACGGGAAAAATAACCCGTGAACACAAAAATTATATAGCGCAGAGGCAGAGCAGACAAAGGAATAGCAGCAAATAACTTAGCCAAGCGACAAATTCTCTCTCATGACGAGGATGACAGCTCTGGATTCTTCCCTCACTTTGCAAGTGAAGTGTGAAGGTAAGAGAGACCCGTGACCCAACAAAGTTAAACAAATCGAACAATATTTAAATACGCCAAGAGATATCTACGTGGTTTTGCTGTTACATACTTTCAAGTTTCAACCATGAATGCCTCCAAGTCAGCTCCAATTCAAATGGGACCAGACTTATAATTCAACCATTAATAATAAGGATATATAAATATGATGTCCTTAAAAAATAGTGTCTTGATATCCCCGTCAATCAAAAGCCTAAGAATATGTTTAATAATATACAGAATTATTGATCCTAGCTCCCGCCTCCCATTTTGTCTATCAAATTAGTTTGCATGTGTGAAAATCAAAGGACAATAAGAATCATTGATTATTCATACGTACCTATGAGTGTATACATACTTAAACAACTATGTTCTGGTATCGAAACTTCATTATGGTCATTGACCAAATATATTTCAAAAATCAATTTCATATCGCAACAATCAATACTGCAATCAAAGCAGCCAGAACTGCCTTTTAAACCATAATTCCTATCGATATCACAGTGCCTAAATTTGAAACGTCGCATTCTTAAGTACATGTCCACTTGTCTATATCTCAAGAAAATGAAATAACACATACTACCAAAACATTCAAATTACGGGGTCCAAGGAAAGGGAACAAATTAATATATCTATATTGTCACTCCATTTCTCTTTATATTATTTTATATTTATTTTATAATCATTGATTAAATCACTTTCATTTTAAAACAATAATAGATATATAAATGATTAAGATTTAGATGTAAAAAAGTAGTGTAATTAAAAAAATGACTACATGAATATTTTTTTATTTTTTATTTTGGTATAAAGATGGATATTTTTCTTAACCTAAGGAAGAAGTGAGAGGAGGAGCAGTTGAGAAATGGATCGGAGAATGAAGAGTCAACTTCATATCTATAAAATGAACTTTTTTTTTTTTTTGCTGTATTTTTTATTATATACTTTATAGCAATAGGATGATACAAGACCAGTTCATAAAATCGGATCAGAAATGAAGAAAATACGGTCTATTTGGTTTATCTCTTATTTCCTATTTTTATTTCTTAATTTTAAGAATAATTATAACATAAATAATTATCAAATTATCAAATTATTTTCATTTTATTTCATATTTCTAAAAATTTGTCCAACAAATATTAATAATAAATTTTTATTATGATTGAAAATAGAAAACAAAATAAAAGAAAGTATTATAAATATTTATATTGTAATTATTCTTAAAAATAAAAAATGAAATCAGAAAATACGAGACAAACCAAACGGGCCCTAAAAATGCTTAACGTTTTCAGCCTTTCATCACTTCCCATTCTTCTTCAAGTTTTGGATCTTGAAACCCTTCTAAGCAAAACCAAGAAGCAAAGCACACGATAGAACACAAAGAACCCAATCAAGAAGTACACGTTGGTCCATCTCTCTCCCTCGTGGAGCCCTCTCTCTTGTAACACGTAAGCTCCCGTGAACATGCACTGCTGATTCTCTTGATCTGTCCATATAAAACACCTTGTATCTAAGCAAGAATACTCATTGATAAGAAGTGCATCAAGAGCATATTTATACATAGACATGAAGTGCATGAAGAGCCAGTATTTCGGTAAGCTATCCTTGGAGATAAAATACCCAGAGAAGAGAAAAAAAGCTGCAAGAAGCATAGTCAAGAGTGAAGTCCCAGCAATGTAGTTTGGAGCAAGAGAACTCAAGAAGAGGACAAACGAGTTTGCCATCAGAACTATGACCCATATGACCAAAACAAAGTAAGCAAAAGAAACCCAAGAAGCACATAGACCCACTAAGAAGTAGACTGGGATAGAGTATATAACAGCAACTACTAACAAGTATGGCATGAAAACAAGTGTGTTTGCAATGAGATGAGATGATAGCCTGTAAACCCCACTTGATGTTTCTCTTAACAAGATTGGCCTTTCATTGATGAAAATGGGAAGGGTTTCAGTTGTAGAAGATAGGAGGAATGTGAGAGTGAAGGCAAAGAGACCAAACCTTTTCTCAATGCCTTTTTTATCAAACCCAATGTTGATATAAATGGTTCCTAAAACAAGACCAACAAGAAGTGCTTCTGCTGTGTTTGTCAAAAGAAGTTGCCTAGTTCTGAAAATGATCTTCCAAAACCTGCTATAAAGAGTACAGATTTCACGGATCCTAGAACTTTTATACCTGATCTCTCTGGTGCTAGTAGTAGTAGTAGTTCCATTGTGATCAGATGAAGAACTTGTAGAACTTTCTGGAGATTCAGGAAGGCTTGGTGGAGTAATAGGTTTAAGCTCATTGAGTTGGCTTAGCATTTCCATGGCATATTCCAAGGCATTGAGTTGATGAGGAACAGTGAAGCCATTTGAGTGCAAGAATGCTTGAAGTGAAGCAAGGCTTCCATGATGAACCACTGTCCCTTTTGATAGCAACAAGATCGTATCAATGCAAGAGAGGATCTTGAAGCTTGGTTGGTGAATGGAAAGAACAATAGTTCTGTGACGAGAAACACAAGTTGATTTCAGAATCTGCATGACTTTGAAGGCAGAGGTGCTGTCAAGGCCAGAAGTGGGTTCATCAAGAAGTAACACTGCAGGATCATGAAGGAGACTAAGCCCTATAGAGACCCTTCTACGTTCTCCACCTGAAAGGCCTTGAGCGAGCCTTGTGTTAGCCAAATGGGTCAGTCTCAGTTCAGAGAGAAGAGATGAAACGATGGTGGAAATATCAGAATTCTTAGGCTTGAGGAGGTGTGCGGCGAAGGTGAATGTTTCAGAAACAGTGAGCAGAGGGAGGCATGCATCGTGTTGAGGGACATATGCTGAGAGTTTTCGGAATGTGGAAGGGTTGAGAGGGGAAGAGTTGAGGGCAAGGGTGCCACTGGAGGGTAATGTTCGAGCAGAAAGAATGTCTAGAAGGGTTGATTTTCCTGCACCACTTGGACCAACGATGGCTAGGATTTGAGAAGGGTGAGCGGTGAGGGAAACATCTTTGAGAATGTAGGTAGGTGGAGTTGTTGTACAGTGTTTGAAGAGGAAGAGTGGTGCAATGATATTGGTGCTAGTGTTGGTGGAGGTTGATGATTTGGTGTAGGAGATTGTAGTGGCTGTTAGTTTGTAAGTTTTTTGAGGAGGTGGTGGCGGCGGCGGAGGTGGCGGCTGGTCTGCCATGGAGGAGGTGGCGAAGGAGAGGAGTTGGAGTGAAAATTGCGTGGGATGCAACAATGATCGTTTCCATGTGTTGGAGTATAATGTTGGAGGATGATAATAATAGAGAGAGAGACATAAAAAAGAATCAAAAGGTAGTTTGTTGGATCATATATTATTTATTTATTTATTTTTTTAGAGAAGTTGGATATATTATTGACAATAATGTTGATATATGTAAATAATTTTACAAAGTCATAAAATCCAACATTTTCTGATTATATGACCATTCATGATTGATTATTGATAGTGAAAAGACATAATAATTATATCTTAAATTATTAAGTATTTATTTAGAAAATATGAAATTTTTAAATGTATTTTCGAACATTCGTAAACAAAATAAATTATTAAGTTATTATTAAATTTTATTTTAATTATATATAATTTTGATATTTTAACTATTGTAATATGAATTAAATGATACATAAAAAGAGAATTTTTATAGAAAGAAGAGCACTTAAACATCTGTTGTATTTTATAATTATGATTCTTTTGGACATTAAAAATTGCATACAAACAAAGAAATTTGCATGCCATTTGCCATTGTTAAAGAGATAATCAAATACTCACGTCAAAAAAAAAAAAAGATAATCAAATACTAAAAATTGTTAATGATGTTTTGAAAAAAAAAATGTTAATGATGTGCAATATTATTCTGTATATTATTAAAAAAACATTCTAGAACAATGACCTCTCTTAATTTCCGTGAACCATTACAATATTAGCTATTAAGAGTTAGCATGACCGAAAACATTAAAGATGAAAATTAATTAAGAATTTTGTTTTAACACTACCATCGGTGTAATTATTCATTGCTACATTGTCAAACAAAATTTTTTTTTAGGATATTATTATATTCGATGGGTGGGAGATTAATCTTCCAAAATATGATTATATGCCTAAGTTTTTTTTGCTAAGCTATTATATGCCTAAGTAAGGAACCCCTTCCAATAATATTGTCGATACACATTAATTCATTTCATTGATCACGTGCTTTTAAAACTCCAAGCCACTTTCACTTAGATCATCACACATTCATTCTTGTCGTTAAAAAGAAGTAATGTTTAAAACATATGCTATATTTTTTTACATATAAAAATTTAGGGTGAGCGGATGGTCTTATAGTCCAAGGCAGAAAAAATTTTACATTTACCTCACCAATGAGACTAGTTGAGATTTGAACCTGTTAGATATGAGACTCTGACACTCTCATGCTCCACTAAACCAAAACATTCTTAAAATAACAACTGTAACACCCTGTTTTTCGTATGCTTCTTTATCAGTAAATACATGCTTTAATGTATTTATTTTTGATAAAATCCAGAGGATGATTTTATTTAAAATAAAATCATTTTCTTGTGTTGTTTTACTGTGTGAAGTCACGGTAAAATTTTCAGTCGAAAATTCAGACGAAAACCGGTCTGGGTTCTCACTACCGATACAAGTTTACTGAGCTAGAAACAAAATTTGTATTCGTGAACGAGAAAGTTAGTGTTTTTATGATGTTTTGTGTGGGTTGGTAAATTTTCGAATTTTGTTGTTCGGAAATAAAATATAATATTTTATCCGGACGAAACCTTCAGAAAATACGATCGGATGTGCAACCGGTTACGTATTTAAGCAATTAAAGGAACCCTAAAGGATGAGAAAAGGCTTGATGGGAAGTCTCATTTAATGCCTATGACACACCTAAGGAAAGAGAAAATCCTTATGTCATCCCAAAATCCTACTTTTCAACTTTCTCTCTCCAATCACCTCACATCACATTAACTCTTAAACCTCTCTTCAAGAAACTCATCTTCTTTCTCTTCTTCCTCTCCAAAATCGTGCCCCCCTCACCTTTCCTCTATAAATATCACTCATCAACTTCACTTCATCACTTTCCTTTCTCCTACTCCATTAAAACCCTTAAGTTTTCATCTTTTTCTTAACTTCAAGCTTCCAAAGCTCTAGTTTTTCTTCTTCTTTTCACTAAGTGTTCTTCATCAAAGTTGTTCCTCTTGCTTCGGTTAATACTCTCATGTATTCTTTTCTTTTAAAAACTTCATCTTTTTCTAAAGTTTCTTCTTTATGTCATTTATGAGCTTTTATCTTCAAAAATCTCTCAAAAATGGTAGAAAACTCCTTTTGAGTTGAAACCAATTTCTATGGCCTTGTATTTACTTGTAGTTTAACATACTAAAAGGTTGTGTAAAACAAAGTTTTCTAACCTCTACTTTCTAATGAGGCCGAACCATACCTATGGTTTTGATGGATCTTGTTTCAACTTTTACAAGTTTGAGTTTGTATTTAAAGATTTGTTTTTCCAAAATGATCATGGACCAAGGCTCCTTTATGTTAAAGGATTCTACGTCTAAAGTGATTGGAAAGTTTAAAGATTTGTTTCCCAAAATGATCATTGACCAAGGCTCCTTTATGTTAAAGGATGCTATGTCTAAAGTGATTGGAAAGTTTAAAGATTTTTACTCTACTTTTATGTCATTTACTTTCATGCCATTTATATTTATGTCATTTACATTATGTCATTTACTTTTATGTCATTATATTTATGCCATTTACTTTATGTCATTTACTTTATGTCATTTACATTATGTCATTTACTTTTATGTCATTTATATTTATGTCATTTACATTATGTCATTTAATTTATGCCATTTATGTTTATGTCATTTATGATTCATTTACTTATGCCATTATACTTTAATTATTTATAAGCCTATATTGTTCTTACTTTATGTGCTTATGAGCTTTGTTATTTAAAATACTATGTTGCTTTCAAGATGATCATGGACTTGAGCTCCATAAGTTATTGGATGCTAAAAGGTCTAAGAGATTGGAAGAATTTAAAGATTTTTATCATAAAAACCCAAGGATGGCCGAATCTTAAAGGTTATGGCCCTAGGGTGTTTCGTTTTTCATTTTCCAAAGTGATTATGGTTTTGAGCTCCTTACTATTAATGGATGTTAAACCAAAGAGATTGGAAATTTTAAATGTTCCTAGCCTATTTTATTGGTCAAGGCCGAATCTCCATCAAGGTGTAACTTGGTGGGATTTTTGTTCAACTTTGTTTTAAGTAATCATGTTTTAAACTCTTAGCACTTGAGGATCATAAATCCCTAAGTTGCATGTGCTTTGGAAACTTCTAGCCCTAAGTTCTCGATTGAGTTCTAATCCTTGAACCTTGTGTCTTGAAACCTAGACTTGCCTCCTAACCAACCTTGAAGAACGTCCGTGAAACCGTTTATTTTCTTACATTCTCTTACCTTCTTAAGATAAGAGGGGATTTCCTAAAGATATTCAATGACTGTATGCATGTGTGTAGGTGTTTAACTGGATATTTATATGGTGATTGAGCTTACTTGATTATCTTATGTACTTGAACTGTTGTGCTATTATCTGATGTTGAACTGTACTTGTTCTAAATGATAAAATGCATATATGTGGTGAACTGCTTTCAACTGTGATATTAACATTGCACTGATGATATATACTGTTGTCGATTGAAAGTTTGCTAAGCCAGACGTGCGTCTGTGCTCAACCATAATAAGGATTAAAAACCTTAATAAGCTTTGAAGATGAAGGGATTGGTGTTCTTTTCCAAAATCTCTTTAAACTTAAAGTACTTGTTTTAAATGTTGAAATGATTTTGGTGTACTATTGTTATACAAGAGAAAAATCCTTTTCGAACTATGTGTCTTCAAGTGAAAACTTTCAAGATTATTTGGCAATATCCTATTGGGGAAAATATTTCAAAGATGAAAGAATTTCAAAGATGCTTTATAAAAAGATTTTCAAAGAAAAGGTTTTTCCTAAATATTTTAGAAACTTTCCGATAACCTGGATAAGTTATCGAGGATTTGGTTTTGAATTTGTTTTTCACTGAACGAAAAATAAGTACTTAAGAAAGAGAATCTAGTACGCGAGACGTCGCCTCTAGTATTCAGTGATGTGCACGTGATCTTGAATCAGTGTGAATTCGGGACTACGAGTCCTGGTTATGATGTTATGGACTTAGGTCCTAATCGCGCTATGTTGGACTGCGTATTCTAACCGCGTGTAATGAACATGATTAAAGGTGAAGGTTGTTTTCTACGACCACAACCCTTGACTGTGGCCACGGTCTTGGGCATTGTGATTGAGCGTTCGGGCTATGAGTCCTATGCTTCTGAGTTTTCAAGTGATGGGGAAATGATGATTTAAGTCGTTAGCTTTAAGCAGCGACAGTGAAAAGAATGAACACAAAGAAATCCTTTAAATAAAATATTTTCTCATGTGCATTTCCCCAAGCAGACGTGCTATTGATGAATATATCAGATACAAGGTGGTATCTGGGAGTCTGTCCATGTAAACCGAGTGAAGAGGCACATGTGACGTTGCCCGTCCTGAGACCTTAATGCATGAGGGTAAGGGGGCAACTGCCCGATGGGTTAGAGATTGACCAACTCTAATACTTCTCCAGTGAAAACGATGTTGAGATCTCATGAGATTAAGTTAGAGCCTGATATTGAAGTGCCATGCATATTTTCGAAAGATTGGCTGTGCGGGTTTGATGCCCTATGATATAACACTGTTATATTGTGTATATGCATGATTTAACTGCTTATATGATTCTGTGATGTATGTATCATGTATGTGGTTGTTGTGGGATATATCTTATGATGGTATCTCACTCTTACAATTATATCAGGTATCTTCGGGTTTTGCTGTAGTACCTTGGTACTCTAGTGTCGATGTTGCAGAGGAGTCTTTCTAAGTCAATTGAAGACCTAGTGTTAGTGGTTGGGAAAGTATTCCGATTGGGGGCCTCTCCAATGAATATTTGATAGAATGACCAGCTTAGGAGTATGAGTTGGGTTGTATATCTAAAGGGGTCCGTGAATGTAGTGTTATATACATTCATCTGAAGTTTAAACTTTTTCTTTCGAAAATGGAAACTTATAGAAGTGTTGTATGTCATGGTAACTTCGTTACGAACGTGACTTTACGTTTTAAATGTATGTAT
This sequence comes from Sophora flavescens, assembly GCA_030762895.1. Classification (NCBI taxonomy): domain Eukaryota; kingdom Viridiplantae; phylum Streptophyta; class Magnoliopsida; order Fabales; family Fabaceae; genus Sophora; species Sophora flavescens. The sequence continues at coordinate 155,720,188 of CM061067.1, read as the reverse complement.
GATGGATTTCAGAGTTATCCTTATAGAAGAAAATTTTATGCCCCAATTTTCTGACTTAAGAGAAAACAAGTTTTCCGAAAGCAACCAGCAAATTATCTTTTAATTTAAATTCCGCATGTGTTACGTAAGTAATGCCCTGAGGGAGGGTGTTACAAGGTGGTATCAGAGCTGGTCGAGTCTTTCGAGATCTTTGGGAAATAGGTCTGTTGTGTTGACGTTGTGTTTTCTCTGAGTTAGGTTTTATTCGGATTACTTCTTAGAAGTAATGTGTGTTGATACGCTTTTACACGTTTCATTTTCTGGTTGTGGCCTGACTGATTTGTTCGGCAGGTCAGTTATGGAACCAGCACCAGAAGGTGGACGTGGACGAGGACGTGGACGTGGTCGTGGACGTGGTCACAGAAGTGGTCCTATTGGAGGTCGTGGCAACATGAATGCGAATTATGACGGCAGGATGGACTTCGCTGCCCAAGCTTTGGCTGACGTTGCTACTGCCATAGCTCTTCAGACGGCTAATGCTGCTGCCCAACACCAACAGGAGCAACATAGGGCAGAACAAGCTGCAGAGGGAAGACATTTGGATGCTTTCCGATGTCAGAATCCATCACAATTTGATGGAGACGTGGATCCAATAAAAGATGATCTTTGGATTCAAGAGCTAGAGAAGATCTTTGAGCTGGTTCACACCCCAGAGGGAGCAAAGGTGCCTTATGCAACATTCCAACTGATTGGAGATGCTTGAATCGGTGGTGGAAGGCACTGCATAACCTGCTAGTAGCTGAGCATCAGGCGATCACTTGGGGAGTATTCCGCAACAAATTTTTGGACAAATATTTTCTCCAGAGTGCTCGGACAGAGAAGGAGCAGGAATTCCTGAGGCTGAGACAGCGGGACATGACAGTGGGGGAATATGCGGCAAGGTTTGAGTCCCTTGCCAAATATTTTCGCTTCTTCCAGAACAACCCCGATGAGGAATGGAAATGCGAAAGGTTCGAAGACGGTCTTCGCTTCGAGATCAAGGAATCTGTGATGCCATTGGAAATCCGTAATTTCCAAGCCTTAGTAGAGAAGTGTAGAAAAATGGAACTAATGAGGAAGGAAAGAGGCAATAGAGAAACTGTTGCGGGACCCACTTGTTCCAAAGACCATTATCAAGATCAGAATCAGAAAGGGAAGCAACATCGGAGGGAACCTTATTTTCGGCCACAAAGGAATGACCTGAATCAACGACAGAATCGTTCTGATAATTCTGAATCGGGAAGAGGAAGCCAACAAAACCAAAACCGAGACCAAGTTAGGAGATGTTACAAGTGTGGAGAACCAGACCACATGGTTAATGTTTGCCCACGCAAAGGAGTGAAGTGTTTCAATTGTGGAAAATTTGGACACTTCTCAAGGGATTGTAATGAACCAAGGATTGAAAAGCCTGTCAACACCTTAGGAACTGATAGACCCACGGCGAAGGGAATAGTCTACACCATGACTGGCGCTGGAGCTTCACAATCTGACGATCTTTTACAATAGAAGTAGTGTTGAAAATTTTCACAATTTGAAGGTGTTATGGAAGTGGCCTATAATTCTAAGTTGTAATAGGATTCTAAGTATAATCGCGTTTTGACGCCCTTAAGTATTTGACTCTCTAGGGTCTCCTATGTTACTAGTCTTTCCAGTGAATGTATGTTTCTTATGACTTTTGGGAATAAAAGTTTCCTTAAGAAATTTATTCCAGTTCCCTTCTCTTTTAATTGTTGTGGTCAGTTTAGACTTTGGATCCAATCTTTCTTTTCCTCGAGTTATGAATTGCCTTGTTGTTGCACGGGATGGGTATGTTTACAAAAGAAGTCTCTTGATGAAACTTAATCAAATCGCTTTTACTTTTGGTGGAAGTGATTCAGTTTGAATTCTTATCGAATCACTTTACTCTTTTAAATTGTTGACCAGGAAATTCTAGTGAAAGGAGAAACTTTTTAGATTCATGATTGTAAATGTGTACCGATCATACATTTTTACCTCCCTGAATATACTAAAGGATCTTCATACACTAGATGTTTCTGTATTCTTTTGGATCGATGAAATTCTTTTAGATACTTTCTTCTGATAGTATGATCTGGATGGTGAGAGATCCTGTTAAGTTTCTAGGTACGTAATTTCGAGGACGAAATTCTTTTTAGAGGGGTAGAGTTGTAACACCCTGTTTTTCGTATGCTTCTTTATCAGTAAATACATGCTTTAATGTATTTATTTTTGATAAAATCCAGAGGATGATTTTATTTAAAATAAAATCATTTTCTTGTGTTGTTTTACTGTGTGAAGTCACGGTAAAATTTTCAGTCGAAAATTCAGACGAAAACTGGTCTGGGTTCTCACTACCGGTACAAGTTTACTGAGCTAGAAACAAAATTTTTATTCGTGAACGAGAAAGTTAGTGTTTTTATGATGTTTTGTGTGGGTTGGTAAATTTTCGAATTTTGTTGTTCGGAAATAAAATATAATATTTTATCCGGACGAAACCTTCAAAAAATACGATCGGATGTGCAACCGGTTACGTATTTAAGCAATTAAAGGAATCCTAAAGGATGGGAAAAGGCTTGATGGGAAGTCTCATTTAATGCCTATGACACACCTAAGGAAAGAGAAAATCCTTATGTCATCCCAAAATCCTACTTTTCAACTTTCTCTCTCCAATCACCTCACATCACATTAACTCTTAAACCTCTCTTCAAGAAACTCATCTTCTTTCTCTTCTTCCTCTCCAAAACCGTGCCCCCCTCACCTTTCCTCTATAAATATCACTCATCAACTTCACTTCATCACTTTCCTTTCTCCTACTCCATTAAAACCCTTAAGTTTTCATCTTTTTCTTAACTTCAAGCTTCCAAAGCTCTAGTTTTTCTTCTTCTTTTCACTAAGTGTTCTTCATCAAAGTTGTTCCTCTTGCTTCGGTTAATACTCTCATGTATTCTTTTCTTTTAAAAACTTCATCTTTTTCTAAAGTTTCTTCTTTATGTCATTTATGAGCTTTTATCTTCAAAAATCTCTCAAAAATGGTAGAAAACTCCTTTTGAGTTGAAACCAATTTCTATGGCCTTGTATTTACTTGTAGTTTAACATACTAAAAGTTTGTGTAAAACAAAGTTTCCTAACCTCTACTTTCTAATGAGGCCGAACCATACCTATGGTTTTGATGGATCTTGTTTCAACTTTTACAAGTTTGAGTTTGTATTTAAAGATTTATTTTTCCAAAATGATCATGGACCAAGGCTCCTTTATGTTAAAGGATTCTACGTCTAAAGTGATTGGAAAGTTTAAAGATTTGTTTCCCAAAATGATCATTGACCAAGGCTCCTTTATGTTAAAGGATGCTATGTCTAAAGTGATTGGAAAGTTTAAAGATTTTTACTCTACTTTTATGTCATTTACTTTCATGCCATTTATATTTATGTCATTTACATTATGTCATTTACTTTTATGTCATTATATTTATGCCATTTACTTTATGTCATTTACTTTATGTCATTTACATTATGTCATTTACTTTTATGTCATTTATATTTATGTCATTTACATTATGTCATTTAATTTATGTCATTTATGTTTATGTCATTTATGATTCATTTACTTATGCCATTATACTTTAATTATTTATAAGCCTATGTTGTTCTTACTTTATGTGCTTATGAGCTTTGTTATTTAAAATACTATGTTGCTTTCAAGATGATCATGGACTTGAGCTCCATAAGTTATTGGATGCTAAAAGGTCTAAGAGATTGGAAGAATTTAAAGATTTTTATCATAAAAACCCAAGGATGGCCGAATCTTAAAGGTTATGGACCTAGGGTGTTTCGTTTTTCATTTTCCAAAGTGATCATGGTTTTGAGCTCCTTACTATTAATGGATGCTAAACCAAAGAGATTGGAAATTTTAAATGTTCCTAGCCTATTTTATTGGTCAAGGCCGAATCTCCATCAAGGTGTAACTTGGTGGGATTTTTGTTCAACTTTGTTTTAAGTAATCATGTTTTAAACTCTTAGCACTTGAGGATCATAAATCCCTAAGTTGCATGTGCTTTGGAAACTTCTAGCCCTAAGTTCTCGATTGAGTTCTAATCCTTGAACCTTGTGTCTTGAAACCTAGACTTGCCTCCTAACCAACCTTGAAGAACGTCCGCGAAACCGTTTATTTTCTTACATTCTCTTACCTTCTTAAGGTAAGAGGGGATTTCCTAAAGATATTCAATGACTGTATGCATGTGTGTAGGTGTTTAACTGGATATTTACATGGTGATTGAGCTTACTTGATTATCTTATGTACTTGAACTGTTGTGCTATTATCTGATGTTGAACTGTACTTGTTCTAAATGATAAAATGCATATATGTGGTGAACTGCTTTCAATTGTGATATTAACATTGCACTGATGATATATATTGTTGTTGATTGAAAGTTTGCTAAGTCAGACGTGCGTCTGTGCTCAACCATAATAAGGATTAAAAACCTTAATAAGCTTTGAAGATGAAGGGATTGGTGTTCTTTTCCAAAAGCTCTTTAAACTTAAAGTACTTGTTTTAAATGTTGAAATGATTTTGGTGTACTATTGTTATACAAGAGAAAAATCCTTTTCGAACTATGTGTCTTCAAGTGAAAACTTTCAAGATTATTTGGCAATATCCTATTGGGGAAAATATTTCAAAGATGAAAGAATTTCAAAGATGCTTTATAAAAAGATTTTCAAAGAAAAGGTTTTTCCTAAATATTTTAGAAACTTTCCGATAACCTGGATAGGTTATCGAGGATTTGGTTTTGAATTTGTTTTTCACTAAACGAAAAATAAGTACTTAAGAAAGAGAATCTAATACGCGAGATGAAGGTTGTTTTCTACGACCACAACCCTTGACTGTGGCCACGGTCTTGGGCATTGTGATTGAGCGTTCGGGCTATGAGTCCTATGCTTCTGAGTTTTCAAGTGATGGGGAAATGATGATTTAAGTCGTTAGCTTTAAGCAGCGACAGTGAAAAGAATGAACACAAAGAAATCCTTTAAATAAAATATTTTCTCATGTGCATTTCCCCAGCTGGACATGCTATTGATGAATATATCGAGATACAAGGTGGTATCTCGGGAGTCTCATCCCATGTAAACCGATTGAAGAGGCACGTGTGACGTTGCCCGGCCCCGAGACCTTAATGCATGAGGGTAAGGGGGCAATCGCCTGTGGGCTAGAGATTGACCAACTCTAATACTTCTCGAAGAAAACGATGTTGATATCTCATGAGATTAAGTTAGAGCCTGATATTGAAGTGACATGCATATTTTCGAAAAGATTGGTCTGTGCGGGTTTGATGCCCTATGATATAACACTCGTTATATTGTGTATATGCATGATTTAACTTGCTTATATGATTCTCGTGATGTATGTATCATGTATGTGGTTGTTGTGGGATATATCTTATGATGGTATCTCACTCTTACAATTATATCGGTATCTTCGGGTTTCTTTGTAGTACCTTGGTACTCTAGTGTCGATGTTGCAGAGGAGTCTTTCTAAGTCAATTGAAGACCTAGTGTTAGTGGTTGGGAAAGTATTCCGATTGGGGGCCTCTCCAATGAATATTTGATAGAATGATCAGCTTAGGAGTATGAGTTGGGTTGTATATCTAAAGGGGTCCGTGAATGTAGTGTTATATACATTCATCTGAAGTTTAAACTTTTTCTTTCGAAAATGGAAACTTATAGAAATGTTGTATGTCATGGTAACTTCGTTACGAACGTGACTTTACGTTTTAAATGTATGTATGATGGATTTCAGAGTTATCCTTATAGAAGAAAATTTTATGCCCCAATTTTATGCCTTAAGAGAAAACAAGTTTTCCGAAAGCAACCAGCAAATTATCTTTTAATTTAAATTCCACATGTGTTACGTAAGTAATGCCCTGAGGGAGGGTGTTACAACAACACAGGGAAAAATGTAATTTTGCACCCTAAAGGTGCATTTTGTCATTAAATTTTAAAGTAATGTGTTCCAATTTAGCCCTTAAAATCTAAAAAGGAGTAATTTCATCCCCTAAAGTTTATAAAATGTGAAAATGTGTCCCTCCTTTAACTTTTCTGTTAAATTTGACTGAAAATGTCCTGGGCACAAGATCCAAATTCTTCCAAAAACATCCTACCCACCATTGTAACTCATCTTTAAGGTCTCTCGTAGTCGTACGTATAATTTCCCCCCTTTTTCAGACAGGGTTTGACCTACACTCTACTCAAAAAAAAAAAAATTGTAAGGATATTTCACCTCAATACATCAAACAATTATTGGGGAAAAAAACTTGATGTCATTAATTTAATTAAATGATGATTATTGAACAGGAAATCTCTTAAAAATTTTAACTACGGGAATTGGGAGCAGATTGAAAGTTGATCACGTAGGCTTTGAGAGATGGGATGAAGATCTTTGTCTCATTTTTCTGTTATATTCTTTATCTTCCATCCATAATTTATCATTTATTAAAATAAAATCATAATTCATTAATACTTATACATATTTTTATCCTTTGATTTTTAGGAACACTGAGACATCGTTTCTTGGAACGACAGAATCTTGTCCTTCGATACCGGTGTATCCTCTTATTCACGAGCATACTATTCTGTTACAGTCACAACTCACAGGTCACAACCGATGCATATCCATTTCTTTGTCTGTTTATGTGTTCTAATATCTACGTCATGTGTGCTTTGTCACAGCTGAAGAAGTGTTCTTTATCTTTTGATGGTGAACGAAGATATTGTTTTTGGCACTTGACATCGATCAGCAGCCTCGTCCGTGACAATGCATACATTGCATCTCAACGTACAAGTGGACAACAGCTAGCTCTTTATCCTGAATAGGACAGAGTGGCCTAGCATCTATCATTTGGAATGGATGTGATATTTAAAGGGAAAAAATTATAATATATGTTACACACACATAAAATATTGCCAATCTCCACATAAAAATATATAATTATTCTTGATCTTGAAGGAACTAGTGGAGAGGATAAGGAGAGAATGGAGAGGTTAACAAACTTAAATGATTCGTATTGTTTAGCTTGGTTTTCAAATGTTCAGGTACAAGCCTTTTTATAGATGCTAGGGATGACTCTAGATCCATCTAATACAATGAACATATTTAATGCACTTAATTAAGCACATGTATCATGCTACTTTGAAACTACAAGTTCTTGAATCTTCAAGTCCTAGAAACTTCAAGTACATGAATTATCTAGATACATGCATACTAAGTAACCATGAGAAGACGCCATTGAGGATTGATCTATTTTTGCGTTCCACGACTCCATTTTGTTGTGGAGAATAAGGAACCATGAGAAGACGCCAAATGCCCTTAGCCTCACAAAACTTGCCAAACTCCTTGGAAGTGAACTCTCCTCCTCTATCGGTTCTTAGAGCTTTGATAGTAAATCCACTCTCATTTTCAACTTGAGCTTTGAACTTTTGAAATGCTCCAAATGCTTCATCCTTCCTCTTCAAAAAATAAACCCACGCCTTGCGGGAAAAATCATCAATAAAAAGTAAGAAGTAACTGGATTTCCCATATGAAGATGGCTTGATTGGGCCACAAATGTCGGCATGAACAAGTTGAAGTGGCTCGATGGCCCTTGAAGTGGACTCCTTTGGAAAGGGCTTTCTTGTTTCCCAATAGACAACCTTCACATAATTGATTGGGTTGAGAGATGTGAGGCAACCCATTCACCATGTTCTCCTTTGACAATAAATTTAATCCTCCAAAATTTAGATGACCAAATCTCATATGCCAAAGCCAAGAGGAATCTTTGACACATGTCTTCAAGCATCTTGGATGATCAACTTTGACATTGAGCAAGAACATTCTATTCTTTGACATAGGAACCCTTGCTATTAAATTATGTGCTTCATCCCTCAAAGTGCAACAAGCATCCTTTAAGTGAACATCATACCCATTCTCAAGCAATTGTCCCATGCTTAAGATGTTTGCCTTTAAAGAAGGAACATAATAGACTTGGGAAATAAATCTGTGGCCACCATTTCTTGTAAGGATAAGAACATCACCTTTGCCTTCAATCGGAACTTTTGTGTCATTGCCAAAAACAATTTGGCCTTTGTGCTTCTCATCAAGATCTGTGAATAGCTCCTTGTTCCCACTCATATGGTTGCTAGCACCGGTGTCAAGATACCATAAGAATTTAATTTCACCTCCTTTGTTGGCCAATAACAAGAGTAGATCTTCTTCTTCTTCTTTCATCTCAACAAGATGGGCCTCTCCTTAGTTTCTTGTAGAGCTCCAACATTCATGGGAGTAATGACCATATTTATGACAATTGTGACATTGAACACTAGATTTGTCATACCTTCTTCCTTCTCCTCTCCTAAAGCCATAGCTTCCACGACCTATTGACTTTTGGAATTGTTGGCTTGAACCTTCACCATTGAAGTGATATGCGCCTCTTCCTCTTCCACGACCACGACCAAAGTTACTACAATGGTTTTTCCCTCTTTCATGGCCTTGACCTCGACCTCTTCCTCTTCCTCGCGAGCTAGTACACTCTTGCCCTTTGTCTTTTAAAGAGACCTTTGCTTGAAATGCTTGGACTAGTGGCTCCTTCTTCTTCAATCTCTCTTCATAGGCTAGCAAAGATCCTTGTAGTTCATCAATGGTCATGGTCTCCAAATTTTGAGATTGCTCAATAGCCACGGCAACAAGATCAAATCTTGAATCAAGTGTACGAATAATTTTCTCTACCACACGAACATCTTCTAAATTCTCCCCATATCTCTTCATTTGATTCATAGTTGAAAGGACTCTTGTGAAATAATCATGGATAGATTCGGACTCCATCATGTGTAAGGATTCAAATTCACCTCTTAAGGTTTGAAGACGCACCTTCTTCACCTTGTCAACTCCTTTGTGAACATTTTGAAGAATCTCCCAAGCTTGATTCGCCTTGGTTGCATGAGAGACTTTCTCAAATATTTCATCATCTAATGTCGCATGAATAATGGAAAGAGCATGTTGATCTCTTTTGCGATTCTTTTGCAAAGCATCCTTTTGAGCTTCATTCAAATTTCCTTCATTTTTCGGTTCATCATATCCTTGCTCTACTATATCCCAAACTTCATGGGAGCCAAGAATTGCTTTCATACGAACACACCACTTATCATAATTCTCTTTTGTGAGTTTGGGAATTGGAATAGAGGAGTTAGACATCTTCAAGGAAGGAACCTAGCTCTGACACCACTTTGAAGGAACTAGTGGAGAGGATAAGGAGAGAATGGAGAGGCTAACAAACTCAAATGATTCGTATTGCTTAGCTTGGTTTTCAAATGCTCAAGTACAAGCCTTTTTATAGATGCTAGGGATGACTCTAGATCCATCTAATACAATGAACATATTTAATGCACTTAATTAAGCACATGTATCATGCTAATTTGAAACTACAAGTTCTTGAATCTTCAAATCCTAGAAACTTCAAGTACATGAATTATCTAGATACATGCATACTAAGTAATAAATCAAGTTTATATTTCCAACATATCTTTAGCGTGTCTTGCTTTACTGTTCAAAGTTCTTCAATCTTTAATTGCATGCACACACTTGTGAGGTGAGTTTGTTATTGAGCAAAATTTGAACTGAACCAATCGAATATCAGGGTGGAAAAACTAAACCAATTTTTATCGGACCAACCAATAAAACCACGTTGTTTCGAAATAGGTTAGGTGTGTGTTTGGTTTCACTTCTGGGGAAAATCAGAAGTGTTTTTATACTCATCAAACGTGATTCTAGTAAAAAAAAATTGTTTGGTTACATGTTTGGGGAAGCAATTTTGCATCCATAATCAATTTTTTCAGAAGCGGCTTGGAGAAGCTTCTGTTTTTAAATTGAAAATTTACACTAAGTTTTATATCAAACTTTCTTTTAAAATAGAAACATTCAAACATAAATCACTTCATGATCACTTCAAACTCAATTGTATCGAAATCAATTCTATCTAAAGTCCAAACTCACATCGAGTTGATTATAATTAAACAGTGGAAAACCTTAACCTTTTTCTCCTTTCTCTCCTCTCATCTGTACTCTCACTCAAACTCGTTGTTGTCGATTATCAAGGTCACCATCATCAATTCATCATTTCCCTTTCCCTCCTACATGAATATCCAAGATGCACAACAAGTTAGTCAAGTTTAGATACCATGATCCTTTCCCCTTCCCTTTCCCTTTTCCTAATTCACTAATCAGTACTTTTGAACAGCATATCATTCTCAGCTTCTTTGAGATATCTTTCCAAGGAGACTTTGATAAATGTGAAATTGCCTTTTAACTGAGCAAGCACTAGATGGGTTGTTATCATCTCTAAAATTAGTCCAAAGTTAACTTTGAGCTAACAAAAATGAGTTGTAATCTTGATCTGTCATAATGTACTATAGATAATATCATTTGCACACACTTAATCACATAATCATGCGCATTGTACCAGGGCTAAAGGTGAACGTGCTATATATATGATTGAGTAAACTAATCTACTAAGGGTGAAACTGTTGGAAGGATGTTACATAAGTAGGGTTGTAATCCTTAAATATAACCTTAGGAGTCTTAACTGACTTCACCAAAAAAAAAAAACATATGTACTTTCACAGATATTTGAGTCTTTATTGTATTTTGCAATTTGTATTCTCCCGTTTACTTGAAAAATAAGAAGATAATTTGGTAATGTTGAATTTGATTCTTATAAAGACATTGAAGCTCATCGTGCTTGGGTTTTTTGGGTCAACATGTTTGGGTCAAGTCGAACTTTTGTGCTGTAAGTGATTGTGGAAACTGACACTGCTATTTACATGTTGGAAATTGTTATTTACACCTTATAATTTCAATTTGATTTTTTTTTCTCCAAAAAATACCCTTCAATCTCGACTGAGTTTTTATAAGTTTTTTCTGTAACGTAATTTCTGGAATTTACTTTCCGGAAGCTTCCGGAAAACGAAATCCGGACAGTCATTATATCTTCAGAATTCAAAATCCGGATACATATTTGTGAGTCCTTTGTGATCTACCGGATTATATTTTTTGTAAGTATAAAAATTATCACTTCATAGAAATACTTTCCGGAAAGTACTTTAGAATCTGTTGGGAAAGTAGAAATCGAAAACTTGGTCCCGGTTCATCTTCTTCCACTCTATGTCGATCATTCTCAACCTCTGGATATGAAGAGGAGTGGCTCACCCATAATCGCAAGAGGAGAAACCAAGAACTTGGCATGACCCTCTATAAAACCAAGTAGATATGTTTCCCTTGGCAATCGTGATAATTTTCATTAAAAAAAAAAAAAAAAGAACCCCCATCAGCAGAAGAAAACAATTTAATGATTACCACTTTTACAGTAAGAAGTGATACTCCATTATCAGCTAGTTCATCCTCATATAAGACCACCTGTCCATGATGAGGATTCATTTGTGATGAAAAGCAAATGCCGTAAAGGAAGAAAATATGGACAATTTACTACAAATGAGGTGCTCAGACAAGTAAACATGAACACATGCAGTTGTTTTTGGTTGCAGAATAAAAGTAAAAGGCAACAGATTACACTAAATATTTCACTCTTCACGCATATTACAACGTAGAAATTTCGGAAAGTGCTTTCCGGAAAGTACTTTTTGGGAGTGGTAATTTTTATACTTCCGAAAAATATAATTCGATAAATCATAAATACGTATCCGGAGGTGTAACGAATATCCGGATTTTGTTTTTCGGAAACTTCCGAAAAGTAAATTCCAATAATTATGTTACGAAAAAAACTTGTACAAATTCACCAAGATTAAAAGATATTTTTGGAAAAAAAAATTCAAATTAAAACTACAAGATGTAAATAACAATTTGCAAGAAGTAAATAGCAATCAACTCGTGGAAATGATTAAAGCCCATCACTCCATCCCTGAAAACGATCGGATCCATGTTTTGTTGGGCCTGAGTTAACACGTCACCAATTTTCGCCGACCAATCTTTACCCGTGTATCAGCATAAGCACACAACTCATCATACAATCCTCAAAACGAATGCCACAGGCACGAATACAAATCAAGGAAGAAGATTAAAGAGTAATAGAAAAGTAAAAAAGAGTGTACTCCAATAGCAAATTACTATCAAAAGAATGTGAACAAACCTCATATTTAAAACCAAATTAAAAGGAAAAATAATTACTACTATATGCCCACCAACGAGTTTTTCTTTTCAGCACGAGGCTTTTGCATTAGAAATTTCCTTACCGGGCTCGTGCTAATTTCATTAGTTTTTTAACTATTAGAAAATGGTCTTTACATTAATCTATATATTGCTTTTATATTAAAATGATTCAATATATATATATGGAATGTCTACTGAGAGGGATAAAAGGTGTGGATTTCGATCATTAAATTTTATTTGAATCATATATTTTTTTTCGGTAACAACTTTTATTTTATTTGAATGATTAAAATTATAAATAGATGCAGACTTTTTTAAATAGTCATACAAGCATTAAATATTCTTCATGATCTAATTATATGATTAAGATTTGCCCATTACATTTTATTAAAATACACCTTCTTCTAACTAGATATGCAGCGTCTTTCTAATTTTAGATAATTAATTTACCTTCTGAAAAATCCATATTCCTTTTAATGGAATCCTTATTTGCACTTGGATATTGTTTTTATCTCGAGAGTGCAGAAAGATTAACAAGGAATCAAGGATAATATCATAACATCTCACCTACCGATACAAGAACAACACTGTACTAAACCCATCAAGTTTTGTTAGTCTCGCAGTTAGTGAGACACATGCAATTGTGACACGTGGAACATTTTTTTTTTTCTTGTTTGCTATTATGTGGTTTGAGAAAACTTTATAATGAACAAGAAGATGCAATGAACTAAAAGCATTGAATTCAATTCCCAATCATAATGTCTCCTGAGGATGTAATTATCCCAAACAAAGAAAACAGATACTGGAAAATGGATTCACATGATTATCCCATCCATAATGCTTTGATGTAAATAGCAATATGTACACAGCACCTTACTACACAGTGACACAAAGATCAGTTGAGGAAACACAGCAAATCCACAATTCTTGGAGGACAAAATGGTGTTGGGTCGCTGTCTACGTAGTGTTGATGGGGGTGCGTTGCACATTCTCTCCTCAAATTTTAAGAGAACCTACACCTTATATTATATCCTTCTTAACTAACATTAGGTTTCTTAAATTGGTGCAAAGAACCTATAGCTTTGGTATTTGTTTCTTATTCCGTGAGTTTAAATTGGAGTACTAGACAATGAAGCTAGCATCTCATGATCCCCCACATAACACTGGGTGGGTTTCGTGGACTATTGATAACCAAGTTTCTTTTGATCGTTTAACTGAGAAATTAGCATTGAATCATCCTAAATTTTAACTCAGGCACAAATTAACAGTATCATCCATAACTTTCAAATCCTTTAACTTACTCCATATAAACCATTCTAATTCTTTGAGAGGAGAATCTTTAACGATTGTCCTTAAAACATAAACCGAGAAAAAAATTTGTATGATAAATTATGTATTTAACATTTTGAAAAGTGTTGTCTTCGTTTTTCAATACAAATTTTTCTTTTAGATGTTCCTTTAACCAATATCCTTGTAACACTCTTTTTAACGATACCCTTCTTGAAATTAGTCTTGCCTCATACCTCAAATCCTACTCGACTAATTAAACACTGACTCGTTTGGATGTTTCGCAACTTCTTACTACGCTATTATAATCACATTGTAAAATGTGATATTTATATTTATGCATATTAATTTTTTTTGAAGAGATATTTATGCATATTATTAGATCATACGGTAAAATATAATTAAATTAAATATGAACAAATGAAATTTTGCCTATGAAAAAACAAAAGAAACCGATATCATCCTATATAACCAAGGGACCACACAAACTGTGAAGTCTGCACTCTTCAGTGGGGTTAAGCAAGCGAAAGCCAAATCCTCGAAATCGTGGGGCGCCTTGAAATGTACAATGGTATGGAGAGCCACGTTTGGTCATTTTTGGCATGGTTCTCCTTGTTATAATGATGCCATAGAAATTTGGAAATGCATATACACGGCATCCATTTATTGACCTCTATGCAACTACAAAACAGTCTTTTTCTCACCAACAATACATTTCAAAATTCAATATCTTAAATCATCCAACCTCCATAATGTCTGATATGTTAATTTGAAATTTTGCAGTGTAGCCAATCATGCCATAGGTGTGTATAGTCTGAATGCCTAGCCTTCCCATTTGAATGCTTACTTCAAACTAGGTAATGATACAAACATATTCATACTTTTATACCATGATAATTTTTTTTTAATTTTTTATGTTTTTATTTCCTACAACCAAAATTCTACACATATATGAAAACTCGGCTTATTTGCAGATTCCTATGTTGTGCATTTATTCTCAGCACTCGTCGCAAACTAAAGACATTGGCAAAGTTTAAGGTCCTCTCATTTTTTTTTGGATTATTACTAATCCTTTAACTTCTTTTAAGCTATTTTGTCAAAAAAAAAAAAACTTCTTTTAAGCTATTTTTTTTTTATTCTTTGTTGGATTTTATAAAGAATCAATCATCCACCCTGTTGTTGGAGAAATTTAATATTTGTCAAATATATCAAATGCTATATGTGCTAAAAACAGAGCTATGTTCTTTATACATCGCAATCTCTTCCCTTTTTTACATATTTTTTATTTGAATAAACAGTAGTGGGAAAATAAGAATGGGTTTTCTTCCTTTCTTTTATGTATTGTGTCTAAAGAATTTTTTTTAAAAAATCCAATAATATCCTAAACATACACGACTCCTTTTTTTTTCTTTCTGAAATAAGATACAAACATGCGTATTCTTATATCATCGTATCATACTCAAAATCTATCCATTGCCACTGCTAATCTCATAGTTAATGTAACAATTGTACCTTCTGTAACCCACCGAGTCTGTTCCATTTCCATCCTTCTCCATTTTTCTTCTCATTCCATATATTCATTCCCATTGATACATGTGCCTTTATTATCCGTTGATTAAGATATATACATCGTTGCACTCAGAACTGACACCATCATTTTTCATGCACGAGTCATTGAGTTTGCACTCTGTTTTTCATGTACCCCATTATACATGAAATGACTTTGTTATGGGAGTCCGAGTTATATACTCAGGACCGATTTGTATACTTGTGGCCGACTTGTATATTTGGGACCGACCTCATTAGTAACACGGATCCAACATAGATTTAGGTCGAGAAGTAAAAGACTTGGCATTCGAGGTTGAGATCTTGAATAGGTAAAGGCCCAAGAGTTAGATAAATCACATGGAGAAATCAGATAGTCAGAGGGTGAAACATATAACGTCTAAACGACCAACTCATGAATGAAAGATAACGGCAAGTATTAATACCCACCGTCCGACTATCATTACCAAGATGGCAACGGCTATCCGAGAGTAAAGAGACCCAATTATGGGAGGTAAACACAGAGCCTACTATAAGTAGAGCAATAGGAAAGGCGGAGGAGAACACATCCCAATACACTGAGCCGATATAACAAATCTTTGGCAAAAACAATTTGGCGCCCACCGTGGGGCCCTGATAAAACTCTTCCTTCGCCACTCAAGGGAAAGATGAGTCATATTGGGGCTCAGGAGAAAACTCCCAATTATCTTTCAATGACGGTTAGACGACTTCCATTATGTGAAATTCGAAGGTAGGAACCAAGTTTCAAAGGAGTACGAGCTTGACGAAGATGAGGAGATCACGAGGTCGTACTTTCAATTGTGGGAGGAGCCGGTCAAGTTCTCGTGGACGAACTAGTGTGCCTAAGTTGGCAGACAAAGTCAAGTCATTGTTCAATTGTTGGAGAAACCATTGGAGTTCTCGTGGACGGCCGAGTATGTGAATTCCTTTGCAGTGTTTCTTCCCCAAGTCGGAAGGCAAAGTCAAGCCGTACTTTCACTTGTTGAAGAAGTCGACCAAGTTCTCATGGACAACCGAGTGTACCTAAGTCGACAGACAAAGTCTGTCGTGCTTTCAATTGTTGAGGGAGTCGATCGAGTTCTCGTGGACGACC
Organism: Sophora flavescens; assembly: GCA_030762895.1. Lineage (NCBI taxonomy): Eukaryota > Viridiplantae > Streptophyta > Magnoliopsida > Fabales > Fabaceae > Sophora > Sophora flavescens. The sequence goes on along the minus strand of CM061067.1, from coordinate 155,704,044 downwards.
GAGTATGCGAATTCCTTTACAGTGATTATTTCCTAAGTCGGAAGGCAAAGTCAAGTCGTACATTCACTTGTTGAAGAAGTCTACCGAGATCTCATGGACGACCGAGTGTGCCTAAGTCGGCATACAAAATCTAACCATTTTTTCAATCATTGAGTTAGGGGAATTTCCTCATATACCCCCCCCCCTCAGACCGACTTTGTTTACACAGAAGTCCATTCGTCGCTCACGACTCGAGGTTTGAATGAACTATGTCGTGGACAAGCCGAGTTCATACTCGGATCCATCTTGTTTACACAAAAGTCCGGACTTGAAAATGGGAAAGTCTTAATATATTGCGTTATAGTTATGTCGAGTTTATACTCGGGCCAACTTTGTTTACACATAAGTCCATTCATCGCTCACGACTCGAGGTTTGAAGGAACTATGTTGTGGACAAGTCGAGTTCATATTCGGATCCATCTTGGTTACACCAAGTCCTAATGGACTTGGAAACGGGAAGATTTAATATATTGCGTTACGGTTAGCCTAGTTTATACTCGGACCGACTTTGTTTTCAAAGAAATCCATTCCTCTCTCACGACTTGAGGCCCAAGGACTTATGTTATGGTCAGGCTGAGTTTATACTCGATTCCACCTTGCTCATACAGAAGTTATGCTGGACTTGGAAACAGAAACACTTAATATTGGGGACGAGTTCGTGTTTAGCCCAATATTGAACACATAGGATGACCCAAAGGTCATATTGGAGAGCCAAGACTTGGAGTTAGAAATGGTTAACTTATAAAAGTTGATGATTATAGGATTAATGGGCGGCGACAATTATCCGAGAATAAAGAGGTCTAACAATGGCAATTAACACAAAGCAAGTAGGGACTGAGAGGTTTGAAAAATGAGGAATACCTCGTTACTAGACACACTAACTGAGATAGTAGTATAATCATTCATATCCTTTTTATGCATATTATTACCCTCAGTGCTATTATCATTATTCTCCATTATCCTTTAAAGGACACTAACAACTTATCAATTGTTAAGCCTGACCTATGTTTCGGCATTGTGAAGTCCGACCTATGTTTCTGCGTTGTTAAGCCCGACCTATGTTTTGGCATTGTGAAGTCCGACTTATGTTTCTGCATTGTCCTATGTTTTGGCATTGTGAAGTCCGACTTATGTTTCTGCATTGTTAAGCCCGACCTATGTTTCGGTGCATAAAGCCCGACCTATGTTTCGGCATTGTGAAGTCCAACTTATGTTTCTGCATTGTTAAGCACGACCTAAGTTTCGGCACATAAAGCCCTACCTATGTTTCGGCATTGTGAAGTCCGACCTATGTTTCGGCATTGTTAAGCCCAACCTATGTTTCGACACATGAAGCTCGACCTATGTTTCGGCATTGTGAATTCCGACTTATTTTTCGGCATTGTTAAACCCGACCAATGTTTCGGTATTGTGAAGTCTAACCAATGTTTCGGCATTGTCAAGCCCGACCTATGTTTCAACACATAAAGCCCGACCTATGTTTCGACATTGTGAAGTCCGGCTTATGTTTCGGCATTGTTAAGCCCGACCTATGTTTTGGCATTGTGAAGTCCGACTCATGTTTCTGCATTGTTAAGCCCGATCTATGTTTCGGCATTGTTAAGCGCGGCCTATGTTTCGACTTTGTGAAGTTCGGCTTATGTTTCTGCATTGTTAAGCTCGACCTATGTTTCGACATTGTGAAGTTCGACCTATGTTTCGGCATTGTGAAGTACGACTTATGTTTCGCCATTGTTAAGCCAGACCTATGTTTCGGCATTGTGAAGTCCGACTTAAGTTTCTGCATTGTTAAGCCCGACCTATGTTTCGACACATAAAGCCCGACCTATGTTTCGGCATTGTGAAGTCCGACTTATGTTTCGGCTTAGTTAGGCCCGACCTATGTTTCGGCACATAAAGCCCGACTTATGATTCGGCGGTGTGAAGTCCTGATTTATGTTTCAGCATTATAAAGTCCGACCTATATTTCGGTATTGTCAAGTCCGACCTATGTTTCGGCAACATGGATCCCAACCCATGTTTTAGCACAACAAGATCCAAGTTGTTTTGGCGCTTAATTTGATGTCCGACTTATTTATCAACAATATAAAAGCATACGGTTGGATTGTGTATTAATTTGGGCCCAACTTTGTGTCAAGTACATCATACAAGAGAGATTTTAAACCTCTTCGTCGATTCCCGACTTGAGCTATCTTACGGTTATGCCATGTATTAACTTGGATCAAACCTTGTGTGGCCTAGTTTATATACTTGGGCCGATTTTATCCTTATGGGAGATCCATTGGAGACTTCGGTCAAGGGACAATAAGACCTCATATTTGAGGCCAACTTCATATTCAGTTTGATATCAAACATATTGGACATCTTAAGAGCCTAATAAAATATGTGGGGAAATAAGAAGAGTTAGAAGTTAGGAGTAGAGACGGTTAGCTTGTAATTCTATTTGCCCACTCATAATCATAAGGAGGAAACGATTATCGAAGAACGATGAAGATCCGACTATTGAAAGAGACATAGGATCCGATATAAATAGAGAGGACTCTCGCTTTCTCTAGAAAAATTACTCCCTTGACTTAGAACTACATTAGCCTTGATTCCCATTTGGGATACGTAGGAGCAGAATACTACATTCTGTCAGGCTACATCCGTAAATTAGCCTAAAATTCATAAGTAGAAATGCTTATCTACTTTGTTTCGGTCAGAATCCAATTAACCGGAGTTTAGTAAGAACTTACGGCACGGGCCGAGTATTAACTCGAGACCAACCTTGTTATGCACATATCATGCAAGAGATCTTTTAAGTCCCTTCATTGATTCTCGACTTGAGGCTTGGGGTAACTAATTGTGGTACGGTCGCCAGTCAATTAATTAACTTGATAAAGGATGATCAAATCTCAAATAAATATAAACACAAGGATTAAATCAACCAATGGAAAAAACACCGAATCATATAAAAATCAGGTAAACATCAAAGGTATCAAAGCATAAGATCCGCCACACCCTAGGAATGACTTTAGCTATTCATAATAACAAAGCTCACTATCAAATTACAAACATGTAACAATCAATCAAAGAGAGAAAAAGAAAAATAAAACCCGAACACCCTTTTGACGCGAAGCAGTCTTCAAATCAATTGGGAGACGGTCCTTCACTCCAGTACTTGATCTTCCTTCCTATGTACAAAGCGGATGCTGTAAAAAAAATCCTCAGAATGGCACCAGCCCTTCCTTTTTATTGCGCAGCATGAAAACCTAAGTGGTTGGGCCTCTAAGACACGAGCACGACCATGCTTAGTGTTGAGCACGATCGTGCTTAACTAAAAAAGCGTCAAACCGTGCTGAAACTGGGAAAGTCAGCAAGGCCTTGTTGATGAGCACGGTCGTGCTTCAATGATGAGCACGACCGTGCTTAGAAAACGACGTCAACTCCAAATGGCAAGCAAGGGCGTGCTAGTCAAGACGGGCTCTCCTAATGAGCACGGTCGTGCTTAATGATGAGCACAACCATGCTCCTTTGCAATCTTCAGAACTCAGCCTTTTTTTCAACAATTCCTCCAAAATTGTTTTTTCTCCAAGTTAGATGCTCCACTGCCATGGTGATAAATTCTACAATAATCATGGGAAATAGGGTGAGTATCCACACTAATTTCCAAATAAATAAAAAATCACACCCAATTTCCCAATAATAAAGTATATAAAATGACAGTTTATCAACCTCCCCACACTTAAGGATTGCTTGTCCGCAAGCAATAATCCTGGCCTAAAAGAAATATGAGAAAAATCAAAGAATCAAACATCTAGGGACCCTAAATCTTCAACAAGCAATGACAAATAATTTTAACTTTCAATCTTTAAATTGGAAAAATCAAAAGATTGCCCAATTAGAGGCTTAAGTTCCCTAAAATCAAGTTTTTCAAAGAATAAGGGGTGATCAGCCGCTGGCTCATCTAGTTTTATGACTAGTATGACCGTGGTTTTGTGCTAAATATATCTCATTTTCACCCAAATTAGACTTGATTGTCTTTAAGCAGCATTTTGAGTCTCTAGAGTATTTTTAGGTTAATTTAGTTGATTTAGAGTCAAATAAAGCACTGATGCTATTTCTTGTTTTCAGGTTAATAAAGTGAAGCAGTTCTGGAGTTCTTCGCCCCGCGAGAGTGCACTCGCCTCGCGAACCTGAAGGCTGACTGTTCCTGAAAATGCAAACCATTCTGTGTCGCCTCGCGAATCCATGTCGCGCCTCGCGAGACTGAAGACCAGAAGCCATGACTCTTCCATTCCTCGCCACACGAGCCGTACTTCACCCCGCGAGAAGACCAAACGTTGCAGACTCTTCATAAGATTTGCGTCGCGAGTGAGTGTTCGCCTCGCGAGAAGGCGCAGTTCCTGAATAATATAAATTGCTATTCTAGGCAGACAACAACAGTTTTGGTTTTGATCTTTCGTTTTCTCTTTAGTTTAGACAACAGTAGTTTTAGGTTTATGTTGGTAAAGGAGAACTAGTCTCCTTGATTAGTCTACTGTAATCGATTTCCATTATCACTTGAGGTTTTGTAATTCCTATTTTATTTGCTTTTCCCTTTTCAATACTATGCTATATATTTCTGTTTGCTTAATTCAGGAGTGTATAGTGTTGTGTTGATTTATTTCGGTGATGTTATGTTCCTATATTTAATCGCGTTTGCTTAATTCGCGTGTGTTCAATTTGTGTTCGCTTAGTTCACGAAGGGCTTAACCCCGTTTGCTTAATTCGGGAATAGGAACATATATCTGTAGTAGTGATTTCGCTTGTTAATTGTTTCTACAACCGTAAGGGGATTAGAATCTGCTTAGGGCTTGGAATTTACATGAACCGATGATAGTTGGGAAATCGAGAACAGTAGATTAATCGTCTTTAGTTCATTTGATAATCTTTTAAACTGCTTTGTTTTTATTGCTCTGTTTTCTTACTCTGTGTTTCCTTAATTGTTTTCTTATTTGCATTCAAATCCAAACCCCCCAAAAACTGATTTTGTGTTAATAACAACAACCCAAGAGTCCTTGTGAGACGATATCCGAGTTGTCGCTCCCTAAATTACATTTTTACAAACCGCTCGCTTTTTGGCGCGTGCGCGACAGCGCGACCAAAAATTGGCGTCGTTGCCGGGGACTCTTGTTGTTATTGACAGAAAATAAAATTAAAAAAAAAAACTTTTGTATTACTGAATTAGTCTTGGCTGCTTTGTCTGGTTGTGAACCTTAGTATGGATAACTATATGCAAAATTATATGCCTAATGTCTATCCCATGGATAATTACATGTATGGTTATATGCCTAATGTTAACTATAAACCACCAGGTATATATTATCCTGACTCTCTTGGTTTAATACATCGGTTGCCAAGGTTTAGTGGTTTTGTAGGTGAGAATCCGCTGGAGCATCTGGAAGAATTCCAGGCTGCTTGTTCTACAATGCTGCCACCTGCAGGAATGACAGAAGACCACATCAAGATGAGAGCTTTCCCATTCTCATTAGAAGGTGCTGCGAAGGATTGGTTTTATTGTCTCGAGCCGAATTCCATCTCAACCTGGTTTGATTTGAAGGAAGTCTTCTTGTTGAGATACTTTCCTGCCTTCAGAGCTGCATCAATCAGGCACAACATTCCTGACCCCTCCACTGATGAGTACCACCTCAGCTGGGGAAACCATCCAAACCCTTGGTTTGGGGACTCACAACTGATGTTACCACTGGCACCACCACAGAACTCTCCTCAAGCGACCACCTCTGCACCTTCTGGACCTTCACTAGAGGACATGCTCAAGCAAATGGCTTCACAAGTGACTGCACAATTGACTACATTTTTTCAGCAGCAATTTGGACAGTTTCAGGTCTCACAGACACAGTTACAGCAGCAAACAGATGCTAGCATTAATGCCTTGGATACACTGCAAACTCCACATCCCCTTGAAGAACATACAGATTCACAAGCAGTTATTCTTGACAATACTTCTGAGGACAATTTTGATATTGATGTCAAGAACACTTCTGTTGATGAACTGTGTGTTGAATCTCCAGATATTCACACCTCCCCTGATTCTATCTATTATAATTCATGTGCTGATTGTACTGACACTGCTTTGTGTATAGCATGTTTTGAAAGGTATGAAGAGCAAAACATCCATATGGAACATGAGGCATATGAGGTTGAGGGCCCTGTTCAGCCAAGAAACACAGAGAATGAGGATCATGAGGACATCTGCTTCACCATGCTTGAGGATAATGAAGAACCTTTGGAATTAGATGCATGTGTTGAAAGTGATGGGGTGGATGAACTTTGTGCTGAATTTCCAGACATTCAAGCCTTTACTGATTCAGTTTATTGTACCATATCTACTGATTGTACTAACACTAACCTTTGTGTGGTGTGTGCTGAGATTTCTGCATGTATAGCAGGTGATGGATCTGTTAGCGCGGTGAATGAAGAACGTGCAGAAGATGAAGCAGCACCGGAGATCTCAGCTACCTGTTTGCCACCTCCCACTGTGGAACAACCAGGAATGGAGTTCAAGCCTCTGGATTTTTCACCATGGCCAGTCCAAGGGGTTGAATCCCACTTCTATTGGGAGGACTTTATTGACAAGGTTGACAAGGAGGTCATCCTTGACCCAAGAGGGAGTGAGAAGTCCGTCGCACTTGGCGGAGTTACCATGATTATCAGGCGCCCTCTCTCATACTTATGCTGTAGGCCATGGGATCCTGGAGGATCATATTGCAATTTGGGCATTCCGTGGCCGCTGTATCACAGACAGTGGGATCCTGGTTGAACCGCCCCCCAATGAGTTTTCTTAAACCCTTTCTTTTTAGTTTACTTTCATTTTCTTGTTAGTTTCTGCCTTGCTTTATTTTTGTTTTGTTTTCCTTTTAGCTCCTAAATAATTTGAGAAGATCAGGAGTATGTGTGTCGAGTCTTGTGTCGGCAAGCTTGATTGGGTTTTATTGAATTTGCATAGATGGATTGCATGTTATGTGTTGACTGTTTCCCCCTAGGTTTTGAAAATTGAAAATTTGATCCCCACTTGAACAATTGAAAACTGAACTTTGAGATATTTTGTTGTGATGGCATGATTTATGATAAGTTTGGGGTGATAGGAAGCACACACTAGGGATAGAATCTCGGTCAAACAATTTGCAAAAAATGTCCAGGTGAGGATTTGAGCCTCCAACATGTTTTTAACTGTGTGAAATCACTTTTAAGTTGCACTTTCCCGAATTTGCTTGAATCTCTTTATGGTTTGCATGTCTATGTGTTTGCATCAGATGATTTAGGCATTTTCTTTGTAAATAACTACTTAGCCTAAAATAACCTTGCTAATGCATGTTCCCTAGTTAGCCCCTTTGAGCCTAATTAGCTTATTATTTCTTGATAACCTTATGTTATGAGCCTAAAATCTGGAAAAACCATGTTAACCCGATCTTAGGATTAGGAGGGCATGGATGCTTAGCAAGAGAATGGTTGCAAGAAACTAAGTTTGGGGTGGCTACAAGGATGTGACATGTCATTCTGGGATTGAGAAAAGGAAAAAAAATATAATAAAAAGGTTGGAGCTAAAGGTCAAAGAATGAAAAAAATAAATAAAAAAGAAATAAAAAGTACAAAAATTTCAAAAAGGATATTGAAAGAAAAGAGGCTGTAGTCACCCAAAGCATAAAAAAAAATGGAAAAAGGAATCTGAGTGGAATTTCAATGTTTCAAAATGTCCATGCTCTCTTAGTTCCTAGGGACTTAAGCCTAGTTCCTTTGTATATCCTACCCTTAGCCAGGCCCTATTACAACCTTAAAAGACCTTTTGATGTTGCATGCATGTTTTCTGTGGGAATCATTTGGAGATGAAAATCAAATTTATGGGAAGTGCTCTCAAAAGTGAAATTGAGTGAAATGTTGATAACCTAGACAAAAACTGAGCGATTGAGTGAAACACTAAATGCCCTTGTGAGGAAGGCGATTGTTTGAATTTGGTGATCTCCCTCTTGTGTGTAACTTGGATCCCTTGCTTAGATTAATAATTGTTTGAATGATGAAATTCTCAATTGTTTAGAGTAACTGCATATGGGGATTACTTTGTTTGAAAGGGGGGAACATTGAAGGAAAAAATATTTTGATGAAGTGCTTGAAATTTGTGCAAGGTTGATTGAATCCCTTAAGCTTGCCATGTCTTGAGTCTTTTTAAGTTTTTGAGTTTTAGTTTACTTGGGGACAAGCAAAGTTTAAGTTTGAGGTATTTTGATCAGCCGCTGGCTCATCTAGTTTTATGACTAGTATGACCGTGGTTTTGTGCTAAATATATCTCATTTTCACCCAAATTAGACTTGATTGTCTTTAAGCAGCATTTTGAGTCTCTAGAGTATTTTTAGGTTAATTTAGTTGATTTAGACTCAAATAAAGCACTGATGCTATTTCTTGTTTTCAGGTTAATAAAGTGAAGCAGTTCTGGAGTTCTTCGCCCCGCGAGAGTGCACTCGCCTCGCGAACCTGAAGGCTGACTGTTCCTGAAAATGCAAACCATTCTGTGTCGCCTCGCGAATCCATGTCGCGCCTCACGAGACTGAAGACCAGAAGCCATGACTCTTCCATTACTCGCCACGCGAGCCGTACTTCGCCCCGCGAGAAGACCAAACGTTGCAGACTCTTCATAAGATTTGCGTCGCGAGTGAGTGTTCGCCTCGCGAGAAGGCGCAGTTCCTGAATAATATAAATTGTTGTTCTAGGCAGACAACAGCAGTTTTGGTTTTGATCTTTCGTTTTCTATTTAGTTTAGACAACAGTAGTTTTAGGTTTATGTTGGTAAAGGAGAACTAGTCTCCTTGATTAGTCTACTGTAATCGATTTCCATTATCACTTGAGGTTTTGTAATTCCTATTTTATTTGCTTTTCCCTTTTCAATACTATGCTATATATTTCTGTTTGCTTAATTCAGGAGTGTATAGTGTTGTGTTGATTTATTTCGGTGATGTTATGTTCCTATATTTAATCGCGTTTGCTTAATTCGCGTGTGTTCAATTTGTGTTCGCTTAGTTCACGAAGGGCTTAACCCCGTTTGCTTAATTCGGGAATAGGAACATATATCTATAGTAGTGATTTCGCTTGTTAATTGTTGCTACAACCGTAAGGGGATTAGAATCTGCTTAGGGCTTGGAATTTACATGAACCGATGATAGTTGGGAAATCGAGAACAGTAGATTAATCGTCTTTAGTTCATTTGATAATCTTTTAAACTGCTTTGTTTTTATTGCTCTGTTTTCTTACTCTGTGTTTCCTTAATTGTTTTCTTATTTGCATTCAAATCCAAACCCCCCAAAAACTGATTTTGTGTTAATAACAACAACCCAAGAGTCCTTGTGAGACGATATCCGAGCTGTCGCTCCCTAAACTACATTTTTACAAACCGCTCGCTGTTTGGCGCGTCTTGCGACACAAGCGCGTCTTGCGCGACCAAGGGGTCACTCTTCTCCCAACTCTCAAATGTATATATAGGTAACGACAATTATCACTCAAGCTTCCAAAAGAAAGTACATTATCATAAGCTTGCTTATAGATCAAATCTCCACAAAAAGTTTACATGCACCTAGAATCAAGAGGTCTTTCATGGGTTGTAACGTGGCCGTGGGAATGATGTAAGGTAGGGAAAAGAAAGAAAAGGGATATACAAAGGAAATCAAGAATGAAGGAAATAACCCTTAAAGCATAAATGGAGCATTAGTTATGAATCACTGAAAACACCATTCAACCCTTCTAACTTTCATATTTTTCATGACTTTCCTTTATCTTCTTCTTTCTTTCTTTCCCTTATTTCTATTTATTTATTTATTTTCCAATACAAACCACTTATTTTCATATCTTCCTTTTCAAAAAAAAAAAATTAACATCAAGGAGAAAAAAATTCCCAATATATTTTCTTCTTGCCACCCATACATAAGCAATATCTCATTAATGCATTCCAAATCTAATTGCTCCATTTATGTTTCCAAGAGGTTACAACCTAAAAATATATATTTTATACTTGGGTACCAAGGAAATTATTTTTTAACAAGGGCTCAAAATGGGCAACTTCTGGACATGGCAAGCAATATATCTGAAGGCCAGAAAATACCTACAATTGCCTTAATCATATTCAACATGCGTGCAAATCAAATTCGCCTTGATATGGTCACAAAGCAAGTTCTCGAATGTAAAAACTTGGGGAACATCACACAAACAAAAGAGAGAGGTGTATATCATGATTTAGCAAATACCCCTATAATGGTTCAAGTCTCACATTTAGTAGCTCAATTCAATGAAAATCAATCAAACAAGGAACATCATGCTAATTTTCAGCTTTCAAATGATAATCCCAATTCAATTTTAGTTAAAAGTCTATCAAAGTAATCAGAAAATTTTAATTGGGTCCCCTAATGATATGGATATCTAATTTTCTAAATCAATGTGGCAGAGAGTCATCACCCAAAAACATAATGCAATCATCACAACCAACTAAGTGCATATGACAGATAAATCACGTGAAATTATGTGCACCTAGTAAGTAAAAAAAATTAATTTCCCCTCCCTACACTTAAAATCTAGCATTGTCCTCAATGCAGAGGAATAAAAGCAGAAGTAATTTCCCCTCCCCACACTTAGAATCTAGCATTGTCCCCAATGCAAATAATTTAAAGCACAAGTAAGGAATAGTGAAAATTAACTAAGCTAGAAAGAAAGAGATAGAGACAGAGAACTTCCCAGTAATAGTTTTCATGACTACATATTCAATTTTTTATACAATAGCGTAACTACTTGTGTACGAAAATGAATAAAAGCGAAAAAAAATAACTGGGGAGGGCCAAAATGACACTGCATCATCTGGAGAATAGTCGCTAGCTGCTGGTCCTGAGCATCCATCCGCTGGAAGATACCCTGGATCTGCATCTCCTGAACATCTAAGTGAGCATAGACTCCAAGCTCTAGACCGTCTAAACGCGCAATGAGACCGTCCACGACTGCCTGCGGTGGTAGTGGAGCAGGCTGGTCATCCATGTGAGCATCTGCGCCTGGGACCTGCTCCTGAACATCTGCGGCAGGCTCCTCCTGGGGGTGTGCATCATGGGATGCGACTGCTGCTGCCGGCTCCTCTGGATCAGCGACATGCAGATCTCCTCGTCGGTTACCCACTAGAACCCCAATATGAATCAGCATCCTCTTATCAACAGTGAGCATAGGACACATCTGGCGGGCATGAGGATCAATGGCGCCCAAGCTAAGTGCCAGCTGAGTGAGGTAGGATCCCACCAAGATGTACCCCGTCTTCCCCTCCCTCAGCCTCATGCCGATGTTCAGGCAAGTCTGTAGAAAAATATGACCGGCGTTCAGTGGTCGCGCCTAAACCATACACCATAGAATGTAGAGATCTGTCCTCAAAACCCCGCCCGGCGTGGAATAGCGGCCTGTGATGGAGTGGGCTAGCCAGCGGTGAATCACACGTAGTGGCATGTCAGTGATGGTGAACGCCTTCGACATCCGAGGGTTATAGTGCATAGCCCCACCGGTGATCGAGGCCCACATGACCAAATCCAAGAACTCTGCTGGAGGTTCCAACAATCCCAACTGGTCCAGATCAGTCTGTATTGACTCTGCAGTCGCAAAGCCGATGTGGATGTTGAACTCAGTCAGAGTCAACTCCCTCCGTACTCCATACATTTGAAAAATGACGAGTGGCTCCTCCTCCTCATCATCGTAAACATATCTCGGTGTGGAGAGAAACTCCAGGGTGGGCTCTCGATAAGTAGGACAGGTGATAGAACTGATGCGCTCCAACCCAATGTGCCTAATAAGCTGCTGGACACGGGGAGCAAGCCCATAAGCGGTCAATAAATCCATGTCTAGCCTCATAGTCGGTACGAACTCGAAAGGGGCTAGCCTGTGAAACATCTGAACATGCTCAGGTAGTTGAAACTGCAGATACTCACCCTACAGAGGTGGTGGAGGCTGAGTAGTGTTGGTAAAACTTGTTGGGACTCCGGCAAGTGTACCGGGTCGTCGCAAGTAATAAAAGAAACACGGTAAGTAATTACCGAGGTCGAACTCAGGGATTGGGCTACCAATTCGACTAATCCGCGGGAAATCCGATACGTTTGGTCAAGTTAGAGAGAAGTAGTTGAGAGAGAAGAGAGAATAGGATCGAAATTCAATTAACAAATCTATTTAAATAATTAACTAAAAATATGAAAACTAAAATGTCCAAGGTCACAAATCCACCTACCCAATATGTACACCCAAGTGATGATGAATTCCTCCCTAAGTTCAATTACAATGTCAACCGGGACCCCTAAATTCTCCTAAATCCACTCTCGTGCTCTGATAAGCCTCTGGCTCATCTAGTTTTATGGCTAGTATGACCAGGGTTTTGTGCAAATTATATCATACTTTCACCCAATTTAGATTAGATTGTCCTCAAGCAAGGTTTTGAGTCGTTTTCGTAGTTTTAGGTTAATTTAGCTAGTTTTGAATTAAATAAAGCTTATGGCTATTTTGTTGTTTCAGGATAATAAGAAGAGCAAGTAAGGAAGTGTATCTGAAGCAGAGGCTATCACGCCCAGGCCGTGACACTGGTCACGGCCGTGATGAGAAGATCATGAAAAGTCAGAAGCGATCACGGCCCAGCCGTGATACACATCACGGGCGTGATAAAGAAATGCAAAAAGTCAGAAAGGATCACGGTCTGACCGTGATGAAGGTCACGGCCGTGACAAGAGAGAAACCAAAAGTCAGAATGTATCACGGCCTGCCCGTGATAGACATCACGGCCGTAACGTACCAAAATGCGAAAGGTCACCCTTGGCAGAGACGATCACGGCCTGGCCGTGACAGCCATCACGGCCGTGATGCGCAACCTCTTATAAAAGCGTAAACGCTGCAGCGAAAAGGCATCCAGTTTTTCACTACTTTACATTACACTTTTGAGTTTCCTTCTGTCTGTAATGGAGAACTAAATTCTTAGGATTAGTCTACTGTTTGAGGATCCTAAATACTTGAGGTTATGTAAATCCCTATTTTAATTGCTTTTCCCTTTTCAATATCATATTGCATATTTCTGTTTGTTATTTCAGGAGTGTGTAATATTGTATTGATTTGTTTCAGTGATGTAAATTTCCTATACATAATCGCGTTTGTTAATTCGCGTGTGTTCATTCATGATCGTTTGATCATGAGCGCTTAATCCCGTTTGTTATTTCGGGAATAGGAATTTGCATCCATAGTAGCAATTACGTTGTTAGTTGTTACTGTAACTGAAAGGGGATTAGAATCTGCTTAGGGCTTGGGTTTACATTAACCAAGGATAGTTGGGAATTCTTGACAGTAGATTAATCGTTATTTGATAATTGACAATCCCTTTTCAACAGCTTGTTTTTGATTGCTCTGTTTTGTTTGTTTCTTAATTGCATTCCAATCCAAACCCCCCAAAAACTGATTTTTGGTGAAAGATAATATTCTCAGAGTCCTTGAGAGACGACATCCGAGTTGTCGCATTATACTACACTTTTAAACCCGCTCGTCCTTTTTGGCGCGTGCGCGACAGCGCGACCAAAAAATTGGCGCCGTTGCCGGGGACTTCTGAGTTGTTATTTTTCTCAATTTGTTTTTATTTTATTTTCTTTTCTTTCTTTTATTTTCTATCTGTTTTGAATTGGTCTGGCTACTAGGTCTCATTGCCCTGAACTGTGTGATTTTGACCCGGAAATTGAAAGAACATTGCACACACTCCGTAGGGAATTTCGGGCTAGCACTAGTAGTAATTCCAATTTTAAAACCGCTTTTGAAAACATGGGAGACCAGAGGACATTAAGGCAGCTTGCTGCCCCTGATGTCAACTATAATGGATTATGTATTTCTTATCCTGGGGCTGACACCCCTTTTGAGCTAAAATCTGGTTTTATTCACCTTTTGCCCAAGTTTAATGGTCTTGCAGGTGAGGATCCTCACAAGCACTTAAAAGAATTCCAAGTTGTATGCTCCACAACCTCGAGAGCAGAGGGAGTCACTGAGGACAGTATTAAGTCAAGGCTTTTCCATTTTCACTCCAAGGAGCTGCAAAGGATTGGCTATTGTACCTTGAGCCTAACTCCATCACAACTTGGAATGATCTGAAGAGGGTGTTTCTAGAAAGGTATTTTCCTGCTTCAAGAGCTGCTTCAATAAGGAAAGAGATATGTGGCATAAGGCAAGGGAACGAGTCACTAGTCAATACTTGGGAAAGGTTCAAACACTTGGTCTCTAGCTGCCCCCAGCATCAAATTTCTGAACAACTCCTGGTCCAATACGTTTATGAAGGAGTGTTGCCTCTGGATAGGAATCTGTTGGATGCGGCGCGTGGGGGAGCAGTCGTTGATAAGACCCCCGCTGCTGCTAAGCAACTTATTGAGAATATGTCGTTGAATTCCCAGCAGCTTCTCTACAAGAAGAAATTCAGTTGAGCCAAGAGGCGTGCATGAGATTCATAGTTCATCTTCTAACCAGGCCGCCCTTGAGAATAGATTGGATGAGCTGACTTCCTTTGTGAGACAATTGGCAATAGACAAGGTTCAGCCGGCAAAGTTATGTAGCATGTGCAATGCACCTGAGCATCCTTTTGATCCATGCCCAATCCAGAGAGAAGAATTTGTCAGTGAAGTACCTCAGGCTTACGCAGTGAACCCCTATAATCAAGGAGGCGGTCGAATCGGACAAAGATTCCGCACCTCTCTACTAATAGGTACCATCCTAGATGGAGAAATCACCCTAATCTGCGGTATGGGAATTCTTCCCAACAACAGCCGATGGCACCTCAGAATCATCCTCCAGTGACTACTTCTGCACCTTCTGGACCATCGTTAGAGGATTTGGTAAAGCAAATGGCTGCATCTAGTGTACAGTTTCAGCAGAGGACAGATGCTAGTATTCAAGATTTGAGGACTCAGATTGGACAGTTGGCCACATCCATGAATAGCATCCAACAAGGTCAAGGGACAAACCAGCTGCCTGCACAGCCAGTGATAAATCCTAACGCCTCCAACCCTAATGTGAGTGTCATCTCGCTGAGATCTGGAAAGGTTGTTGAGACCACTTCTGGAAAGGATGAAGAAATTGTTAAGGCTACTCCTGAGCCTACTGATGAGGCTACTCCTGAGCCTGTGGTTGAAGTTGAAACTGAGAGAGTATATAGACCACCCATTCCATTCCCACACAGAATTCAGAAAAATTTGAAGATGGGTGGTGAGAATAAAGAGAAGGAGATTCTTGATGTTTTCAGAAAAGTAGCTGTTAACATCCCACTGTTGGATGTGATCAAGCAAGTACCCAGATATGCTAAATTTCTGAAGGACCTATGCACTAACAAGAGGAAGATGAAGACTAATGAGAGGGTTGACTTGGGAATGAATGTCTCAGCGCTTATCCAGTCAAAGATAGAGAGAGTTGCTTCTATAGGCCCTAATCAAGTACTGCCACAAAAGTGCAAGGATCCAGGCACCTTCACTATCCCATGCACTATTGGGGATAAGAAGTTTGAGAACTGTATGTTGGACTTGGGAGCATCAATCAATGTCATGCCTACCTCCATCTTTAATAACCTTGATCTGGGGCCATTGCAATATACAGGTCTTACCATTCAGTTGGCTAACAGGACCAGTGCCCGACCCATGGGGATGGTAGAGGATGTCCTAGTGCAAGTTGATGATTTGATATTCCCTGCAGACTTCTATATCCTAGACATGACAGGAGAGACTCAGTCAAGTAGATCACCCATAATCTTGGGGAGACCGTTCATGATGACATCCAAGACCAAGATTGATGTTTATGATGGGACGATGTCGATGGAGTTTGGTGGTATCGTGGCCAAATTCAAGATTTTTGATGCTATGAAGCACCCAGTAGAGGAGCACTCTGTATTCCATGTAGAGTTGCTGTCTGAGCTCATTGAGGACACTCATGATGACCTTATTTCTGATTTTCCTGTTATTTCTGGTTTTGATGATGTATATACTTGTACTAACTGCACTAACACTAACCCATGTTCTGTTTGTTCTGAGTTTTTGGATTTAACCTTGCAGGGTGAGGATGATAGTGAAAGTGATAATGAGAGTGAAGTCTTTTACTCAAAGAAAAGTCCTTGACCCTTTGGCTGCTCCCAATGCTCCATCCGTTGAGCAGCCGCCTCCTTTGGAACTCAAACCACTTCCCGAGAACTTAAAGTATGCCTACTTGGGGAGGGATGCAACACCGCCAACCATCATTTCCTCCACCTCAACTCCGATCAGAAGACAAGCTTTTAGAAGTTCTCGAGGAAGAACAAGAAGGCCATTGGGTGGACATTGGCCGATATTCCAGAATTAGCCCCTCCGGATGCATGCACAGAATTTTACCTGGAGGATGGGGCTAAGCCAGTCGACAGGCCCAAAGGCGACTTAACCCACTCGATTCTGGGATGTGGTAAAGAAAGAGGTGACCAAGCTTCTACAGGCAGGTATTATTTATCCCATTTCTGATAGTTCTTGGGTAAGTCCGGTTCAAGTTGTACCAAAGAAATCTGGTTTAACAGTAGTTAGGAATGAGAATAATGAACTTGTGCCTACTAGAGTCCAGAATTAGCCGGAGAGTTTGTATAGACTATAGGAAGCTAAACCAGGCCACCCGAAAGGATCATTTTCCTTTGCCGCTCATAGATCGGATGCTAGATCGGCTGGCTGGTCATCCCCATTATTGTTTTCTAGATGGCTTTTCCGGTATTTCCGGATTCATATTGCCCCCGAGGATCGGGAAAAGACCACCTTCACGTGCCCCTTCGGTGACGCTTGCTTATAGGAGGATGCCATTTGGCCTCTGTAATGCTCCCCGCACCTTTCAAAGATGCATGCTTAGTATTTTCTCCGATTTTATTGAAAACTGCATAGAGGTGTTTATGGATGATTTTACCGTGTATGGCTCCTCTTTTGATGCTTGTTTGCATAGTCTAGATCTAGTTCTTCGAGAGATGCATTGATACTGATTTGATTCTGAATTATGAGAAATGTCATTTCATGGTAGAACAGGGGATAGTATTGGGTCATGTAATTTCCAAAGAGGGTATTTCTGTGGATCCTGCAAAAATAAATGTAATTGCTTCATTGCCTTACCCATCTTGCGTACGCGAGATACGTTCCTTTCTTGGACATGCAGGTTTCTACAGGCGCTTTATAAAGGATTTCAGCAAGATAGCACTACCACTGTCAAATTTGCTGAAAAATGATGCCCTGTTCCAGTTTGATGAAAAGTGCAAAGAGTCATTTGACCATCTGAAGAAGGCGTTGACTTCTACCCCTGTCATCCAGCCCCCAGACTGGACATTACCTTTTGAACTGATGTGTGATGCCTCAAATTTTGCTGTGGGGGCAGTTCTGGCACAAAGGGTGGGCAAGGTTGCCCATGTAATTCACTATGCTTCTAGGACCCTAGATGCCGCACAGGCAAATTACACAACCACTGAGAAAGAGCTGCTAGCTATTGTATTTGCACTTGACAAGTTTAGGTCTTATTTGCTAGGTTCTAGGGTAACTGTTTTTACTGACCATGCAGCTTTGAAATATCTGCTGAAGAAGCCAGAAGCTAAGCCAAGACTGATCAGGTGGATGCTTTTGCTTCAGGAATTCAATGTTGAGATAAAGGATAAAAGTGGAGCTGAAAATTTGGTGGCAGATCATTTGAGTAGGATAGCAAGGGATGAGGATACATTTCCCATCCAAGATGATTTCCCTGATGAGAGATTGTTACACATGTATGGGGTAACCCCCTGGTTTGCTGACATTGTAAATTTTCTAGTTGCTGGTGTTGTTCCTGCAGGTACAAGTAGACAGAAGTTCCACAAGCTGAAGAGTGATGCAAAGTATTATGTGTGGGATGATCCCTATCTGTGGAAGTTTTGCAGTGACCAAGTCATTCGGAGGTGTGTACCCGATCATGAGACGGAGTCCATCCTGCACTTCTCACATGCCTCTCCGGTTGGAGGACACTTTGGACCTCAAAGGACAGCAAGGAAAGTCCTGGACTCCGGGTTCTACTGGCCCACCCTTTTTAGGGATTCATATGAGGTATATAAGAGTTGTAAAGAATGTCAAATAACAGGCCCGGCAATCACTCGTAGGAGTGAGATGCCCCAACAGCCCATGCTCTTTTGTGAAGTTTTTGATGTGTGGGGGATGGACTTCATGGGTCCCTTCCCTCCTTCTTTTGGTTTTGTATATATTTTGTTAGCTGTAGATTATGTTTCAAAGTGGGTGGAAGCAATCCCCACTAGGACTAACGATGCTCAGATTGTTTCAAAATTTGTTAGGTCCAACATTTTTTGCAGGTTTGGTATACCCAAGGCCATCATCAAGTGACTGTGGCACGCATTTTTGCAAATGTAACCTTGGAGGCCTTACTCGTAAAATATGGGGTTGTACATAGAGTGTCTACTGCTTACCACCCACAAACCAATGGCCAAGCTGAAATATCCAACAGGGAGATCAAGCAAATTCTGGAGAAGATGGTGCAGCCTAATAGGAAGGAATGGAGCCGCCGTCTGGAAGACGCACTGTGGGCACAAAGGACTGCTTTCAAGACCCCTATAGGGATGTCCCCATTTCGGCTAGTTTTTGGTAAGGCATGTCACCTCCCGGTGGAGGTTGAGCATAGAGCATACTGGGCAGTAAAGTGTTGTAATATGGATATGAATAAATCGGTGTTGAAAGAAAGGCTGCAGATTGCAGAACTTGAGGAGCTTAGGCTTGAAGCCTATGAAAGCTCCAAGATTTATAAAGAAAAGACAAAACAATTTCATGATAGAATGATTGTTAGGAAAGAGTTTTTTGTGGGCCAGCTAGTATTATTGTTTAACTCCCTTTGAAATCGATGGTCGGGAAACTTAGGTCCAAATGGGATGGCCCCTTTGTCATTACTAATGTGTTTCCTTATGGTGCAGTAGAGATTACACGTGCAGGTACACATAAGCCTTTCAAGGTTAATGGGCAGCGGTTGAAGCCATTCCATGGTGTGGATGCTGTTGTTCCTATGGCTACCAATGTTGAGGAGCTATCTTTGGATGCTCCAACCTACACTGATGCTTGATCAGGGAGTTTTCTTTTCCTTTCCCTCACTCTGATTGTAAAGTCTGTTGTTGTTCATTGGGGACAATGCATGTTTTAAGTGTGGGGGAGGGAATTAGTTGTAGTTAGATTTTTCTTTGAATAAAGCTCCTGAATAATCTGAGAAGCTCAGGAGCAATTGTGTGTTGAGTCTTTTGTTGGCAAGTTTGTTAGATTTTTATTGATGTTGCACAGATTGTTTGCGTGATTGATATGTAATGATTCCCCCTAGCTGAAAAAAAAAAATTTTGTTTTTGAAATGTGATTCCCATGTGAAATTGAAAACTGAACTTTGGGATTTTGTTATGATAGCATGATGGATGATAAGTTTGGGGTGATAGGGAGCACACACTAGGGATAGTATCTCTTTCAAACAAATTGCATGAATGTCCAGGTGAGGTTTTTGAGCCTCCAACATGTTTTAAAATGTGTGAAAATCACTTCCAAGTTGCACTTCCCTGGATTTGATTGAATCTCTTTTTGGTTTGCATGATTATATGTGAGTAGCAAATGATTTAGGCAGTTTCTTTGTAAATAGCTACTTAGCCTAAAATAACCATCCCTAATGCATGTTCCCTAGTTAGCCCGTTGAGCCTAATTAGCCTATTAGTTCTTGATAACCTAATGTTTTAAGCCCAAAAATCTGGAAAACCATGTTAACCCGATCTTAGGATTAGGAGAGCATGTAATCTTAGAATGGGTGCAAGAACTAAAGTTTGGGGTGGCTGCAAGGTGTAATATGTTTTTGGGATTGAAAAAAAAAAAAAAACAAAAAAGAGAAAAAGTTGGAGCCAAGGGCTTTTGAAAAAAAAAAAAAAAGTGTACAAATGTAAAAAAAAAAAAAAACAAAAATGCAAAAAAAATCAATAAAGAGAGCTGTAGCCACCCAGAAGTGTAAGGAAAAAAATAAAGAAAGGAGCTTGAGTGAACTTCTATGTGTAAATTTAGTTCATGCTCTCTTAGTTCCTAGGGTCTTCAGCTTAGTTCCTTTTGTATATCCTACCCTTAGCCAAGCCCCATTACAACCCAATAAAGACCTTCTGATGTTGCTTGCTTGTTTTCTGTGGGAGCCATTTTGAGATGAAAAGCAAATTTGTGGGAAGTGTACTTGAGAAGTGAAACTGAGTGCAAATGGTTAGCCTGACATAAACTGAGTGACTGAGTGAACAAATAATACCCTTATGAGGAAGGCAGTTGTTTGATTTTGGTGATCTCCCTCTTATGTGTGACTTGGATTCCCTGCTTAGATTTCTGATTGTTTTCATGATGAAACTCTCAAATGTTTGGAATAAATGAATGTGGGGATTGCTCTGTTTGAAAAGGGGGAAGCAATGAAGAAAAATTGTTTTTGAAGTTGCTTGAATTTGTGCAATGTTGGTTGAATCTTTTAAGCTTGCCAGGTCTTGAGTCCTTTTGTTTTTTGAGTCTTAGTTTGCTTGGGGACAAGCAAAGTTTAAGTTTGGGGTATTTTGATAAGCCTCTGGCTCATCTAGTTTTATGGCTAGTATGACCAGGGTTTTGTGCAAATTATATCATACTTTCACCCAATTTAGATTAGATTGTCCTCAAGCAAGGTTTTGAGTCGTTTTCGTAGTTTTAGGTTAATTTAGCTAGTTTTGAATTAAATAAAGCTTATGGCTATTTTGTTGTTTCAGGATAATAAGAAGAGCAAGTAAGGAAGTGTATCTGAAGCAGAGGCTATCACGCCCAGGCCGTGACACTGGTCACGGCCGTGATGAGAAGATCATGAAAAGTCGGGCGATCACGGCCCAGTAGTGATACACATCACGGGCGTGATAAAGAAATGCAAAAAGTCGAAAGGATCACGGTCTGACCGTGATGAAGGTCACGGCCGTGACAAGAGAGAAACCAAAAGTCAGAATGTATCACGGCCTGCCCGTGATAGACATCACGGCCGTAACGTACCAAAATGCGAAAGGTCACCCTTGGCAGAGACGATCACGGCCTGGCCGTGACAGCCATCACGGCCGTGATGCGCAACCTCTTATAAAAGCAGAAACGCTGCAGGCAGAAAGGCATCCAGTTTTTCACTACTTTACATTACACTTTTGAGTTTCCTTCTGTCTGTAATGGAGAACTAAATTCTTAGGATTAGTCTACTGTTTGAGGATCCTAAATACTTGAGGTTATGTAAATCCCTATTTTAATTGCTTTTCCCTTTTCAATATCATATTGCATATTTCTGTTTGTTATTTCAGGAGTGTGTAATATTGTATTGATTTGTTTCAGTGATGTAAATTTCCTATACATAATCGCGTTTGTTAATTCGCGTGTGTTCATTCATGATCGTTTGATCATGAGCGCTTAATCCCGTTTGTTATTTCGGGAATAGGAATTTGCATCCATAGTAGCAATTACGTTGTTAGTTGTTACTGTAACTGAAAGGGGATTAGAATCTGCTTAGGGCTTGGGTTTACATTAACCAAGGATAGTTGGGAATTCTTGACAGTAGATTAATCGTTATTTGATAATTGACAATCCCTTTTCAACTGCTTGTTTTTGATTGCTCTGTTTTGTTTGTTTCTTAATTGCATTCCAATCCAAACCCCCCCCCCCCCCCCCCAAAACTGATTTTTGGTGAAAGATAATATTCTCAGAGTCCTTGAGAGACGACATCCGAGTTGTCGCATTATACTACACTTTTAAACCCGCTCGTCCTTTTTGGCGCGTGCGCGACAGCGCGACCATGCTCATTAGGACGTATTCGACGATTGGATTAATTACTTACTAGGTCTCATAATCCTAATCTCGAATTTGGTTAATTCTTGTTCCCTATAAGGTTGCACCGATCTCCTACTCACTCTCGTGCAATACTCAACCGATGATCCCAATTCAAGTTCTAAAACGCGAATCGCCTCTCGGCCTCAAACACGTTTAACTAGTGAATCACGCAAAACATATGATCAACACAATCAAATCAAAATAGGAAAACAAGAATTGAATTAAAGGAGAAAGACATACATCATATCGGATCTACATCGCCATGGGTGGCTTCATCGTTCCCTCGGACGAGGGGATTAGTTCCTCGTGCTCATAGACAAACAATCGGACATAATCTCCATAAGAAAAAGGGAAAGGGAGACGCAGCTCCAAAGAGAAAAGAAATTACCCTAAACGCTACTCTAAACAGTGGAAAACTACTAGGATTCGCGGCCCTCCAAAAGCCCTACAGCCTCCTCAAGATGGATCCACCATCTGATCTGCAACAGCCTTTAAATAGGATTCCTGATCTGCGCTCGTTCGCGAGGCGAGCAGCCTCTCGCGAGGCGAGAATTAAAATTGGCGCGCTTTCAATTTGAACTCTCGCGAGGCGAAAGTGTGTTCGCGGGGCGAGTCTTCAATTCTAGGCTGTGACCTTCATCACGGCTGGGCCGTGATGGTCTCTGACTTCCAGGTCTTCATGTTTCGCGGGGCGAGAATATTTTAGCGGGGCGAGCCAGAAGTGATGACTTTTGCTGCTTTGTTGACCTTCAGGCTCGCGGGGCGAGCATACACTCGCGAGGCGAGTGTCTCCAGACTTGCAATTTCCACTACTTTTTGACTTTCCTTGACTCCCGGAGCTTCACTTATTTAACCTGAAACAACAAAAGCACCCACAAGCGTAATTCTATTCAAAATAAGCTAAAAACTATACAAAAGACGCAAAACGAGTCAAAGTCCAACTTAGGAACAAAACAAGGCAAATTTGGGCGAAAACGAGAGTGAACTCGACTAATTGGCACATAAACCCTAGTTCATATAGTCATAAAACTAGATAAGTCAGAGGCTTATCAAGTAGCCTGACGGGAGCGTTTAGACGGCATTGTCCTAAAAAACAAACAAAAATGCATCAGTGCCATGAAAAATGAGAAAGATACAAACAATTCAAGCACCAAATCAAAGCATCATAAGCAATATGCAGTATAATCGATGCATGCGCTCTTTGTTTTATTATTTTTATTTATTATTTGTTTTTTATTATATATATATTTTTTAATTTTCTTTATTTTGGAAAAAAAGGGTTGAGCACGACCTTGCTAACAGGGAGCACGGTCGTGCTCAATGAAACTAGGCGTTTCTGCAAAATGAAGAACAGCATGGTCGTGCTTACTGATGAGCACGACCGTGCAAAATATAAAATCCCAAAAAATGCAGATTATGAATAGCACGACCATGCTTAATGATGAGCACGACCGTGCTCAGTGTCCAAATGAAGAAACACGCGTAACAGAGACCAAAAATTGTGCAACCAACAACCAATCCATCAAAGTATACACACAGAAACATAGGCAAGGACACATATTATGAACAATTATGCACAGCATCATGTATGTAAATACTCAGACAAGAAACCCAATCACATTATCACAAACTCACTTAAACATAGTTATGAACAACAACAGAAAAAAATGAAATTGTTAACTGGATCAAGGAGGTGATGGGGAAAGAGTGAAGATTGATGTGCAAGGGTTGAAAGGAAAGGGAAGGGCATAGCAGAGGAGCACGGGTCAAAGGGTAACCCTAGCCCGTGCTTTGCTCCCTTTTTATTTTTTCAAAATTGCAATTGAGCTCGGTCGTGCTTAATTTTTAATTTTTAATTTTTTTTGTTTTGGTTTTATTTTATTTTTAAAACTAAAACAGAAGCAGATTACCTAACTAGACTCAATGACACTATGCAATTTTTTTATTTAAAATTTTTTTTATGACCAAAAATTATTTGCAAAATTTGAAAAAGAAAAGCAAAGAGAAGGGTTAGAAATTGTTATCTGAAGGAGTCCGACTTCTGCCTTTGGTTCTCCTTCCGGATTTCCTTCCAATACTAGCTTAGCAAGCCTAGCCTCTTCAATCTTTAGATATGCATAATCATTCGCTGCTTCTCCTTCTACCAAGTAAAGCTCACACCATTTGTTCCTCTCCTCTTCAGTATAGCGCTCTATCTTTGGGAATGGGATCTGGTCTGGTCTCATGATTTTCCTGTCAACCATGTCATGATAGCACTTACGCTCAACACTGTACCCACGTGGGCATTCTTCTACCCTCCGCTCAATATCTCGAAGGGTCTCAACCCTGGCATACTCGTTTGTGTTCTGACAGAAATCCAAGCGAGATAGAGTATATCCGGGGGAGGAATTGGTAGCAATCTTCTCCCTTTGTTCTTTAGTCAAACGTGCAACTTCCGGGAATGGGCACAGTCTGTCTCGGATTGAATCCTTGATGTGTTGAAACTCGGATGATTCGGGGAGATTGAGAATGGCATCTGTTTTCACAAATAAAATTTTGGTCAGCATTGATAATTAAGATTAATATCAAAATAAACGAAAATAAAGGAAATAAAAGTGAAACAAAAAGGGACCAAATCATGCATTCACTCACTGTAGCATACAGAAAGCATGGAAAACATGAAGAACGTACCTTTCGAGAGTTGGAGCAAAAACACTTTAGGGAAGGGGCAAGGGGCTGATAGAGCAAAAAGAAATAAGGAGAAGGTGAGAGCACGGTTAATCCTAATCCGCGCTCTGCCTGTCCTCTTTTATTTATAATTCAAATCAGTAGAGGAGCACGGTCGTGCTCACTGTTAAGCACGGCCATGGTCGGCCCCATTTAAAAATTCAAACCCCAAATTCAAATTCAAATCAGATTTAAAACTCAAATTTAAATCAGAAAAGGAGCACGGTCGTGCTTAATGTTCAGCACGACCGTGCTCAATCCCATTTTAACTTATTCAAATCTGTATATGAGCACGGTCTTGCTTAATTCAGCGTTTACGAGAAGTGAGCACCAGCAAGAGTTTTGTTTATCTCTTAAGATCTTATCGTAATCTCCTAAGGATCCTATCTAGGAATAACTACCAAATATGTCACTAAACTTCCATCGAACTTTTGACCGTCTTAGATTCCAATTTAGGCTTTGATCATTAGACATTAATTTGTAGATATTTTTCTGAGCTTTCTAACAAGGGATTAAGGGATTAATTCCCCAAGCTTTATAAGACATGAACTATGTTAGTGAGGGGTGAAGTTTCATGCCGAATGTTTAAGTTAAGCCCCTATGATCTGATTTGAGAGAATTAGGGAGCCTAAACTCCAAGAACACGTTAAATTCTGCCCAGAACAATATGGCCTTGCCCAGGAGCACGACCGTGCTGAACATGGAGCACGACCGTGCTGAACATGGAGCACGACCGTGCTCCCAGTTAAATTCTGGAAAATAGGTCGCGCATTGAGCACGGCCGTACATGACAGTGAGTAGGACCGTGCTCCACTTAAGTGGCAGCACAACCGTGCTAGGGGTTTAGTACGCCCGTGCTTCCCCCTACTGGTCAGAACTTAAGGTTAATGAGTTAAAGGGGTGTTTACCCCAATTATCCCCAGATGATGTAATAATACACTAATCAAACGATAACAAGTTATATAACTTAATTAAAGATTAATTAAGATAACAAAGACTGATAAGCTGGTTAAGTCGGTACCCAATGGGTTACCGCACGTTGTCACGCTTTGGTGCTTTTTGACCAAAGTGCTCTCGATGCTTTTTGGTTGAGATGTTGTTATGTTGGACCTTGGTGCTTTTTGGTCAAGGGAGCCTTGACCCCACGGTGTGGGTCTAAGGTATTAATGTTGATGTTGGTTGATAAGTCTTGGGTGCTTTTAGGCCCAAGCAAAGGAGGTGGTTGCCTTGTGTGTTGTTGTGCCATTTGCATAGAGGATTGGAGTTGATGTTGAGGGGGATGTTCAACATATGGGAGGTCGTCCTAGTTATGATAATCTGGCCCAAGTCTCGGGTGGTTCACCCATGGTTTGGTGAACCGTGCGCCCCCGAGGTGGCGTATCCAGTTATGATACGTCGGCTATCCAAGGGGTTCCTCCATGGTTTGGGGAACTGCCGGTGTTGGTACTTTTTGTCCAATACGGATATGTAACTTTGAATTTGACTTCCTGAGTTAGTTGGATCCACATGCATTGATGGAGTAGTGGAGTAGGGTTGCATTGCACTGCATAGCATATGTTGGATGATTAACATGTTGTTATGGTATTATATGATGATGTATAAATATTGTATGTTGTTATATTGCTATGTCATGCTATGATGTATGTTCATCTTATTTCCTATTCCCATGCCGTTGTGTTTACATGATTTCTTACTCCCTGCTTTCCTGTTTCTGCTATTGCATGTATTTTCTTATGCAGAGGACGGTGAGCAGCCAGCGGATGAGTGACTCTGAGGAGCCGTGACTATAGTTAGAATGTTGAGTTATAGTTGTTAGTTTTGTTAGTTGTTTAGTTTGTTTCCGTGATGTATCCGGATTTTGGTTATACCAGCTCTGTATGTGACATCGGGGTTGAGTTTTTCTTTATCTGTCCTGTTTATGTTTTACTGTTTTAAAACTATGTTATTTCAATGTTGTTTTTGTTAAGATGTGAAACCTTTTTATCCAAGTTTTTATTTTTTTCAAATAAATGTATGTTTTATAATTTTCTCTTTTAAGTAAATGTTTTATATTAACATGTGGGGTAGAAGGGTGTCACAAAGCACGCCATATGGGAAGACTTTGGTGACTTCATAAGGACCAATCCATCTAGATTTCAGTTTTCCTGGAAACAAACGAAGTCGTGAGTTAAAAATTAGAACTTTACCACCAACATGAAACTCACGCTTTTGAATGTGCTTGTCATGCCACTTTTTAGTGCGCTCCTTGTATAGTTTGGCATTTGCATATGCCTCAAGACGAAATGCATCCACCTCATTGAGCTGCAAAAAGCGCTTTTCACCTGAAAGTTGCATATCAAAATTCAAAAATTTCAGGGCCTAATAAGCCTTATGCTCTAACTCAACGGGTAAATGACATGCTTTTTCAGAAACCAATCTATAGGGGGACTTGCCAATGGGAGTTTTAAATGCAGTTCTATATTCCCATAATGCATCATCAAGTTTCAAAGACCAATCTTTCCTATAACTGTTAACTGTCCTGTCCAAAATTTTCTTTAACTCCCTATTGGAAATCTCAACTTGCCCACTTGTTTGTTGGTGGTAAGGGGTGGCTACCTTATGTGTGACACCATATTTTGTCAAAAGATTATCAAATTGTTTATTACAAAAATGGGTGCCACCATCACTAATGATTGCTCTAGGAGTGCCAATTCTTGTAAACATATTTTTCTATAAAAACTTTACAACTCCTTTAGCATCCTTAGTGGGTAAAGCCACTGCTTCCACCCACTTTAAGACATAATCCACAACAACCAGAATATATTCATTTGAAAAAGATTTAGGAAAAGGTCCCATGAAATCAATGCCTCAAACATCAAATAATTCACAAACCAAAATATTGTTTAGAGGCATATCATGTTTTCTAGAAATATTCCCACTCCTCTGACACCTATCACATGATTTCACAAAATTGTATGCATCTTTAAAAAGAGTGGGTCAGTAAAAACCACATTGAAGAACCTTTTGAGCTGTCCTAGTTGGGCCAAAATGGCCGCCAACTTCCTTAGAATGGCAGTGCTCTAAAATAGCATGTGTTTCTACCTCAGGAATGCATCTCCTAATAATTTTATCACTACATACTTTAAACAGATAAGGCTCTCCACAAATAATACTTACCATCAGAAGAAAATTATTACGCTGAGCATATGAAAGGTTGGGGGGAAGTCTATTACCTGCCTTGTAGTTGACAAAATCTACATACCAGGGAAGTTTGGAAACTGAAAATAATTGCTCATCAGGAAAGGTCTCCTTTGTGGCCTCTTCTACTTGTGGTCTAACAGAAGCACCCACCCTTGAGAGACGGTCCGCCACTAAATTCTCCACACCCCACTTGTCTCTAATTTCCACAACAAACTCTTGTAACAACTGCACCCATCTGATCAATCTTGGCTTGACATCCTGTTTGGCAAGCAAATGTCTAATACCCGAATGGTCAGTATAAACAACAACCTTAGACATAACCAAATAAGGACGAAATTTATCAAAAGCAAATATTACTGCTAGCAACTCTTTTTCTGTAGTTGTAAAAAATTTTTGTGCTTCATCAAGAGTTCTACTAGCATAGTAAATGGTTTGAAAACTTTTATCCTTACGTTGACCTAAAACAACACCTGCCATATCACTAGCATCACACATAAGTTCAAATGGCAAAGACCAATCAGGAGCAACAACAACAGGTGCATCAATCAATTTAACCTTCAAAATTTTAAAGGCTTCCAGACAAGCATTAGAAAATTCAAATGAGGCATCTTTCAGTAAAAGATTAGAAAGAGGTTTTGCAATTTTTGAAAAGTCCTTTATAAACCTCCTATAAAAATCAGCATGCCCCAAGAAACTTCTAATGGCCTTAACAGAGTTAGGAGGAGGCAATTTGGCAATTACCTCAACCTTTGCAGGGTCAACCTCAATACCCTTATGAGAAACCTTATGCCCCAAAACAATGCAGTCAGTTACCATAAATTGACATTTTTCCCAATTAAGAACTAAACTGGTATCTTTACACCTTTTCAAAACCACCCCAAAATTATGCAAACAATTATCAAATGAGGACCCATAAACAGAAAAATCATCCATGAATATTTCAATGCAATCCTCTAAGATATCAGAAAATATAGCCATCATGCATCTTTGAAAAGTGGTGCATTACACAAACCAAAAGGCATCCATCTATATGCAAAAGTACCATATGGGCAAGTAAAAGTGGCTTTCTCTTGATCTTCAAAAGCCATGGGTATTTGCATATAGCCAGAGTACCCATCCAAGCAACAATAAAATTCACGACCGCACAATTTCTCAAGCATTTGGTCAATAAAGGGAAGGGGGAAGTGATATTTCCTAGTGGCCTCATTTAATTTCCTATAATCTATACACATACGCCACCTTGTTACCTCCCTAACAGCGATCAATTCCTTCTTGTCATTCTCCATGACAGTAGTTCCTCCTTTTTTTGGGAACAACCTGCACAGGACTCACCCAAGGACTATCAGAAATAGGATAAATAATACCAGCATCAACTATTTTAATTACCTCCTTTTTCACCACTTATTTTAAGTTTGGGTTGAGCCTTCTTTGAGATTGCACCTTGGGTCTGTGTTCCACCTCCATATGTATCTATGGGTGCAAATTTAGGGACTAATACCCTTAATATCATGAATGGTCCACCCAAAGGCCTCCTTGTTATCTCTCAAAACTCGCAAGTGTTTCTCCTCCCTCCCCAGTCAAAGAAGAAGACATTATTACTGCCAATGAAGAAGGAGGAGATAAAAATACATATTTAAGATTAGAAAGAAGATGTTTAAGATCCAGTTCTTGGGGTTCTTCAATTGATAATTTTGGCTTTTGTGAACCACGTCCCTCAAGAACTTCAAATTTCTTAGTCCATCTCCATCTTTCTTGGGCAATCCCTGTCTCTAGTGACATTATCTCATCTATCAACTCCTTAAAATCCACAAGTTCATCCTTTTCGAAAAACAAAATTTTCTGAAAGGTGTCCTCCATCAATCGTTGCTGAGAAAGAGAAGATATTAGTGTAGATGTACTATCCACGGCATTTATAAAATTACATGAATTAAAAGTGGAAAGAAATTTCAAAGAATAAAAAACTCTAAAAACCACTTCCTCGTCATTAAGCCTTAAAGTAAGCTTTCATTGGTGCACATCAATGATGGTCCTACCAGTGGCTAAAAACGACCTCCCCAAAATTAAGGGAACCTCTTCATCTTCCTCCATGTCAAGCACTATGAAATTAGTCGGGAAGATAAACTTGTCAGCCTTGACAAGAACATCCTCCACAATACCTCTGGGATAGGTAATGGATCTATCTGCAAGCTGTAATTGAAACATTTGTGGGCTTTGGCTTTTGCACTCCTAACCTGCGTTAAACAGACAAAGGCATCAAGTTAATACTGGCACCTAAATCACATAAAGCTTTTTCAAAATAAGAAGTACCAATAGAGCAAGGAATAATAAAACTCCCTGGATCTTTAAGTTTAGGTGGCAACTACTTGAGGATGATAGCAGAACATTCTTCATTAAGCCTCACTGTAACAAACTCTCCGATTTCTTTTTATTACCCAAAATCTCCTTAAGGAATTTAGCATATTTGGGCATATGAGAAATGGCGTCCACAAATGGGATATTCACATGGAGTTGCTTCAACATATCCAAGAACTTAGTGAACTGGGGATCTCGTTGGCTAAACCTCTGAGGAAAAGGAATGGTTGACTTGGGGGATGGCACAAGAACTTCCTTCACTAGATCTTTCTCACTTACCGCATCCTTTGGGTCCCTTCAGTATAAACCTCTATAGTTTTTGACTTATTCTCTTCTTCATAGGGAACCTCTATCCTTTTTCCACTTCTAAGGGTAATCACCTTAGCATGCTCCTTTGGATTCTTCTCTGGTTGACTAGGCAATGCCCTTTTTTCCCTGTGTCATCAAGGTTACCAAAGCAGACACCTGACCCTCCAAAGCCTTGAACCTCTCATCACTTTTCTCTATATGCTTCATCACTGTATCATAGAGATTAGGCCTCCGTTCTTGTCTCGGGCCTTAATTTTTCAAATGAGGTGCCTGTAGAGAATATTCTGGTTCTGACTTCCATATGAGAGATTCGGGTTCTGCTTATAACCGAGATTATAGTGATTTGAATAAGGATCATTGTTGCCCTGATTAGGATTACCCACATAATTTGCCTCTTCTTCTGCCACAAAAGGGTTGTTTGCTTGGCACTCTGTACTTTCATGTCCCTCCTGGTTGCAAAGATCACAAATAACAGGAGGTGGAGCAGTCTGAGTTATCAACTGAGTCTGTGTCTGCATCATTGCTTCCATATACTTTGAAAGAGCCTCCAATTTATTTTCCAATACGACGTTAGCATCCACTTTGTAGGCTCCAACTTGTAAAAGTGTAGGTTGCCTCTTATTCACATGTCTATCAATGAATGTCCATTTGTAACTAGAAGTCATCTGCTCTATCAACTCATAAGCTGCCTGTGGCCTCTTATTCCATATACTACCTCCCGCTGTTGTATCAATCATACTTTTATTTGATGAAGATAGCTCATTGTAGAATGCTTGGACCAACTGCCATAGAGGAAAGCCATGATGGGGGCATTTTTTCAAGAACTCTTGAAATTGCTCCCATGCCTCATACATCCAGTTCAACCTGCACAAAAGAAGTTATGTCATTACGCAGTTTGGCAGACTTAGCAGGTGGAAAATATTTATCCATAAATTTAGAAGAGAGTTGGTCCCAAGTGGTTATGGAACCAGACAACAAAGACTTAAGCCAAAGTTTGGTCCTATCCCTTAAAGAAAAGGGAAACAGTCGAAGCCTAAAAGCATTGTTTGAGACACCATTATGTTTGATGGTGTCACAAATCTCAAGAAAATCAGCAAGATGATCATGGGATCTTCACTCAGACCCCCATTGAACTGAATTACATTTTGCAACATAGAGATCAAAGCTGGCTTGATCTCAAAGTTGTTGGCCTCAATGTTAGACCTAGTAATACTCCCTGTAGCATTGGTGGTGGCAGGACAAGCAAAGTTCAACATCGTCCTGTTGTCATCTTGAGCCATGGTTCTCCTTTCTCTAGCTTGCTTCTTGTTTCTGCGCACGGTTCTTTCTATTTCATGAATATACTGCAAGTCAGGAGATTGGGAACGCGTTAGCATACAAGGAAGTAAATAAAAATAAAATAAATAAAATAGCGTCTAAATTAACTAAGATTTAATCTCCCTAATATTGTCAAAAACAATCCCTGACAACGACGCCAAAAACTTGTTGTGATAAAACTACACTTAAGGGCAAGTGCACCCTATCGCAAAAGTAATATAGGAGTATTTGAGACTCCAAGTATCGAACCCACAAGTACTAGATTAATTACTTCCTTATATTATCTAGACAATCGAATTGGTTGAAAACAAACAGACAAAAATAACAAGATTGTGGCACCAAGAACTCCAAGCAAAGATTCAATTATGGAAAGCCTACGGTGCTTGGTTTCACTTATGTTACTACTAATGATATTACCCAATTTCTGAATGAATCGTGTTTCTTATTGATTGTCAATCACTCGCTCTAAAATTATTAATACCCAATGGTCATGCAATATTAATATTCTTTCTCCTAATCAGTTACCCCCAATGGTCATGCAAGGCAAACAGTCAAAAGAAACATAAAGAATTGACAATCTTTGTTAATTCAATAACTGATTGAAAATAGGGGATTGCGCTTGGTCCACGCAACCGCAGATCCTGGTTAATCCTGGAGTCCCGTTAACTAATTGTGGTACGGTCGTCGTCGGCTTAATCAACTTGATAAAGGATGATCAAACCTCATATGAATATAAACACAAGGATTAAACCAATCAATGGAAAAAACACAGAATCATATAAAAATCAGGTAAACATCAAAGGTATCAAAACATAAGATCCACCACACCCTAGGAATGAGTTTAGCTATTCATAATAACAAAGCTCACTATACAAATCACAGACATGTAACAATCCATCAAAGAGAGAAAAAGAAAACTAAAACCCAAAGACCCTTTCGACGCGAAACAGTCTTCAAACCAATTGGGAGACGGTCATTCACTCCAGTACTCGATCTTCCTTCCTGTGCACAAAGCGACTGTTGTAAAAAAAAAAACTCCTCAGAATGGCACCAGCCCTTCCTTTTTATTGCGTAGCGTGAAAACCTAAGTGGTTGGGACTCTGAGACACGAGCACGACCGTGCTTAGTGTTGAGCACGGTCGTGCTTAACTAAAACGGGCTCAAATCATGCTGAAACTGGGAAAGTCAGCAAGGTCGTGCTCAATGATGAGCACGGTCGTGCTCCTTTGAAATCTTCAGAGCTCATTGAGCACGACCGTGCTCCTTTGAAATCTTCAGAGCTCAGCCTTTTTTTCAAAAATTCCTCCAAAATTGTTACTTTTTCTCCAAGTTAGATGCTCCACTGTCGTGGTGACAAATTCTACAATAATCATGGGAAATAGGGTGAGTATCCACACTAATTTCCAAATAAATAACAAATCACACCCAATTTCCCAATAATAAAGTATATAAAATGACAGTTTATCCGGGGACTTATGATATGGCTGTGCCGAGTGTTAACTCCGGTCCAACCTTGCTCGTATAGGCCGGGCCATGAATAGGTCCTATTATGTTTATTATTGGACGACTTGTAGGAACTCGGGACCAACCTTTGAAATGTTCCGACCAACATGTATCAAATCGGGCCCAAACTCTAGAATGTTCCGACCGACTTGTAGAAAAATGAACTGGGGTCCCAACCTCTAGAATGCTTCGGCCGACTTGTAGAAAAAGTAACAGACGTACTTAAAGACTTTAACTTTCGTCTACCGTGTTAATGACTCAATAGGCAAATGACTAGCCCATAAAAGCGAATGATTGGCTGCCGTAACGGATAAAAGGCTTAAGATAAATGAGACCCAAGAAGATAATTATGGGCTTGAATTTTCAAGAATATAATTATTGGCTGTATGCTTATTTGAGCCCAATACCGTGAGTGTACACTCTTAGCAAAAATTAGACTTTAGCATAACATATAAACCCCTTCATCGCTTACGACTTGAGGTTTGGGAGACTTATGTTGGAGTTGGAGTTATATACTCAGGGCCGACTTGTATACTTGGGACCGACCTCATTAGTAACACGGATCCAACATAGATTTGGGCCGAGAAGTAAAAGACTTGACATTCGAGGTTGAGATCTTGAATAGCTAAAGGCCCAAGAGTTAGATAAATCGGATAGTCAGGATAAAACATATAACGGCTAAACGATCAACTCATGAATGAAAGATAACGACAAGTATTAATACCCACCGTCTCACTATCATTACCAAGGTAGCAACGACTATCCGAGAGTAAAGAGACCCTATTAAGGAAGGTAAACATGGAGCCTATTATAAGTAGTGCAGTAGGAATGAAAAAGGAGGAGGAGAACACGTCCCAATATATTAAACCGAGATAACAAATCTTCAACAAAAACAGACTTCTATACATCTTATACTATTTTCTTTACTTTTGGAATTAATTGTACCTTCTGGCTTCTACAAGATGCAGAAACTGATAAGCTGCAAACTGATTCGGAGTCTTGTACAAAAATTAGTGTGATTGCAAAAAATATGAAGGAAACGTTAAGATTGACCAATGCCAAGTTTTAGAAATTATCACATTAAATTCAAAAATACCCTCATAATAAAAAATTATAGCTAGCTAGATAAATTCCAGACACTGGTTTTATTTTTGCATCATGATTATAGCAAATTAAAAGCAAGACCACGTCGAAGAAAGTGATGGAAACTGTATCTAGTTTCAAGTCATGTCAATCCCCTCACATACGAAATAAGATTGCTTTGAATCTTTTGAATTCGATAGCTATCTAATCAAGAAAACCTGAGAAAGTAAAACATGAAACAGAGTGCATGGTGCAAAACCCACACACATTTGATTCTTTCCATAATGCCCCATCAATGTACACTGTCCAGCAGGGTGACCCTACGAAACTATAAACTAATTATCATACCTAAATAGTAAATACCATAAAATCACAAAGATCCCTATGTTATTTCTCTCTAAAATTCCTTTTTCTTTACATAACAGAAAATTACACAAGATGTTCTGCTATTGAAATTGATAATCTCTCTAATACAAAACCACCTTGGTTCTGTTCCCTCATAGCATCACATGGTTGCCCCATTTTCATCCTCAAAAGAGTTTCTCAGAGAATGCACGGACTCCTCTGTTGTAAGACTAACTGAAGAATCTGAAACAAAGTGGATAAATAAATTGTATTAGAAATTAGAATCTACAGTAACAAATTTTAAGTTTATTTATAAGTGAAACAAAACAAAGGTTTTAACTTTGAAGAGCTTACTCACCTCTGGAGTTGAAGGACCTCTTGCAATGAAGGATGGCACTTTGGATCCCATCATGTTGCTGCAGCAGCGTATCATCACTCCTGTTCGCCGGAGAACCTACTCCGGCCACCGTCGACGACGACGACTTGCTCTTCCCCAGATGCTTAGAAACCACTCTCATCCCCGCCGGAAAACTCCCCTGCTTCCCTTTCCTCGAAGAAACAGAGGCCACCAACGGCGACGACGATGGCGACGGCATTGACCCTTCCCCAGAGAACTTCATCTTCTCACTATACCTCTTTGAAACTCTCACATACAGAGGCTTGATCAGCTTCAGATATTTCTGAACCACATCCTTTGAAAACCGCTCTGGTTTGGGTTCTTCCGAGCCATGACTCCGAGACTTGCTTCCAAAGCTTCTCGTGCTGTTAACTCTGCTTAGTGTTGGAGAACAATGGAACTCTTCATAGTTGAGTTTCACTGTAAAGGCCTTGGTTTCTTTCTTCTGGTTCCTTCCATTGTTACAACCTTCTTTGACTTGTTCTTCCTGTGGTGACATTCTCTTGTGCTTCTTGAACATGAAGAGTCTGAAGCTTGGTGCTGATTTGAGTAGCGCAATGGGGGATTGAGGCTTAGATATGGGTTCGATTGGGAGGATTTTTCTTTTGGATATTGGTTCGTTTGAAAGTGCTGTTTTCTGTGGCACATCAACTTCACCACTGTCGTGTTTGGAACAGTGACCCTTGTTTTCTATTGTTGTTTTGATTCGTGGGTCGTGGTCGGTTTTGTTGTTGGTGGTGTTGTTTTCTTTGTTGTCGAAATCATGATGAAGCGTGAGCTCCAAGTCGAAGAAGGAGTCTTCTTCGTCGGATTCGCTGTCTGTTTCAACAACAAGATGAGGGACTGTGGATGAGGAGGTTGTAGTCATGGTGGCGTTCCTCCAGAACTTGAGGAAGTTCAGAGCGTCCATGGAAGAATCTAGAGAGAGAGAGAGAAGGGGAAGATCAGAAAGGATGAGGTGGAATAAGAAGGGAGGGTTTAGTTTTGGGTTTTATAGGGACAGTAGGTGAATGTACAAGGTAAAGAAAGAGAAGAGTGTTTCACTTTTCACTTCGTTTTATGGTTTACGAAAGCATTGAATATGGTGCTTTCTTCGGGAATCAGAGGGGTTTAGCTTTTGCTTTCTGAACTTGTGCTTTTTGTTATTTTATTTTGGGCTATTATTTATTAGTTTTTTAAGTTTCATGTTATCAATGAATATTAAGTGTGTGTTTGGATGAGAGTTTGACAAACGTGATTTTGGATAGAATTGATTTTATAGAATTGATTTTAATACAATTGAGTTTGAAGTAAAGTAATTTATGTTTGGATGTTTTTACTTTGAAAGCAAGTTTGATGTAAAACTTAGTATAATTTTTCAATCTAAAAGTAGAAGCTACTCTAAACTGCTTCTGATAGAATCAATTCTGGATGCAAAATTGCTTCCACAAACATGTTACCAAACATCTCTTTTTTTACAAGAATCACGTTTGACAGGTGCAGAAGCACTTCTAATACTTCCACAAGTGAAACCAAACACACACTAAAACATATTGTTCAAGCGGAAGCAATTTATCATTGTAAGAGGATAATTTGAGAAGTTCGGATTCAAATTCTTATTAAAGAGTCACTTCCATAAGGAAACAGAGATCATCTATTAGTATAGGCAGGATATAAGTCGGGGGAGCAGCTACTCGACTCAAAAACTCATTAGGGTGGGTTTTGAGGGGGAAAAATGTAATTGATGCTTTGGTTTGGATCTTGAACTGAAGAGTGACCGTGTATGTGAGAGAGGGCAGAGAAATAAAAGGTATCTATGGGGGCAAATGCAAGTCTTGTTGATTAGAGATAATCTTTAATAAAATGTTACAAGTAGAGTTGGGATTAGTTAGCTCAAAATCTAACATTATGACCGCTCAGTGCAGTACAGCATCTCTGAGCTCAGTCCACATATAGAGCCGTCAAATGGGCGCCGGCTTAACCCATTTAATGACTGACCAGATGGGTCGGAAATAAATACATACAGGTCAAGCGCCACATTAAAAAAACCCACAGGGGCCAAAAAGCCCTAAGGGCAGGAGCCATTAGGGCCATAATTTTTTTGATGGACCTATTTTTTTTATTTTATAAAACTTGACAAAAAGAACAACAACTATAATCACTCTAACATTATGTAATAATATCATTTAACTTATGAAATTATCTATTTAAATATGTATTACGTGCTATAATTTTTCATTCACTAACCGCACAACCACTTAGGTAATCCAAGTGAATGGTTTTCCTTAGCTGGAATATTATCTATTGCAATAATTTGATATCAGTTATCTACTTTAACAATTCATTTCATATAAAGACAAGGATGAAAAGAGATAAAACAATGGTTTCTCTTCAATTTTTTTAGAGAAAACTATAGCACTTAATACATATTTGATAGTTAATTTCATATGTTAAATGATATTATTACATAATGTTAGACTGATTATAATTGTTGTTCTTTTTGTCAAGTTTTATAAATAAAATAAAATAAATAGGACTATCAAAAAAAATATGACCCATGGGCTGGCCCTGGCCCCTAGGGCTTTTTAGAGCTTTTTGGCCCTGTGGGTTTTTTTTAATGTGGTGAGCTTTGACCTGTGACCCATCCTCCTCGACCCACATGGGCTAGACTAAATGTAAATAAAGGGTGGCTTGATTGACATTTCTAGTTATGGCTTAAAATGGTGAATTATTATTGTGGGCTAGATGGACTGGCCTTAGGGCTTAGGGCCAAATTGACAGCTGTATCCACATACAGTATTGCGTCTCAGAGTTTTCCACGGCTAAATTTGAATACTGAGATTTGTTTGGCCCACTTCTGATCCCACAACAACGAATGACATACTAATCACTGGACTGCCTAGCTATCTCTTTAGTCTTTGGTCCACAACTTAAATTATAGTCTTTTTTGGATTAAAATTTCTAATATACTGATAAGGTTATACAAGATGAGGGTACATGCTACAATTATCAAACTATAGTAAGCACATAACTAAAAGATGTGATTATTCAATGAAATGTTTAATGATTTAGAGTATACCCTATCTGCTATAAGGATATTTGAAGAGTAGATTTTTTTTCTCTTCTTTTTTCCAGTATTTTTTTTTACTAAAAAGTTATTAATTCATTCAAATGAGTAAAATACATCGAAAACAACACAAATCCAACATCACTAAAAACCGAAAAGATGAATCTGCGAACAAACTCACAGCACCCAGGTCAATAGCATAACACGGCAAAATCAAAATGCCTACAAAAGTAACAAAATCAAAGTCACCGTAATCAAATCTGTGATGGATCGAAGCAGATTTGTCAATCTGAATCAAACTAATACCGTACCAAGACGGGAAACCAAACAACACCTCACCAAGACGACGAACAACAATACCGCCGTACAGAGACGACGAAAAACACGAAGAAAAAAAAACCAGATCTATATGGAAAACCCACTTATTTAGATAGAGGGGAGAACAAACGAAGTAAAGGGGTGATTCCAGACCCAAAAATGTCCGAAACCACCCCCTCTAGTGGTGGCACGCGACTGTGTGTAGAGAGAAGGGAGAGAATAGGGTTTATTATTATTATGATGTTAATTTCTTTTTTCCAGTATTTAAGATTATTTGGATATTTATTGAGGTACTCCACATTGGTAAATTCTAATACAAGAACAGGCATATAATTCTGTATTCTTTTTCTTTGTTTTTATTTCTTTATTTCATTTTTTTAATAATTACAAGAATATTATATTGTTTTGGTTAAAATAATATTTTGGTCCCTGTACGTGAAATTGATTTTCAATTTGGTCCCTATACGTAAAAAGTTATCAATTTGGTCCCTATACTTGACACTGATTTTCAATTTGGACCAGATTGCAAATTGGTGTCACATGTAGGAACCAATTCAACAAAAAAAAAATTGAAATCGGTCCCTACATGTGACAATTATTTTCAATTTGGTCCATATATGTGATAACAATTTGCAATTTGGTCCTCTTATATAGGGATCAATTAGCGGTGATGACCAAATTGAAAACCGGTGTCACGTATAGGGACCAAATTGATAACTTATTACGTATAGGGACCAAATTGAAAATCAGTGTCACGTATGGGGACCAAAAGATTACTTTAACCTATTGTTTTTTATTTGTTTTTTTTTTCAAAAAATTTTATTGAAACTTTTGAAAATGACAAAATATAAGTTGGAAAATTTTGAACTATAATTAGTGAATTTTACAATGATATGAAGTGAATTTATATGAAAAAATTTGTATCTTTCTCTTGTCAAAATGAACATATTTCAACCATATCTTGTTATTTCAAAATAAGAGAAGATCCGTATCCTTTTCTTTTTAAGTGTGATTTGAAATGAAGAGATAATTTTTTTTTTTGACATGGTATTGGGAAAAATCTAAGTCTCACATTGACTAGAGATGATGTCTAAAAAGTGCTTATAAATAGTTGACAATCATCATCCCATAAGCTAGCTTTTAGGGTTGAGTTAGGCCCAAACCCAAATTCTAAGATGATATTAGAGTCTATCCTAGATCTGTTGGGCCATCCATATATGTCCAGTCCTGCAAACTTTATGCTCCAGATGTCCAGTCTTGGGTGTGAACGGGGTGTGTTGGAGTCCCACGCTGGATAATTGATAGTGATATAACCCGAGGAGCCCTATAAGTAAGGGGTAACCCTCACCTTATAAGTTAGCTTTTAGGGTTAAGTTATGCCCAAACTCAGTATCAGAACTATCATAGATCTATTGATGGGTCACCCACCATGTTATCCATGTCAAGCCCAATAATACTTGGAGTCCCACATTGGATAGTGATATAACCTGAAAAACCCTTGCAAGCAAGGAACAACCCTCACAAGACAAGATATTTTTTTTTATATAAAAACCAATTGTTGTAAGATGTTACATCTCAAAAAGAAAAAAAAAACTGTCTTTCTTTATGCAAGAGGACCATACCATGTTCTTCCACATGAGAGGATCATATCCGAATTTTTTACCTAACTTTTTGTGTACCAAAAAATAATTGAATAAGAATTGTATAACAAAACTAGATAGAAATAAGATAGCTAAGTTCTAACCGCAAATTAATCACTAAAGTCAAATAAAACTTATATTAAAAATACAAAATTTGTATCTTTTTAATTGGGAAAAAAGGAATTGGACAATAGATGGAAAGCAAGGATAGTAGTGTGGTCTTGCACTACATGCAGCAGTTTCAGGCTTTAAAGGGATGCTATTTCAGTTGCAGAGGCCGCAGGGATGGTGGTAGGAAACTTCCAAAAAGGGGAGAGGGGAAGAAAAGGAAAAGAAGAAGGATAGAAAGAAGGAAAGAAAAAAGGGTTAAAAAAGAAAGGGTCATAAAAAAGAGAGAAATGCCAGAGCAAAGGAAACGTAAGGTCTATCTACTGCTTTACCCAACTTTCTTTTACAGAAGACCTGTTAAAAAGAGCAGGTGTGAGTCAGAAAATTGGGTTCTTTTACAAGGCAAAGGTCATTTGGTGCAAAGCTAGGGCACGCACGTTGTGTTGCTTTTAAGACCCTCCCCATCCTATATGAGTGACCATGCCTAAGTTTGAAGAGGTCCAAGTCTTTGTGCCTTTGAATGACCAGAAGGGTCCAACTTTTTGCTACAAAAGGTTTGACTTGTTAACTTGGTTTGGGTATTCTTACACTCTTCCTGGCCACATTTTTCTTTTTGTTTTTTATGGGCTACAAATCAAAATGCAAGCAAAAGTCCTAAAAATTGAGAAAAAAATCATGCAATATCCAAAAGAAGATTGTAAACTAATAGGCTACACTTTGGATTCTTGCAAACACTGTAGTGAATGCTTTTTTTCCCCTCTTTCAAATCAGAAACAATATGATTACTTGGACTTCAATGAATTTCAGGTCTCTAACAAGGTATATCACCATCCCTCATTTCATTGAGTATAACTGTACTAGTACTACTTAAATTGAATTCCCTTATTTTAGAACAGTCAACCAATCTCTGAATATCCGTAAATTATGCTCAACTGTTTTGAGCAAGTTTCCAAAACAAGTCACACAACCCAGCCAATGAAATTAATGTTCCAAGGTCTAAATTTATGTCCCCTAAACCTGGCTGAAATTATTACATCTTGAATTTAATAATTTTAGTCTAGTATTAGACAAATTCTAAGGATTTCCTAGGTTTGGTCCCGTATCTAGTAGGGGTTATTAAACTGTTGAATAACTGTTCAATAAAATCAGATACAGTTTAATTAGATACTAAAAAATTGAACGTATCTAGAAAATCTATGGTTATTATTATACAACATTGTACTCAACATCAATGATCAATCATTAATTAATATAGGGTAAAACAAAAGTGTATTCTTAGAAAGTGAAAGGTGAAAGAGATAGAATCATATACAACCAGCAAATAATGTTTTTGGCATAACAAAAAAAAAAAGAAAGACATTTAATTGTATGGACCTCAACTGCATCATCACCTAATGTCCTACAGATGATAGCCTAAAAGCTGCAATATGTGTGTACTTGGGAAGAATGCCGATCCTATATGGGCTGGAATATTTTGTGGTCCTTATCTTGAATTGCTTCAATTTTTTCCTTAAGATTCTCTCTGACCAGTGACAATGGAAAATCTCTACCTCATAACTGCTTATCAATCTTTACACAGTCTCACGGCATCCACAAGAAACAAGCTAAATCATAACCAAGCTCAAATTTACGTCTGAGGAGTACCTTTCAAAGGGTTCTGTCCCAAAATTGTTTTGTTGCGACTTCAAACTTGGAAACTTGTCCTGGAATTAAGTTTTTGGTTACTAGTTAGTAAAGTTCAGACTCAGTCTAGAGGAAATGAATAAAATTATTCACAGGATTTCTAAATTGCTGGGAGATA
Organism: Sophora flavescens; assembly: GCA_030762895.1. Taxonomy (NCBI): domain Eukaryota; kingdom Viridiplantae; phylum Streptophyta; class Magnoliopsida; order Fabales; family Fabaceae; genus Sophora; species Sophora flavescens. Next base: position 155,662,016 of record CM061067.1, on the reverse strand, counting down.
TTCATGTGCTTGATTAGAGTTTATTCGGTAGTATAACTATGTGTGTGTTTGGATGAGCGTTTGACAAACGTGATTTTAAATATAATTGATTTTGTAAAATTGATTTGAATATAATTGAGTTTGAAGTGAAGTGTTTTTTTGTCCCAGTGTATCCTCCACACGCAACCGTAAAGATTAATCCCTCGAGTCGGGTAGGACCACAAGGACGGCAAAGCTCTCCCTCAAGAGTTTTAACGCTGCTACATTCTCAGGACCAAGATTCGAACTTGAGACCTCTATTAAGCTGGAAGATACCCGTGTCATCTCATCCAAGCGCTATTGAGTGAAGTGTTTTATGTTTGAATGTTTTTATTTAAAAAGCAAGTTTGATATAAATTTAGTGTAATTTTTCAATTCAGAAACAAAGTTTCTCTCAACTGCTTCTGATAGAATTGATTCTGAAATTCAAAACCACTTCTACATCTAAGAGTCAAACATCTTAAAAAATGGTTAACCCACGTTTGACATGCAAAAATGAGTTTAGTTGTTTCTGGAACCAGACATGTACTACGTACTGGTTATATTGGATATCAAGAACAAAACATTGTACCCACAGGGGTGCTAAAAGTTTGCTAAATTTATGTAGGTTTATAAAAGTAGTTTATTTTAGTATTTCTCCCCTTTTTCATAAACTCTTGCCAATTTCAAAAGGGAACCTGTCTGGTTTATGGTTTGCACGATGTGAGATTGATTCCTCATCCTTCGGCACAATTTGTTGCTGAGTCTATGAAGATTGTATGTATTTTTTTAAGCTATGATATGATTATTAAATGATCATAAGTACATTTTGTTTTTATTTTATTCCTTGATTTCTTTATGTTTTTTCAGCACATCAGCCAAACAACGAGATAATGTATCTCCTTTTTTTAAAATCTTACTCTGCATATTTTTAATATAATCTGAACAAAATTTCTAAACTGAAGTAGCTAATGCTTGTATAGAACCATAGATACAGTTACTTTCTTTAAATATAGCTACTGATATTTTATTCTTAGGATCGCAACTATGTGAAGACTGGTTAATGATTTCTAGCCTATCTCGGTAAGAGTAAAATCTAGGCCTCAGTCGCAAAATCATCATTTTCATAAGAGTTTTGCTAAACTAACATCAATTTTTATAACACCGTGTGGACACTTCTACAATGTCTACGGATTATGGATCGTTGGATCTATTGATCTTCCTGATCTGTCCATTCATTTAGTTTTTCAATTATAATTTTTATTAAATCTATTTTTCTATCGTATTCTTTATAATCACAGTACTCACAATAATATTCCATGTGTTTATTGCATGTATCAGTGGCTTCTTCCTTTAATTCTTGTACTAAATCTTTTAATCTGTTCTGATTTGTTAAATCTATCATACTTAGATAATGAACAAATTTTTCTATATATAGCATACTCATTATTAATTAGCTAGTACTTAGCTCTGATACCAGTTCGGTACCACTCTATCTTTTCCCAGGTAGTGGTAGTAATTAGGCATAGTCTGGATGATTATTTTCATGCATAATTTGGGTTACTAATAATTCATACCCATGGTCCATTATAGATTCATCTATTTCCATTATATCTTTGATTAATTGATCTCGTTCTTCTTCACAAAATGCTAATTGTACTCTTTGCACTATTTGTTTTAAATAGAGTTTTTCTTGCCAGTGTTGGTGTTTTATTTTGTTAATTATTATTTGCTTGCAATCTTTGGGTATTTTCATCACCAAAATATTTAATATTTCTTGATCCATTTAATCATCTAATAAATCCCATTCTTCATATATATCAGATAATGATAGTCTATCATATTCAAAAGATAGTCCTATTTCTTCCATATAGTTCCATTCAATATCTAATGAAATAATTGCAAGATAATAATCTTCTTGTCTAACTTGAGTCTTTATTTTTTCAATTATTAGTTGTTTACAATCAGTAGGTAAATCTATTACTAGTACACTCATAATTTCATTTTCTGGTTGAATGTCAAACTCAGAATATATTTCCATTATTTTAATCAATATCTTCAAAAGTTGGCGCTGTTAATTTAAAATAACTAGTTGATTGATCTGATTTTAAAATCATTTCTTCTATTTTTTCTATTTTTTCTATTATTTGTCTTTTATGTTTTTCTCTTTTATTTCTTATATTAATCAGTTCTTTTTCCTTGTCTATAATATATTTTTCCATCTGTTTTCGGTTTTTATCTTCCTTATTTCTTTTAAGATGATTATCATAAATATTCATAAAGTCTTTTATATTCTTTTTATCTTGATTTATTTTATTATAAGATTTTTCATAAATATTTCTTAATTCTTTTTCTTTGTTCATATTCTATTTCTCAAATATTGGGCTAGATCTCTAACTTGGTTTGATAATTTATTTATATTTTCGTCTTTATTTTCTTCTGTTTCTGGGAAAGTAATTGGTTTAGGTGTCTGCCTAAAGCTTAGTGATCTTGGATTTCTTATAGAAATTCCTAATTCGGTTAAATCATTTCGTTTAGGGTAGTAAATCTTTCCTATTTCCTCAAATAGTCTTGGTATATCTATTCTGTCATTATTTCTAAAAGTAATGCTATGATGTGAATTTGTCAGTGCATAATTGACACAGTAAGTAATTGAGAAAATCTTATCTCCTGATCTCATTAAATTATTCCTTAAAAATCTATGTTCCATAGTTAAAGATTGATCTAATATTTGAGTATCTAATGGTATTCCAATATTTGGGTGTATTTCGAATTTTAGCTTAACATAAGCTAAGTTTCCTTCGATTACTCCTAATACTTTATCCTTAGGATCTGTTATTCTATTATCCTTCAGAATTAATTCAATTGGTGAATCTATTCCTTCTTGAAAAGTTGCCTTAATTAGGACTTGTATTGCTCCTATATGAATATATCCTATTTTCTTTCTATGTGATTCCTTTTTTAAATTCCTTTTTAACTCAATCAATTTTTTCTTATTTAATAGTTGTATGCATGTGTTTCCTTGTGTTTCAGGTATATCTATTAGTGTCTCATTAATTATTTTCCCATAATATATTATATTTTCTTTTTGATTAAAACGTTTCATTATTCCTCCTAGTTTTTTCATGTTTGCGTCTTTAGATAAATTCAAGTCCTCATTCTGAATCTTTTGAAATAATTTCGGATCTATTAAAATACTTCCTTCATAGTTTCCGTCTTCTTCAATAATTTGTAAATGTTCTACATCAGTATCATTAATTATTTCCTTTTCTATTTCAGACATAGTTAATTTCTAGTATAAACCTGAATAAAACTAAATAGTTTGAGTCATACCTGATCCGGTGTTTTGAAGTGATTCTGGGGTTCTTGGTCCACCACAGCTTCCGTCTAAGTTGAAGTTTGAAGTTTCGTTGAGTAGTTGGTAGTAATGAAAGTAAAGTAGTAATGAAGTAGAGGGATATATGAAAGTAGCGTTTGTTTATTTATAAACAGTAGTGAAGTACATAGAACAAGGTTGATTCCATACTCAAGGAATCGCTAAGCATAGCTTAGAACTTCTCAGAGAGAAGAGAGAGATTGAAACTTTCGTTCAAATTGCTCTGCCTTCCTTAGGACTGAGGAGTCTTATTTATACACGTAAGGGTACTATGTAAATTACAGAAAAGTCCTTACATTATTACATTTTTCAATCAATCAGACACTTTAATCATTCATGATGACGTCATTGCTTACGTCATCCTTCCAATAATGCTTGATGACGTCAGTGCTTACGTCATTCTTCAATAATGGCTTCGTCTGAGTCCTTGTCATCTTGCCGATGCGTCTTTTCGCTGTTTTCGCATCTTTCGCATGCATGATTACCATTCTCCTTAATCATTGAGCACAATAAGTCAAGGACAGCTAGTTGGTAATTCATTGAAAGTCCTTGTAGCGTGTAGAATGGTAATTCAAAGTTCGTCAGTAGTGCTAGGTCTTTCTCTAATAAATTTTCCACTAGTTTTGCTGAGTAGCAAAGTATGTGGACCTTTGTACATGGCTTTTATGAAAGAGTCTTTACCAATTATCTGACATTGAGTAGAGATGCTCGCCAGTTGGTTTGCTAGGATTGTGACAATCTTTTCTTCGCTGTATTCTTCTCCAGTAGGTTCATCTCGCATAGAGAAAGTATTGTTACTTACTCCAATGAAGATTAAATTCTTTGTGGGTTGTTTAGTTGCAAAATCTGGGTAGGCTAAATAGAACTTCAGAAAAATAGTTCTATCCTTTGCGACATTCTTTTGATAGTTCTGGATGGCTTCCTTCAAATTATATGGAAATAATTTGATTTCTTCCAAGTCTTGGCTGAGGTAGAGACATTCAATAAGTCCAAACTGGAATATATTAAATGTAAAAATCGATGTTGCTCCAGGAGTAATCACGGCCTTAATTCCGAAAATATTTCGGTTGACCATGTAAAAACAATTAGGCTTTTCTTTTTCGGACCAGTGGGTTAGTCTTTTTAGGTGTTCAAAAAAATTTTCCTTGGAAAATTGAACTTGAAGTTCATGATCTTTTCTTGAAGGTATTTGGTAGTCATCAATGGAAGAAGGAATTCTTCCGAGTATTCTTAATGAAGTCTTTTGAACTGGTGGAGTCTTTATGGTTTCAGAGAAAGTCCTTGGGCCAAGATAAACTTCTTTGCCCTTGTCTTGTTCTTTCTGGTAGTCTATCAAAGCCTTTTCTGCTTCTTCTTTGGTACGAAATTCTTTGTGATGGACTCCTGAGATTCCAATACAGTGAGGGGCTGCTTTGTGTCATTCATTGTAAACATCGGGGTGTGGTCCATTGAAGATAGTATAGCATTTTTCATTAGTGCTTTCCTGTACCTGCTGTTTAATATTTTTCATAGGGTCTTCTTTGATGGGTATTCTTTGTAATTGAAACTTTAGTACTTCAATATTTGTTCTGATCAAGTCAAGCTCCATTATCTTCTGCTTCTCGAGCATTTCTTGATATTGGATCTGCTTCATTATGTCTTCAGTTGTTGATTGCTCCATTCTCTTGATAAAATATCTGCAAGAACATTTTTATCTCCCTTAATGTGAGAGATCGAGTAATTGTATTCGGCAAGTTTCATCTGCCATCTAATCAATCGTCCTTGTTTGTAAGTTCCTTTATGATTTAAGTTCTTAAAACCTGCAACATAAGTTGAGTCGGTTCGGACAATAAAGTCCTTATCCAGTATATAAATCCGATGTTTTTCCAACATACGGATCAAAGCCAATGTCTCTTTTTCATGAGTGGGATAATTAATCTCACCGTGTCAAAAAGTTCCCGACATATATCGGCATAGTAATTCATTTTTGTATCCAGGGGTTTTGCTTTCATAACACCTCCCGGCAGTCATTTGAGGCATCAGTCTCAATAATTATTATATCGTCATCCGATGGATGATATAGCTCAGGAAGATCCCGGCATAAGTCTTTCATTTTTATAATAAGTCTATCATCATCACCAGTCCATGTCCAGAGGGCATCCTTCTTTAGTTTTTGTTGAAGGATTTTTCTTTCTGCTGCAAGATTTTTGATAAAACCTTCATTTGAAATATATGTTAGTAGTTCAAGAAATCTTTGTAATTCCTTTTTATCTTTTAATGTTGTTGGAAAATTTTGAAGTTTCTCTAGTACATGTCGTTGCATTATTATTTTCCCTTTTTCGATTTCTAATCCTAAATAATTAATTCTATTCTGGGCTAGGACAGCTTTTTTCTTGCTTAAGACTATTCCATATTCATAACATTTATTAAGAACGAATTCTATCTTTTTAAAGTGATCATCTAATCCTTTGTTTGAAAAGATTAATATGTCATCAATATAAATAAGACAAAAGTCTTTAAATTCTTTAAGAATTGAATCTATTCTTCGCTGGAAGATTCCAGGTGATTGCTTTAATCCCATTGGGAGTACATTCCATTCATATTGACCTTGGGGACAACTGAATGCTGTTAGTGCCTTAGATTCTTCAGTCAATCTAATTTGGTAAAAACCTGATTTACAATCAAAGGTGCTAAACCAGTCCATGTTTCTAATCCTTTCAATAATTAAATCTTTTCTTGGAAAAAAATAGGCATCTCCTTCCATGGCATCGTTAATTTGTTTGTAATTAATTACCACCCTTCGTTTACCTCTTTTTATTTCATTATGATTTTCTACATAAAAAGCTGGTGCTGAATGTTTACTATTTGATGGTCTGATTAGTCCTTTTTTATACATTTCATCAATGTCTTTCTCAAATTCATCTCTATCTTGTTTTGTGTAAATCATTGGCTTACATTTTACCTCTTTTGTGGGGTCTTTTAATTTTAATTCAACTAATTCAATGTTTTTGTTAATTCTTGGGTCTAAAGGGTTTTCACTACAAACATTTTCTAACAATTCTTCGATATGGGCTGGTATTATTCTATTTGGTTCTAAATTTACTAATATATGGTGGATTTTTGTGCAAATTAAGCTAATAATCTCACCACGTTTCAATTGTTGAAACTTTGATGAATAAGTACATGTAGAAGTATGGATAATTGGTATTTTGATAATCTCTCGTTTTTGTTTCTGATAAATATATGGAGTTATCAAAGTAATATATGTTAAATATTGACAAAATGGTTGATATAATCGTAGGAAATTATTTCCAATAATTATATCTATTCCTGTTTCTTGTTTATATATCGTTGGTATTATAAATATTTTCTCTTGTATTATCAAAGTAATTCTTTTTGCTATCCAATATAACGAATGTATTGATCCATCAGCAATTTGTATTTTTAATGGTTTTTCTAATCTTTCCCAATTATCAATCAATGCTTCTGTTGCAAGGCAAAGACTTGCTCCAGTATCTATATAGGCTTCTGTTACATTTTTACTTTTTTCTATCAATATTTTTATATAGGTACTATTCGAATTCTCCTTCTTCTTAAGATAATTCATTATCTGTATATTCGTATATACTTATTTCCGAATCACTTAGTTCTTCTTCTAATGGTTCAAGTTCATATATCTGGAAAACTTGTTTTATTAATTTTGATTTTTCCTTAAAATCTTTTTCTTTCCTCTGAGGGCATTCATTAGCATAATGTCCTTCAACATTACATATCCAACATACGCATTTCTTTTTTCCCTTTGGGCAGTATTTCCTTGGTGTTGATTTCTTTCTTCTGAAATATCTCTTTCTATTATTTTTGTAATAATTTTTCTTTCTGGAATAAGTCTTTCGTAGATTTGGTCTTTTGTAATATTTTTTCTTTCTTTTTATTATTTTATCACAACCATATTTCCCTGGTTTTTCTATCTCTGGGATGTCACAACAGATGACAGTACTTCCTCTATTCAATTGTCTAATTGTTTCTCTATTCAGACATTGTTCTCTTAGTTCTTGATATAAGAGTTTAATAACTCCTCCTAAAGTATTTGCTGTTTCGTCGGGTTTTGATTCCCAAAGTTTATTAATTTTTGAATTTAATGGATATGGTAATTTGTCTATAAAGATATATTTATATATTTCTTTAGATTCTTCATCTAATTGATAGTAGTATTTTTGATATTCGCAGATAAAACTTTCTATCTGACACATATAACATATTTGCATTCTATTAAGGTGTGACTTGGCATTTTCAATTAGAGTTTTATTTGTTTTTTCTCTTTGTTCCATTAAATTATATCCTAAAAATTCTTGGTGTATTAGAGTCATTATTAATTTAACATAGTCTGCGCTATTATCTACCATTCTTCCGAAGTTAATCCATTTTGCATCCTTAATTCCTATTAAAAATTTTTGCGCATTCCCTGTTGTTTTGAATGTCACAAAATTTTTGGTTTCTATAAAGTTTAGCTGTTTGAATCTTTCGTCAGTTAGGATCATTAGGATTATTTCATTCGTCCATCTTAGTAATACATCTTCTTTATTTCTAATACAATCAAGGTCAAGTATATTTCCAGTATTATGGTATCGGGGTTTAAATTCTTCTTGAACTTTTGTCCATTTATTATTATTTTTCCTTGCATATCCTTTATTATACATAGCTTCGGTTTCATATTTATCCCAAGCTCCTTCAGGTGTATATTTATATTCTTCCCATTTTCTTTTAGGACTTTTTCCGCTATATTCTCCTCTTTCCATTTTTATATGGTTTTCTTCAGATTCTGAAGAGGAACTATAATTTAAGATTATTTCCTCATTTTCTTTATTTTCTATGCCTTTTTTATCAATCTTTTCGTTGTTGTGTATTTGAATATTTTCTTCTTCGACTATTTTGAGTTGCTCTAATAATTGTTGAATTTCTTCTAAATCATTTGATTTTCTTAATGTTTCCATATATTCTTCTTTTATCCCATCAATGAAGACACAGGTACAGGTATCCGTGAAGATTCTTGTTCTGGCTCTTGTTTAATTATTATTCCTTTCAATTTTCTGGATTCTAGAATTTCTTCTAGTTCAATTTTTGTTATACATCTATTATTTTCTTCACATTCTAATAGGTTTTCTAGTTGTTCCAAAATAATTTTTATTCTAATAATATCTTCATTTTTGTCTATCTCTTTTCCTTTATTAATATTATTTAAGGTTTCTTTAATATTTTCTATTTCATTTTTTCCTTTTTGTATTTTATTGCAAGTGTAATTTGCAATTTTTTCTGTATTTTCAATTAATTGAATAACATTTTTATTGATTTCTTTCATGATTCTTTCTAATTCTTTGAATCATGTTTCTATTTCTTCAGATAATCCCATTATCCTGTACAATTTTCTAATTCTTGCTTTAATTTTCTTATTCTTTTTCTGACCAATTCTCGGTGGAAAATAATATATTCATTTTGTTCTAATATTTCTAGTATGTTTAAGTATTTTCTTAACTCGTTAATGTTTTATTTTAATATTAAGATTCTATTCATTTTTAATAATATTTCGTAATAGTACTATACTATATACGATGTCAGCGTAAGTGTTTAAAAATCTGTGTTGGTTTAGCATTAGCGGTTTCATAACCCATATCCCTATTTTTGGATATGCTCCTGTACTTGTAGTGAGTTAAGCAACTACACAATATAATTATGAACTCATCTAGGAACACACGCGTAATAAATTTAAGTTGACTTTTTTGACAACAAATTATCGTAAAAATTAATATAAATCACTCAATAGTTTGTTTGGAATTTATGTTGAAAATCTTTTTAAATTTACATTATGCTATATTCTTAATTTCTTGCTAATTGGATGGTCGCCAGTACCACACTTTGTGTTGGTTCTGTTCTGGTGGTTGGGTGTATCACTTTCTGTCGCTATTAGGAGTTTAGAACTATATAACAAATGAATCAATTGGTCAAATGATTCCCTACAGAAATTTATCTCCCTCGTGGGGTCTTTATGTTTCATGCTAGTGGGGGCATAAACATGATTTGCAACAGTGAAGTTTTGTGTGGTTTTCCGCACCAAACTAAAACAAGAAAGAATAATCTCAACCAGCATTGTAGAGAGATCATGTCTGTCCGTGATCCTATACAGGATAAATTCTTACCATGGTGAATTAAAGTTGAGTGCACATATTAATCAAGAGATAACTATTATATTTAATTATTAAATTGTTCTACATAAGTAACTTAATTAATATTATGATTACTCAATTTAAATGCATTATTACATTTATGTGAGAATTTCTCTAGTGTTAAAGGGAGAATAAATGGGGAGGACGTCTTAAGAGTTAATATTATGATTCATGTATGTTTGTTTGTTTTATTGTTGAGAAATTGCAAATCAACCTTGAATTCAATGAATCTCTAGAGTTTATTTGGAGCAAATATACTTTTACACTCAAACTTACGTTTGCAATTGAAATCCAAACATAGAGGTGAAGAATTCAGTTCAATAACCTCCTTAATTAGAAAGATCAATGCGAATTATTGGGTGGTGTTTCATATGAATATGGACAAGTCGTGGCTCATGATGACAAGTGTCACAAAGATGTGTGATATTAGAATTTAACACCTAGAATTTTTCTCATTAAAATTTGATGAAGAAATGAAGGAGGCTAAAGACCACAAAACAGGTAGAATGTGGTATCAACTACAACTGGTACAAGTTTTAGTTTTGTACTCTCTCTGCTTAAGAAATCAAACTTGTCAAAATCACTGCAGGACGGCTAATAAGCCCAGAAAGATTAAAATCTGAATAGCTGATAGAGTGATAGTGTGCTGCATACAACAGAGGCATATAGGAACAACATGGTCAAGGTTAAAAATATAAAATAAAAAAACATTCTGCAGTCGATTAACATGTTGGGCCTCATGGAAATTGGCTCTTTCTTCAAACTAACAGCCCATTTTGTAACTTGAAGAGGTCAGTGATTGAAATAGGAATTCGGGCCTATGACCCAAAAAAGGGGATTCAGGCCCAGAATATATTCTTCAAAGTATATCTGGAATCAAACATTTTAAGGGCCCTTTAAAAAAAAGATCTATATGATGTAGAAGGAGAAGTAGAAGCATAAACTATTTTGGGTGCGTTTGGGTAAACAACTTAATCAAGAGCTTATCATATAAGTCCTTATCGCATGAGATCTTATGCCATAAGTGCTTAAAGAAAGAAAGGGGCATGAGAGGATTCAAATAGTGAAAAACACGGAGAGGGTATTTAGTACATAAGCTCTTATGATAATTTCATGAGCTTCTCCCAGTAACTTATGAAAATAAGTCAAAAACTCCTAATGGGATGGCATAAGTTATTTTTATAAGCTCTGTCAAACACACTGCACAAGAGCTTATGTCATCAGATAAGTCAAAAAGAGCTTAAATAAGCTCTTCCAAACACCGCCTTTATGTTTAGATGAGCTTTATAAAAAAGACTTTTGCAGGATTTATTATATGGATATTATTTTCCAATAAAACATAACGGATCATCATCCTATCTCTTTTACTACTTTTTTATTTTTTTAGAAGTTAGGAATCATAACATCTTTAAAAAGTGTCAAAATGTATTTTTTTCACTTTTTTTTAAAGTCCATCCAAACACCTATTTTTTTTCCTAAAAATTTTTTTATTTAAAATATAAGTCCTTTTTATAAATAAATAAAAACTCATTCAAATGGGCTCTAAAAATGTAAAGATCTTACATTTGCCCATGTTCATGTATAATAATTTAACTTTATTTATTTACCAAAAAAACTTATTTTTATTTGGATAAATCCTTAAAATAGGAGACCCATTGCTCATTCTAGATTACATGGAAATATTGAAATATTAATATTAACTAATTTTTTAAATATAAAATATTTATAAATTATAATATAACTAATAACTAATACTCCATCCGATCCACAATATAAGAAACAAATGAGTCATTTTTTGGGTCCGAAATATAAGAAACATACATCAATTTTTGTACATATCAAATGTTAATTTCCAATATTGTCCTTATTAATTACTGTCATTAATCATAGGTCATCAAAATATTAATTAAAATTAGATAGAGTGTTTTTGAAAATTTATATGAGTATTAAATACAATTAATTCATTCTAATACATTTCCTTGATTTATGTGTTTTAGAGTTTTGTTTCTTATATTGTGGATAGGAGGGAGTATATACAAAGGAAGAGAATCATCACCAAGGTATATATTTAATATTTAATTATTGGATTAGGATAATCTATTTTTTCTACCATGTTTTCACTTTTTCCTCTCAAATTATGAGAGGGAAAAAAGGAAAGGATCTAAATCCTTAATTATTATGTAGTGTTAATATAGAAGAAAATTTATATTGTTAATCAATTATAAATTGACATTTCATTAAAAATATTTGACCCATATAATAATTATCTTAAATTTTTTATATAAATGGTTTGTAATTGATTGCCATCATTAAAAAAAATTCTAAAAACTTATACCAAAATTACACTCATGATTTTATATAGAGATTTGGCATTAAAATTCAAATTAAATTGTTTGTTACTTTCTTTTTTTCATTTTTACTTCAATTCATTGAATGTGCCCGAATAAAATCTATGAAGAACTACCTTCAAACTTATTGCAATGTTCATAACAACGGTGATAATAATTTATTATTTTTAAAATAAAAGGTCCAAAAAAAAAAATGGTACGTGTGTGTTGTCTTGAATGGGACAGGTGGAAATGCAAGGGGATTCCCTGAATGGGATTCCGTTATTCATTCCCAGCCACCACTCCGAACTTGAGGCTCGGACTGAGCAACCCGCCAAATATAAATAAAGACGGTTTCAGGTTGAATTCGGTTCCTTCTTTCTATCTTTTCTTTGTGTTACTTTACTGCGTGAGTGAGTCGTTAGTTCCATAACCCATACGATGGCGTCAACTGAGTCGGAATCGTTCGTAGAGAAGATAGAAGACAGGTTCCACCACTCCTCCTCCTCCTCCGATTCCGATAACGAAAAACACCATCCTCCTCCTCAGTCCTTAAAATCCAATGTTTACCGCCTCTTCGGCCGCGACCAGCCCGTTCACAAGGTCTTCGGAGGTGGAAAATGTAACCTCCTCGATCTCTCTATTCTATCTTCTAATGCAATATATCTCCATCCATCTTCCATTGATTTATAATTCAACAAAAACGCGTCAATTATTAATATTGTCATTATTTTTTGTTTGATCGGAGAAGTTACGATGGAATTAATCTGAATTTCGTGCGTTATTTGTGATCCGAGGCATGTGGTTTGATGAATAAATTGCACTACGACTACTGATTTTTTCGATGAATACGGATTTTGTGTTCACAATGATGATGATGATCGCGATATTGTTATTTGATACCTAATTACCTATCAATGTTTGATTTATCTTGAATTTGGCTTGTAACTAAATTTTAATTGTATCATCATCGTCACGGTGATAATATCACTCTTGCATCAATGGTTGGATCGATGCTATTGACATTTTGCAAAAAATTATTATTCAACGATGTGTGTATTATTCAATGCAAAAAAGTTGTATTCATATTGGATCGAAAGCTTCGACGGTGTTTAATTTGCTGTGCAAATCGGTTGACGTAAAGTTTTAAATTGTGAAACGTTATGGAACATAACATGACATTGCATCATCAATGATATTGTTGCTATGTGGGCTTGAGGTTGATGATTACATGCACTTTTGACATCTTAGATAGAGTAGATTGATTGATATGAATATGGTATCGACAAATGTCGATTTATATCATATTTTGATGTAAAGTAGATGTATTATACACATACATGAGAGAGGTGTTAATGGAATGTTAAATTAATTGTAAAAATATAAATTTATTATGGATGAAGATTCGTTGTGATTTTCTTGTTGCATTCTATATCCTCAATTCTTACTCATAAAAATTTATCACTTAATAAAATAAAATCATAATTTATTAATTACAGGTTCCTGCTTTTGGTTGACCTTAAGACATTCTTTTTTGGAACAATTGAATTTTTTTAATTTATTTTATAATATATGTTGACTTCCTTATTAATAAATTATATTATTTCTTGTGATAAATACAAGTCTTTTACTCCTTGTATCATATCCTGTTGCCTTACATTTATATCTTCCCTTGCAGCTGCTGATATTTTCCTTTGGAGGAATAAGAGAAGCTCAGCAATTGTACTTGGAGCTGGCACGGCCTTGTGGTTGTTCTTTGAGTTGCTGGAATACCACCTTATCACTCTGGTTTGCCATTTATTGATTGTGTCTCTGGCCGTCGTTTTCTTGTGGTCCAATGCATCTGTTTTTATCCACAAGTACGTAAGCGATTTGAAATTCATATACTGTTCTTTTGTTTTCCTTTTAGTCAGTTTGGTGTCCCCTTAAGTGTGAAAAATTATGAGAAACTCATCGATGAAATTTTCACTCCAGCTTTTACGGGAAAACAAAATTGACTCTTTAAATTGTTGAATACTTATTATTTTCTATGTTAATTCATGCATTTTCACGTGGTCTTTACATTTTCTCAACCAGGTCTCCACTGCACATCCCACATATTGAAGTTCCTGAGGAATGCGTTCTTGAAGTTGCTTCTGCTTTGAGAATTGAAATTAACCGAGCCTTCGTTGTTTTGCGGGAAATTGGAACTGGGCGAGATTTGAAGAAGTTTCTTAGCGTAAGTAGATTCCTCCGTTTATCCTTATGCAAAGGCATAAAGGCTAAAGCTATATTTTCCTGATGAAACCATGTTGCTTGGTTGAGTTTGGTTTTGGTTCCCTTGAATTCCAATGAATTTCTTTATATTTTTTTTGTAAGAAATTGAGGATCAACTAAAAATCATGTCCATTGATATTGTATTCAGTCTTTCGTTTTGCACCATGCTTTACAGTTTACATGGTTTAGTTGTTTTTTTTATAAGCCAAATATATATTAGAAAGAGTACTACTAACAGTACTAGGGTGTTTTTGGTCCTGTTACCAGGTTATTGGTGGATTGTGGGTTATCTCAGTTGTTGGGAACTGGTTCAACTTCCTGACCTTGTTTTACTTATGTAAGACTTCATGCACTGCTTCCTATCTTGTGATTGTTACATGTTCTCGTGTTTATGCTTTAAAAGTGTTTTTTTTTAATGGTATTATCCTGACACTGAATCCATTTGGTGAGATACAGCCTTTGTGTCACTGTTCACATTGCCACTGTTTTATGAGAGATATGAAGACCATGTTGATGCATTTGCTGAGAAGGCAATGATTGAGATCAAGAAGCAGTATGCAGTTTTTGATGCTAAGGTTTTGAGCCAGATACCAATAGTGGGGTTGAAAAAGGATTAGAATACATCATCATCTAAATTTCTATCAGGTTATTGTCAACATTGGATAACTGTTTTGTTCAGATGTCAGTTTTCTAGATCTTACATTACCAGAACCCATATTCCTCTTTTTGAGTGAAATATAGTTTGAGGAATAAACGCCCCCTAATCCCGGCCTTATTTTAAGTATTATCTTGGATTATTTACGAGTAGCCTTAATTAAGTGTCAAAGCATCAATATTTTGTTGTACGCATTGACTTGATGAACTTGTATTCCCATGTCATCTGAGGAAGTGCTTCAAGTTCAATTTGCCTCCAATTTTTGTTTAAGTTTTTGTGTTTTTTTTTATCTTTGGTGGATCATCAACAGAATTTTCTTACTAAGGCCACGTTTACCTAAAAAACTTATTTAAACGTTTATATAAGAAAAACTTTTATACGCCATATTAAATTAAGTTATTTAGTGTTTGAATATAAATTCGAAGAAGTTGTTTTAAAATTTATAAAATATGCAAAAGTAACTTTTTATATAAGTTTGACACAAGGTTTTTCAATAAGCTAAAAAAATAATAATTTCACAAATATAAGTTAAAAATAGCTTTCGAGAGTTAATAAGTTAATCATTTAAACTTATCCAAATACTATTTCCTACATATAAGCACTTTCACGAGTAGAGAAGCTCTAATAAGTTGTAAGTTGTGTTATCCAAACGGGGCCTAAAAATAACTTAATTTAAAAAGAGCATATAGTATAAAAACTTTTCACTTAAGATATTATATAAGTGTTTAAATAAGTTATTCATCTAAAACAAGCCTTATTTCTCTATGGATCCACACTTAAATAGTTTGTATTAATTCATATAATTGTATGCATAATAATATTATAATAAGCACAATTAACAAGCACAAAATTTACATATAAATTGTATGGTAATTAATTATTAATTATTCTTTAATATGTGTGATACGAAGAGGAAAAGACACGTTCATAATCATTCCTTTCCATCCCTTGTAGCCAGTCTCGCTGTTGGCCTAACGGTTTGCTTACTGTCACTCCGTTAGCGCGTTACAGGTTCGAGGCTAAGGCACCCCGTATTCTGAGGAATCGAACCACGACCTTCAAAATTCATGAGGTACTCTAAACTACCTCTCTTTTAAACAAAAATTATTTTTCCAGTTTCAAATGTATAATTGTTTAGACTTAAAGATTTATGCAATTACAAATTCATATTACTGATACTGAGTCGGAGTATAAAGTCTGCAAATGCATAAAAGAATCCTTTGTATAGGTTTGTAATGTCTGTCATTTAAAGATTCTGTAAAAAAAATAATCTAAGTAACCTATTAATTATAATTAAATCCTCTAGCTCCAAGTTGATTGAAGACCATATAGCACCACCAAACCCAACCTTTATCTTCCTCTCCTTTCCCTTTTCTATTTTCCAGTTTCACTTCTGTTACTCTCCTTTTTCAGCCACCAATGTGAGAAGTGGAAAAGAAAAGGAGTGGGGGAAAATGGGTTTGGACCCTTCACTATGCATTAAGGCCCACTTACCATTTATACAAAGTCGTTCAACACTTCTTTATACAATGGATCCACACTTAATAGAGTTCGAATTAATTCATATAAGTATACACATAAATAATTTAATAAGCAATTAGCATATACATATCACAAGAATTCGTCCTTGAATTCCAAAGAAACATAGTACATGGAACATTTGAGGATACTTTCACCTCACAGTGTCCTCAAACTCCCAAGTGAGTTCCTCACCTATAGGGTGTTTCCATGCCACTTTTATTGATGGTACTTCCTTGCCCTGTTGTCTACCATAATTCTCAAAGGTTCTTCACAAAAAGGTATCTGCTGATCTATCTCAACTGGTTGTGATTGAAGCACATGAGTTTCATCACTTGGATACTTTCTCAGCATCAAGACATGAACACTGGATGCACATGGGGTAACTGTGATAGTACCAACTCATAAGCAGGTCTGCCAACTCTACATGTGATCTGATAAGGGCCTACCTTCTCTTAGTCAGCCTGTCTAGTTAATGCATAGGAATCAGCTAAAATCCAACTCCTATGATGCCAATGATAGCAATCAGCTCGATCTTTTTCTTAATAAATAAAACGAACTCCAGCTACTTTAAAAAGTATATATATTCTGAAGGGAAGCTGGAATATCTTACAAGAAGAGAATGATCATGGATTTGCTTCTGTGCAAAAACATCCCCTAGTATTTTCTTATATGCTTGGGATATGCCCATAACCTAGGAATTGGTCCTCCTTCTGAATCACTGTCACTGTCACTGTCTGAGGATGTTGCGGATAGAGAATCATCTAGAAGATATTCCACAACCTGAAAATAGGAGGACTACTCAGTAAGCATTACCTATCTAGTTAGTTATGTTGTACAACGGCGGCAGGAGACAATCAACAATGCAATATATAAGTATGAACAAAAGTAGGCTTTGATCTTCAAATAGCTGTAGAAATGAACTCCATATATTCTTGAGTATAGGAAAAGAATTTTGAGGGAAAAGAAAACTAGGCTCTGGCAAATAGGGCAATTTAGCAGGAATCACATTAAAAGCTCTCGATTAACAAAAAAAAAATTAAAAATTAAAAGCTCCCTATACTCATCGAAATCAATACTAACGGACAATTTGTGCATGTAAGAAAAATAGCAGAGGAATTTTTTTAAATGGAAAACTGAAGCACACACCTTTATTGATACCCACGTTCTTAAAATACAGAAATCCATAACTAAGAGTGCTAAAAAATCTCCTAGAAATCAGAAACAAATAAGTTGAATAACAACCTTAATCAACTCTCTATTGCTTACATAATCAAAACAAATTCTAAAACTAACAAACTATATTTCTAGAAAACCCACAGTTATAGCTGATTAGTTTCCAACATCAGCACTAATGACAGGTACTGAGGCATATTCCTAACAGTGCAAAACTGAGTCCAAAATTACTTCGCAATATATCCAATTCTCAAAGTAGATCTTCTATACACATAATCCATGAGAACAGAATTCACAATTCATATTGGTTTACAGGGCAAGCCTTAAAGTGAGCTTATTTGTAAAGTGAACAAGTAATGGGCGTACCTGCCCTTATATCATTTAATGTGTTAAAATAGCAATGTACTTTAGATTGAAACAAGAGTAGATACACCTTTCCTTGCTAACTTTACAACCAAACTAACTTCAGAGAATCAGAGGAGATTTTCCCTGGTTTACATCAAGTAGAATTCAGTCTTCAGCTAATAAAAAACTACTACAATATCAGTGAGCTTATAGATCAACTGACACCAGCCCCAGCCTTTTAAGACTGGGCTGAATTGACACTGTTAGAGGTTCGATCCCCTATTGAACCGCACATACCCCCTTGTCCCCTGTCCAGGTGCTTGCACCTACAAATGTATCTCCAAGAGGAGGGAGGACTACTAATACAAAACATGATCTGATATAAAGTGGCTAAATACAGAATAGAACATACCTGAAGTGCTGTCACAGGCTTGATATTTTGAATTTCAGATATCATTCCGCAATGCACATTGGGGCATATTGAGTTATTTAGCCAAACTACTGTTTTGCAGTGTCCACAGTATCCCCGATTGGTTGTTAATTTCTTAGATAATGCTCCTATATCGAAGTAGACTTAGTAAGATGAGAAGAGAAAAATTTAAAGTGCAAGTTAGTATAGGTACAAATTTGAATGTGCACCTATGCGTATGTGTGTGTTTCTCTATCTAGGTGAGAGAAAGAGTAGTTTTTTCTGTATTTATAGCACAAAAATAGAATTGGGAATAACATCAAATGCAACAATCTAGTCAGCTTCTGAAACTGTGTAGTTTGGTTCTTATAACACTTGAGATGCAGAATAACTTTTATTTCCAACCTCCATGTGCAATTGTGCATTGTGAAAATGAAAACAATATTAAAACATTCATAATTCATTGTAGCATTACAGTACAAATCAGATCACCAAATAAATGTTATGATTAGCAAGCATCACCACTATATTGACTCAGATTCTGCTAAGAACGTAATGTCTGCATGTAATTGAAGTAAAAGACAATAATGTATATAAAAGTGTTCTAGTCCCACCACAGTTTACTGGGAAAGCATTGGATGTGAAAAGAGAAACCAAGTGAAATCAAATTTCCTTAATTGTAAGATATCAACAGTTGGCTTACCACTATATGCTCCCTTAACTGCCTCTTTCCAGTCAGTAATGCTTCTACTACCTATGGGTTCCTGCAGAAGTCTGTTATTCCTGTCTTCAACCAGTCTCATAGGTTGCCGTTTAGCAGCACTACTATACAGTACACCATACTGCAACTCCCACAGATGGTTATCATTTGCAGCTAAGTTCCATGACCTGAAAATGCAATATCCATGAGTCACGGGTCAATTGATATTGATTTTTAACAACATTCATCACACACACACACATGGCAAGGATCAACTTA
Organism: Sophora flavescens; assembly: GCA_030762895.1. NCBI lineage: Eukaryota > Viridiplantae > Streptophyta > Magnoliopsida > Fabales > Fabaceae > Sophora > Sophora flavescens. The sequence goes on along the minus strand of CM061067.1, from coordinate 155,642,781 downwards.
CTCTAGTTTAAGATTTACTACTTTCACTATCCAAATAACTTTTTTTTTATCGATCCAACCATTGAATTATAACTATCCATCATCTAGATCATATGTAACATTTCATAAAATTTGAACATCAATAAAATATGTAACATCATATATATGATCTATAGGGAGCATTCAATCCAGAAGTTGATTATCCAATAAAAAGTTATTTAAAGGTGTACCAGTGTAACAATGCAAGTGTTTCACATGCTAAAAAATAAAGATGTGGGCTATAAAATGATCAGTTGCTGCAATATATATCATGAACATAAAAGAAAGAAAGAGTATTACCAGCAGGCTAGCCCCACAGAGACCAAAGATTGCATATCTAGAAAACTGAAAATGTGCACAAGAATATCATTTGGCAGTTGCAATGACCCTGAAATAAAGGAAAAGAAACGTCTTTAACAGGATTAATTTACCTTCTTCTATAAAATAAGGCAAAGCCATTTCATAAATATATTCTGACCTTTTTCTACCTGGTGAGCTTTACAGCGCCTCTTATGAGCAACCATTGCATGCTTAAATTCTGTGACAGCCATATTCCTTTTCTGCTTTGGTAGTGCAGCTTCTGCACTCTGAAAGAGGAAATGGGCTGCTGAAACAGCATTCTGAGTCTGTATTCTAGAATTACAGAGCATTAGAAAAAATGAGGCAAAGTGGTCCACGGGGACTGCACTTAGTTGCTCAACTAATATAATATTAACATAGATTATAATTAGTCACAGCCATTTGTTCCCCTTAGTAAAGATAAAAATCGCACTTCTTGGTTTTATTTTATCAATAGCATGCTAACATAAAATAAAAAAAAAAGCATAAATTTTCCAATACTACTTGAAAATTCTGCTTTGCCAGTTTCAGTTCTAATCCAAGTGAAAAGCATGGTTAAGTAAAGCAGGATCTGGATGTAATTAACAATATGTTTTTTTTTACCAGCTAGCTATTGTGGGAATTTATTAATTAAAATAGGTAAACAATGAAAAAAAACGAATGATTAATTTGTAAGTGTTGGGGTATATGTTTATCAATCTCAACTCTCAAATAAACAAGGGTCACAACTCAGAATTCATTATGAAAAAATATTAATACAATTTATAGGGGAAAGAACAAATGAATAAAAACAGAGTTCCAGATTATTATATTATTATTGAATATCATTGACATATCCTCAAATCCATTGAATATATTGATTACCCATGTAACCAAATAAGTGATTAACCAAAAAAAGGGAGACGAAAGTTGAATGAAAAGCAGAAAGGGAGGAGATTGTTACTCTGGGAGGAGACGGAAGGCGGTGAGAGTGTCTTGGAAGATGATGGATTGGAGATTCTTGGGGAATTGATGAAAAGCGTGTCTCAGAATAAAGCTAAGCTCTTTGCAGGCAATTGGGTATCTATAGATTTTTGGTAGAGACTCTCTTAAGCCAAGTTTATGGTACCTCTCTAATGATAATGGGCTTGACATGTTCTGTTCTGAATTTGAGAGAGAGAGAGAGAGAGAGAGAGAGACGGGGCTTCTGTTCTGTGGTCGTTGAATTAAGTTTCGAAGACCGTCTAACTTTTTCACCATCGACTTAACGATTATTGGAAATTTTTTCCGGCTCGGCTTCACCTGCCCGCCTGAAATCCCGGAAACAAATGCAATCCATCTGAACAGGTCGGGTTTTAAATGAATTAATTAATATAACCCTAATCCGGGTTTTAAATTAGATTATAAAAATAAAAGAGTAATCACCCAAATTGATGTTGAAATTGTTAGGGAACTCATTTTTTGCCATTGAAAAAATAAATTAATCATTCAATCCCTTAAATTTATAACGTGGGATATATAAGTTCCCTCATTTCATTTTCAATGTTTGTATAGTTGTCAGTCTCTCGTTAACATCTTCTCTCACTCTTTAATAGTCATGCATAGTCTATGACGAATTTCCACTATAAAAAAACGAATAAAAGATGAAAAACATCAACAATTTGCAAGTAGCTCCCTTTTAAAATTTTACAAATTATTTTATACTTTCATTCATTTTTCACAATATAAATTTGTCATAGGTCACACAAGGTCACTAACAAGTCAAACATGATGATTAACGGGAGATATAGGCAAGTACACAGACATTGAAAATGGAAGGGGACTAACGTGTCCCGCGTTTGTAAATTTGAAGAACTAAATGATTAATTTATTTTCCAGGGACCAATTTGGGTCTTTAATCAAAATAAAAATATTATTAAAAAACACGTTTTTATTTATAAAAAAAAAAGAAGAAGAAGAAGAAGAAAGATTTTTGTGTCTTTTACTCTGAGACTTCAGACTAATTCCTCGTACAATGTTTAATTATAAGACCCTTTCAATAATTACTTATAAATTTCAATATTGTCTATTAATGAGGATATATAGCTGATTGTTGCACCTAAACTTCTGTGATATTCAGTGGATATTTATGAGACATTTTAGTTCTCTCCATAAAATCTTATTTCATACACACGGATAGAAATCAAACTTCTGATAATTTACTTATCCACCAACTTCGACTTTGTTGGTTTTGTTTACTTCCTATATCCGTTTATATTTATCTTTTGAAATAATTATTTCGTTTCGTTTTTTTTTATTTGAGAATATTAAAAAAATAAGGATCTTGCTAACTTTTAGACACCCAGGAATGCATAAAGAGTAAGTTTCAATAGGAAATCAAAACATATCACTTCATAGAATAAATAAATACAACACTTTTTCATTAAAAATTATTATTTTTGATTGCTTAATCGGTGCCCTTAGAAGCATCGATTAACATTCTCCTTAAAAAATTGCCTTTTTTTAAACCTTTTATGAATCAAACCTTAGATCTTCACAGTCACAGTGGGCACCTCTAATAGAGGAGTTCAACAGTACAAGTATACAGTTATTTTTGGAAATACTGATTAGCTCTTACACTGATTCTTGGTTTGCTGCTGTTACAAGTTTCTATACACAATATCCTTTCAGTCTTTCATTTTTTTCCCGTGATAGCAATAACTTAAAATTTTAACTTAAAAGGACATGGCTGTCCTATGCAAGACAATTCACATAAATAATTGAACCAAACCAATATACACAATTCTACTATCTGAGATTGTTGTTCATATTTAATGCATCACACCTATGGTATGGTGTAAATTACTCGTAAATCCTAAAACTACACTGCATCTTCCAAAAACACGACTGATAGAATATATACATGTGGTCATGGGTTTGCAGGCAGTCCAAATAAAAAACCAAGAACCCTCTCTCAAACTTGATGCATGATAATCTGCACATTCTTTGAAGGATATATCTAAATATCTCTCACTTTTGATTTGTGCAACACTTCTGCATGCTTTGGGTTTAATATTTAGCTGAAGGATTCCTTCCCTTGTTAAAAGATATACTATGGATGAATGCTGACAACTAGAAAATAAAACTAGCTTTCCACAATCTAAAGGAAATAAGTGAGTTGCTGTTTCTTCCTTGAACCTCCTTCTCCATACAAATCATTCCACTGCTTTAGTTCACTCATTATTGATCCTTCTGCAGCAAAACTTGCAGCTACCTGCATTTACACATTCATCTATCAATTTCTATGCATGGAATTAAGTATTCAGCAAGAAGAAAACAAGGCTGTCATTCTTCCATATATCTGACATTGTTAAAAGAGTAAGCATGAAATCCTTGACTAAATGTATAATTTGAACTTTTACAACACATGACATCTTGAACCCTTAGGTGAAAAATAAGTTTATTCCGACAAAGGCACAAGCCACAAGGTAAGAAGCAAACTAAGGTGCAATACTCAGAGATGAATAGAAAGAAGGGTTAATTGAAATTTACATAATAACTCCAAAGGTGAATGTTTTATTGCTCATATCTGATACAAATGCTAATTTTTACTGTGCTACCGAATATCTTCAAACTCAAATGCCAGATATGTTTCCTAGAATTCCCTTGAATCACTTTTTAGAATTACTTCATATTAAGGAAGTTAGTTTTCTTTAATGTAAACTCTCTAGTGAAAGATTTTCAGTCCACCATACCTGACCCTTTGCCTGTCTCATGTCTTCCATGTTTATAGGCCTAAGGGTAATCACTCGGTCTTCATTATCTTCTGTAGCATTGGAGGTATCTCCTGAGCTTTGACCTTCTGCCTCTTTTTTCTTCTTTTCCTGAAATAAGATGCAATAGTTATTAGTTAGCTACACGGCTAATAACAATTATGCATTAGATAGAGATCATGTTAATGTTCACATCATTAGAAGTCATTTGGTAACTACCATTTCCTTCAACCTCTCCTGCTGTATTAGCTCCCTAACAGGTCTGTAAGCCGCAGTCATGCACAAATTCTGTTTACGGAAATTAATGTCAATAGATCATCATCATCACAAACTAGAAGTAAAAAATTGGAATTAATAACAACAAAACGAACCTTAAGATCACTTCCACTATATCCTTCTGTCATAGTTGAAAGCTCTTTGAAGTCTATATTTTCACATTTTTCCTTACCTAGGACAGTTTTTAAAATCATTTCCCTGTTCTCAGCAGATGGAAGACCAACCATGATCCTGCTCAACATTATAATGAACAGAGAAGTTATTCACAAATCTCAAAAACAATATTCTGTATCTGAAATGCAAACTGTCAAATGACATGGCCTAAGAGATGCTTCAACCACTCTCACATTAAGAGATTTTATTGTATCAAAGGAAAACATCATGTAGACCCAATCAGCGAACAATTTATTTGAACACATTTTTTGGTTTCCCAGGATATTTCCAACCAATAAGTGAAACATTAATCCCCTGGAGTACCATCAGGTACCTAAGTGGGGACTCCTCTCAATGGTGCTTTTTCATACACACGAATCCGAGGATCATACAAATGATCATGCCAACCACATACGACAAAAGTGTGGTCCTACCTGCGCTCGAACCGTCTTATAATAGCTTCATCAAGGTCAAATGGTCTGTTGGTTGCAGCAAGAACCAGAATTTGCTCGCCAGATTTTGTCAATAGGCCATCCCAAAGGGTCATAAATTCATTTTTAATCTTCCTCATTGCCTCGTGCTCTCCAACTCTAGTCCGCTGCCCAAGCATGCTGTCAACCTCATCAACAAAAATAATAGTTGGGGAAACCTTTGCTGCTAATGTGAACAGAGCTCGGACGTTCTTTTCATCTTCCCCAAACCATTTTGAAGTGATGGTGGACATTGAGACATTAATGAAACTTGCTCCAGCTTCATTTGCAATTGCCTTTGCAAGCATTGTTTTTCCTGTACCAGGAGGACCAAAAAGCAATATACCCCTACAAGGCTTTAGAAGGCCACCTTTGAAGAGGTCAGGTCTTCTTAGGGGAAGCATGACAGCCTCTTGAAGTGATTCTTTAATATCATGCAATGCACCAATATCTGCAAATGTAACCCCTATCTCATTTGCAGGGATAACCTCTGGTCTTATGCGCTTCTCAAACTCATTGTCTGGAGGAACTTCCTGTAGTAATAATGCAATCAAATTTATGAATTATCACAAGTCTAAAACATTCAGTCCAAGTAAAATTATGAAATTGACCATACAGCTGCTTTTGGAGGAGTATTATTCTCGCCATCCTTCTTTGTTACCGGGGTAGATTTCTCTGTCTCACTTTTGTTTTCAGGTGCTTGGTTATCAGACCGAGTAACATCTTCTCCAGCATCATCCTAACCATAATGAAAACAGTCAATGATTAAATGTTTTGTCAATTTAGTATAGTAAGCATTCTTTTTTTCTCTTTCTATTAGTTAATGTGATGGATGAACCCCTATGCCAAAATAGATGTGAACAAACCTTGTTAGGTTCATTAGTCTTCATATTATCCTTCCCACTACTTTTGCCTTCTTGGAATAGACTCAACCCATGGGACAAGCTGCCCAAATCCAATATCAGTAACTAGAAAGCCTTTTCTAGTAATCAAATGCTTAAACACAGATATTTACCTATTGGCTGATATAACTAGCTTTCCATTTCGGTATTCTGGATCCTTGGTATTCATCAAATGATAAGAAATTGCAGATACCGCAACTTCTTCAATATAGTTACTGAGTAGCATGGTGTCAGCATGACAGATTGAATTCAAGTCACCACACTCAATGTCATTTGCTGCAAGTACTTCAGCAATGTAGTTTCTGTTATCTTGAAACTGAAGTATTTTCATGTCCTCTTCTAGTTGAGCTTTCCAGCTCCCAAGATGAGTCTCATCTTCAGGCGGTTTGATATCGATGTTATAAGGGAATAACGTACTAAGCCTTTCATCAACTTCTTTACAATCACCTTCTGAATCAAAGATCTGGGAACCCAGTATTAACACTGACCCTGAAATTTTCTTCATTAGCTTTTCAAACAAATTGTATATCCTTGGTGATCGAAGAAGGAGCTTCTCAACATCCCTGATGTATAAAATAATGGGTTTAATTTCTGAGATACAAGCCAAAACCTGTAAAATTACAATAATTTTGCTTGTTAGAACTGTCTTTGAGAAGACATGTATCCTGGCACTATAAGATTGATTCATTTTTATTTTCAATGCAAAAAATTTAAACAGATAACATGCTTATACAGAAGGGGGAGAAGGCAGCCATGTTACTAAACTCATTAAACGGATTTACTGAAATTTTGCCAACAGAACTGACGTTATTCTGATATCATACAAATTTGAGCTTTAAAAATAAGATTTTAGTGATGAAATCACCTTGTAAAGTGACTGGACAAAGAGCTTTTCATCAAAACAGAAGCTGCTTGTGCGCTTCAAAGGAGCTGAAAACAAAAACTAAAGCAGTAAGCACTGCATTGCAGAAGAACATTGTGACAATAAAATAAAGCACCAAGCATTTAGCTGAATGACATTTAATAGAGTTAATGCAGTAAATGTATAGAGGGTTCAATTTTTTAGCTGGAATATATAGTATAAAAAAGAATAGGAATAATGATGTATGGAATCAGTATTTGTTACTAGCATAAAATAGCCACACTGTTCAACTTTATATGAGTATTTGACAAATTAATTTACAGTTTTAAGTATTACCTTGTAAAGAGTCATGCAGAGCACACGAGAATTAAAAGATGACGACAAAATCAATCATTAAGAATGAGTAGTCCCAAAGTTGCATAACAAGGTAACTTAAAATTTTAAACATGAATATAATAAATATAAAGTTATCTTATAAAGACAACTAAACTAGGGATAATAAGTGTTGAGACTTGAGAATAATAACCACAACTTGAAGAGAGGAAATTTTCTTTTCAAGTATAACCTGAATCTGTTAGACCATATTGTGAAGTGCTACTCATATCAGAAGCAGTAGAGGAATTCCTACGATGCTTTGGTGGATTATCATTGGAATTTTCAATTCCACTGCTTTGTCGACGCAAAGTACCTGCAGAAAAATTATCAATCAACATACAACAAAGTAACAGTTACATATATCAAGTTAGCAACATCTAGGTAAAGGTCAAGAACTGGAAGATATCAGTCAATACAAAATTTGAAGAATGAGACACATGATATAGATGTAGTCACAACCTTTTGCAATGTCATGACTATGATACTAATTGTCATACTAACGTTGAAAATGAACTAAATCCATTACTAAATGTTAAAGCAATAGATACATTATCAACTCATTTAATATTTGAAGTCAGGGACTACTAACTATGCTCTATAACAAGTAATTATAAAACAAGCAATTGCATAACTTCAAAAAGCTTGAGTGCTACTTCTTCCAGTACCTCTAGTTTCACCTGTTGGAGGGAGGACTGACAAGGAACCAAACAAACCAGACATTCGCCCCAAAGTCACCTCGGACAAGGACCTTCTAAAAGACTATAAACATAAGCAAAAGAGTTAGGAAAAATCTTACAATGAGACAACAACTAAATGTTTGCACTGTTCTTTCCAAAAGTAACTATGAAATTAAGGGACCTAACAAAGGTGCACTTTGTTGGGGAAGTCAAGAATGACACAGAAAAAAGTTCACCACATTAATGGTCACAATCATCCCTTGTCCAATAATAAATTTAAAATATACATTCAAGGAACAATAAAGTGAGAAACATAAATATATATGGGGTAAACAGAGAAGTATCTTCAGTTCTCAATGCAGAGGGCAGTATAAGCAAAAGCAAAATTTGGAGCAAACAAAACTTACTGGTTCTTTTCTAGAACATCCATATTTGCTCTGCATCTGTATAAAGGAAAACATGGCAGGTATGATATATGTATATCACAAACCAAAGCAAATAACGCTTGAAGCTGTAAATATTACCTTCAAAGAGAAGTCAGTGATATCTAGCAACAGAAACTTCGATTCGAAGTGATGTGCTAAAGCTCTGGCAAGCATTTGCTGGTAAAGTTCTTCAAAAATTAAAATACAACAAGTGTTAGTCATATGGACTTGAAAACTAAAATAACATTTGCATGACAAGATAGAACTTGTACTTATAATACCTGAAGGACCAGAAAGCAAAATTGTTCTGCTTGCTGGTGAAAGGTTCCTCATGTGTTTGGAAAAGTGATGTTGTTTTAAATGAATATATCCAGCACTTGTCAACAAAACTCGAGTTCTTTCACTGTCATTGTAGTCATCATAAGGAAACATAAGACATGGTGAAATCAGGGGGGAAAAAGTTATTCATGACTTCTGTATGACTCAGGAAAATAGTTATTTCCGTCTCAAATTCCTCCAAGGATAGGCCAAACCCACAAAGATTTGAGCTCCAAATATAGAGATCTATGCTAAATATGGACCATAGTTCAAGAAAAAATAATGTTGTAAACCTTCCCTATTCCTTGCTAAAAACTCATTTAGTACCTAGAGCACATGAATGATTTAACTTAGTGTACAATTATTAAATGTATAAAACAAAAAAGCAAGAAGCCAGAGTTCGAGTTCGAGTTTGAGTTCGATAAAATTCACGATGCACCATAAAAGATACAAGGAACCTTTTTTTTCATATTTCAGTGGTTAACATTTAATATCATATTTTTATACCTTGAAAGTCCTTAACAGTTGGCATATAACAACTTACTGACCTATGAACTAGACCATGTTTGCGCATCAGAACATACGGAAGAAGTTAATATCTTTGATAAAGGCTGCATCACATGCTAAACAATAAAACTGCATAAGCATCTAGTTAACAGAAACTTTTGAAGACCATAAGATCACATAACATTTGTTTTTGGGTACGTCAAGGTCAAGGAGTAACTATAGCTTCCCAGGATACTATTATCAATTACCAATCATGTATGCCAATAAGGTATCCTTTGATTGCAAGTAATACAAATTCCGATTTAGACAGAATTTCTGGAATTAGATGCATCCTACTGTTTATTTTGGAGCACTATGCATACTTATCAGGAAAGTGACATCACGTATTTCTTGCAACTTCTCATCTGTTTTGAGTTCTGAACCAATAGATATTCAAATTGCAAAAAATTACTTTAAAAAAAACCAAACAAAACTATGCCAACAGAAGATCTAAGAAATTTGGGGTGGACAAGGTTGTAGTGATGAACTCAACAACGAACAATTTGAGAAAAATCTCAAAGATATGAAGAGGGCATAGCATACAAAAAGTCAAATTTATGTGTACTACACGATTCACAGTATATTGCCATGAGATTTACAAGTCAACCAGAAACAGATTCATGTCTGAAAAAAGCTTTCACACCCCATTTTTTATTTATTTATAAAATTGGCGTAAAGAGACATCACAATAAGAAAAGGCAATCAACTATGTTGCACCCCAATCTCTATCAATCATCTTCAGCATACTTCCCACCCCATGGTTATTGCAATAAAAATGCAAAAATATGTTGATAATGTTTTATATGCAAATCTGCAGGGACAAAATGGCAAGTTGGCGACAAAACAAAAAAATAGATGTCTAACACATCAAATTTCAACTGTCTTTCAAAGGAAATATATATATATATATATATATATATAAATTACCTTAAGAAATAAGGAAACTCATCAAATGTGACTTTGCTGTCCTTGCCATCAAGCACTTGCTTCTTGAGCTCGTGCACAATCTGTTCCTCAGAAATCTCAGCAGACTCACGCTTCCCTCCAACCCATTTCTGCACAGCCTGCCCTGAGCTCAATCCCAGGCCCAACCCAACCCCCACACTCAATGCTGACAATAGAACGTTCTTCTGTTCCATCACAAGCCAAGCCTCTTATATTATCCAACAAAAACGAAGACAACCCACCTCGTTGAACAAGAACAAGTTTGCACCTTTAAGACACCGGCAACCAATTCTCACCAAAGGGTATCAGGATTGTTGAAGTTCATGAATAATTAATGGAGTTTGAAAGAAGCAGAGAAATGGGGTCACAGACAAGAAAATATGTGAAAGGATGTCTCCGAAGGCAACGTTGGTGTGAAGGATTTTGACAGGTGATGACTACCTCTGTGTCTGGTCCTCCTCATGCTAATACTATATATAGCATGCCATGCTAGTGGCCGTTAATATGCTTCCCCAGAACCAAAAAGGCAAAAACCAAATATTGGAAAGGAAAAACAAAAAATGATATTTAAAGAGCACGAGAGATTACTACTTTCCTAAATTTCTATGGTTCTTTTTAACGTAGTGGTGACTGCTGAGTGGTGGAACCAAAATATGGGTTCACGTTGTTAGGTACGGTATTATTTCAGCTAAGTGAGCTATAATATATTTTGAATTTTATTACAATGCATCAATCAATTATATATTCCCTACCAAAAAAAAAAAAAAATTCAATTATATATTCATAATTCATAAAAAACTGGTTTTTTACAGAAAAATTTAGATTAGGGAAAGACACATGTCCCTTTGTAACATCAAGGAAGATCCAACGAAGATTTATAATAGAATTTATATTTATATGTTACATATCACTAGGAAGAATATGAGATTTAAACTCAAGTTAGAATGAATATAGACGAAAGACTTGATCAAATATGTCAATATCTGTGTTCAATTATTGATAAAAAAAATATAAAATAATTTATTTAATAAAATCTTGTGAATTCAATTATTTGCATTTAGAATTTAGACATCCTATTAAGTATGATATAATTTATTGATATTTGATTTGATTTTAAATAAATAAATTATTTTTATTCTTATTAATTTTTTGATGTAAACTCTTATAAGGATAGAAATATAAAATAAGAATTTAATTGTTATACAACTAATCATGAATTGTTATATTATTTAAAATGTTTAACTTTTATAATAAATATCTTAAAAGTTATATAAAATTTATGATTGGCTTGAAGATATGGCACTTACTCACACGAAAGAGGTCTTTGCATATTTAACCTTGCTTTCATGGATTTTTTTTAGGTTTCCTAGGATATCCTCCGCCCGCAATTGAGGAGACTAATCCATCAAGTCGGGTAAGACCACAAGGACATCAAAGCTCCCCTCAAGAGTTTTAACGCTGCTACATTCCCAAGATCAAGATTCGAACCGGAGACATTTCATGGATTTGTTTAGGAGTGAATAACAATTTTGGTCTCTAAATTCTTGGACGGTGGTAAGTTGGTCCTTCATATTACAAAATAGGCAAAATGTCCTTGAAATTGAATTTTTTATATTATATTATGGTCCTCAAATTGAAAAAAATTGCTAAATTGGATTAATATGATTTACTTTTTCAATTTGGAAGACGTTTTTGCCTATTTCTTAATGTGAGGGACCAACTTACTACCGTTGCCTTACAATTTTATGGACTAAAATGTTGATTTACTCATTTACTTAGTTACATTGAATGAGATAACCTCTTTCAAATAAAAAAGAATGAGAAATTCATGAAAGATAATTCACTAAATAAACAAAAGTATAAAACAATGATAAAATCTGATTAAGATCCTATGTTAAGGGACAAAGGAAAAGTTCACTCGTTTGTTTAGAATAAACTATGGCTCTCTTGACATGAATAGAACAAGTAATATATTGTCTTTGTATTTCCTTTTTTTTTTTTTACAAAAAATTTAGGTGAGTTGGATCCCGGGGACTCATCAGGATCAGGACAGGTCTCACGACTCCAAGAAAGTTTATAAAGGTACTTACAAATTATCCACCAACGAAGTCCACATATCGGTAGTGAGATTCGAACTCACTATCTTGTCGGTTATGAGCAGTACCTTTACCAACCTTCTTATGCTTGTCTTTGTATTTCTACTTTACGAGTTTGTTTAATTTTTCTCTTTTTAAAACAAGGAACTTTTGGAGTGATGTGAGACTTGCTGAGTAAAGTAGTATATAGCAGTAGTGAAAGGTAATAGTGGCATTGCGTGTAACCCACAGATCAAAGTGGATTTTGAACCAAAGCATGTGATGCTGGTGTGGAAAAAGGGACTCGAGAACAAAAGAAGGTGACATGGATACTCGAGGAATCTTCAAATGTTCCATTAGGTTTGAAGCAATAATGAAGTGGGGGGAAAATGAAAAATATTTCAGAAAAGATTCACTTATTAGATGCCCTTTTGATAACTTGATAAGAGCACAATTCTGAGAACTTTTGTCATCAGCTAGCAACTCTAGCATACTTAAAGAGAAGAAGTCTTAAAGCAGTAAAGCCATACCTTTATTAGAGTATAGGCCCCCCACTCACCCATCGAAGAAAATATTTTCGGGAGCAAAAGAAAAAGTTGTGAGAAGACCAAAAAATTAAAATAAAAGAAGAAACAAAGGAGAATGAACTTTTTTTTGGACCAAAATAATTCAATATTTGGCCCATAAAGAAACCCAACCCAGTAAGGGTCTAAAATTCAAGGGGCTCAACGAGCTGCCCTCGGTCGAGCAAAACACTCGACCAAAAACCTCATCCGAGGGGGTTGATTTATATCTTCTCGGAAAAGATCCCTCTATATAACAGCTTATTAGGCATAGGCCACCCCTGACACACGCAATCTCCCTAATCACCATCACCTCTTAGGCAGACAGTGTTAAAAAAATTTGGGTCACACATGTATGTTTAAATGTGTTAGGGTCGTTATTTTAATTAGATAAAATTAAAGTGATAAAAGTTTGATAGTCGTGATTAAAGAGTACGAACCCAAATGGACATTACTCTTCATGAAGGACATGTGACTTTTATAAATAAGGGTTTATGGTCCTTAATTGTAGATAACGAGAACTTCAATTCTCTTCATCCAATCATCCTATTGGAGGAGGAACAAAAAAAAAACTAAGGAAAATTTACAATTGGAAGATCATTACTCTATCAAGAAAATCATTCTTTCCATCAATATTTCATGGATCCTCTAGGTACACTTTCGCATTCAATAATCATCTTGAATTTGCATGAGATTATAGATAGAATTTTGTTTTGTATTTGTGTTGGATAAATAACATATTTCTTGTTGATATTAATTTTGTCTTACATGCTACATTTAAGAAATTAAAAATATGTCAATAGGCAAAAGTAATTTAAGTCTAACAGACAACACCTTCTTAATTTGTTTCTACCACAATTTCAAACGATAAAAGAACTGGAGAAAACAGAACGAGGATGCCAGCTCCTTAAAGGTACTTCGTATAATTAACATTTGTACAAGACAATAATAGTTTATGAACATTTCATACATAGCCCCACTTTGTGTCTTCCTTCTTTTCACTCCACACTCACTCTTCTCACTTCTCCCTCTTGACTTGAAAACACAAAATGGTGCCATCAAGGACTGCTTATTGACAAAGAAAGATGGTCAGACCAAGCTTAGTTTTATTTTATCTAGGCTGTGTTTGGGGGAACTTCTAAAGAAATTTTTTGGGCCTACGAAAACAGCTTTTTAGAAATAAATATAATATGCAAATAATTTATGAAAATAGTTTATCATCTTTTTATAAGTTTTTTTTAGCTTATTTCTATAAGATTCACAAAAATAAGCTGTTTTTAACAATGAAATAAGCTTATTTGAACAAAAAAAACTTATTACATAAGTGTTTAATTAAATTGTTTACCCAGACATACCCTAGTGCTTAAAGATGGTAACTTTTATAGGTTCCGCCAACCACCAATTGACTCGAATTCCTATTGTAATGGAAGCTCACAATTACACGTAGTGAACAGTCTTGACCATTTATTTAAGGTCGGACGGCTTATATTACACCTTCACTGAACCAACTTAAAAAATATTTACTATTAAACTATAATAGCATCATGCATTAGTTACAGCAGGTAACCGTGTTACAACACAATCCATTTCCAAAAATGTAGCCTTCACCGACCATACCATCTAATGTTTAAGAAATTTAGCAATATTTTTCACATGGTCACCGACCATGACTAATGCTGAATTTTCAATTGGGGGATTAATCCACTCCACAAGCAGCCACATCTGAGTCTGAGCTGAGGCTCAGATAAGATCTTTTTGGTGCACGATTTCCAACGGTCTAGTGTCACAACAATAAACTTAGACAAAAAAAGTTACAACATATTTATGTCATCAATTTGATAGATAGTGACTCTTCCGATCCATCAGGTTGTGTGTTGTGTTTTTCTGTAACAAACAACACTAGACTTACTTCTCATTAAAGTTTGCTCATTAAAGCTGTCTAGTTAGCAGAAATTTTTTCAAACGTCCTCACTTTCTTATGTAACTAGCAAATCAGAATTTCCTCTCTCTTTCCTTTTCCTTTACCTAGCATCCAGCAGAAGTTAAAATCAGAATAATGCCTGACCAACCACATATTATGTCCCTATGAAATTACATTATCATTCAAGCAGAGGGAATAGAGACAAGATGAGTGACTGATGATAATTGTAACACCCTTCTCGGACGCTATATCGTAAGTCACATTTTATAGCCGAAAAGTAAGTTAATTAAAAATTGGTTATAAAAGAATGGGGTAATTTTTTTTTTCTTTTTTCGCAAGTCATAAACATAACTACTTTGTTTCAAGTGAATGTACGTACAATAAAATATTTCATTATCATTATTAGGATCATAAGTTCGAAAATCATTTACATAATACCCAACCCAACTCATAAACACAATCATAACGGTATCATAAAGATATGGAGACACGGCTCCTAAAATATAAGATGCTTGGAGTCGCAGCTCCATAAACAGTAACATTAACTCCCAAACAGACCCCGTTGGCCAAACTAAAATAGAAAAGACCATCATCTCTCATGCCTCGTGAGAAGGACAAACCCAACTGACGAGATCTAGTGGAAACTCTATTTGAGTCCACTACCGACGTCGTCACAAAAGACACTACTGGAGCTACTACAATAGTAACTCTCGAACTAAGCACTTTCCTCTTCCAAGAGGAAAAACATGGTCTACGAACCATCGACAGTCTGGAAGACGTCCACTAGAAACTCCACCATAGCGTCCGCAAGATCGAACCTCAATCTCTACGATGTGTCAGTCAATCGACATCTTGACGTCTCAATCTTCTCAAAAGAATACAGAAGACACATAGCAAGCCGACATAGGCAATATAAAAATAAGGATGTGAGATTTCCATTTATCTTACACATAGGCAGACATGGAGTGGTACGACTCTCAGGTACGTACAATTAACAACTATCAATCATATCCACACTCATAACAAAACAATAATGTTTGACAGAAACATGACCACAACACCGCGTTTTCCTAGATAGAAGACATCTAAGACTTGAGGAATTACCTCTGAATTCCTATACCATGGTTTTACGAACAGTCAAAGAGAGTGGTTCGGAGGATTGTTCCGGAGGTACCGACCTTGGGTAATAAAGAATGCGTCAATAGAAGAGGGCGTGCACGTCATAGGGTTTTTCGGGAACATCCTACACTACCAGAAAACACATAGTGTCTAGTCGAGTATGTCGGTGCATTACAAGATTACCACGCCACAGAGAAGCTACTAACTGAGCCTATGTGAGTATTTCATAACCCGACACCCCTTATAATAAGCAAGATTCGCCACTACGGAATTCGTACTAGCATTAAAGTGTTAGCACCTTCTCCTAGGCACAACGGCCTTACAAAACATAGTTTCACTATGTGTTCAGGCAAAATTGCCGAAAAAATGCTTTCTTCTTGTCTTTCCATCGGATGACATCTTGATTCCATCGGAATTCTTTCCATGTGCTTTCTCAGATGCTAAATGTTCTCAACATCGAGCTGAAGTTCTCAAGTAACCTTTCATCTTTGTGTAAAGATATCTTAAAACACTTTGTTTAAAAGTCTTAACGCATTATGAGATTGGAACACAAGTCCAATTATTTATTTCTCTGTACTTTTCTAATTGAGCCTTTTTCTTTGGCTTCCAAGAAAACAAATCATTCTGAATCCATTAAATTTTATGGAATATGGATAATGAATTATCCATACTTTATGACATAAGGTCGTGTTCCACCCCACATCATAAATTATTACGTTCGTATTTTCACTAAGTCATTCTTGACTTAGGTTTTTTGCATTTTACTGTAAAAACTCGTTTTTGAAGACTAAAATCCTTTTCGCTTAAAACCAAAACCTTTAGATAAAATCAAATCAATTTTCAAGAATAATTTCCATCAAATATACATAGGTATCAATTTCTCAAAACATTTGCTCGAAAATCCTTAAAAACGTTTAACGACGGCTTCACCGCTTTTTACTGAATTTAGGCCCAAAAGCCATATTTTTGAAAACATGGTTCTTCACCTCAAATGTATTACTATCCTAGGTTATATTACTCATATGAAAATGTTGAAACACTGATTTTACATCTAAATCTCCATTTATAGAAAATTTCTAAGAATTTGATCGAACGTCGTTAATTTTGTAAATCACGTAAATCCTTTTTCAACGATTTTACACTCTAATAGTCCAAAACTCATTTTGGAGTTTTAGAACAGTTTAATAGGTATGAAAAACAGTTTCTAACTGTCCAATTACATAAATTTTCGAAAATTACAGTTTAGTTCCTAAACTTTCATTAATCACAAAAAGGTCCGTATTCACTTAAAATCTCGTAACTTTTTATTTATAATTTCAAATCACACCAAACCAACTTCTTTAGAACAGTTTAATAGGTATGAAAAACAGTTTCTAACTGTCCAATTACATAAATTTTCGAAAATTACAGTTTAGTTCCTAAACTTTCATTAATCACAAAAAAGTCCCTATTCACTTAAAACCTCGTAACTTTTTATTTATAATTTCAAATCACACCAAACCAACTTCTTTAGAAATATTTTTCAGTTACCTTCAAATTTTCATAAATTACATTTCTGCCCCAAATATTTTTCGATAATTACAAAAAGGTCCTTGTTTACAAAAAAGCTTATAAGTTTTTATGTTTTAATCTAATTAACACCAAAACAATTTCTATTATTTTGATTCATCAAGAAATACAATCTTAACACACAAGAACATGAATTTCAATGCAGCCACTGAAGTTATCAGAAATTGCATTTTAGTCCCTAAGGACTCATAAAATCATATCTTCTAATATACACATCCAAATCAATCCAAACCAATTTCTATATTCTTATATATTCATTGAATCCTCATAAAAATTATTCAAACAATTTAAATCATCATGCAACCCATTTAAACAGTCAAGACCAAATGGCCCAAGAATGATCATGTTAGGCAAGTTTTCAAGTTAAGTCAAATAAACAACCATCAAGTATCCAATTAGAAATCATTGAATCAAAATCAACAAATATCAACATCAAGCATCAACCAAAATCCTCCAAGATGATCACAGACATATAAATCAATAAATTACACAACTTTCACACTTATGATTTACAAGACCATTTATACTAAATAACACTAATTAAACCATCAACATATCTACATTAAGGTAGGGTAGTGGTAATCTCCCCAATACCTCTTGTAGATCACTTGAAGATCAAACAAACATAAGCTAAACCAAGCAAGGTAGGCCACGGTTTTGTCCACCAAAACCTAGCCATGAGCAATCAATCAAGAAAACAAGTTAAAGAATGAAGAAAATCACCCTAACCCACTTGCACATAGGTCCGACCAAGTTGGAAAGAAATAGATAGGGATCTCTAAATTTTTCAAGCTCTTGGATGATGAATATAGAAGTCATATGAAGATCATAGAAATTGATCTCACATTAAAATGATTTTTCTATGATTTTCTAGGAATTTTCAAAGTTCTAGATCTAAGAATTTTAAATGATGATCATGGCATGAAAATCATGAAATGAATGAAAAATAAGACATGATTGATCATGTAGAAGAGAGGTTACCTCTTGATGAAGAGTAATGATCAAAACAAGCTTAGTTGAAAATTTGACAGCTTTGAGGGTGTGGTGGTATTATGAGCATATCTCACGATTTACTCATCTAAAAATTACAAACTTTGGCTTGTTAGAAAGGTAATAAGGAGAGGCACAACTTTTATGTTTCAGGTTTTGTTTTATTCAGATCAGAACAGGGGCGTAAAGAGCCTTATTTCCACTGTTCTCATAGGATGCTGAGGATTTTGAGTTGTTTTGGTACTTTGGGTATATCTCCCAATATATTTATCTGTTTTTGGTGATCTTTATCTCGTTGGAAATAATAGATGAAGAGTAACAACTTTCATGTAGAAAGTTTTCCAAGTTTCAGAACATAAAAAGGTCATAATTTTGGTACAGTTTCGGATGAGTATGAGCATCAATGAAGTCTTCATGTGTTCTTAGAGAAAATGATGAACAAAGAAGTGAAATGGTGTCTATGAGTGGAGGGAGCTGCGGCCAAGAGGGAGTTTAAGTGAGAAAATGAGTTGTTTAATCTTAAAAGATAACCATGGTTGAGTTAAATTGACCAAGGTTAAGTTAGAAAATAATATAATAACGTAACTATAGTTAATTAGTAACTTAACTAGGGTTAATTAGTGACCATGATTAACAAACATGTGGCTCACATTTTAGGAAGGGTGTGGCTGATTCTTGGCCACAAGAACTAACCTGGTTCCTTAACCATGGTTAAAACTTAACTGAACGTCGGTTAGGTTAAGCTTAGGGGTATTTTAGGCATTTCACATATAACCATCATTACTTGCATTTAATGCAAGATGACTAACCCCTATGACTCACCACCATGAGTCATCATAGATGAGTCATTGTCCTCATCCGTCCGACGTCGGGTTTTGTCTCTGCACCTCCGTTCTCGATTCCGTCGATCCCCGATCGTCGAGTACTTGCCCAATTATCATATAATAACCTATTTATTTTGAAAATTTTCAAAATAACCACTATGGTTGGAAATAAAAAAAAATTCTAAACGGTTTCGTTCTCGGGTCAAAATTAGGTTTTCTGCTCAGTAAAATCTTACTGTCAGTTAAAACGCAAACCGAGTTTCGTCTGAATTTTAAACCTAAATTTTTACCATAACTCTCTACGATAAATTAGAGTATAAATATGATTTTGTTTTATTCAAAATCATTTTCTAGGCCTCAGATAAAAATATAAACAAATATATGTATATATTTTCCATATTAAAAAACAGTAAAAATCGGGGTGTTACGATAATTTGGCCACATATATATCATCAGGTTACATGTGACTGTTGTTCTTTCCTTTCCTTTTTTTGTTCTTTCCTATTCTTTTCTAAATTTAATTTTAATCCACTGACTGTGAAACAAGTTCATCCTAAAATGAACCATATGATGCCACCTATTGTTAAAACACTACAAGAAATTAAATTTTTAGTGATGAACAAAATCTCTCAATAGATGTCAAAAATCCGTAGGTGTCTACATAACATTGACTGACGGATTGTGATAGTGTCAACTTTCGAGGGGCGAATAGCTACAGTTATTTGTGTGTCACTATAACCTTTACCTACGGATGACATACTTTTACCTAAAGTTGTATCCATCTGTAGGTAAAAGTCATTGACTTTTAGCTACATTCTCCAACCGTAGGTAAAAGGTAAAAAATTGTACAAAAAACTTCCACCTACCGTCACTATTCGTTAATGGTTGTCGAATGAAATATATTTTATTTTATTATTATTAAATTGAATTTTATAAATTTTAGTTTATAAAGATAGACACAAAACTTACATCAACTTATAAAGAAAAAAAAATGTACACACATAAACATATCAATAAAACTAACGCCTCTAAAAATCCTGCACTTAAAATCATTCACCCAAGAGCCAAAAGAGGCTATATAAAATCCCCACAGAGCCAGCAACAACACCCCTAAATACCATAGCAAAATAGATTCTGACTCATACATTACATATAAAAAGAAGATAAAGTACTCCATGCAGCCTCAACTTCTTGTAGCATTCTTCTTGTGCTTAGTGGATTGATGGGGGATTTGAAATGATCACAAACACCAGTTGGAACTAAAAGGCACAATCCACTCCTAGCAAGGGACATTCCTATCAGGGACTTAAACACCAAGTAGCTTGGCTCACCACTGCATTCAACTTTCAAGCACACATTATGCCACATACTACATCATTGCTAACAGTCTTTATTAGTCCATCATTACACAAAAAGCACATTTTAGACATAACAACACCACCACCTTCCTATCATGAACTTAGAACAAGAGGAGATTATAGTAAGTAGCACATTTTGGTCTTAGATTTAGACATTGGGTAGTTATTACTGGAATTGGTCTTAGATTACATAATTATGAGGCAGCAATAATGAACCCCCTGTCTAGTTTTGGTAATTCAAAGAAACATAAAATAAATTATGAAAATATTAACAAAAAGTAAGAGGCATAATTAACTAATTAATCGGGTTGGACAATAAATTGTTTATGTTCAAGAAGAAGATGATCACTTACCACTTAGCATGTTGCTGCCACCAGGTCTTTAACACCGAAGTTATCACCTGGTAATTTCCCAGCTCTAAGTTTCCTTAAGAATGACCTGCTTCAGCTCAATCTTGAGTTCCTGTCGGACTCTCTCCATGAGTGACCTTTTAGATTCTGTAGGAAGTAAGGGACCAAACCCCATCATGTCATGCCCTTCAGCACTAGACTGATCTAAAGAGAAATTCATCTGCAAATCATCTGACATTGTCGCACCACTTCCTTCTCCCAAACTCACACCTGAAATAGCCAATTCATATGATATAAATCGCCCATCTACCTAGCATCTTTATTCCTATGAGAATAAACCTACGGAATATCAGATCCTTCTCTACGAAAAAGAGGGTCTTCCTTAACCTGCAAAAAGCAAAAAGGAAAGGAAAAAAATGACCGGGCTTTAAAATATAAAAGGAAAACATAAATGACCTCCAAGCTCTGGTCTCATTGTTGTAAATCCCTGCAAATTTGTAACAATGTAAATCAGTCCATCTTTTTCATAATTGAGGCTAAGAAAAAAATGATGTCATTACGAAAGCAAAAAATAATAGTTGTATTTTGTTAAGCACAATTGATTTAATTAAAGTTAATTGATTGAAAGGCTGAGATGAAGTCAACATTGATCCAAATTATTCAACTTAATCAGGGTAGAAGTATTTAAAATTTAAGGTTTCACTTCATTAAGTAGCTCCTTTCACTTGGTGTTGCTGCTGCTATTATTATTATAAAAACATTTATCTAGGCTCACTATCTACAACCATTAACATTTAAATGTCATAGTGGAAAAAAAAAACATAACAAATGAGATTTCAAGAGCATGTGAAATCTACACTAGCGGTACTGCACATTTTTCCAAGCCATTTTTAGATAGAAAGAAGAGATCATAATATCTACACCTATTGTTGAAAAATAAAAGGAAAGGAGAAAGAAGGTACATTCATGAAAGAAGCAAACCATTTGTTTCATTGGCCATTAGCTGAAGTAAAAGAACCTGCTGATCTTAGTAGCCCTTGCAGGATGTACTCTCGCCTGGCCTCAATACATACAAGGATTAGAAGATATATTCTCAAGAACTAAGCCCCTGCTCATTAGAAGATAAATGCTTCATACTCATAAATGTTGCATTCAATTATCAATTATATGATCATATATTTATTGCTTCTTCATGATTAGCTTATAATGTTACCAGGGTGCTAAAGAATTAAGCACTGTAAAATCAGCTAGTACATGGTGCAGATGCATGAGCAACACCCACCTGGCCCCATTGGGTTGTTGAAATTAACAGCTTTCTCATATTTCCCTATAATAAAAAAGATAAAGTGAAAGTAATGAGTATCATAAAATTTGTACTCGAGAGATCATATCCAACCAATTGCTATTCATATGGAGAATAACAAGACTAATTTTTCAAACACAAGTTAGCTCAAAACTAGTTTATTTTATTTTGAAAATAATAAAATAATTTGTTGTTAAAAGTATGTATATTCAGTTATCAGTTATATTCTAGTAAAGTAAGGATCACTGCTATTATGAAATTATGATAAGAGAGGCACTATTCAGTCATATTGTAGCAAAATTAGGATGATTGCTACTAAACTAACAATTTTTTATTTCAATTAAAGGAATAACACTCACCAATTTGCTTACAGCTGCCAGGGGTGCAAATATAGCAAGTGTTGTCAAAAGGACAATAAATGTTTATACCAAACCATCCTTCAAATTGCAGGATGATGTTCTCCACTTGAACTTGAAGATGTTCCAGAGAGCATATCACCTACATTGAGAACAGAACAATACATAACTGAATCATACAACATTAGATCTCTGGCTTCGAGAGACTAATTGTTGAAAGAGGCATGCTAATTTGACACACAATCTGCGACATCTACGCGACATTTTGCTACAGTAGCGCTACTGTAGCACCACTTTTTTTTTTTAATTTTGACTTTTTTTAAAAAATAAAAATTTTATTTCTAAAAAAAACTCATTCACCAGATAATGCACTGAATTCACCAGATATTTGTACATGATTCACCGGATATTTGCACATAATTAACCAAAAAATTTATTTCTCAAAAAAACCCATTCACCAGATATTTACACATACTTAACCAAAAACTTTATTTATAAAAAAAAACACATTCACCAGATAATGAACTGAATTCACCAGATATTTGTACATGATTCACCAGATATTTATACCTGATTCATCATATATTTGCACATACTTAACCAAAAAATTTATTTCTCAAAAAAACACATTCACCAGATAATGAACTGAATTCACCAGATATTTATACCGGATTCACCATATATTCGCACATAATTAACCAAAAAAATTACTTCTCAAAAAAAACTCATTCACCAAATAATGAACTGAATTCAGCAGATATTTGTACCCGATTCACCAGATATTTACACATACTTAACCAACAAAATTTATTTCTCAAAAAAATCCATTCACCAGATATTTACGCATACTTAACCAAAAACCTTATTTATAAAAAAAAAAACACATTTAAGTATTTGCACATATTTGCACATACTTAATCAAAATAGTTATTTCTCAAAAAAACTCATTCACCAGATAATGAACTGAATTCACCAGATATTTACACATACTTAATCAAAAAAATTATTTATAAAAAAAATTATTATTTTTTTTAAAAAAAAGGACCCGCTACAGTGCCACACAGTGCAGCTATAGTGCCGCACTGTGCGGCACATACGATGTCCGGTATTGTTGTCGGCAAAAATGTGTCAAATTAGCATAATTGTTGTTGAAAAAACCTAAACCTAAACAATAAAGAATGTCAAACACATACATTTCTCATCAATAATCAAACAACATTATTAATAAAATTTAAAAAAGAAGAAAAAGAAAAGTACTAACAGAGTTTCAGTCCAAATCTTACTGTCCAATGCTAACTTCAGCAAAACACATTGAAAATAGTACATTGATAACAATATCAATACCTTATTTTTCCAGAACCACTTGGACCACCAATGCCAACTACAACAAGGCCCTCCTTTTTCTCTTGGAGTTCTTGGATAGATTTTACCAGACAAATAATAGCCATGATCAAATGCACCATTTAATCTAAATCTTGGCAATACTTTCCAAAAATTTCATGAATCGTGTGAATTAAGCAAGTAAGGTAAACTTCAATACACACACGAACATCAATACCATTCAAACTGCAATAATTAAGAATTCTTCTATGGAATCACTATCACATACATAAACACGTAACGCAATTAAATAGCAAACTGATCACTAGGTTTGCTTTTCAATATGTAAAATTATCAAATGCTAACCCTAAAAAGGAAGAGAAAGAAAGAAAAAATGCATAAATTTCAACAAATACATGCAAATAACTAAATTCCCTTAATCGAAATTGCAATCAGCGAGAAAACATAGTGTAAAATGTGAAAATCGGAGAGAAGAGGTTGAATGTTATATATACCACATGGAGAGGGAGAAAAGAAGAAGATGCAGAACTTGAATGTTGTTGTTGTTGGAAGTAATAATCGCGACCTCCTTCATGCTATGGCGTCGCAGTGGTGGCGGAGTTGTTCGAAATGGAACAGAGATCTTTGGTTGTGAAGGGGGGTGGGCTTTCGCGCGCTATCCCGCGCTTGTGGAATTTTCGAAAGGGGAGAAAGGTTTGGAAGAATTTTTAGCGTATATACCGTGCTCGTGGAATTTTTTTACTAACATATACCTACGGTTCATCTTCCATAGGTACAAGTTACTTATATGAAACTTACACTGGAAGTGAAAAATCATAGTTACAACAATTAGGTGGCATGTTCCTATTTCATCATACTATAAAAAGTTTTACACTCGATCATATTTACACTCTTCTTTTTTATCTTCATCTTTTCTCCATATGCAGAAAAGGGATTTAACGTCGGTTAAAATTGATCTTTAAAGTCGTTTTTTGAACCGATGTTGAAATGGACGATATTGAATGTGGGCATTTTAGACATCGGCTTCCAACCGATGTCTAAAGTACTCTTTCAACATTTTTTTTATAAAAGAATGGCACTTTAGACATCGGTTATTAGTGAGAACCAATGTCTAAAGTGCCTTTTAAAAAAAATAAAAAATTTGGTTTACACTAGTTACAATTCTTTCCCTAGTATACATTTAACAATCTTAATGACGTTCTTCAACTTCCTTAAAGTCTTCCTCAAGCTCCATAATCTTCTTCTCCCTTTGCTTCTTCAATTCCTACATTACATGCATGCAATTAGCAATCTTCAAACAATTTCTAATCAGGAACTTGCTTTGGGACAAGTTTAATTAATTTTACCACTGGTACTTCTTTATTGGACTTTATTTCTCTCGCTCTCTTTGCAAAGTTCAAAGGACAAATTGTCTCACAAACATCTTCTTCAGAAGGTCTTATATGCACCATCATCAAAACCTTTGAGCCATCACCTGAAGTATTTTATTTTATTATAAAAGTTAGACAAATGTGTATACAAATGTTACTCTAGTCATAATTAATTATTCAGAAAAGTCGGATATTAAAACGTGAAAAATACTTTAATTTCTATGAATTTGTAATTTGTTGAAGACTAGCACACATGTTGATAGTGTGTGGAATTTAGAGAAGAAAGCGGTATCATCATACCAAGAGAATCTTTCAGTATTTGAGTCAGCTTGCTATTTCTGCAAACGAGGTAGAGTTAACAACATTAGCTATATGATACTTTGATTGTACAGAAAGAAACAACAATTGGGATGGTAGAAAAAAACTAGAAGTAATAAATAAGAAGGACTCATCTCTGCAGTTATTAGCTATTTCAGTCACAGATCAGATGTAGCAACTAGTCCATGATGTTGATCTGAACCATCTACCCTTGTTATACCACCATCTGGCTTTAGCATAATCTGAAAGTTGCATTTCTGTGAGACCCTCAATTTCAACCAATCCCTTTGGATCTGTTTGGATGTTGAGATTGTTGTATAAGTAAAAGTGGTAAGTGGTGAGTGAGCCAGAGTTTTAGACAAATTACTATATGGAATTTATCTTAATGGAAATGAAAAAGGGTTATACCACTTTGTGATATCATATGCTCTATCCATAGAGGCTTGAAGAAAGAGTTGTTCAAGTGCGCGAGGAATAATTCCTGGATGCTCATTTGTGCCATCCTAAAAAGGTTTATTACATGACACAATCCATTAGTTTGAGTATTTATCACATGTAAACAAAAAATGGTAACACACCATTTTGACTAGCTACTGTGAATGTCTTGCGTGTGCCAGTTTGACCATAAGCAAAAACATATGAGGGGAAACCTTGTCTAACTCATAATCTTTTCTTGTTCCTCCAAACATAACATGAATCCTCTCTGATCCAATTGAAACTGGTTCAGAAATTCTTTTCTTCGCAGCTAACACAAATGGTCGAATTCTACAAAATACTCTAATATTCCTGCATAAAATGTAAAATTTCATTGCACAAAAACATAAAAAATTAGAGTTTTTTATTTTTATTTTTAGTCAATAAGCTTGAATGATTGATACCTTTGATGATCAAGATAGGAATTCTTCACATCAGTGTGTTTGGTCAAACCCTTGGCGTGCTGCTATGATTTCGTTCAAATTACTAAACATTGCTTCCTTCAAAACCTTGTCCATTCTTTTAAGCATTTCGTCTAGCAGCTTGTGTGACACCCTTCTACCCCGCATGTTAATATAAAACATTTACTTAAAAGAGGTAATTATAAAACATGCATTTATTTGAAAAAATAAAAACTTGGATAAAAAGGTTTCACATCTCAACAAAAACAATACGGAAATAACAGTTTTAAAACAGTAAAACATAAACAAGACAGATAAAGAAAAACCCAACCCCGATGTCACATACAGAGCTGGTATAACCAAAAAATGGATACATCACAGAAACAAACTAAACAACTAACAAAACTAACAACTATAACTCATCATTCTAACTAGAGTCGTGGCTCTTCAGAGTCACTCCTCCGCTGGCTGCTCACCGTTCTCTGTATAAGGAAATACATGCAACAACAGAAACAGGAAAATAGTGAGTGCGAAATCATGTAAACACAACAGCATGGGAATAGGGAATAAGATGAACATACATCATAGCATGACATAGCAATATAACAACATACAATATTTATACATCATCATATAATACCATAACAACATGTTAATCATCCAACATATGCTATGCAGTACAATGCAACCCTACTCCACTACTCCATCAATGCATGTGGATCCAACTAACTCAGGAAGTCAACTTCGGAGTTACATATCCGTATTGGCCAAAAAGCACCAACATCGACAGTTCCCCAAACCATGGAGGAACCCCTTGGATAGTCGACGTATCATAACTGGATAAGCCACCTCGGGGGCGCACGGTTCACCAAACCATGAGTGAACCACCCGAGACTTGGGCCAGATCATCATAACTAGGACGACCTCCCCTATGTTGAACATCCCCTTCAACATCAACTCCAATTCTCTATGAAAATGACACAACAACACATAAGGCAACCACCTCCTTTGCTTGGGCCTAAAGGCACCTAAGACTTATCACCAACATCAACATTAACACCTTAGACCCAAACCGTGGGGTCAAGACCCCATTGACCAAAAAGCACCAAGGTCCAACATAACAACATCTCGACCAAAAAGCATCGAGAGCACTTTGGCCAAAAAGCACCAAAGCGTGACAACGTGCGGTAACCCATCGGGTACCGGCTTAACCAGCTTATCAGTCTTTGTTATCTTAATTAATCTTTAATTAAGTTATTTAACTTGTTATCATTTGATGATTGTATTACTACATCATTTGGGGGATAATTGGGGTAAACACCCCTTTAATTTATTAATCTTAAGTTCTGACCAATAAGGGGAAGCACGGGCGTACTAAACCCCCAGCACGGTCGTGCTGCCACTTAAGTGGAGTACGGTCATGCTCACTGTCATGCACGGCGGTGCTCAATGCGCGGCCTATTTTCCATAATTTAACTGGGAGCACGACCGTGCTCCCTGTTCAGCACGGCCGTGCTCCTGGGCAGGGCCATACTGTGCTGGGCAGAATTTAACGTGTTCTTGGAGTTTAGGCTCCCTAATTCTCTCAAATCAGATCCTAGGGTCTTAACTAAAACATTCGGCATGAATCTTCACCCCTTACTAACACAGTTCATGTCTTATGAAGCTTGGGGAATTAATCCATGAATTCCTATGTTAACTAAGAGTCCTAATTAAGTTAATTAGAGTCTTATTAACATATTCAACATATCGGTAACATCACCATCAACAACATATCCAGTCAATGTGATCAACATAATCCATGTCATAACAACAACATTCATAACCATGGGTATTCATACCAATTCAACCAAAACTCATGGCATAAGACAATTCAATAGGCATACCACATCATGAACAACTCAACAATTATAATAAATAGGCATACCAATTAATCCAATTAAACATATAAACAATTCAGTTATACAACCAAGCAGATCATGGCATCAATACATTATAACGACAATAAACTGGGTTTTGGGAACCCCTCATCTTACGCTACTCCCTAGTCTAGTGCATACACTATTCTTCTCCCATACCTGGTACGAGGTTCACGTTTCAATAGAAGAAAGAAGATCCACTAGGGTCCTGTCTCACTAGCGCTTGTCTACAACCTCAAGAACGACAAAGAGACACTTTGGTTCAACTCTAAGATCAAGAAATTAAAAGGAAAAGATCAAGAACTTGAAAGAAAGAATACAAGGGAAAAGGTGCACGAATTTTACCTTTTCTAAAGTCCTAAACATCAAACACGACAAACCCTTATCCGTAGCGATGTTCTCCTATCAAGAAGCAGTGAAGAACGGTGCAAGAACTGGTTCCCTAGAGAAAGTTTTAGGGAGAAAAACCATAAGGATTCAAAGAGGAAGGAGGGAGGCAGTTTTCTATGTGTTGGGGTCGTGTAAACTAGGTTTAGGTCGAGTCTAATGGTATATATATGAGTTTGGGTCATAACGGGTTCTTATTTCAGCCCAAATTGTATACAGTTCTGTATTTTAACCATAACTTGAGCTACAAGTTTTCGATTGAGGCGTTCTTGGTGTCGTTAGAAATCTCAAAGAAATATCTACAAATTAATGTCTAATTATAGAATCCTAAATTGGACTCTAAGATAGTCAAAAGTTTGATGGAAATTTAGTGACAGATTTGATAGTTATTCTTAGAAAGGATCCTTAGGAAATTATGATAAGATCTTAAGATATAAACAAAAAGAGGATGATCGTATATTGATAAGGACTCAAATCTGTTTGGTTGAGGGGCTAAAATCTAAGAATAACATTATCTCTATTTAAATACTAAATCACACGATATCTTATCATATCATTCTTAATCGCTTATTATTAATAAAATCACATATCATATATTAACATATAAAATCAAATATTAAGAGACAGAATCTCATATTAATGCAAATAATCATATATTAATATACATATTATCATATGCAATAATATATACACATATATATAAATATCAAACATATACATGCCCGAACTAACACATATAAACATAAGGATGAATTTTGAGGTGTTACAGCTTGAAGCTGCAAGTCTGGCGACTCAGTGAGCAGGGAACATAACGAGGACGCTCTCAAATCTATGTATGTGTGCTACCAACATGAGTATCGCAGGTCCAACAATGACAAATAATGGTGGTCGACTGGTTGGCGCACGAGAAAGAGCTGAGAATGTCCAGAAGGGTTCGATGAGTGTGCAGCAACGTGGGTGCGTGGACTCTAAGCACGGGTCGGCAGTTTGACGAATGAAGTTGTTGAATCTGGTTAGCAGCGGATCTGTGGACAAAGATGAAAAAGCGTTGCCGAGGTTGCTATTTATGCTTGCGGGTTCGGGGTCTGAGCTCCATCTTCTCTCACATTGATAAATTGCTTTGAATGGATAGAGGGTGCGCCACTGGAGTAATGGTTTAGGGGCGGCTAACCGAGCTTACCGCAACGGAGGGCGGCGGCGTTTGAAGCTGGATGAACCAAGGCGTCTTCCTCCCTACCTTTATGAGCGATAGAAGAAGAATAGAACAAGAAAACTCAAAAATTACGCAAATGGACGGCGATGGACGGCACACGACGAAGCAAGATGACGGCACGCACGGAGCAGTGAGATGGAGCAGTAAATGGGTTTAGGTTAGGAGAGAAAGGGCGCGGTGAGGGTTTAGGTTTAGAGAGAAAGGGGCGGTGAGAAGGAGCGAATGAATAGAAAATAAAATGAGTTTTGGGCTTTTAGGCATCGGTTGTAAATAAACCTGATGTTGTTTATTAACATTAGACATCGGTTGAAAATAAAACCGATGTTAAAAGTTAAGCAGAATTTTAAATTTCTTTTTTATCTTATTTTTAGACATCGGTTGAAGAAAAGAACCGATGTCTAAAGCTTTTAACATCGGTTATTTTTGGAACCGATGTCAAAAGTTTTGCTATTAATTTCAAAAATGTCACCGCCTCGTTTTAGACATCGGTTAAAAAGGAACGGATGTCTAAATCCTGATATTAAAAACATATCTTGCACTGATGTTAATCCTGATGTAAGTGCATCATGCATCAGGTAACCGTGTTACAACACAGAAACCATTTCCAAAAATGTAGCCTTCATTGACAATCTAATGTTTAGGAAATTTAGCAATATTTTTCACATGGTCACCGACCATCTAATGTTTAGGAAATTTAGCAATATTTTTCACATGGTTACCGACCATGACTAATGCTGAATTTTCAATTGGGGGATTGATCCACTCCACAAGCAGCAACATCTGAGTCTGAGCTGAGGCCCAGATAAGATTTTTTGGTGCATGATTTCCAACGGTCTAGTGTCACAACAATAAACTTAGACAGAAAAAAAGTTCCAACAGATTTATGTCATCAATTTGATAGATAGAGTCTTCCGATCCATAAGGTTGTGTGTTGTGTTTTTCTGTAACAAACAACACTAGACTTACTTCTCATTAAAGTTTGCTCATTAAAGCTGTCTAGTTTGCAGAAATTTTTTCAAACGTCCTCACTTTCTTATGTAACTGGCAAATCAGAATTTCCTCTCTCTTTCCTTTTCCTTTAATTAGCATCCAGCGGAAGTTTAAAAAAAAAAAACCCGCCTCTTTCAAGGTATGTCATAGATCACATTTGTAGAATGAGCAAGATCAATGTAGAGAGGGATCTACAAACTGAACGACATCATATATATACATAGTGATTCATTTAGCACAAATTTCTAATTCCAAGATCAGTTAAAAAACTTAACTGAAAATTGAAATATCATCCGTAGTAAAAGTGTTCCCATATTAATATTAACAAGCCATAAAGTAAAATTGTATCTTTTTCTATTTCTTCTTTTTTCTTTTTACATATTTGAGTGCAAACCTTGAATAATGCCTGACCAACCACATATTATGTCCCTATGAAATTACATTATCATTCAAGCAGAGGGAATAGAGACAAGATGAGTGGCTGATGATAATTTGGCCACATATATATCTTCAGGTTACATGTGACTGTTGTTCTTTCCTTTCCTTTTTCTGTTCTTTCCTATTCTTTTCTAAATTTAATTTTAATCCACTGACTGGGAAACAAGTTCATCCTACAATGAACCATATGATGCCACCTATTGTTAAAACTTACACTGGAAGTGAAAAATCTTAGTTACAACAATTAGGTGGCATGTTCCTGTTTCATCATACTATAAAAAGTTTTACACTGGATCATATTTACACTCTTCTTTTTTATCTTCATCTTCTCCCCATATGCAGCATCCTTAACTCATTCGTTCTGCAATAAAGTATTAACATTTTAATATCAGAACCCCAGAAACTCTACAAAATGCTAAGAAGGGAAGGGATATCCATGTTAAACTTGTACATACCAATGGATCTTTTGCAATGGAGAACCGCCTCATGTATTGAGGTTTCAGAATCACAGGACTTGCGCCAATCGTCTGCAGAATAAGCTACACTAATTCGCGGGGATGTTTCTGAACAGTATCCCCTATTCTTTACAGCCTCAGCTCTTTTACCAGCAGTGTGGGAATCTGAACCTGATTTGTGACCCCCCAATCTTCTGCACCAAGTCCTTAAGAAATTCAGATACTTCTGAAATATTCTCCTTGATACTGATCTGCTCCTTTTTAAGGAAGGGCATCTAGAATGAGTTGTAGGAACCACAGTTTTCGATGCAAGTAAAGAGGAAGACAGGTTTGGATTGGAGCCTGAGGCCTCATATGCTTCCATCTTCAAAGATTCAACAAAAAGTGGCATAAGGTAACCATTTGAAAAGAGCTCATCTGCATCAACAAGAGCAAGAGGAGACTGCGAAATTTGAAAGTCAAATTTGGAATCCTGTGAATTCTTAAAGAATCTCTTGGAGGGTGGCATTCTTGGGTCCATCTCAATGAAGGAAGTTTCATCAGATTCAGATGCATCAAGAGAAGGTCTCAGGGAGCTATCTTGGCTTTCTAGTGATGGCTTCAAGTTCACTAACCAACTATAAGAGAAGCTTTCAATAGAAAGAGGTTGGGATGTTTCCATGGCTGCTACTCTGAAGGTATTGAAGAAATCCTAGAAAGAATTCACAAATTTGACAGTGTAAGGGAAGGGAATACAAGGTGGACTATATAGCTAGCAAAAGGCATTCCTCTTATGTAGCATGTGTTTTAATTTACACACACACCCCCCTAAATATATCATCTTTCTCCATCAATTGGTCACGTGGCTGTTTGGCAAGATAATGAATTTTAATAATTGGAAATGAGAAAAAGAAGAAAAAGAAACATAAATGTGAACCCCCACCAAACCTATAATGTCATGTTTCATTAGCAGTTAACCTCACCCTTCCTTTTTAATCATTTTGTTGCTTTAACATTTTCATAAAGGAGTTGGTTTGTTTCTGGACTTTGTCTAACTAACAAATCACGTTCAAATAAATGCAGGAAGAGGTTCATGCATATTATTGAGATGTGGTACATTAGGAATACAGAAAAATTAAGCAGAAACAACTTTTGATGCTTTAGAATGTTGCCTAGCTTTTGTTCAGTAAATAAAGACTTAAAAGTAGCAAGGGGATTCTTTGCTAATTATGCATGATGAATAGGGGAAAGTACAATTAGTTCAAATCCTCTGAATTTGTTGTCATAAACCAATGTTCTAAAACAATATTGGCGATGCTGTTGATTATACTTAGCATGATGTGTTTTGTTATTGTCTTCTTGTTAGTGTTATATTGGTATTTGGATGGATATGACCACTTTGGAAGGGTGATTTCATCAGTCTGATGATAACATCCCAACTGCTGCAAACCTGCAACATAAGGCCGAACCTAAATTATAAAATATCCCATCGTGCTATATTTATTATGTGCATATAACCTATATGACTTCGATATGCATATTTTATTGGACCATTATTATATGCTTGAGATACACTAGTTATTGCTTCATTCATGAAGAGAAAAAGTAGTGTGCCATAGGACTTTATAATTTTGAGTCATGCCATGTTTTTCAACTATACACGGATACCCAAATTAGAGTCTTAATAGAGAAATATAGAACATAGAATAAGAAAAGAACTTAGAAATTAGACTACTAAATATATCCATCAAGACATTCTTCTACAAGCAACCCTGGCCATTGAGCTATTCCAGGGGCAAATATACACCTAGGGGGACAATTTGTCTCCAATAAAAATAGAAAGCTCTTTGAAAGGTAAGTGTCTGTAAATCCTTCATAGTAAATACTTGATTAGTTAATAATCTTCATATAGTAGGTAACGAGTAACCAATTGAATGAGTAATTATTTTTAAATTAAAATATTTTAATTAAGATTTTTTTAAAAAAAATTCTCAAATAGAATGCACAAATGAGTTTAAAACTGATTTGCAAAGCGCTAAATTTTGAATAACAAAGTAGTAAAGGAGATTCATAAAGGCGGCACAAATTGATAAACTACATGATACCGTTACCAATTGTCATTCGTAGCATTATTGTTGTCCTTGAATAAGTTCAGGATAAACCCGAAATCGTAAAGAACAAATATCACGAGGTTCTCATGGTAAGGAATTTTTTTTCTTTTTCATCCACTTTGAGTGGTCTGCATACAAGTCTTTCGAATTTAAAGAAATCTATGTCCTTTTCATCCCAATATAATTTACTCAAATTCTACGATTATTCTAAAAGTAGCTTAACTTTAAAATTTTGCAATTAGATCTCTAAACTTATAAAAATATGTATTTGAGTCATTTATACACATTTCCATTAGGATTCAAGTTTCATTTAAAGAAATCTTGTCCTTTTGTCCCAATATAATTTATGCAATTTTAAA
Source organism: Sophora flavescens (assembly GCA_030762895.1). NCBI lineage: Eukaryota > Viridiplantae > Streptophyta > Magnoliopsida > Fabales > Fabaceae > Sophora > Sophora flavescens. Next base: position 155,608,561 of record CM061067.1, on the reverse strand, counting down.
TGTCAAGATTTAGGACATGTAGGGTTTTGCACTAGTCAAGTTGCACAATAATGCTATTTAAATGTATATGGTGTAACTTTAAAATTGAATTGCATAATTGTTATTTGGGGACCAAATTGGTCTCTAAACTTATAAAATCACAATCGCGATACAGGGGACCCAATTGTCGCAATTGAGTCATTAATACACATTTCCATTGGGATTATGTTAAGTTTTTGTTAGGATTCCGTTAAGTGATCCATCAACTCATGCATTTATAGGTCCCTGCCTTTTTTAAAAAATTTAAATAAGTCCATTTACATTTTAGAAATATTTAAATAGGTTCCTAAACCTTTTGGGAACCCAAAGAGAAATCCTAACGGAGATTTGTATGATGGACTCAATTACAATTTTTTTTTTATAAGTTTAGCAACTAAATTACAAACTTTTAAAATTCAAACACAACCCTAGATTTGAACAATGAACTCAATTACAAATTTTTATAAATCATAAATTTTTAAAATTCAGCAACCTATTTATATACAGAATAATTAAACCAATTCTAAAATAGTAGCAGACAAGGGTACCTTCTGTTGTCGGATAAAGCGAACATCAACAAAGGTTCCTGGGACAAAAGCCAAGATAACAGATTGACTTGAAAGTTAAAACCAATTGGTCCCCTCTCTTCTGTCCCCATTTCAGACAATTGAGTATTTGCTAGCAAATACAACATTCATTAATGCAGTCTAATTCTAAAAAGAATGTTACACCATTCATGCAAGTACGAAGGAAACAAAGTATGGACGAAGTATTTTTGATTAAAAAAAAACGGCTGAGTTTTGTATCCATCAGAATATAGTTGCAGATAAATTTCACAATGGGGAATCAGTACAACCACCTCAGCAGTAGGTAAAATGTGGCTATAGGCATTTAGCAAACCACATGCACTCATTCTAGATTTGTTTGTTATTAAGAGTCTCTCATTCTGGGGCCAGTTTGTAAGGATGTCAAGAGTTCAGAGGCGATCAGTACATTTTAGGATTCTGTACAGCTAAATAAAGCAAACCCTGCATTTTCATTTTCACGGTTATCCTTCACTGTTCAGACTTCAGAGAATACCACTTCTGAAATATTTATCTTAAGAAAAAAAGGGGGGAAAAAAAAAAAAAAAATTTATTAACCCTTTTCTTGGTGGGAAAAGCCCGAAAACACTTTCGGGGGGGCTTTAAAAACGGGGGGTGGCAAGCGTTGTTCAAATATTGACAAAATGGGGAACCAGCAACACCCCCCCTTTCTCCCCGGGCCTCTCTTTTTAATCCTCCATGTGTATTGAAAAGTGAAAATTTATATATCAAACTTGGTGAAGGCGTAAGTGCGACTCTACAGGGTGACAGTGAGCAGAGACATACCAGCAGTAAGAAAATAGTCAAAAACAATATTATTTCATTAGATCCAGAAACACAAAAGCATTCCACAAACTATGCAACAACATTGTTGGCAAGAGGTTTCTAGACCGTACAAATATCACGCCCATCACCAAGCCAAGAAATACAAGTGGCAGCATCCTCTGAATGTTAAAATGTGCTAAGGCAAAAGCTATTGAGCTAATTAATATTGCACACCATACAGGCATGTACTTGGTTAAAGAAGGGAGAAGGAAACCACGGAAGACAATCTCCTCCCATATTGGGGCGCAAACTGAGACAACAGCTGCATAGAGGGCCATTGCCACAGGGTCTCGTGCTACAATTGATTGCTCTACACTTGAGACGGTAACTGGGGTAGATTGAAGAACAGGTAACAAATTTATGTTCACTTGCGACAGCTGATTGATAACAGGGAACATGAGACAGCCTAAACCAACATCAAACTGCCACTTTCCTTTGAGTTCAAATTTGAACCAGTCAGGCGAAAGTGGTTGAAACTTTGCCAAACAACGACGGAGTATTGCTATTCCAGCCACACCTTCAGCGACATCGGTCAAGAGGCTGTACAAAGCTTGCCCTCTGTATGTAAGAGACTCCTTTCGAAACCCTGCAGTGTAAGCCAAAAATGGAACTATCCAAGATCCTACCAACCAAAATGAGGCAATCCAGAGGAGCATAACCTGCAGAACCCAACTTAGTCTGCTCTTCTACATGTGATGATACTAAGAAAGAGACCGATCCACTAGAGACTGTATAGTTTCTAAATATTTGTTAATTAAATCCATTTACAAGTTCTTAATTGAAGTAAATTATAAAAAATAGTCTTACTATCAAATCAATGAAAAAATCATAACAATTAGCCAACTTCGAAATGAACTAATAGGAGTTGTTCCTGACATAAGAGCATGGCCATGGAGAATGATATTTTGCAGAATAGCAATTAAAGGAATGAGATTGGAAAGAGTTAGAATGAAATAATCATTCCGATTCCAGTGCTTGGTAGCATCATGATTTCACAACATATTTTATATTTGGTACATGGAATAGAATTAGAATTGTAATCAAATGACATACATAACCCCTATAAAATCAAATATTAATTACTGAAGATATATAATTATTTTTATATTTTTTCTACTTCAAATTTAGAAAATTAAAAAGATTGTAAATAATTTTATGTTTGTTTAAATATTTTCCTTAAAATTAAGTTGATCTATCCAATTCAAGGTGATAGCGTACCAAAATATAAAAGTGTGATGCTAATTTTGAAATGTAAGACTACTTTATTAATTTTGTAGCAACTTTCAATATGAGACTGGTAAAATCAATATAAAATTAATTTTTAACCATAAATCATTAGTCGGAGGGATAATTTTTATCGTTTTGCAGAGAAAAAAGGGTAAAGTTGTCGAGCAATAAAATTATCACGTTCTTGGAAGCAAGGAATCATCATTCATCGAACAGGAGAAAGGAATGCACATTCCTAGTTATGTAGAATCAGGGCCTGGAACGGAATGGCCATTCCATGCCTTTACAATACTAAACATAGGAATGAAATACTATGGAAGAGAGGCAGAAATTGAATCCTCATTCCAGCAAACCAAACTCACTGATAACATTGTAACAGCTTCAAAATAATAAGAAAGAATATACTTTACCTGAACAATGGTCTTTGCTGTCCAAGGAACTGTCCAAGGTTCCCCACCAAGAATGGCAGTTATGACCTGGAATATCAAAACAACACTTTCACTATTCCTGAGATTCCCTAAAGACTGCATTATTCAACATAACATAGTTAGAGACATAGTGAAGATTTAATAGCAGATTGATATTTGATAATTTGGTATATATATATTTAGAATTTAGAGAAACTCAAATCAACTGGAAGGATCAGAGTGACATAAGCTCATGAACATAAGCAAAAAAAGATGCATCAAGACATGAAGTCTATAACTCTTAAACCAAATTTTGGCCCTTGATTAGGTTTTAATCTAATAGTTTATCATTAAATTATCAAAGAGAGAAACCCACTCAAATGCTATTTCTTCTAAAATTATGAATACTCTCTCATATATAATCTCTTTCTCTTCTGCCTACTCTTTTTCTTCTTTATTCACTCTCATACGACTATGCACAGAAAGTGTAAAGTTTTTCCATTACAAGAAAAATCGAAGTCATAAAATTGGTTTAAGACTTCTACATTTTACTCTTACATGGGTTGAGCACTTTAAACCAGTATGAACACAGTTGAGTTATGAGCAAGGCATAGAGAACCTAATAAATCAGCACTAACCAAGAACCTAAACTTAAAATATTTAAAGCAAAAGATAGAAACTAAGAGATATCAAATGGATAATTTCTTTGTATACACTGAATATTATTATCTCCAATCTCCATGAAACATGAACAAAACAAACGAAACCAATACCGAGTGTAGAGTTGCATGCCAATCTTTATTCAATTCTTTGGACTGGTCAGCTTTAAACTTCACCAAATCTTCTGACAGTTTATCTTCTTTAAACTCAGAGCCAGAAAATTCTGATGGAATGTTCTCATGCCTGAAACACAAAAATCTCCATTTCTAGAATGGATAAAAGATTCAAGTCAAAATAATAATAATAATAACAACACATAAAAGATAACCCAAGAAACCCTGCAAAGGAAACCAACTACCCATTTCACATATCAATCCAATCATTAAATTAAATCTCTTAATAATAATAATCCAATTTATCCCATAGATTAATAAAAAACAATATTTTGTTTACAAAACATCTGAAAATCCAAACTTGAACAAATGGGCAGGCAAAAAGTGTGTGTGGAGAGAGAGAGAGAGAGAGAGATTACTTTGGTAGGAAAGGTGAATGATTGGAATGGAAAGAGAGAGGAGGTTGAATTGAGAAGGGAAACCCTAGAGTTGTGGCTGTGGCTGTGGCGGAGGGAGAGAGAGAAGGGAAGGGAAGAAGAAATTGTGGTGGTGGACATTGCTGCAACAACAACAACAGCGGAGAGGGAGAATGATGAATTGGGGGGTTCCACAACGCATCAGAGTCACAGATAGGAACGATCATAGTTCACCACCAATCATGTTTATCATTGGACCAACGAAATGAAAACGAAGGACACACCACACAACCGCACCCAAGTAGCTGCCCGCAGTACTGGTAATGCTGCCTATCAATGTCGAGAGAGTAATGATATTCAAAAATCAAAAGTATATCTAAATATTTGATTAATTTAGTTTATCATATGATTAATCAGTATAAATATTTCATTAATTTATGATGATTTATTAATCATATAAATAATTGAATTAATCAGATATTTATATATGATTAATCAAATATTTACATTATTATAGAAAATAAGCTTCAGATGATCCATTAATCATATAATAAACTGAATTAACCAAAAAATTTATACGTGATTAACCAAGGTGTTGTTGGAGATGTCCAAATCATGTGTTAGAATATCATTACTCATGTCTAAATCCAAACCGTGAATTAAGCTCACGTTTTCAATTTTTCTTATCCTTCATCATAATTGAATAATACTCCCTTCGGGCTCAATTATAAGCAAAAGTAATTAATTTCACACTTGTTAAGAAAGTTAGTTAATTTATTTTAATTGCCTTGATTTATGTAAAAAAAAAAGAGTTATAATTGCTAAATTACCATTTAATTGTCTAGGGATTGTGATGTGTTCTTGAAAAAGTAAAAGAAGAATTTGTTTGATTGGTTAATTTTCTTGATTTTTGGAATACTTACATTAAATAAAGCTGAGTTGCTTGAATTTTGCTTATATTTGAGTCCAAAAAATATAGATAATTTTTTGCTTATATTTGAATCCAGAGATAGTAATTGCATAATTTTTGCTTCCATTTTCCCATGCCTTTCAAAATAAGTTAAACGTGTATATTTGTAGTTAAACATATTTTTATCACCAACCAGGCCTAACATAGTTAATAGATAAATGAGTTTCTTTTTTTTTCTTCTTTTTTGTCTAAACCCAGTGGAGTCGAACTAATATCTTGTTTTCCCCAAAAACAACCACCTGGGCCAAGAAACTTGGTTAGATAAATGAGTTCCTTGAACATGTATAAGAAATTCAATCCTCTTGTATTGCATGAAAAAACCTTTGTTGAGGCTTGACAATGACAAAACTCACCATGGTGATCTCCGCACCTTGAAGTAAATTAGTTTTTGATTATTAATAAATGATATCCTTGATGAAAAAAAAATTCATAATAAAAAAAACATGAGTATTGATATATATTTTATTAATGGAGTGAACTAATACTTGTTTTCCCCAAAAAAACATTGTCTTGACACTCACATTAAATTAAACTCTAATTAAATCCATATAATAATAAAAGGCTTTGATAGTTATTGGTACAATTGAGCATTTGTTAGTTGCTGTACTCAAAGTCAAATGTAACCATCTTCAGTACATGTGAGTGCAAAATGTGACGACCCTCCCTCCTTTTTCAAAGTGTGAACTGTGAACACACAGTCAGACTCTCATCTTTGTGCAAATAATTTCTTGCAACAACTACGTGTCAATAATGTCTGGCCTTGCACTTTTGGTCAGTCACAGAGCTGAAGTCCCATTTGAAGACCACATAGCCATGAAGCCATGCCACCATATATCTAATCATATCCTCTTGGCCGACCACACACAAAACAACCTTTTTCAAACTTGTAGCTCACCCACCACTAACCACGTGTTCAATTCCTATGTTTTTCTTCTCCAAATAGAACACTACACTACCCTTTTGTTTTCCCACATATAACACCATGCCAAACCATTATATAAGCTATGTTATTTCAGTAATATATAGTGTAATGTAATGAACTACACAAGCTTGCTATGACAAGTGGTGCTTCTTCCTTTCCTTGTTCTTTGGTCATTCTTACTCTGGTGCTTGGTTGTTTCAGTAGCTGCATTGCGAGCCAGATTGGTTTGGGCTCGAGATTATTGGCTAGCAAGGAACAAACATGGGTTTCTGATAATAGAACATTTGCTTTGGGATTCACACCAGCAGAGACTGATCATCGATTATTTCAGCTAGCCATTTGGTTTGCTGAGCTTCCAGGAGATCGAACTCTAGTTTGGTCACCTAATAGGTACTCCTGAGATTAATCTCGTTAATTTTTGTACCATCACTGACTTTTTAATTGGACTGATTAATGTATGTACTAATGAATGATTGTGAACAGTATAGTTTGCATGTGGAAAAAAATTGAAGTGTGTTGTTGGTCTGGGAGATAAAAAGCAAAATAAAAATTGCACCTTGTCTTTTCCAAGTAGTTATTAGATGCATATGAAAGAAGGTAGTGACCAAAATGAAAAATAATAATGATGGATTTGTTTTGTTAGGGTCTCCTTTAGGATTTGATAGACTGTATTTCTGAGCCAACGGTGTGTGTAATGAGTGCAGTCTCCTAAGCTTAAGGTTGATGCGGCTCTAAGAAACTTTAAAGAAATAGAGTTGCACTCTTGTCATTAGCTATATCTTTTGAACCAGTAATTAAGACTTAATCTAACAAGTCGCATCAAAGCAAGGTTGTGAGTTTGAATCCCCCGGGTGAGGGTGTTGTTGGTTTTATTTGGTCAGCGTTTCTCTAAGGCAATGAGTTTAACATCTTAGTACATAACATTAAAATGGGTGTAGCTCTTTAAGCTTGATGCGGTTCCAGAAACTTTAAGGAAATAAAGATGCACCCCAGTTAGTTATTGGCACTTAATTTTGTTTCGTACCTATCACATGAATAATGCTATGAATAATTATTTTTTCACTTTCAATGACTTCTAGCGTGATTTCTGTCAATTCCAGTCTTTCATCTGTTCAAACAAAATTCATACCAAGTTCGTCATGTTACCTTTCGAACTAAATAGCAAAGTTGATCCAACGAATAACTAATAGACCAAAATGAAAATTACCATGTATGTAAAGGAATCAATGTGAAAGAACATACCTTTATGGGACCACAATAAAGATGAGTACACATGTGGAAAAAAAAATAGAACAAAAACTCTAATTAGGGTCCAAAATTAAATGAGTACACTTGTGAAGGATCAAAATTGAAGTTTGTACATATGAGAGAGATCAAAACAGTATTTTACTCATAATTATATATATATCAATATTCATGGTTAAAGAGTATGTAGTGCAGATTAGATATTTAGCTCTGGTTCTTGACTTAAACAAAGAGAAAGTCATAAATGATATCTTCATCTAGTCTTTAGTCTTTACAAAAGCTTTTGCAGGTTTTGATAATCTCTCTCTGTCTATGCTAAGTTGCTAATATATTTCATTTTCTTTCTGAATCCAAATAGAGACTCTCTTGTATCTCAAGATGCAATCTTGGAGCTTGACACCACTGGCAACCTTGTTCTCATGGATGGAAACATCACCATATGGGCCTCAAACACCTCAGGTGCTGGTGTAGAAGCAGCAGTCATGTCAGAATCTGGCAACTTCATCCTCCAAAACACCAACTACCACCCTGTGTGGCATAGTTTTTCTCAACCATCTGACACACTCCTCCCCAACCAGCCTCTAACAGTTTCTTCAGAATTAACATCATCAAAGTCTTCCTCTCATGGCGGCTACTATGCTCTCAAAATGCTTCAACAGCCTACTTCCTTAAGCCTTGGCCTGACATACAATCTGCCAGAATCTTTCCATGGTTCAGATGGATCATACACCAACTATTCCTACTGGCAAGGCCCTGATATCTCCAATGTGACAGGTGAGGTAATAGCAGTTTTAGACCAAGCTGGAAGCTTTGGAATTGTATATGGAGAGTCATCTGATGGAGCAGTTTATGTGTATAAGAATGATAATGATGATGCAGGCTTGTCTTCCGCGGTTCACCAATCTACGCCATTAACTGTTCTCCGGAGGTTGACACTGGAAAAGAACGGCAACTTGCGTTTGTACAGTTGGGATGATAATGTAAATGGCTCAAGACAGTGGGTGCCACAGTGGGCTGCAGTTTCAAATCCATGTGATATTGCTGGAATTTGTGGCAATGGGGTCTGTAATTTGGATAAAAGTAAGACTAATGCCTCTTGTACTTGCTTGCCTGGAACCTCTGAAGTTGGTAGTGATGGGCAATGCTATGAGAATTCATCTCTTGTTGGAAAATGCAATGCCAGGCATGAAAACCATACATCTCAATTTGAGATTTCAGTGGTTCAGCAGACCAATTATTATTTTTCTGAGTTTTCAGTAATAGCTAACTATAGCGATGTTGCGACTGTATCGAAATGTGGGGATGCTTGCTTTTCAGATTGTGACTGTGTTGCTTCTGTTTATGGGCTAAATGAGGAGAGACCATACTGCTGGGTGTTAAGGAACTTGCATTTTGGTGGTTTTGAGGATACCAGCTCAACTATGTTTGTGAAGGTTAGAGCGAATGGCTCATGGACACCGGAAAGCCAAGCAAGAGGGTCTAATAGCTCTTCTGATGGGTTGGGGAGTGCCAAGGAGAAGGCTGCTGTGATTATTCCCATTGTCCTGAGCATGACAATTCTCATTGCTTTGCTATGTTTATTGCTATATTACAGTTTTCACAGAAAAAGAGCTTTGAAAAGAGACTGTATCGAAATGTGGGGATGCTTGCTTTTCAGATTGTGACTGTGTTGCTTCTGTTTATGGGCTAAATGAGGAGAGACCATACTGCTGGGTGTTAAGGAACTTGCATTTTGGTGGTTTTGAGGATACCAGCTCAACTATGTTTGTGAAGGTTAGAGCGAATGGCTCATGGACACCGGAAAGCCAAGCAAGAGGGTCTAATAGCTCTTCTGATGGGTTGGGGAGTGCCAAGGAGAAGGCTGCTGTGATTATTCCCATTGTCCTGAGCATGACAATTCTCATTGCTTTGCTATGTTTATTGCTATATTACAGTTTTCACAGAAAAAGAGCTTTGAAAAGAGAGACGGAAAGTTCCTTGATCTTATCAGGTGCTCCAATGAATTTCTCCTACCGTGATTTGCAAACCAGGACATGCAACTTTTCGCAGCTGCTAGGAATAGGTAAGTTTAGATACTATTGTAAATTTTACAGAAAAGGAGAAGTTACAGGCAAGGGAGTTTTGATTTAGAATTTTAGTGTAAATTATTGCTAATTGTGCATTTGCTACAGGTGGATTTGGGGGTGTGTACAAAGGAAACTTGGGAGATGGTACTCTAGTGGCAGTGAAGAAACTTGACAAGGTTTTGCCCCATGGAGAGAAAGAATTTATCACAGAAGTAAACACTATTGGCTCAATGCATCATATGAATTTGGTTCGCCAACGTGGCTATTGTTCAGAGGGACCACACAGGTATGCATTGTTTCTTGACAACCAAACAGATAATTTATTCTTAACATCTTAAAATATGCATTGGCTACTGAATATTGTAATTTGGAGACTATGACTAGCATTTTTAGCCACCAAATAGATATTGCTTGACGTATACAGTTGGCTTAAACAAATGTTTATTTTGCAGACTTCTAGTGTATGAGTTCATGAAAAATGGGTCCTTGGATAAATGGATCTTCCCTTCACATCCAGGGCGAGATAGACTGCTAGATTGGTCCACTCGCTTTGATATAGCCATAGCAACTGCACAAGGGATTGCATACTTTCATGAGCAGTGCAGAAATCGGATAATACATTGTGACATCAAACCAGAAAATATATTGTTAGATGAAAATTTTTGTCCTAAAGTGTCTGACTTTGGACTGGCCAAATTGATGGGAAGGGAGTACTCTCATGTAGTGACAATGGTAAGAGGGACCAGAGGTTATTTGGCACCAGAATGGGTAAGTAATCGCCCTATAACAGTAAAGGCGGATGTTTACAGTTATGGGATGCTTCTCTTAGAGATCATTGGTGGCAGGAGAAATCTTGACATGTCCTTTGATGCAGAGGACTTCTTCTGTCCGGGTTGGGCTTACAAGGTATACTTAAGATGTTAGAGTTATTAATTTTTATTGATGTAGAATCAACTTCAACATCATCTTTTTGTTGTAACTAATCATCAGTGTTCCCATTAATTTTTGCTTCCTTTTAACTGGAAAAAATATGAAAGGTCTTACATTCTAATTAATAGAGAGAAGGAGCTCCAAAAATAAAAATAACCCCTTAAGAAGACAGAAGTTACTTCTTCATTCCTCTAGGCACATTTGATTTATAGACTATAGTCAACTTGAAGTGTCTAACCACTAGATAAATACTGATCATATAATGTTTTGTTGCTGTAGGAAATGAAAAATGGGTCACCAATCAAAGTGGCAGATAGAAGATTAAACGGGGCAGTTGATGAAGAAGAGCTAATAAGTGCTCTGAAAATTGCCTTTTGGTGCATCCAAGATGAGGTGTTCATGAGACCAACAATGGGGGAAGTGGTGAGGATGCTAGAAGGGTCAATCAACATTAATATGCCACCAATGCCGCAGACAGTACTAGAGGTAATTGAGGAAGGCTTAGAGCATGTATACAAAGCTATGAAAAGAGAGTACAACCACTTTAGCTCATTCACCATTACCAGCCATCTTACATCTCATGCCACATGTAGCAATTCCACAATGTCACCAAGATAGTGTTTAAACTGTAAAGCAGAAAAATTTTGGTCTGACCTTGTCCTGTAATTGTTTGCTTTTGCTGCCTCCAGAGTCATGAAGGTTTTAGAAGAATTTATCTCAAATTAACTGGCTTAACAATCATAGTAATTTTTTACTCAATATACAATAAACTTGCAATTGTATTGAGGAACAAAATTATTGAAATTGTCAGATCACGTAAAGATCGATCCTTACGAAATTTAAACACGACATTACAAGAATGCAAAATGTTGAGTGAGCCTCATGTGACACATGGTTGTTATTTGGTATACATGAAGCCTAATGGTCATGTTTTGTGGTGTTTACCTGTTTGGACTTCATCTTCATTATATGAATAAAAAAACTATTAAACGCAGCTCAACTTTGTTGATTTATTGTCTGAATTCTACATCGGCCTCTAAATCACATTATTAAAATAATACAATTTCCTTGCAATTTTAAATTAGATAGACATACATGGAGACATAGTTTAAAAAGATTTCTTTTAACAGAAGACATTAGTAACAGTGATACTCAATACACTTCATGTAGTGAGGCACACAATTATTAGAGACTGTCTAAACACAGAAAGACCATTACTGCTTGCTCCATGCAAGCTAAATTATTAATGTGTTAGTGAGCATGCTCATAAAGTACTCACTCATCAAACATAATCCTTGATGGAGGAGCTGTAGTTAGTGAGATTATCATAAAACCTTGACCAAAGCATCACTCCTCCATAATTGGTTGAATTCTTAATGGTTGGAAGAACTTCTGCAGTCAGGTTAGAGGGAGGGATGAAGCCATTATTAGCAGCATCAGGTGAAGCAGGTAGGCCTAAAAAAATCTTATCTGCAGGGATTTTTGAAGTCCATTCTTCCCAAGAATTTTGAAGTTTCCTTACATCTCCCATGGTGTACTGACAGGGAGGGTTATTGTAGAATTGAACCCAAACATAGTCAAATAGGCCTGTTTGGAGAGCAGTTCCAAGGCAAGCATCAGGAAAAATACATTGTGGAGCAGCAGTTAAGTACACTTTCTTGCTTTGGTTTCTGTAACTTGAGAGGTTCCTTGCAAGCTCATCCCAGTACTGAACAGTTTCTCCCTCAATGACAAAATCAATTCCATCCAAAACCGCATCCCTAAGTGGTCTTGAAGAGGATTGGCCACCCAAGAAGTTGTTCCACAAGTAAGTTGCAAGCTGCCTAGCATCCACAGCTGAAGCAAGAGTATAATTATTTGAAGTAGCTCCTCCAATGGAGAGCATAACCTTGATGTGTTTTTCTTGGCATGACTTAATCTCAGAACTAAAAATACTACATCCATTGTTTGGGGCATCACAATGGCCTGCAAGGTTTAAAACTGGAGTTGTGCCATTCCCAAATGCAGCTAGGAAAGCTATATTCACAAAAGCATAGTTCCCACAAGCAAAAGTGTCTTCTAAGGTTCCCTCATTTGTATTTTGACCCCAGTAGATGGTAATTCCACTAGCATCTGAACTTACTGCTAGAATTAGCACAGACAAAGATAGGAATGCAAGTATAATTACCACATTGGAAGCCATTAACTGGTCAAAGGGGTTTGAGTTATTTTTTCAACAAAAAAAGAGCAAACAAAAGAACTTTTTTCAATAACAACTTGGCAAAATTGCTTGCACTTTTGATAGATGAGCTGCTCACCACTAGTCACTAGTGTAGTGCAGCTTTTCATATAATTTTGTTCACTATAAATATGGCACTCTTTAGAGAAAACTAGCTTAGAAAATGGTGTAAAATGTAAATCATTATTATTATTATTGGCTGTCATAGAGGTCACATGGAATATGCGAAAAAAATGTTAAAACTGGTTTCCATTGGAATGATCATCAATTATCTGAGACAGGAATTATGCGGGAGGAATCATGAGGAGTGGTCATTTGGAGTTTGCGAAAATAGATAACCAGTTTTATGTTTCTTCATGTTGCTTGTACCTAGGGAACAGGTTTTAGGCCGTAATGTAATCTTTTGAAAGGCTACGCATCACACTAGCACTTGTCTTCTTCTAGTAAAAAACATGTTACAAGTATTCGGTTAGACTTTTTGCATAGATATTTTCAGGTAAATTTATTCTTATTTGAGTTAAAATCATACTTCGTATATTTTACCCAAAAAAAAAAAATTCATACTTAGTATAGATGACAAAGTTGTGATATATCCTATATATTAAAATGAGGAGTGATGCTACTTTACTGCTTCTTCTGTCGTTAAGCAAAACTCAGGGTAGATAGATTCAAGTTCTCTCACCGAGGTAGGATGTGTGTCCAAACTGTATTGGTTGCATTTAAGGTTTTAAATTTCGATAGTGGCTGTGATTGTGGTCGTGGTCGCGTTGTATTTTTTATTATTTTGGATAATTGTGGGACAATAAGTTTGCAATTGTGGTCATTATATGGTTATGGAAACTACTGAAACTATAACGTCACGGCCTCGATTACAATTGTGATTCCATATTTAAACCCTAGTCGCATTCAACAATAGCATCAAGGAAAGGTTAAAGCTTCAAATCCAAATCCTTTTATCAGGAGGCAAACAAACTCACCACTTTTGGATCATGTTATTGTGCCTTGGTTTTGTGACTTTGATTTTAAATAGAAAGATCAGTTATGTAAAACATTAGAACATGAAAACACAATAGTGATAATGATTTTTCACTGCTAATAAAGTAAAATTGTAAATTCACATTAACCAATTTTTCTCCCACTATTGTGATATTGTAATTCTCTAAACATTTTTTTATGAGTAATTCTCTAAACATTTAATACTATATATATGTTTTCAAAGCATTTTAAGTTGATCAATCATTTCTCAATGTATTTAAACACTAATGCTTAACACTTCCCAATATCTCAATCTATTATACTACCAACAGACACCCTACATCATTACATAGACATAGAAAAAATGACCGGTTTGATTTTATAAACATCGGTAAAAATGATTAACATTGACAAAAATACGAGGGATCTAGTAATAATTATTTTATGTGTTTAAAGATCCAATTACAGCTCTCTTAGGGTTTTTCTCCTCCAACTGTATGGAGGCTTTCTCCTCCCTTTGTGGAGGCTTCCTTCCCTATCGATTGGGGTTTACCCATAGAACGTTATCCCTTCTTCCTCGTCTTCAATGTTTTCGCTCCACCCATCCACTGTCGCCACCCACTGCTCCTCCATGTTGGCACTCCACCCATCCGCCGCCTCTCTCTCTGGTCCCTCCGACAACAACCACCACAGACGCCTTGCCATCCGCCTTCGGAGTTCGCTTCTACCACCACCGAGACACGGTTTCTCCATCCCGGTTCCATTTCGTCCATGTCGAACCCACCGCCGCAGCTCTGGTTCTCACACCACTTCCACCACCAACAACCCACTGGTCGTTTCTTCGCCACCTAAAGGGGTTTAGCTCTCTAATTGAAGGCTTTTCCCTCCCGCCGCAACCCCGACGTCGTTTCCCAACTGTCCCCACACCCTCGCTGTGCCCCCTCGAGATTTCACCTACCACCGTCATGCTTGCTTCTCTGGTGGAGCGACCCCCACCTGAACCACCACCTCCAAATAGAGCGATAACTCTGAAAGAAATATTCAGTCTCCCAAGCCCAATGAGCTCCTTCCTAAAGTAACCCGTGGCTGCTCTCCCTGCCGCAGATCTGGGCCCCAAACGTCCTCTGCCAAAGCCACCTGATGTAAGTACAAACTCTCAATATGGTAGTGTTGTTGTGGGTGCCTCTGTGAACTCCTTTTTGTGTGGATTGATGTTAAGTTTAGTTTGTTTCAAGAGTGCACTTGAGGTGTTTGCTAAAAAGCCACAAAAGAGCTTGACATTTTGGTATCACATAGTGTGTGAAGATCCAAAAGAGGACGGCACCACCATGCTCAGTTTCCTCTCCACATATCATTTGACTTCCGTACAAGGGTTTAATTTAATTTGGACACTTTCGAGACCACCTGTAGTCCAATTGAGCTTGAAGAAGATAAAGAAATGATCCGTAACTGGATAGATATAAAGACCGTGGATTCTCATTTTCCTTATGTCCTTGATCGTATGTGGAAGAATTTGTTAAGCTAGAAGTTAGGATATAGATCTTCGCTTGGAAAAGCCCCTTGGTTTTCTGAACATTCTATGTGTAATGTTGATCATGATGTGGTAGGCTTAGCTAATAGATCTAGTTCTAAAATGTGGATGGGAAATACCCCAACGCAGTATGTTCTATTGTTTGTATTGGCATTGCTATTGAATGAAGTTGTTTACCGTCAACACAAAAAAGAATCAATTACAAACCCTTATTAAATAATTTAGAGACCTATTTGAAAATTATTAAATAATTCAATGACCAACAAACTAATTAAACTTATTTTTTTTTACTATTAATCAATCAAAGGAGTCAAGCACTCACAAGCCATTATTAAGATATATCGAGGGATTAGTCTTCATAGTTACACATGGAGGATATAATATGGCGGCTCCAACAGCCATAATTTTTACTAGGTATAATACGACGGTTCAAACCGTCATAATCATCGAATAAAATGACAATTTTAAATGCCTTAATTTGCAGTAAAAAAACAAATTTAAGCTGTTCAGACTGCCATAATTTCCACCAGCCATAATACGATTATACCTGGTGAAAATTATGACAATTGGACTGTTTTGAACTCATTTTTTACTGCAAGTTAAGGTAGTTAAAACTGTCATTTTATCCGACGATTATGATGGTTTGAAACGTCGTATTATACCTGGTTATGTTATGGCAATTTGAACTGTTTTAAACTCTTTGTTTTTTTACTTTAAATTAAGGCAGTTAAAATTGTCAATTTATCCGATGATTATGACGATTTGAAACATCGTATTATACCTCATGAATGTTATGGCTCCCGTTTTATACACCCTGAGAACCCAAAAAGAATTTAATTGATATACATTGATAGTGTAGAGGTTTTTTACAATATCAACCAATCATAAATTGATATATCATTGAAAATATATTTGACTCTTATCCTAACCATCTTAGAAGTCATCCATATCTTGATTGGTGATTGGTTGAAACTAAATTGTTTTTTACACTAATTGGTATTGAAGATTCTCAATCATTTTCAATGTAATTAATTATTTTCAAAGCAACTAAAAATTAATTGTTATACATGAATATTTCCAATATAATTTACTTAAAAAATTAATTTAATATTTTTTATAATTTAATTAATATGTAGCCGTTAACGAGGTAAGTTTGTTTTATAAAAAAGAGATAAATTCTAATAAATAGTTTTAAATAGAGATTATTTCCAACATCTCATTGAAAATATGAGTACTTTGATAAACAAAATTTCATTGTTATTTTCTTTGTGTATTATTTAAATTATTTTTAGTATCCGAGATTTAATAACATTTTCAAAAGTTATTAATTACTTATCTAATTCCAATAACAATTTTCATTGCATACTTTGTACTATGCCAGTATCTTTTCTCAATGCGTTGGATAGATCAATGGTCACACGAGATAAAGAATCATTCATCATTTTATTGCCTTTTTTTCTATATATGTGAAGGAAAATATATTAAGAACTTCCGTTGTTGTGGTTATACCGTGTATATGTATGTTTGTCTCTTCATTCTATATTCATCTCTGTTTTCTATTTCACTACTTGCTCACATTCGCTGGTAGAGACCGTATTACAACTTTGTTTGTAGCAAAGACCATGGTAAGTAATTTCCAATTTTATCTTGCATTCTTGGAAAAATCATGATTTCATGGAGTGTGGCGCTATCTCTTTTATCATTTTCTCAGCTAGCTTATGGGTTCTATCTTCTATTCCACCGCACCTCCACCACCATACATTGGAAAAAAAAATGGAAAAATAAAGTATGAAAATGAAAAGAACACAACTCTTGAATGGAAAAATAGTAAGTGAATTCGGTGAATTCGGGAAATTAAGTGAATTATTCTCATGAACTGAAAAAATTATAAAAATAAATACATGGAGTGTAATTGACACAAATCTTGGTTGCAAGAACATTAAATGAATTTGAAAAAACGAGAAGATCTGTAAAATGTTTTTTCATCATTGCATATATAAGTCTTCCTATATTATTTATTATAAAATATATAATCGAGCATATGTTTAAATTTTTTTCATCTATATACAATTATTTAATGTTTGAACATTTATATTTATATTTAGACTATACAATTATATGGTCGAAAATTTTGAACGAATATACATGAGGTATAAACAATTGATACAAAGTGATATATGTGATATTCCTACTTTCTTAGCAAAATGCAAAAAATATAGGTGTTTTAATTTTCATGGTGCAAACACATAAGACGTGAAGACTATGATATAATTTTATTCTTAAAATTTATTACATCTAAAAAATAATGAACTTTGTGTCAACCTGTATAATTGTTGTAAAAAAATTAATTTATCATATGTTTTTTTTTTTTATCTATATAGAAGTGTAATATTTAAGTTTTTTATATTTATATTATATTATATGAGTTCAAAAATCTTAGATGAATATGTTTAAACTTTTAAAAAAGTGTCTGGGTGTAATCGTTCAGCAACAATTCTCTTAAATGAATTTTCGAAAACATAAATATTTAATGAAGACGTGGAACCGATGGTAAAAAGGATGAGGTATTGAATTAGAACATTGTTCTAACAATGCATTGAGAAAAAAGTAAAATTTAAAAGACATGGAATTGAAAATACTTAACTCTTGGTTGGGAGAATATTAAGTGTATTTGAGAAATTAAGTGAATTGAAAAAAGCTAAAAAATAAATACAGGGAGTGAAATTGTGGAAATGACATAATTCTTGGTTGGGACTTGAGAGAACATTAAATGAATTTGTAAAAAATTGGGAAGATGTGTAAAATGGTTTTTTGATATTGCAAGTATATGTCTTATATAATTTATTGTAAAAAAATATAATTAATCATATGCTTAAAATATTATTTTATCTATATATAGTTATGTAATATTTAATATTTATATTGTATCGGGGTGAGAATTTTACATAAATCTGCATTTATTTTACTATGATATAATTTTACTATATTTTTATTCTTAAAATTTATTACATCTAAAAAATAATGAACTCAACCTGTATAATTGTTGTAAAAAAAATTAATTTATCATATGCTTTAATTTTTTTTATCTATATAGAATTGTGTAATATTTAAGTTTTATATATTTATATTATATTATATTATATGAGTTCAAAAATCTTAGATGAATATGTTTAAACTTTTAAAAAAGTGTTTGGGTGCCATAAATATTTAATGAAGACGTGGAATGGATGGTAAAAAGGATGATGTATTGAATTAGAATATTGTTCCAATGCATTGAGAAAAAAGTAAAATTTGAAAGACATGGAATTGAAAATACTTAACTCTTGGTTGGGAGAATATTAAGTGAATTTGAGAAATTAAGTGAATTGAAAAAAACTGAAAAATAAATATAAGGAGTGGAATTGTGGAATGACACAATTCTTGATTGGGACTTTGGAGAACAATAAATAAATTTGTAAAAAATTGAGAAGATGTGTAAAATGGTTTTTTGATATTGCAAGTATATGTCTTATATAATTTATTGTAAAAAAAAATGATCATATGCTTAAAATATTCTTTTATCTACTGCAATTATGTAATATTTAATATTTATATTATACCTGGTTGAGAATTTTACATAAATCTGCATAGGGTACAAGAGTGAATTGTCACAATATGAATAAAATATATATAAAAATTCATCAAACATACTTCATCATTGATAAGCAAGTTTCTAACAAGATTTGTTTATAAAGTAAATGAACACTTTCTATAATTGATAATGTAGTTTTGTATTTTTGAGATAGCATATTTATATATGAACTTCAACTTTTGCAAGTAATTAATTTAATAGTTTATTTTATTTACGTCTCTTATATTTATTTTCTATTTATATTTATATATATTTCAATATATATAGTTCATTTTAACAATTGAAACATAATATTTTTAATATATACTTTTTGTATAAAATCTATTTTAATAAGTATAGTTTATAATTTATTTATATTTATCAATTTATATTTTCAATATAAAAATTAAATAAACTATATCATTGTATAATGCGGAGATAAATAACCCAAGCCCCAAATCATAGGAAGAAGAAGTAATGCATGCTTTTCGGTTTCACCATTCCTAAAATGGTTGCAAACATTTCTCATGAACTGCATAACTCAATTTTTTCTATTTCATAGTTTAAGTAGACAATTGACAAAACTTTTAATATATTTATTTTGTATATTTTTCACATCCTTTTATCAATATATCTTTATTTTTTCAACAAGTACATTCAATTATTTGCTAATTTTTATCATATTATTATTTTTATTTTAAATAAATTGACTGTCCTTCAAAACGATAATAATCCAACCTACCTTCCCGCACATTCTCGACATTATTTATCCTGTGGTCCATGTTTAGTTAAACTCAAACAAAAAACCATATTAAGGCACGTGCTCAGGCATGTGTTCGATCACCCGGCGACCACCGTGAAGAAGTAAAACCAACGAAACAAAGGAGAAGGCATCATTTTCAGTTCACCAATCACCACTGGCCACTGTGCCAAAAACCAGAGCGCACGCCAAAACACACCCCCGGCGCAGATTAGCAATCACGAAGACGTTAGGAGGAGAGAGGGGATGGAGAACATGGAGTACGCGGAGGAGGTGGTGAGGGAGTTTCTGGTGTTCAGAGGATTCACCAACACTCTTCAAGCTTACGATACCGAATTGCGCACCGACATCGCTAAATCCTTTCAGGTCGACAAGATCCTTGACCTAATTTTCTCTCTCTATGTTCCCAAGTTTCAGCCTGATAACTTGCTCGCTCTCCTCGGTTTCTTCAAAAACTACCTTTCTTCCTCTGCCGAAACGGCACTCGTTTCGACCTTCTATAAATTGGAGACTTCTCTTCTACGCTTCTACGTCGTCCATGCCTTGCAATCCAATCGGAGAGACAAAGTTGTGGAATTCTTCGGAATCCATGGCACTGACCTGTTGCAAAGATCACACGATTGGACACAGTGGTTTGGTGCGTTTTCTTTTTTATATATTTATTTTCTGATTTCTGTTATTTTATAATGAATTTGCAGTTTGAGATTGTGATGATGAAGTGATGTAATGCAGCAATTCCACATATGAAGAATCCGCAATTGGATCCGGAATTTCGGATATATTTCTCCAAAGAGTGGTATGAGGCGTTGCATCTTTCTGTCAGAAACTTCTTCAGTGAGATCTTCAATTCTACTCATATCCTTCTCTCGTTTAACTTGATTTTTTTATATTTTTGAATTTATATGTAATTACAGGTTCATATTATTCTGTTATGCTATACTCTAGTTTCAGCAACTTATGTTGGTACTGAATCTACTGATTGAACTTGTACTTTCTTCTTTTGCTAAATACTTGACTTGCCAACATCGTTGCTATGTTAGTGACCAATAAGTTTCAGAGTTTATAAGGGCATCTAAGTAGACTAGGTGGATGCGTGTATATGTTGGTAATTTATGAGAAAGGAAAATGAAACAAGTTACAAAAAGGATACTATGCTAATTATGTAAATTATGTTTTCCACTGTTTTGATGTGACTTTTCTGTAGTCATTGCTCGAAGGATGTAGGTAGGGAACATGTTTTTGCAACAACTATATTGTGGATTCTCTTTATAGTCCCAAGTATGTTACCTTTCACAAGCTTTCTTGTATACTGCAAAGGGGCGGAGGGTATTGTTACTATGCAGAGGCTATGCTACAAAGTTCTAAAAGTTAAGTTTTCACGTGCATTTTTTTTTTTTTAAATGTAAACTCTTTAACTTGGCACTCTCGAATGAAGTACCATTCTTCTTTGGCTCCCTCGATGGAAATCTAATAGCTTTACTCCCGATACTGCAATTGGTAAGCATAGCGTTTTGGCCTCAATGTAGGGATGTTGTGGCCATACACTTACTGAAAAAGAAGGGAAATAAAACAGAAATAATAATAGGCCAACTAATTTTGTGGTGACCTCTTTCACAATTTTATTTTGTCTCCTGCATCATCCTTCCCTTCCCATTCTTTCATGTACGTTATGATTTGATTTGATATAGTCTTCGGCCTTCACGAGTTCATGAATTCTTGTCTGAAATTATCCTTAATAAAATCACGTCTACCTGCTCTACTGAAGATCAGTTCCGAGATGAATGCTAACAACCTGCTCAAAAGAGACATCATGCATCTGAATTTTAAATTGTCACGACTTCAGGCTTTACTTGATGAGAAGGAGGCACAGTTGCGCCAGTTTAGGAGGTAAGCATATTTTTATTCAATTCTCCTGAGACTCTAATGATATATATGTAGTTTTCTTATTAATTTTTATTGAAGTATGGAAGGAAGTGTTAGTTCATCAAGCAACCTGTGCGAAGAAAGTACTCGTGTGTCAAAAGATTCTCCAAAAGTTTTTCCAACTGTTATTCATCGAGTAGGTCAAACAGAGAATAGCCAAGGTACAGTTCTGGGTGGACCTGAAAATATCCAATCACAGTTTTTCAGCTCCAACTGTGGGGATGATTCAACATCCATATTGAATGACAATCTGGGAAATGCCGGAACTGGTGATACTACTCAAAAAGGTCATTACATTCCCATTATAACTAGACATATATTTCAAGACCACTCCCACTTTGTGAAGTGATATTGATTAGTTGCTTCATCATTGTCGTTTAAGCATGTTGATGGCCATTTTCTATGGATAAGGCTTGTTTAAGCTCATGAGTTGACATGTTCTAAAGGATGGATCCCTTTTCTAACAATATAATGTTAGACAATGTTAGCTAAGTAGTTAGTTAATTAGTTAATTGGTTAGTAGGTGAGTTAGGGAGTTAGTTAAGGGAGATAAGGCATGTTGCCTATAAATAAGAGGATAGATGGAGAGAGGAGGATATCTGGTGTTTTGGGAATAGTTAGGGCCTTTGGGCATTGGGAGAGTCTAGAGTCACTCAAATACTCTAGGAAAACACATTTTGTAAGGGACTTTACCCTATTTTCAGTAGTAATAACAGTTGGTTCCTATCAACGGGTATCAAAGCTCTTTTCTGGGCATGGTACATGGTCCAAACGCGAAGAATGGAGGCAAAGATTGAAACGCTTGAACGTGGGTTTGATGATTGGAGGGGAAGCTGGGATGAATTGAGGCAGATTCGTGAAGAGGGTATGGCAGAAAATCGGAGGCTTTTCAGCGAGATTCTAGAAATTCTTGATCGGAAATCGCGGAATAAGGATCATCACCATCATCACTCCGGTGCTAGCAATAGCCATAGAGACGATGAAGAAGAAAGAAGGCGGAAGAAAGAGAGGCGGTTACAAGAATCCAAAAGGAAGCAGCAAGACCTTGGGGTGAAGGAGAAAGGAGGATGGTCCAGGGGTCCATATCCACATTCAACACAGAAAGCACCACGTAACCAGCCAAGAAACAAAGGAGAGGAAAAAGGTGAAAGTCTGAGGCAGATCAGAGAACTAGTCCAGGCGATGCATCGCCGATTGACAGATTACTGCGAGAATCAAAATCCTACGAGTGGAGGAAGCCACGACAGAGCCGGTAACGGCGGGGATAGCACTGACAATTCTCTTGACCGCGAAGAAACGACACAAGCAATGGAGTCAAGTAAGGAAGAAAAGGAAGAGGGTGATGCAGCAAATATCCATAAATTCCAGAACTCAGAACTGGTTGCAATAGCTAGGAAGGAGGAGGACCTCCAAGAAGAGTACGGTACAGGGAGTGAGAAGCCACCGCAGTCCCAACAAATTCTTGATGAGTTAGGGTTAGAAATTGATAAAGAAAAGGAGCAAGAATGGGGAGAGCCAGGCATCTTGAAACCAGAAGGAGAATCAAGAAATGGAAGCAAAGAAGTGGTGAAGGTGGAGAACGAGAGGAAGGGAAAATTCCACAAGATGGGTGGGTCGACGAGATACACTCAGTCAAGGAGAAAGGCAGAAAAGGTTGTCATTGGGCGTGCAAGGGTGAAGCAGAGGTTGGAAAGCAAGATTCAAAGGAGACTACAAAGTGCACGTAGGCGGGTCAGCCTCTTACCACTGCCGAAACCACCAGACGCGAGTTCTTCGGCGGAGGGCGATGGACCATTGACAGTGGTGCAACAGAGAGGGAAGACATACAAAGAGGGCGCATCACTTAGCAACTACAAAGGCGGAGTGCAAAAACCGCCGCCTAAACCTCCGGATGGGAAACCACATACGGCGGCGGGTGGTTCGCTTGCGTCGCCGACAAGAACAGAGATGGTGACCAGTAGCACTTCTCCAGTCAGGTCACCGCCAGAGTCGCTGGATCGGGTTGATCACGTGACCAGTAGCACTTCTCCGAAGGGTGGAACAACGACTGACGCATTACTTCCAGTCAGGCCACCGCCAAAACCGTCGGATCTAGATGCTCACGCGAAGGCTGATCGCGCACTCGCGGTTACGGCGAGGGCGGAGATCACGTGCACGTCGCAACACCGAACCAGTAGCACCGCCGCTTGGATGGGAGGAAGGACGTTGCGGTACGGAGGTCCGATCAGGCCGCCACCGCCGCAGAAACCTCCGAACCGTGATACTCTTTGGTGGGTCGTCGAGGCATGGGCGGTTAGGGAAGGCAGCAGCGCACATGAGGTGTAGAATAGTGTCAGGGCAGGATTGCCATTTCAGAAGCTAGGTCAATTTTATGACCAAATGAGCCAGGCCCAAATCTCTGAGAAGAAGCAATGGGGTACCAGGAAAGTTGATATGTGTCCACTTTCAATTAATCAAGCTTCTTCATTGATTAGAAGGCCCATTTATCAAAGTTACTTCATTGTTGGGCCACAACCCAAGACCTTGAGGAATGAATGGGTCCAAAGGGAAAATAAACAGGAGGCATTGGTTCTTTCCATGGGAATTGAAGAAGGGCAACAATGGGACCCTGATGGACAGCTTCAGATGACAACAAGAAATGGATTTTCATGCTCCAAGCGAGTGGAACCCAAGAAAATTGTTCTTTTAATAGACCATTTTCTATTCACCTTGGGGACAAGGTGAAAGTTTAGGGGGGGAGTATTGTTAGACAATGTTAGCTAAGTAGTTAGTTAATTAGTTAATTGGTTAGTAGGTGAGTTAGAGAGTTAGTTAAGGGAGATAAGGCATGTTGCCTATAAATAAGAGGATAGATGGAGAGAGGAGGATATCTGGTGTTTTGTGAATAGTTGGGGCCTTTGGGCATTGGGAGAGTCTAGAGTCTCTCAAATACTCTAGGAATACACATTTTGTAAGGGACTTTACCCTATTTTCAGTAGTAATAACAGTTGGTTCCTATCATATAACTAGGCATTGAAGTTTAGGGAAAAGATAAGAACAAATAATATCAGATGCCTGTGATTTCTGAGAAGTAAATGAATTTCTCCAGTAATTCAACTCTATCGTGCATCCTAAAGACAATTGATGATATTACTTTTTTCGGACGAGTGATGGAACAATATCGAAGGGATCAAAAAGATTTACACATGGCCTTCATTGATTTGGAGAAAGCGTATGATAGGGTGCCAAGAGAGGTTTTGTGGAAAGCCCTAGAAAAGAAAGGTGTTCGGATTGCCTATATTCGAGCTATCAAGGATATGTATGAGGGGGCCACGACTAGTGTGAGAAGCGCAGGTGGAGCCACGTAAGATTTCCCAATAACCATAGGTCCGCACTGTGGGTCGACTTTAAGCCCCTATCTTTTTACCTTGGTCTTGGATGTACTTACGGAGCACATTCAAGAGCCAAAGACACGCGATGCATGCTTTTCACAGACGATATAGTCCTAGTTGGAGAGTCGAGAGATGATATAAATGGAAGGTTGGAAACTTGGAGACAAGCTTTAGAAGCACATGGCTTCCGCTTGAGTAGAAGCAAGACAGAGTATATGGAATGTAAGTTTAGCAAAAGGCGAAACACCTCTAGCTTAGAGGTGAAAGTTGGAGACCACAACATACCACAAGTCACTCGGTTTAAATATCTTGGGTCTATTATACAAAATGACGGAGAGAAATGAGGGTGATGTAAACCATCTGATTCAATCGGGGTGGTCAAAATGGAGGAAGGCTTCGAGTTTTTTGTGTGATAAAAAGGTACCTCTTAAGCTAAAGGGAAAATTTTACCGTATGACTATTAGACCGGCGATGTTGTATGGGACGGAGTGTTGGGCGGTAAAAAATCAACACGAGAGTAAAATCAACGTAGCAGAGATGAGAATGTTGCGCTGGATGAGCGGAAAAACTAGACGTGATAGGATTAGGAATGATAGCATTAGAGAGAGAGTTGGGGTTGCACCTATTGTAGAAAAGATGGTTGAATCTCGACTTAGGTGGTTTGGGCATGTATGGAGGAGACCTTTAGATTCTGTAGTAAGGAGAGTGGATCAAGTGGAGGGCAATCCAATAGCTAGAGGTAGAGGTAGGCCAAGAAAAACTATAGGAGAAACTATTAAGAAAGATTTGGAGGCCAATGATTTAACTGTTAACATGATTCATGATAGAACATTATGGCGCCGTATGATCCATGTAGCCGACCCCACCTAGTGGGATAAGGCTTGGTTGTTGTTGTTGTTGTTGTAACCTGTGAGCACAAATTGCACTGAAATAAGATGCTGTTTTTTATGAGGAAAGATCTAATATGTTTTGGTTTCAAATGTTAGTGTTAGTTTCAAGACCCGGCAAGCATAATAAATGTTTGAGGATATTGAATCAGGTACAGAACTCTTGAAAAATGATATGAGAAGGATTTGTTCTTGTTTATTTAGCTTTTGAAACAGGGAAGCGATCAATCATTATTATTAAATTACTAGAAAAATTGCCAGATGCATTGTATTCACTTAGAAACACCTGTTATTAGTGTACTTTATCTGAAGTTTAAATCACACCTAATTTTCTGGATGCTGAATAAATTGGTCTTTAGAGTCAGATAAGAATTACTAAATAATTAAGTAACCATTGATTGCATGTTTGAAATAAAAGAATAACAATTAATTTTGTTGCAGAAAATAGTGGGGAAGAAGATTTTCCTGAGGTCAAAGTCGAGCACCAGGTAACATTATTGCCTATAGATTATAGAGCCTTATGTGTGTGTGTGTGTTGGTATGCACTGTTTGTGTAAAGGCATTTTACACTGACCTCAACTAGTTACTTGCCAGAGTATATTAAACTTTATTGCAACCTTTATAAATATCAAATCCATCTGGTTTCTAGGAGACATTCTTGGGGCACACTAGTCCAATCAGCCGATGTCGCTTCTCTGCATCTGGGAACAATATTGCTAGCGCTTCTCTGGATGGCACTGTCAGGTAACCCTCTCTGGGAGTTGATGTAAACAAACATATGAAGATTATTACTTATGTGGAAATTTGGTATTTCATTTAATTGTTAGTCTTGATTAATGGGCTTTGGCCTGCACTCATTTGCCACTATATAGAAAAATTGTGAGAATGTGTTTAGAATGGTTCCAACTGTTTAGATAACAAATTAATTTAAAGAAAGAAATAAAGCTTGATATGCTCAAGTACATATTTGTTTAGAAATATCCCTTTGTATGTTTCCCATCACCGGTGCTTCTTTATCTTTCACCGAGTATCTGCAGCTCTTCCTTAATTTTTATGAAATCTCTCACAAGCAATTTGATCTTTGTTTATTCTACATGTTTTAATAAAGGATATGGACATATGATACATCAACTTCAGTGTCTAGAAATGCAACCATATATTGTGGCACTGAAATTTTATCGCTTGACTGGGAATGTAAATCAGACCGCTTGGTATGTGAATAGAAGTTATTCTATTGTATTGATTAAATGACGTTGTCAATTCAAGTTATTAAGTTGTTACTCTTTATAAAAGCTTCTAATAGGTACATCAGATGGGTGCATTAAGGCATGGAATGTGGATGCTAAGAGAGTTGTTTGTGACCTCAACACAACTGAAGCATTTCCAAGGTATTTCATAATTATATAATTATAATGTTTCTGTGCTTTGCTTTTCAACTCTCTGACAAGTTTTGTTTTACAGGGTACTGGACATAAAGTGCAGTCCTGTGGAACCCATCTTTGTGTCTGCAGCAGCAGGGTATTTATTGATCATTTGTTTTAAAACTATGGTTAAATACCATTTCTCACGGGATCCTATCTTTTATCATGCTCTCAACGCCCTTCCTTTCTGTTATTCATATTTTGTTAATATGATACTGTTGTGCTTTTTAGCAAGTAATTAGGAGGACCAAATTATCTTTGCAGTGTTGGTTCCAACCACTTTGATGATCTGGGTTTCGCTTCACTAACTGTGTGGAACATGAAAACCTGGAAACCCATGGTATGTTCTTCTTTGTGTAGAATGTTTATGTCATTTTCTGGCTATGACTAATTTCAGATTTCATAAAGACAGTCCTTCCTCTTGGAGAAGATCCACCAGCAATTACTTCTCTTTGCTTTAATCACAATGGAAAGATTTTAGCAGCTTCTGCTATTGATGGAATGATTCACATGTTTGGTATCCTTAATGTATTCATCTATTACTTTCCCGTGCTAATGTTTTTGGTGATTCATCTATGAAATAAGATATTGTTTTGTTGCTTGTGTTTAGGAAGCCATTATCTCTTTCCATGTTAGAATTGCCGATTTGAAGGATTTAATCCTCTTTCTGGAGGTTCCTTATTCTATGATTATTGGGCTCAGTTATTCTTTGAAATAAATGCTGCCAAGCTTTTTTCAGATAAGAGAATTTATTTTAAATGTACTAATGCGGTGACATGGTTTGACAATCACGTCATCCTCCTTAACTAGCCAAAGACATGTCAGCTGGTTTACAAATCACTGGCTGGCCTGCACATGATTCTTCTATTAGTTCTATTCTTTTTGGACCAGATGAGACAAGTATTTTTAACCTGGGTTCTGATGGGAAGGCAAGTACTATTAATTTAATCTTTAGCTAGAGAATTAACATGCTTCTTATATATAATTTGCAGCTTGAAAAATGGATTTTACACTTCATTCTAATTGGTTCTTTGTTGTCAGATCTTCGAGTGGAGTTTGCAAAATCAAGGTCAAATCCTGTGGTCAAGAGACTGCAGTAGGTAATTTTCTAGTTTGACACCTTATGATTAGACATTAAATGTTTGCCTTTTCCTTTCTTGCAAATATAAAGGCTCAAAATTGTTTTACATGCCAAATATTAGGAAAATATATACATGAACTGGATGGTTTTCACTTTTCATAAATGGGTTGCTCTTTTTCATTGTCTGATCGATCAAAAGATGGAAAATTAAGAGCTGGGTGATATGGCAATTGACAGTTAATTTACGTCCATCTCCTTCTCCATCTTCAAATAATTAATGCAAAGCAATACAGCTTAGTGTGGCCAATAGCCATTTTAAGTTCTAAAATTCTGGATGAAACTATTGCTTCCTTAATTGCTTGTATTACATAGCATCTCATTTGATCCAGAGTTATTACTACAGATTTCTCTTCTTTTTGGTGCAAATGCTGAGCCTAGATATTTTAAGGTCACTGGATACTGTAGCAGGTTAATGTGGTCCCTAGCAGCATACAACTTAATAATTGCGGTGTTCAATTTTTTTCATAACATGGAAGTAGTTTCATATTTTCATAACATGGAAGTAGTTCCATAAAGGTGATAATTAACTATGCCAAGACGAGGCAAATTGTCTCGCCTATGCCTCGTCTATGCTTTGGAATGACAACACTGATTGTTGGCTAAAATTGAGATGAACATTATGACGCTGTTTGTTCCTTGCAGCCAATCCCTCTTTTGTAGGAAAATACTTTGGCTGTTGTTATTTAATAGTATTAAAATATTAAAATTAAAATATGTATAACCCCCCAAATTATGAGGGGGCTGGACTAGTCAGATCTAGCCCAACAGGGATGCCATGCATGTGTGGAATAAAAGTGGTACCGCTTGTGCCTTTTCTTTTCTTCTGTTAATAGCATTTAAGGTCATTTATTCTATGTGGGCGATAATGTTGTATCCCCATTACTTCTATGCTTGCTTTTGGATATGTTGGAAGAATTCATTTTAGCATTGTTTTGAACATTTCATAGGTTCTGCTACCCCCTCAAAGGTTCAAAATATTGCAGACATGAGATGGCATTAGATGCAAATGGGAGGAGACTCTTGGTTACATCCAGTTCAGTTAGAGCACCCATATATCAGGTTGATGCTTCTTGAATTCTTCTCCATACATTCATTACATTGTGATTTAGACCATTCCTTTGGAGGAATTATAATTTACTTGCCAACGTATTGGTTTGACTTGTAACAGTCAGTCTTCAAATTTTGGCTGGAATATTACCTATTATCTTGTTAGTTATATGAAAATGTTAATATATGATTCTCTTGTGTGTCAGGTTCAGGGTCATTTGAGTGGTTGGAGAACTCTTCCTCATGGCGCTCCTATTACTGCTGTGGATTGGCATCCGACATTGCCCATTTTCTTGACTGGATCAGCAGATAACTCTGTCCGTGTAACATCTTTATCATAGTACCACACTGTATTTTGGAGTTTTTTTATTCTTTCTTTAGTGAGCATTTAACTAGGTTTTATTGGATATTCTATGTTGTAAAATATTGGCGTTTTCTTTCTATATTAAAAAAGAAGATATCTTGGCATTTGCCGATGGGTGTTGCCAGTTATACTTTCGATTCATATTTTTATTAGTCATTCATAATTTTTCAGAAATCAAAACTAAATGGTAAGTAAGGAATGTAAATAAACATTTAAGAGTGTCAATAGCATCATCATTTGCTGATATGCTGTCATTATCTTTCGGTGAGACTGCAGGAGGGATGTGCATGGGTGTAGTTGGCTTGTATTAAACGCACAATTCTCGCTGTCCATTAATTTATCCTGAATTTGGATGGTATTCAGCTCTGGACTCCACTGAAATCTCTTGCCTGTAATCGAAATTTGAAGGTGGGGGTTTGATGGAAACCTTCAAGGGCCTGAGACACAGATATTTTGTTGAGAGGAAATGTGGGTTGGACGTGAAAATTGGGGAGGTTGACTTGAAGTCCATGGAATAGAAGAAAAACGAAAAGGAACGGAAGGTGCCGAAAGGATAATGAATTGATGTGGGAGAAAATAGTCAGAAAACTTGTGATAGTGAAGTTAGAAAAAAATGAAAAAGAGAGGAAATGTGGGTTGGACGTAAAAATTGGGGAGGTTGACTTGAAGTCCATGGAATAGAAGAAAAACGAAAAGGAAGGGAAGGTGCCGAAAGGATAATGAATTGATGTGGGAGAAAATAGTCAGGAAACTTGTGAGAGTGTGAAGTTAGAAAAAAATGAAAAAGAGAGAAAAAAACAAACATCTTATTCTTAGTCTTAGGCCACACATTCTTGTTTCTTTGTTTTGTTGCAATAATATTCCATCCAGAGTGGATATGTTTCGTTCTGTGATATGAGATGGTTGGTCATTGATGCATGTATAAAGGACAACATCTTAGGCCACACATTAGTCTTTACTCGAACTTGTCCTTTTCAATTATGTTTACAAGTTCAAACTATTATTCGTTTGATTGATTTTACACCACTCTCCAAATTTATTTTACTATCTTACACTGTTGTAACACTTACACAGTCAAAACAAATATCAGCCGGAAGAGGACAAAATGCCGGATAGTAGATATTTTCTGCTCACGGTCGAGAACACTGGGGGTGAGAATAGGTCAGGCCGTCCGATAGGGGTCTACGGCCTCGTCTACTTAAGACCAGATCAGACCTGTTTAGCAAAAAGATCAGCTTTAGGCTTTTTAAAAAGCCTTTTTAATTAAAAAGACCAGGTCCAAGCCTATAGAAAAGCATTTCTGGCTTATCAGGCCAGTCTGTTTATATACATATCTATATATATTTATTTATATATCATATTAACAATATTTATTTATTTTGTCAAAAAAATATATTTAAAAAGTATTTATTTCTGTCTTTAATACAAAACAGGCTTTTAAAAAGGCTAAGTCGCGCCAGCTGACTTTTAAAAAGATCAGTAGGACTCAAAATAAAACATTTAACAGGTAATAGGCCAACCTTAGGCTTTTAAACTTTTAAACAGGCTAGGCCTATTTACGCAAAACCTGGCCTGACCTATTCCCACCTCTAACGGACACATACAAACAAAGCAACATCGGTGCTTATTGGTTGGATAGCATTAGGTCCGTCTATGTAGGTTAAACTATTGTGTTTGATGTTTATAATTTCAATTATTTTTTAAATTTAATTTTTATAATTAGATCCTTATATTTTTAAAGAAATT
Source organism: Sophora flavescens (assembly GCA_030762895.1). Lineage (NCBI taxonomy): Eukaryota > Viridiplantae > Streptophyta > Magnoliopsida > Fabales > Fabaceae > Sophora > Sophora flavescens. The sequence continues at coordinate 155,577,184 of CM061067.1, read as the reverse complement.
TAAACTGATCTTTATAATTAAATAAAATTTTATATTAAATCGCATTTAATTTTAAATTCATTGTAATTAAGTCCTTGAAACTTGTACCATTATAGATCTATTAATTTTTTTTGAACTATAGGAACCTACTTACAAAAATTTAAGTATAGAAACTTATTAAAAAATTAAGTAAAACTAAATTGTCAATAATTAGTCTGCAACATCATTTCAAATCAAATTGTAAATATAAATCCTAAAAAGGTAGATTTAAAATTTTGAACCTAAATTTTGACACAGCTCAATTCAAATGTTGTAAATAACAAACTAATGAATAAATAAGAATAGTCAAACCCGAATGTTTATCATTACCATGATAAAACATGCTCAAAAGCAGAGGTAAAGAATATCTGCAACAGAATATACATCAACAAGAAACCATGCTGCACTTCTACAAAGTTGAATGGATCAGCTGTGCATCAACCATGCATATAAAACACCGACACTTAAATATAACATTATAATGTGAAAAGGGCTAAAAGGGTATAATATGAGCATATTATGATGGTTCAGATTCAAGAAGGGAGTAAACATACGCAGCATAAATGATTAGCTTAATTGGCAATTGAATAAACATGTAGAAAAGGAAGAATCAATGGTTGCATGAGACAAACAGTCATATTTTTCAAGTTGGAGCAGATGGAAGGAGGAACAAAGAGAGTCAAGAGCTCAACAAAATGATAAATATATTTACTTTCTCCTTATATATGATCATCATTTTTAATTTGGTCCCTATAGTCTTTTTTTTTTTTTGGTAATGATGACATAGGTATAAAGTATTCATCACCGTTAGCAGTAACTAATCTCCGTCGACCTGTCGGGCACACAAGTGGATTCTCCCCTCCCAATAAGGTTTTTCTATACACAAAAGTCAAGATTCAAACCCTCGCCCACTTGCTTAAGATGTCAAAGTCCCTTACCATTTGGACCAACCACATATTGGTTTGGTCCCTATACTTTAACTCTAATAAATAGGGTTATAACACTAGTAAATTACGAGAATCAAATTTAAAAAAATTATACATGTATAAACCGATTTCAAAAAATTTCACGTACATCAACCAAATTAAAATCAATGTCAAGACCAAATGATTAGTTTAACCAATGTTTAATCTCTATTCGAGATTCTTTTCTCTGTTTCTGTTTATCAACAGGGCAACAGCCATGCAAGCCATTATTCAAAGAAATATGATACAAAAATTGAATGACCAATAGCAGAGAAAACACGTTGTGGTGGAAACCTTCCAAGTTCCATCTAAATCTAGTATTAGTAATTAGCTATTGTGTGCAGCACCGTTAGCATATTTTTTTCCAGTTTGGCATAGCATCTCTCTTAACAAAATGATAAAATAGTTCATTGAAAAATTTACAAAACAGAACCAGTTCCGTTAAAAAAAAATTGGCAAGAATAAAATATATGAAAAAATCTTAATCCTAGAGAATATAACGAAAATATGTAGATCCTTTATCAGATGAAAGAAGATATAAGTCCTTTATTTATCCAGATTTCTATTGTTTCAAGTATTTCATTTCCATCATTTGATAATCCTGCTTGTTCTCAGAGTTATTTGTAAGAAAATATCGGTCATAATCAATTAGCTAGAATCATGAACTTATATCCATGCTTTGTATTTCAATTTTGGACATTGCAGATTACAGTGTAGTATACGTTTAATGTAATTCCAGTTCCCATTGCAATAGCGACAAACACTATAGGAAATTAATGTTGATGAATAATTGAACAGAGCGATTGCAGCAATTGATCCTATCTAAGTCACCAGCATATGAATTGGTCATGGACTATGTGCAATATACAGCTTAGCTGACTGTGACAAATAATGTCATGAATAATCTATTTCTTTGGAACAACTATTCTATGAAGAATTTCCCCCTTTTTCTAAACCCTTTTTTTGTCTCCATGAGCTGACTTGTTGACTCATTATTATCCCACACCACACGTTAAGATTTTGAAAAGCACTTCCAACCAAACAATTAATTACGCTTTTCTTGAAGTTTGATTAAGGGCTGCTTGGTGGAAAAACAATAGTTAATAATTCGTCCTTTTCAGAATTTAGAGCCCTAAAAGCCAGTGTTTCTGATAAATCATAAATGTGTATCACTATTTTCTAAGCTTGAATTGACATTTGATTCCAAGTTGCAGCTTCCACGAAATCCATCATCAAGTGAGATTGCTTAGCTTATATATACAAGTTCTCCAAGTGAAGTAAAAGGCATCAATCATCCAATATTAATCCTTTCTTCAAATATGGGAAGACACCTCCTAAGTGTTGCATGCACAGTCCTTTTCCTGTTGGCTAAAATTGCACAATTATGCATGTGTGCAAATCCAACCATGCCATGCATTCAAAGAGAGAGGGAAGCTCTTCTCAAGTTCAAAGCAACCATCCACGACCCATCCAACAGGCTTTCTTCCTGGAAAGGCAATCATTGTTGTCAATGGGAAGGCATAGCCTGTGACAATGTTACTGCACATGTTGTCAAGCTTGATCTCATCAATCCATGTAGGAGATCACAGATTAATCAAGATGAATTGCATTATGATTATGATGTAGATGATGGGATCATGTGTGACTGGCAGGATTACCATGAACAGTCCTTAATAGCTCCAAATGTGGATGCATCTCTGTCACAATTGGAATATTTGAGTTATTTGGACTTGAGTGGAAATGATTTCCAAGGCAGTCCAATACCCATGTTCATTGCTTCTATGGGAAGGCTGAGCCATCTTTCTCTCTCTTTTGCTAATTTTAGTGGAAGGATTCCCAGCAGTCTTGGAAACCTCACGAACCTTCAAATTCTTGATCTTGGTTCGAATGGATTTCCAAGTTTAAATACCAGTGACATCAACTGGATTTCTCAACTTGGGTCACTAGAAGACCTTGACCTAAGTGATGTTGACCTTGGTGGCGCTCATAATTTGTTCCAGGTACTTAACATGCTTCCTTCCTTGTTACGTCTTTACTTGCGTTATTGTGAACTTGACGAGTTACAGGTTCCTCTTGTTAATCTCACTAATAATGCTCCTCAACTTCAAGTCCTCAATCTCGAAGGAAATCAACTTACAAATCCAATAATTCTTGATGCTTTCCGAAACATGACATCTCTTGTGCATCTTGATCTTTCATTCAACAATCTCAATTCAGTTCCATCATGGTTACGTAGTTCTGAGAAACTTAAGTATCTTGAGCTCTCAGACAACGATCTTCATGGTCCAATTCCAGATACTTTCAGGAACATGACTTCCATTGAATTTCTCTCTCTTTCATTCAACAATTTCACATCGGTTCCATCATGGTTTGGTGATTTCAAGAGACTTATCCATCTTGATATTTCACATAATGGATTTGGTGGTCCTATTCCAGAAGCCATGAGAAACATGGCATCCCTTGAATTTCTCTCTCTTTCTTACAACCGTTTCACATCGGTTCCATCATGGTTTGGTGATTTCAAGAGACTTATCCATCTTGATCTTTCATATAATGGATTTGGTGGTCCTATTCCAGAAGCCATGAGAAACATGGCATCCCTTGAATTCCTCGACCTTGGTGAGAACAATTTCACTGCAATTCCATCATGGTTCGGTGAGTTCAGGAGACTTGAACACCTTTATCTTTCAAATAATGGATTTGGTGGTCCTATTCCAGAAGCCATGAGAAACATGGCATCCCTTGAATCCCTCGATCTTTCGTTCAATGAATTTAGTGGTCGCTTACCTGCTTGGTTGGGGGAACTTGAAAATCTAAAATACCTTAATCTTAGATCAAATTGTTTCTATGGGCCGATCCCCCTTTCTCTAGGAAAGTTGTCCAAGTTGAAAGAACTATATCTATATAACAATACGTTGGAGCTTCCTGATAATATCGGACAACTTGTCAGTCTAACTATATCAGATGTTTCTTTCAATAAACTTTATCATGTTCCTCAAAGTCTTGGTCAACTTGTAAATTTGGAAAGACTTTATCTTTCATATAATTATTTGAATGGAACCATTCCTCAAAGTCTTGGTCAACTTGTAAATTTGGAACGGCTTGATCTTTCATATAACTATTTGAATGGCACCATCCCTCAAAATCTTGGTCAACTTGTAAATTTGAAAGAGCTTGATATTTCAAATAACTATTTGAATGGAACCATTCCTCAAAGTCTTGGTCAACTTGTAAATTTGAAATGGCTTGATCTTTCAAATAACTATTTGAATGAAATCATTCCTCAAAGTCTTGGTCAACTTTCTCATCTAAGGAGTCTAGTTCTTTCTGGAAACCAGTTACACGGGAACATTCCGGATGATAGAGCTGTCAAAATAGACCCAATCTGATGAGCCGGTCTGTTTAACCCGATATAAAGGATGGGCTGAGTTATTAAAAATAGAGCCCAATCAAATTTTAGCCCAACCAATCTCGGCTCAAAAATTTGTTGACCCATCATGGACTGATCCGATATGGATTGGGCCAGTCCGCTAGCCCGAATAGCTTTCAGGATAACAAAAAAAAGAAATAAAGAATATTTATAAAGAAACCCAAAAAAAATAATATAAAGGGAATGCGTAACATGACGGAAACATGGAAAAGGGGGCAAAGGACAAATGAAAGAATTTGAAACCTTTGGACTTTGGTCAAAAAAAAATTGAATAGTTAAAACTTAAAAGTAAAACTTGAAATGTTCCTCTTTTTTTATTTCTCTCGTCCTATACATTTAGACTATTAGTAATAGTATTAGACTATTATTTTTTTTGGTTACAAGTATTAGACTATTATGTTATGGTCTTATGTGTTTTTTTTACGAGATCCTCATCCTATACTTTTTGTGTTATTTTGTTTGGTATATATCTTATACTTTTTCGTGTTATGGTTTAATGTATATATATGTTTTTTTATGATGATGGAGATTTATTATAATCATAGTACATATCCTCAACTCCTCGTCCTCATGAAAATTTATTATAATGAAGGAGATTTTTAGTGAATGACAGGTCAAATGTTAATTTATTACTATATGAATGAAATTTTCTAGTTAAAAAAATGAATTTTAAAAAACAAGAACAATAGATTTTAAAAGGTGTTACTGGCTCATGGACCAGCTCGTTTGACCCCACAACCCGCATAGGACTGGGATAGGTTAAGAAATTAACATCCCGATATAATTTTGGCCCATCCCGATCCTGCTCGAAAAGTGACTTGACCCAAATGGACCGGACCAGTCCAATTTGACAGCTCATATATATATATATATATATATATATATATATATAGTAAGAAATGGGTTTTTATGTGAGAGTTGGAGGGTTCTATTTCAACCATTGGATTAAATTTAATGGTTGAGATTAAAAGAGTCATTTAAAATAGATCACGTGCTATGTTTTCTAGTTTTCAAAATCCTCATTTTCACAATATGCTTTCATCTTATGTGTCCTACAGCACCTACTATCAAGCAGTTCTGTTTCACATCTCGCCTTCGTCTTGATCACCTTCATCAATGATCGCCCACATGGTTTAGCTGTACTTATCACTGTAGGGTTGAGCCGTTTACGTTCAACAATTTGCTCCTCTCTATACATTACCACGGCAATGTCAATACGTTTAGCTATTTGCATCCTTTATTCACCTAATTCAACTTCTCTGTACTTCATTGCAAGTGGGGATGTTTATGTTCTGCGAAGAATGTTTGATATTTAATAAGAACCTATTTAATCGCTTCTTATATTCACATAATTCACCCTCTCGGTAAATCATTCAACGTCTGTGCCATATCAAAAACCTCGAGCTTTTCTTTTTCACCTATTTAATATTCACCTATTTATATTAAAAAACCCACAACCCAGTTTCATTCCCACGTGATTTCCTTTTTACCCACAATTCATGCAAGTGTTCCTTTATATAGGCAAGTGTTCCCCTGCACCTTTTAAGTTCAGGCAATTGAAACAAGAGGAAAACAGGAACAAGAAATTTGGATGAAGAAACGGGGTAAACGTAAAAACAAAAATGAGGAGGTTTAGTGAAAAAAAATGAGGCACGTGAGTTTTTAATTAAGTGGTGTAATCTCGGTCATTAAATTTAATCTAATAGCCGAAATAAATCCCTCTTACTCTCGTATAAAAACTCACTTTCTCAATAGCTATGCCCTTTTATTTATTTATTTATTTATTTATATATATATATATATATATATATATATATATATATTAAGGAGTGCGGAGAACCACGACTCCTAAAAAAAAATCCCAAATTTTCTTTTATATCAAGAAATTATGTATGGCACCCTCAAAATTTTTGCATAACATATATTATATGCAAAATCCATAAAACGAGCATGGTTTCCAACGTAGAACTGTTGTAGGGCTTACTGTAACTATGTTTCTTCTTCTATGTTCATATGCTTTTCCAACTTTAATCTCTTGTGTGTGCTTATGCACCATACAAGGTGAGTAAGCCATGACGAATTGATAAAGTATAAGAAGTAGGAGCCACCCTAGGGGTGCAAAATATGGCCCAGCCTGATCCTAGAATCCGGGCTGGGTCTGACACTAACCCGCATAAGAGAAGAGACGAACATGTGTCTCATTTAGTGATCAGGTGTCAGGTTAGGGACAGGTCCGGGTTGACCTTCGGGTTACCCGACTCGTCCCATATAATAAAAATATACTTTTACTTTTATTCCTCCCTAATTACGTTTGACGCACGGTCACTAGAAAAGAAGTATGTAATAAATTACTAAACTTTACTCTCACGTCTCACACTGCTCAATTACTAGCTTTTAAGAAGAATTTTTTGGATTTTGTAACATTGTAAGAATCTTGTTTGATAAAAGTTTTTTTTAAAATAACGTGGCTTTGGTAACACAAGCATCAAAGAAGCATCCAGCAAAATGATCTATTTGTTGATATTTTGTAATATATAATTTTGGATATATTTGGTGACACAAGATCAATTGGTGCTTTTAGGTAGCATCTTTTACTAATAATTTGGCCTGTAAAAAAAATAACAAATTTTCTCACTCACCGAAATTTAGTTTATAAAGAATCTATTTAATTTCGGGTCAACCCAGTATTGTCTTATTTAGACCCGGTCTTAAACCAATCCTTATATGATCGGGTTGATTCGAATCTAGGGACGGGTTCAGGTTCGAGTTCAAATGATTAGCCCTATCATTGTTTAGGATCGGGTAAGGGACAATCATAATTTGTCTCAATATGTCCCACGCACACCCTACCCCCTCCCCAACGTGGAAATTATGTATGATTACTTATGAATTTTAAGTAAATATTTTGATAGTGGCTAGTGACTTTTCCAAAAATTTTACTAAAAATTCGCCAATGATTATCCCCAAAGAAAATTGGAGGGTAGAAAATAAGTGAGAGGGCAAAGCGCGATTGGTGGATACACATATATGAGAGTGGGGCAATTGCGCCCCTACAAAGCAATTTTTGTTTTGAAATATTTTAATTAAGAAAAGCTTGTTCTCATATGATTCATGATTACGTTGTACATGTTATAAGTTTGATTTCTGTAATGCCAAAAAGATAAAGAATATTTTTTTGGTAATGTGGTAAAGAAATAAAAACAAGGACAAATTAATGCAGGAAAGATAAACCTAACTCATTCCTCAGAAGGAGGGACTCCAACAGCATAGGGGCTTGCTTCCAGATCACCTGACTCGTCTCCCGCGTGGCACCACTCTTAGCTAAAAAATCAGCAGAAAAAAAGATAAAGAATATAAGAATACCAATAAATGTATCATATATATATATATATATATATATATATATATATATATATATATATATATATATAATCCCTTCCATTCATCATGGGAAAAAGTATATACCTTCAACACAGTTTAGAGGCAATCTTATTGCCCATGTTGTTGTTTACATTTAACAGAATGCAATCATTAAATTAAAATCATTAGTCAACTAGTTTAATTCTTCTTTTCTTTACGCTTTAAAGTATCTCTTATCAATTAATTGTTCATCCTATATTCCGATGACAATACCATAAAAATCATTTGATCACTGTAACACCATCAAGTAATGTTTTTCCTTGCACCAATTGAACTGTTGGGTAATTTTGTTAAACGTTGAAGGATGCACCTTTATATTCAGTTCAGTCTAGTCAATGGCAGTGTACAGATAACAGATATCAATTTTGTTCCTTTATATTCTGATGTGCCCAAAAGGAAAGCAGTGAGCATAATTTCAACTCGAATCCAACCTTAAAGCACCATAGCTCATATGCTACCTGTCAAAGCGCGCAGCTAGGGGGGCCATGTACCTTTGTTTGCGAGTCTCATCCATCAACATTTCATGCTTTCGCAAAAATATTAAAATAATAAAAAATAAAAAAATTTATAATTATTTCCCAGATTTATCCTTTTTTGGATTAGAAGGTGGATTGTTTTTCAACTGACTTCTGCCTATGGTTTTTTTTTTTTTAATGTAAGAGAAGTCAATTTCTTGCATACCAACCTCTCAATACTTCACAATGGTATATATTATATAATTATATAATTATACTCTTGCAAACCAACTTTAAGCATACATTAAAAAACGCATACTATAGTTATAAGTGGAATGTTAAACATGTAATTTCATGCTTTTACTTTATTTTTTTAAAGCACAAAGACATTGGAATGGGATTTTTTTGCAGTCCTTTACTATTGAAAAAGCGTATTGCCGTATCTAGCTAGGTTTAAGTAGTGCCACTATTTTTTTTTTAATTCAAAAAAAAAAAAGTTTTGGCACTAATCACGAATGTATGTATTCTAATTTCTAAAGAAACATTGCCTAAATAGATCTGCAAAGCCATATTTACCTTTGGCCTTTGTTAGTATTTCTAATATAATAATTGGGGAAAAGATTCAAAGAATATCTCGTTAAAGATTTTTTTTTTTTCCTGAAACGCGGTAGTTTAAGATATAAAAGATCACAGCACAGAGAAAGAAAAAAAAAAGAAGAAAAGAAAGATCACCTTTCCACATTAGTCAAATGTTCTTTTCATTCCGAAAACACAAGAAAAAGGTGTTTTTCCATATTCTTGTTCACAGTTTTTGGTTTGATCAGATCAAAATGAAAAAACTTCTCTAAAGTCAGCAGATATAGATATATTTAATCTTAGACAATTTATCAGTTTAGGATTACAAAGTAATTTTTCAAATTAACAGAAGATATTCATATACCATTACTCGCTTACAAGCCCACCTCATCGAAGTATTTTTCTCAACGTGAAACCTAGCACATTATACAGGCCTATTGTTTAACCCAAAATGCCAATAAAGCCCATGAATCTTCTGCTCCATACGGTTAAAACTTAAAAAGTCACAAGGTCAGCTTCTTTAAAAAGTAAAACTTGGGCGATGAACTATGAAAACTTGCAATGAGGCCCAACCCAATTCACGAAGCATTGTATTATGGTGTAGACCTTGGCCGTTGACAAAAATAAAAAACTTGGGCAACGGGCTGATTCTAAATGGCACCAAGCCTGGCAAGTCACAAAGAACAAACTTGTGTTTTAACGCACAGTAGATTAGTAGTTAAGAACTAAATAAGCATTTATGAATGAAATACTATAACCCCATTTTTTATAAGGAAAAAAAAAACTAAATAAGCATTGAAAGTAATTAATCATTAATGCTCTTTATTTAATTTTTTTATTGATAGCAGATCATATATTAATCAGTAATTACTAATTAACTAACACAACTCCCTTAAATAGCAATGCATACACATTGCACTTGGAGTGGGAGAATTACTTTCAAGTTTCAACTCTTTTCACATTTCACTAGCAACTAAAGTTGTTCGCTTCACCCTCAATCAGATCTGGAGCTGTTCCAGCAACAGTGAGAATAATGGTACAAAACTCAATGCCCAACAAGAAAAAATTGCATATTTAAGAAACACTGACGAATACTAGTTTGGTGGATGCTCTTTATGCCCCCGAATATGTCAGTAGCCACCTATTTAATCCAAGGTAAAATGGGATATCTTAAGCATGGCAATTTTGACTTATATTCAGGTCTATAGCAGGTTTTAATGTATAGTATAAATTGGTACAAATATTTTAGACAACCTGGGTTTGAGCAGTGACTTGGTATTAAAATGCTTTTCTGGGGTCAGAATTCATCATCAAGCAATTTATGACATCTGAGCTTCATGTATGAACAAAATCATTTAGTCAGAAATATACAAAAAATAAAATAATGTCACTTTCATTAACAGCTAAGCACAGTGAAACTTAATATATTCATTTGCGGGCAGAAGGTCAAGCTAAAGTAGGGGTCATGGAAGGAAATTATTCATTTTGCTCGATTCAAATTCAATGGCAGTAAGATAGGCTATTAAAAAAGGAAAATTGTTAATAAAGTTAAAGAAGCAAAGTTTAAACCTTGCAGCAAGCATGGAAAACCACTTCTGTTAACTTGGATCAGAATCCGTTGCTTAATATATATATATATATATCATAGATGAGACGTTTCCTGGCCAATGATTTCTAAGCATGATTTCATTTGTACACATTTGAAATCATTTAAGATGCCAAACCTGAATAATAAGTTAGACTCAAGTAACAACAAATGCCTTCTAGAAGACAGGAGCATTCCACCCACTTTCCACAGAAGTTCCATCTTCTGATCTTCCAGAGAACTACTTGAAAATGAAACTAAGTTTAGTGTGCTTCATTCAAGAGCCAAATCACCAATAGTCCTGACAGGAGCAAGATCCTCCCTTGAAATGGTGGAAGCGATTAATGTCACGAACAACAATTTCTCGATTTGTGATGTCCGAGACAAGCTTCATAAAATTATGGCAATCACAACAAATGCGTAGATTTTTAAAAATTCGGATCCTTTTCGTATGGCTGTTGCTAATAAGGGCAAAGGCAAGAGCCAACTTCTCACTATGATGATTAAGATGTTCTTTTTTCTCTTTGTCTGGAACATTATGAAGCACATGTTCAATTTGTGGGACATAACCTACCAAACCGAGTTTTTGAGCAAGCTCCTCCAGTGTCAAATGAATTTCCAGGATGTTAGGATGTACACCATCTGACACAAAGACATGTGCTTTATTGTTAATTTCTACCCAGCTACATCCAGGTTCCTTTTTCACACCCTGGCTGGACATCAAGGCCCTTAACTTTTTTACCTCTGCCCACCTACTTTTGCTAGCAAAAATATTAGAAAGTAATATGTAAGTTGAGTCAGTCTCATGATTAAGCTCAAAGAGCTTTTCTGCAGCCCTTTCACCAAATTTAACATTCCCATGCTTTGTACATGCACCCAGAACGGTCTCCCAGATTGAGACATTAGATGTTAGCTTCATCTCTTCAACAAAGCTTTCAACCTCCCCAAATCTTCCAGCACGACTGAGAATGTCAACCATGCAAGCATAATGTTCATCTCTAGGAGTCATGCCATAAACATTTCTCATGGAGTTCAAGTGTTGTTTCCCTTCTTCGATAAGACCCGTGTGGCTACATGCAGAAAGGACACCTATAAAGGTAACCTCGTCCGGTAAGTTGCCCTCATCTTTCATTGCTTGAAAGGTCTCTAGTGCCTTATCACCCTGACCATGCATAGAGAATCCACATATCATAGTGTTCCACAGGACTATATCACGTCTAACCAATCCCTTGAAAATATTCTCAGCATCTTCTATGCAGCCACACTTTGCATACATATCAACAAGCGCACCTGAAACATACATATCAGACAGAAGTCCACTCTTGATTGCCATTGAGTGAAGCTGCATTCCACTTTCAGTCGCTGTTATTTGGGAACAACCACTTAAACAACCAGCCACGGTGAACTCATTGGGCTTTACTCCTTCTTGCTGCATTAAATTGAAAAATTTAATAGCCTTCTCTGCTTGGTCAGTTTGGGCATAACCAGTTATCATTACTGTCCATGTGAAGACATCTCGACTGATCAACCTAGCGAAAACCATATATGATTCTTCCATACACCTACATTTGGCATACATGTCCACAAGAGCTATACCAACATATTCATTTCCATCAAGATTGTTTTTCAGAATTTGAGCATGAGCTTGCTTCCCAAAGACTATGTCTATGAGGCTAGAACAAGACCTTAAAACACTGATAAATGTATACATATTGGGCCTAAAACCTTCAACAAGCATTTGATAGAAAGTCCTAGGTCCTGATTCACAGGAATCATAATCATGAAATCCGGACAACAAACTATTCCAAGAAACAAGATCCGGTCCTGTCATCGCCTCAAATACACGAGCACCGTCTTGCACGCAGCCATGTTTCATGTACATCCTGATAAGGGCATTACTCACTGAGATGTCCGATTCAAACCCATATTTAAAAATACAAGCATGGATACTCTCTCCATAATCCAAGTCACCCAATTCAGTGATAGCACTAACAACACTTGCAAAGGTAAATTGGTTGGGTTCAACACTGGTATGTCTCATCAAGTAAAATAGCTTAGCTGCTTCTCTTCTATGACCTTGCTGATCAAGGCAAGCAATCATTGCACTCCAGGAAACTACATCATGATCTGTGATCATAAAAAAAAGTTTCAAGGCATCACCAACCAAATCACACTTAGAGTACATATCCATAAGACTGGAACCTAAGAATTTATCTACTTCACAACCACTTTTGATTACATAACAATGCACGGCTTGGCCATCTCTCAAGTCTCCTGAATTTGCACAACCCTTAAGAACACTGGACAAGGTAAATTTACTGAACTTTACTTCTGATTTCAACATATTGCAAAACAATCTAAATGCTCCTTTCCCATCACCCACTTGAGCATGGCCATTAATCAACACATTCCACAATACTTCATTCTGCTCAGGCATGCAAAAGAACACCTTATCGGCAAGGTCCATTTCACCACATTTTGCATATAGATTAACCAGTGCAGAACCAACAAACACATCGAATAATAAGCCAATCTTAATCGCTTCGGCCTGAACCTGTTTCCCAAATCTCACATCCAAGCACATAGAACAAGCTTTCAAACAAGTGGCCACTGTGAACTCATTTGGCGTTATCCCTTTCTTTCTCATCTCAAAAAACAAAGCAACACCTTCATCGCCATTGCCCTGAGCCACAAAACCTTGAATTAATGCAGTCCACGACACGACATCTTGTTCAGGCATTTCATCAAGCACCTGGCGTGCATAGCCATGGCAGCCACATTTTGCATAGAAATTGATAAGGGAAATCCAAAAGTGATTATCTGGGTCCACCCCATTTTTTATCAGGTGTCCATGAATGGCCATTCCATCATTCAAAGCCTCTCTCAAAGCACAATCACCCAACATGGACGAATACTGTTTAAGCCTCAGCTTGCTATTCACGTTCATATATTCCTCCTCAACATTCTTCTCCCTTTGAGGCACTGAACCATGCCTTCTATCACTAGTGACTCTGTTGGTTATCATCCATGACCTTGAACTGTTTGTGGGGTGATACAATTCAGTGGTAGCACAAGATGACGTTTTGAAAGGAACCGAAAGAAGGAGAGATTTGGAGTTGTGGAAGATGTTTCTGGGTAATTGGGGTGAAAATATTTGAACTTTGGAGATGGGTAGCAAGAAAATTTGAAGATTGGGTTGGTTCCACACACCGGAAGACCCAACTGAGCATTCCATGAAAGAAAACTTTGGTGTTTTTGCTCTCTAATGAGAGGAATAGGGAAAGGGCTTCAGTTCAGCAATAACGTAGCAGAGAGCGGGGATGACAATTTACAAAGAGGAGTGATTTTTTCTGACAAAATGGGTGTATTTTCTAGCATGAACGCTGATTGAAAGTTGAAACGCTAAAAACGTTGATTTATCTTTGTACCATATAGTGGCTGTTTGTTTTAAATTACGTTGAACACAAATGGGCTGTTTCTCCGTTCAAAAGTTCTGTTCATTACAAGCTTCTGTTTGGAGCTTTGAGAAAAATTGCGTTGGGACAGAAATTTTCTCCGTCAGCGGCAAACATAATCTGAAACACACGGGCTGTTACTAGTTTAATTTCAAGTTCAAGTTTTCTGTCATCACCAGCACTCTAGTGGGAGGCCAAGAATCTTAAATTTGTTTGGGTGATTCCTTGGTTTGCTACCATTTGGTCCACTTGGACTCATCCCAATGAAATTATTTTCAAAGAGGGAAAGACTGAGCTTCATTACATTGTTGAGCTACAGTTAAATAGAGATGATGTTTCTTTCTTACAGTGGTGAATGAAAGCTGTCTCTAATTCCTAGTTCTGCTGGATTCACATTACCTCTTATACTTCTTTAAATTATCTATTTTCCTTTTCTCGTGACAAAAAATAATTCGATTTCTAAAACATAACTTTGTTTAATATTTACCGTACGTGCTTTTCAATATCAACAACCTGTGACATTGACGCCGAGGACGCGCTCGAAATCTGCCTTATCATTGTCAATGATTCAGGCCTTGTTGGGATCAGCTATGCCAAAGTTGTTGAACATGATGTCTAGCTTCCCATATGTTTCTACGGCTTTGTCCACTGCGTTGTTGACTTGCTTCTCATCGGTGACATCGCAATGGACGTAGGAACATATCGATGGCCCAACGGATTGAACAACAAAATCTCCCACTTCATCTTGGATGTATGCGATCACCATTTTCGCTCCATGCTCAGCGAATACTTTTGCAGTGTGTTTTCCTATATATGCCACTACCTCCTCCGGTTATCAGTGCCACTTTTCCTTCTAGCCTGCATGCAACAAAGATTCATATTTATAGTTTTTTTTAATCATATTATAGATGTGAAGTCCACCACCGTTATCACTTAGCAGTTGGGATTTTTTTCAGCCAGTGCCACTCGAATGAATCACATGTCCCTGATATTCATGATATAACTATATATGAATAAGAATGGAACGTTTTAATATATATATATATATGCGCGCGCGCGTTTTAATATATGTGTGGGGGGGGGAGTTGTAATTACTTGGAAGTAATTTCATATAGTACTTGGGGTGTATTTGGGTAAATTAATTAATTAAGAGCTTATGTCATAAGCATTTAAAGAAAAAAAGGTGCATGAGATGATTCGAATAGTGAAAAATACGGAGAGGGTGTTTAGCGCATAAGCTCTTATGATAATTCCATAAGCTTCTCCCAGTGACTTATGAAAATAAGTCAAAAACTCCTTATGGGATGGCATAAGTTATTTTTATAAGCTCTGTCAAACACAGAGCATAAGAGTTTATGTCATCAGATAAGTCAAAAAGAACTTAAATAAACTCTTCCAAACGCCACCTTGGTTGCGCGTTTCAAATAACTCAGAACTGAAGTACTTTTACTCGGTACATACCTTTTATTCACTGCGGAGGTTGAACCTGCCAATGCCATTGCTATGAGAAAAGCAGAGAAAGGGAGGTCCACGAGGAGCAATCTAGTACTTTCGTAGAATAAGAAATCAGGGAAACGCTTATAATGGCTCCGTTTGTTTTAGATGTTAGAAGAATTGATTTTAAAAAGTGAAGTTAAAAAAAATGATTGTGTTTGATAACAATATTTTAAAAGTGGGTTTAGAAGAATTGATTTTGTCTGGATGATAAAGTAAAATCATTTTTGAAGTGTAAATATGTAGAATTTTGTGGGTCCTACATCTAGAATCAATTATTTTTAATGGAAAAGTTAGAAATTTTTGCTTCCACAAAACTCAGTTTTGACCCACCAGGAATCAATTATTTCCAACGGAGTTTCATAAACAAACGAATAAACAGTACCCAGATGTATAAACAGTGACCCCAAACTGAAAAAAATTAATGATAAATCGGCACAGTTAGTATAAATATTTTTTATGCTATCAATTAATGATAAATCGGCATATTATTGAAAATATTTGATTTTTTTGTTTTTCTTTTTTTGAAATAAAAGGAAACTATATTAACTCAAAATAACATAGGGATTTAATCCCTTTACATCATCTCCAACAAGATCCTTAGTAAGGGACAAGGGGTATCGACTATAGAAAATCTTTGGTTCTTATCTAAATCACCTTAAAAGTCATTCATATCATAATTTGTGATTAGATAACAGTGTACAAAATTTTATACCTACGATGATAATGAATACCAATTAAACTCGTTGATAATATAAAAATTGATTTTCTTATGAAAAATAATTATATTCTTTAAAAAAAATGAACAATAATTATACTGATAATGCATCAAAATTAAATTCTTTGATTAATTTATTTAAAATTGAATTTTTTTCTAGAATATGGGCCAATGAAAATTTCTCTTAGGATCACATTTATTTTTGGCTTAATTGCAGTTTGGTCTTCAAACTATTGGTCATGTTCGACTTTGGTCCCTAAAGTTTTTTTGTACACATTTGGTCCACCTATTTTTCAAAGGTTGAAAATCGATCTTTCTGTTGAATGTCTGTCAATTTTTTCAATGATCAATGTAGAGAAATCACTGGTTTAAGCACACAAAATCTCTGATTGAAGTTCTCCATCCTCTGCGTCACCGATTCAACCAGATTCAATAGTTCCTCTCCACTACTTATTGGTTTTGTCCCTTCTTCCTGGAATTTTTTGTTTGTTTCCACCACATGATCTTTTAACAGAAAAGCTCTACATGATCAAGATGTCCTATGAGCTTAGAGGAGTGATTCCTTTAAGTTAATATTTAATTTGTAACATAAAAAAAACAGGGGACCAAATGTGCACGAAAAAAACTTTAGGGTTCAAGATTACACATGACTAATAATATAAGACTAAAACTCAATTAACCAGCCTCCTATGAACCAAAAAAAACTGCAATTAACCTTTTTTTTTAATGTATAGTATATCAATATACACTTGTAAACATTGAAGAGTCTTTTTATACTGTAGCACAACAGTAACGGACACATGTCATGCTATGGAAATTTTGTTGGTTTTTTTTTGTGGTGACTTTTCCCCTTTTTCTATCTTGTCAGCACAGTTTTATTAATTGTTCGGACCCTTCTAATTCACGTTTCACCCTACCTTTTTTTCTTTTTATGTCAAACACGCAACCCCTGCTCTCCTTCCTTACAGGATGAGACAATCCAATAGAAAACTCTCAACACTACCTGCCTCCCAAGATGACACATGACTAATAATATAAGACTAAAGCTGCAATTAACTAGCCTCCTATGAACCCAAAAAAAAAACTACAATTAACCTTTTTTTTAATGTATAGTACATCAATATACACTTGTAAACATTGAAGAGCCTTTTATACTGTAGCACAACAGTAACGAACACATGTCATGCTATGGAAATTTTGCTGGTCTTTTTTTTCGTGGGGACTTTTCCCCTTTTTATATCTTGTCAACATAGTTTTATTAATTATTCAGACCCTTCTCATTCACGTTTCACCCTACCTTTTTTATTTTTATGTCAAACACGCAACCCCTGCTCTCCTTCCTTACGGGATGAGACAATCCAATAGAAAACTCTCAACACTACCTGCTCTCCTTCCTATAGTGGAGGCTAGTCGGCAAAGACAGGTTGGCGACGGTGGTACAGAGGCCATGCTGGAACGACAGAAAATAGGGAACCATATTATGTGATTGATGGTGGCGACACGGTGGTGGAACAACGGCGACACAACGGAGAGGTAGAAATCCATAGAGATGCAAGGAGCTTGAAGACAAAGGACATTGATGATAAAAAGAAAATTATGTCAAAAATTGCTGGATAAAATACAGGAAATGGAAGCCACTGTGGTGGATGGAAATGGGACTGAAACAACCATATAGGTTGTGCCACTTACTTTTCCTTACGTTCTTCTGCTATTTTGTTTCTTAGATATGAGGTTGTTTTTCATTATGTGCAGCAAAAATGCTTCAGATCCCAGAGCACCAAGTTGTTAGGCATATAGCCAAAGATGGAGTCCTTGGACCTCTAATAGATGATTCTGGAAACTTCTACAAGCCTCTTCAAAATTATGAACATGGTTCCAATGAGGTTTGAATGCATCAAACGGCACTGGAGGAATTAAAAAAAGGTCACTAAACTTAGCTTTACTTTTTTCCTTGACTTCTTACTGTTTTTGTTGTTAACCATATTAAGTTTTTGTCTTAGTCAAATTGTTTTATTTCCATTTGTAGCCTGAAAACCTTCTTCTTGATGCTTATGGAAATTTCAAGGTTTCCGACTTTGCAGTGAGACTTTATGCACATAGTAACATCATAAACAAATCATTAATCTCCTTTACCTTTGAATGAACCTATACAACATGTAATCTGTAATCAAATGTGATAGTTTAGAGCAATGCTTCGATTTTATTGTCAAACTTGGGATAAAAGGATGAGGATTGTACAAACATATGAAGATGGGAAGACAAGCATGTCCATTTATGAAAGAAAATCCAGTCATAAGAAGTTTTATGGTAAGTGAGTAATCAAATATACACTTGTAAACATTGAAGAGCCTTTTTTACTATAGCACAACAATAACGGACACATGTCATGCTATGGAAATTTTGCTGGTTTTTTTTTTCGTGGGGACTTTTCCCCTTTTTCTATCTTGTCAACACAGTTTTATTAATGAGTAAATAGCTAAAATTATCCCTGAAAATGTGAGGTTGTGTCAAGTTGTTCCCTCAAATTAACGAAATTTCAAAAAGGTCCCTGAAACTGTCAAACGTTGATCAAGTTAGTCCCTCCGTTAGTCAGGGTTCGTTGATGCTGTTAACGGCGCTTATGTGGCACGTTAAGTGCCCATTTGGCTGCCACTCATCCTGCCACTTAAGATGGGCACTATACATGCATATTTGAGGGACCAAATTGATACAAGGACCAAATTGACACTCAATTTTTTTTTCAAAAACCCTAACGTTCATCTTCTTCTTCCCCAACATCTCTGGTTCGTCTCTCTCACTCTTTGTCCTTCATCTGTTTCTGTCTCTCTCTCTCGCTCTCTCCAACTGCAACTACACAAAAGGGATCCCAATTAATGGGTGGTGAAAGAGAGCAGTATGGTAAGCTTTGGGATTATGCTCATGAGTTGTTAAGGAACAATCCAGGGTCATTGGTTAAGATTGATACCATCCCTCTGCCACATTTACAACCACAGTTCCAAAGGTTCTTTGTTTGTCTAGATGCATGCAAGAGAGGATTTAAGGCAGGTTGCAGACCTTTTATTGGGTTGGATGGTTGTTTTTTGAAAGGTTACTTTGGAGGACAACTCCTTTCAGCTGTGGGGCAGGATGCAAACAACCATGTTTTTGTGATAGCATATGCTATAGTGGATGTGGAAAACAAAGACAATTGGGAATGGTTTTTGACACAGTTGCATGAAACACTAGGTGATTACAGGCAGCATGGATGGAATTTCATGTTTGACATGCAGAAGGTAAGATTTTGTCATTCATTACGTGGTCCGGTTTGATAATTTGTTGCATATTTCAGGGACCAATTTGATATTAAGTGACTAATTTTAGGGGCTGCTTTGTATGTTATGCTTGCAGGGGCTAATACCAGCCATGCAGGAAGTGATGTGATGAGTGTGATTTCACCTCATATTTAATTGACATTTTGCATGCATTTTCATATAGTTTAGGCATTTCTGATTTGATTTTGGTTAGTTTTTACCTTGGAACGGGTAAGGTGGTTCTTGGTGTTGTTGTGCAGGAATTAAGGATTAAAATGCTCAAGATTAACCATGATGGAGCTTGCATGAATATGGGACTTGAAAAGTGAAGAAAATGAGCCAAACAGATCCCATCACGGCCTAGCCGTGACAACCATCACGGCCATGATCGAGTAGAGATGAAAAGAAAGAATGGAAAAGTCAGAGCTGGCCACGGCCGTGACATGTCAGCTGAACCAGACCCTCACAGGCAGAACTGATCACGGCCTAGCCGTAATGGTGGTCACGGCCGTGACAGACCAACCAGTGAAGCAACCTCCAAGGCAGAATCCGTCACGGCCTAGCTGTGACGAGCATCACGGTCGTGACGCGCAATATATGGATCTTCAGAAACTGATTTGATCTGGATTTGTGATTGATTGGGATTCAAGTTACCCTAATCTATAAATAGAGCACTTAGGCTCGAAAATAGGGGACTTTTTGGGGGCTGCTACCTTAGGCAAAATTAGGATCTTTGTTCCTCTTCTTCTTCTTCTTCTTCTTCTTCTTCTTCTCTCTTAGGTTTTCTTTCATGTTTTTGTTAATCAAGCTTGCTCTTAACATGACAATGCTTGAGTAGTAGTTTTATTTCTAGGGATTGGGGCTATGCCCAAGATCTGTTTTATGTTATGAATTGATGCTTTCCCTTTGTTAATTTCGATTTCGCTTTCGATTTGGTTTCTATCGCATGAATTACTTGTGAATCTGGTGCGCACTTATTTGCATGTCGTAGATACTCTAAGGAGGAACCTAGCGGTGAACTTAGGTATTGGATCTATAGGAATCAAACTTAGGACTTAAATCACGAGAGTTAGAAGCGGTCCTTCGAGGGTTCACGAATTGTCACAAAGCTTAAAGGGTTCGATCTAAATTCAATTACCACGAGAGTAGGGATTGATTTAATTGGGCACGATTTTTGTAACCCGATATGGGGCATTAACTAATTTAGGATAAATTCGCCTTCAAAGCAAATTTTGGTAATTAACAAGGAGAGTAGTCAATTTAGTAACATAAGCAGTTTTGTGGTAGCCCAATTCCTGGGAATCCCTTTTGAATTTGAAAAACCCCTATTTGAATCACTTTTCTATTGTGTTTGATTGCAATTTTAAATTTGATTGTTACTTGATTCCGATTTCAAAAACCAAATCTTATTCGAGTTCAGTTAAGTCAATTTAACAACTAATTGTTATTTAAGATCACGGTCTCTGTGGTTCGATCTCTTTTTATTACTTGACGACGAAGTCGTTCACTTGCGGATTCGAGACCCATCAAGTTTTTGGCGCTGTTGCCGGGGATTGTGCTTTCTTGAATCTCAATTTAATTTTTAAATTAATTTTTCTGGACTTTTTCTTTTTAATTGTTTTAAAAAAAATTGTTTTTATTTATCTCTTTTTCTTTTTCTAGAATATCTATCTCTCTCTTATAGGTGTTTTTCTCTTTTATGCAAAGATCCCTAAGTCTTGGAAACCTTATTGAAGTTGACCCCGAAATCGAAAGGACCTTTCATAGACGTAGGAGACTACAAAGAGAGAGGGAGAGGTTGATTCCCATTCCACGCATGGCGAATCTACCGGATACCAAACCATTGAAGGACTACGCAGCCCCAAATGCGAGGGGTTTGCGAACTGGGATTGCTAGGCCAGAAATAGAGGCGGAGAACTACACTATACCACCCATGCTAATTATCATGATTAGGCAACATCAATTCGGAGGATTACCCTCGGAGGACCCGACTGATCATGTGGAGACATTCTTGGAGTTCACCGATGCAATTAGAATTCATGGCGCCCCGATTGATGCTATTCGCTTGAGGTTATTCCCCTCCTATCTTATTGGAAAGGCAAAAGCTTGGCTGAAGCAAGTGACCGCTAATACCTTGTCAACTTGGGACCAACTGGAGCAGGCATTCTTGGAGAAATTATTCCCTCCATCCAAAACAGCTTACCTACGAACCCAGATCATCGGCTTCTTCCAAAAGGACGGAGAATGCTTATCCGAAGCTTGGGATCGCTACAAGGGATTGCTAGAGTCTTGCCTACATCATGGACTCGAGAGGTGGCTATTAGTGCATACCTTCTACAACGGATTGGATTACTCTTCGAAGGTGTCACTTGACTCTGCAGCTGGTGGAGCCTTTATGAATAGACCACTAACAGAAGCATTTAATATCATTGAAAACGTGGCCACCAACTATCACCAATGGGGTTTGGAAAGAGGTAATAACCCTAAAAAGATTTCGGGGGGTAAGTTTGAAATGAATAGCATTGGTCTAATTATGTCTAAAATTGACTCACTGAATAAACTCTTTGATAAGCTTGAAAAGGCTAATGTGAGTTCAATAGGTGCTACTAATGTTGTTTGTGAGATTTGCGGAATGCAGGGACATGACATAATGGAGTGCCCACATGGTATTGCTCCTGGATCCGGTGCTTCGGGGGAACAAGTGAACTCTTGTCACAATTTCTATGACACGAACCCGAAGTTGCCAAACTATGTTCCCCCAAATTCTTACAACCAAGGAAGGAAGAATAGCCCTTACCTCTCCTACAGGAACTACCACAACACGTTGAACCACGAATTCCAGGAAGGCCAAGGTAATATGAAACCCGCATCGGGGTATCCTCAGGTACAAAAGTCTAGACTTGAGTCTCTTCTGGAAAATTTTGTTGAAACTCAAACAAAACAAAATGAAGAGTTTAGGCAACAAGGTGGGGCAGTCAATGAGGCAATAAAAGAGTTAGCATCTAAGGTAGATAACTTAGTCATCCATAATAAGATGTTAGAAACTCAGATTGCCCAACAAGCTAGTACATATACCAGAACTAAGGGTACATTCCCAGGACAACCCGAAGTTAATCCCAATGAGCACTGTAATGCTATATACTTGAGGGATGATAAGCTTGGGGTGGTTGAAAAGGATGTGGAATGTGAGGAGGACATGAGTGAACATAAAGAGATAGAGCCAAAGTATGTCCCTCCACCACCTTACCAACCCCCAATACCTTTCCCACAAAGGTTGGTCAAGAAAAAGCAAGTAGAAAAAGAAACCAAGAGCTTAATTGAGGAGCATGATGCCATGATTAAAACTAATATGCATCCTAAACTAAAAGATCCAGGAAGTTTCTCTATTGCTTGCTCAATTGAAGAAATGAAAATAGACCAAGCATTATGTGACTTAAGGGCTAGTGCGAGTTTGATGCCGCTTACTATCTTTGAGAGGTTAGGAACCAAGAAATTGAGTCCATCCGAATCCTCTTTAAAATTTGCGGATGGCTCAACTAAAACTCCTCTAGGCATACTAGAGAATGTTCCCATAAAGGTAGGGAAATTTTTCATTCCTACCGATTTCATGATATTGGATATGAACGGGAATTCTAAATTCCCTATCATTCTAGGAAAGCCGTTCTTGGCCACAGCTGGAGCGATAATAGAAGTAAAAAATGGCAAGCTCTTTTTAAATGTAGAGGAAGGTAGGGTAGATTTTGATTTGCCTAACTCATATAACAACCCTCCTTTTAAGAGTCATGTGTGCAGGATTGAGATAATGCCTCTAGAGGTGAAGGAAGAGCTTAACATGGAAGCAACTCCGAAGCTTTGCATGACGAATGATGCACCAAATGGTGATGAAGTTGGAGTTGCTCCTCATGTGAAGATAAAACTTCCGCCGGAAGGAAGTAAGGCCATGAAACTCGGAGTGAAAAGAGCAAAGCGAAAGCGCAATTGGCCATATGAACAAAATCGGCTATTTGAAGGACTTCCATGGAAGAGAGGTGTTCTTGCACTTCCAAGCCCAGTCAACCCCGGTTGATTGAAAGAAGTATGGTCAAGCTTAATACCGTAAATAAGCGCTTCTTGGGAGGCAACCCAAGTTTCCTTTCCCTTTTCCATTTGTTTTTGAATTTTGTTTTTGAATAATTTGAGGAGATTAAGAGAAGAAATATCACTAGTTGATGGTTTTGCCAAGTATTTTCAGGTTATGAAAGCATTAAGAGCAAAAAGGCAAAGAAAAATAAAGTCAGAAGTCATCACGGTCGCGATTAGCTAACCAAAGAAGATAAGAAAGGATCACGGCCCAACCGTGATATCCATCACGGGCGTGATGAGAAGGACCCTGAAGATCAGAATGTATCACGGCCTAGCCGTGATGAGCATCATGGCCGTGACACATTTTCCAACATCTCTTTGACTAGCATGAGAGCCAGCACCCTCTACCACCTCGGTGAGTTGTTCCATTTTTCTCCTCTCTCCGACTTGATTATTTACATTGGGGCCAATGTAAGTTTTTAAGCTTGGGGTAGGGGTATTTTTGCAATTTTTTGCATTTTTGCATTTTTCATGTTGCATTCATATAGGCATAGTTTTGCATGATCACATGATTAGATTGCCCTTTGCTTAGAGTATGCATCCAATTGTGAGAACTTAGTGCCAAATGAATTGAGACAGTGAATTTTTGAACCCAATTTTTGTGTTCTTGTGATAAGGCTAAAAATAAAAATACTTGAGATGATCTTTTGATAGTTGATAATTAGCATGTGGTTCCTTAGATTTGTGTTTCTCATTGATTTTAAACTACTAAATGTGAGATTTTTTAGCCTAAAAGGGGTACTCACTAAATCTACCCCATTCTTTGTGATTGAGTGTTTTATTCCTCTAGGATTGTATTCTCTAGAACTTGACTTGAAACAGTTTTGAAGCTTAAAAATTTTTGAAAACATATTTGAAAATGATTGAGGCACTAGGTATTTTTCTGGCCTTCTGAGCTTTGATTGATTAAATGCTACCCCTTAGTTGCCCAGTTTTGAGCCTAAAAGAATAAAATACTTTTCTTGGTACCTTGAAATATTTTGATGAATGATGCTTGGTATGGCACCTTTTAAAGTATTGCAAAAAGGGTAAAAAGGTAGTTTGGAAAATAATTTGCGGGATGAGAAAAAGAAATGAGAAATAAAAAAAAGGGGAGAAAGAAAGGTGGAAAAGTGAACTAAAGCCCAAAAAGGTATTTTAGAAGGTTGTCATGCTTTGCATTGTTTGATACTTTGTTTAGCCTTCTTGAATTTTCCTTTTCTTGATTTCCCCACCTAACAATTAATCCCATGGCCCCATTACAACCAAAATAAAAGACCTCTTGATTCTTATGTGTTTTCATTAATAAAGTAGATATTTGGTCAATAGTCAAGCTTATGGTAGAATACCTTCCTTGAGGAAATTGAGCGAATTGTCATATACCCTTAAACACTTGAGTGAGGTGAGAGGAGTGCCCGAATCAGTGAGAGATATGAATTTAGGAAACCTAAGCTTCTAATTGGACTTGAAATTGATTGTCTCTTGGGTACTTATTTGAATATGCCTGTCACTTGGATTAGTTACTCGGGTTCTTGGTTCACTGTCCATGCTCTGATTGTTTATATTTTCTGGCCTTAGTGATTGCTTGAGGACAAGCAAAGTCTTAAGCTTAGGGTAGTTTGATGAGTGTGATTTCACCTCATATTTAATTGACATTTTGCATGCATTTTCATATATTTTAGGCATTTCTAATTTGATTTTGGTTAGTTTTTACCTCGGAACGGGTAAGGTGGTTCTTGGTGTTGTTGTGCAGGAATTAAGGATTAAAATGCTCAAGATTAACCATGATGGAGCTTGCATGAAGATGGGGCTTGAAAAGTGAAGAAAATGAGCCAAACAGAGCCCATCACGGCCTAGCCGTGACAGCCATCACGGTCGTGACATGTCAGCTGAACCAGACCCTCACAGGAAGAACTGATCACGGCCTAGCCGTGATGGTGGTCACGACCGTGACAGACCAACCAGTGAAGCAACCTCCAAGGCAGAATCCATCACGGCCTAGCCGTGACGAGCATCACGGCCGTGACGCGCAATATATGGATCTTTAGAAACTGATTTGATCTGAATTTGTGATTGATTGAGATTCAAGTTACCCTAATCTA
This sequence comes from Sophora flavescens, assembly GCA_030762895.1. Classification (NCBI taxonomy): domain Eukaryota; kingdom Viridiplantae; phylum Streptophyta; class Magnoliopsida; order Fabales; family Fabaceae; genus Sophora; species Sophora flavescens. The sequence continues at coordinate 155,551,575 of CM061067.1, read as the reverse complement.
TAAATAGAGCACTTAGGCTCGAAAATAGGGGACTTTTTGGGGGCTGCTACCTTAGGCAAAATTAGGATCTCTCTTCCTCTTCTTCTTCTCCTCTCTTAGGTTTTCTTTCATGTTTTTGTTAATCAAACTTGCTCTTAACATGGCAATGCTTGAGTAGTAGTTTTATTTCTAGGGATTGGGGCTATGCCCAAGATCTGTTTTATGTTATGAATTGATGTTTTCCCTTTGTTAATTTCGATTTCGCTTTCGATTTGGTTTCTATCGCATGAATTACTTGTGAATCTGGTGCGCACTTATTTGCATGTCGTAGATACTCTAAGGAGGAACCTAGCGGTGAACTTAGATATTGGATCTATAGGAATCAAACTTAGGACTTAAATCACGAGAGTTAGAAGCGGTCCTTCGAGGGTTCACGAATTGTCACAAAGCTTAAAGGGTTCGATCTAAATTCAATTACCGCAAGAGTAGGGATTGATTTAATAGGGCACGATTTTTGTAACCCGATATGGGGCATTAACTAATTTAGGATAAATTCGCCTTCAAAGCAAATTTTGGTAATTAACAAGGTGAGTAGTCAATTTAGTAACATAAGCAGTTTTGTGGTAGCCCAATTCCTGGGAATCCCTTTTGAATTTGAAAAACCCCTATTTGAATCACTTTTCTATTGTGTTTGATTGCAATTTTAAATTTGATTGTTACTTGATTCCGATTTCAAAAACCAAATCTTATTCGAGTTCAATTAAATCAATTTAACAACTAATTGTTATTTAAGATCACGGTCTCTGTGGTTCGATCTCTTTTTATTACTTGACGACGAAGCCGTTCACTTGCGGATTCGAGACCCATCATGATGCCAGGAGTGCCCCACAGGTATTGTGCCATGAATCTGTGGAGGAACTTTATAAAACAATGGAAGGAAAAGGAACTAAAGGTTGTGGTTTGGGACTGTGCCAAGTCAACCACAGTTACACGGTTCAACATGAAAATGGAAAGGGTTAAGAGGTTGAACATGGAAGCCCGGGAGTATCTGAACAAATGGCCAAAAGAGACATGGACAAAGGCCTACTTTGAGACAAACTGTAAGGTGGACAACATATGCAACAATACATGTGAGGTTTTCAATTCAAGGATTATGGATTATCATGGTATGTCTATTCTGACTATGACTGAGGAAGTTAGATGCTATGTGATGAGGACAATGTGTGCAAACAAGCTAAAGCTTGCTGGGAGGATAGGACCTTTGTGTCCTACGCAACAAAGTAGGCTGGAAGAAGAGAAATTGGATAGCAATCTGTGGACTCCTGTGTGGTCAAGTGATGGAGATGGCATGCGGTTTGAAGTGCAGAACCTTCCTTCTAAGGTTGATGTCAACCTGAGTGCACAAACTTGCACCTGCAGGTTTTGGCAACTAACAGGTGATGGTGATGACATGTTGTTTGATTTTTGTATATTGTCTTCTACTTTTTTATCTATTATGACAATGTTATTTATGTAAATTTGCATACTTTGACATGTATGCCATGTAAGCATGCATGTGCTGCAATTGCATATAGGAATCAAAGGGCAGAAGAGTGTTGTCATGTCTGGCTAACAATGGGGTCATATGATGAAACTTGCCAATTTTTTATTCAACCAACACAGTCTGAACAATTTTGGATGCCCACTGATTATGACAAGCCGGTTCCACCTAAGTTCAAGAGAAGTGCTGGGAGACCAAAGAAACAGAGGGTCATAACAGTAGGGGATGCATGAACACCGGAGTTCCTCAAAAACCTAAAGCTAAGACATCAACTCAAGGAAAATAGGATTTAGTGTCTGAGATACCATTAACACAAACTGCTCCTACTATTGAGCCAGTGCAATCTCAAGATGTACCACCACAAGTGCAGCAACAAGTACAAGATCCTCCGGCACAAGTTCAGGCCAATCCACCATAAATGCAGGCTCCATCACCATCATAGCAAAGAGTGCAGAGGGTAAGCTGGCTTTTGCAAGGACTGAGTTGATTTCATATATAAAAGTTCAGGGACTTTTTTGACTTTAAGTTGCATATTTTGGGGACTAAATTGACACTATGTTATCGATTTCTATTTCTGCAGGCAAGGAGAATGAACCTATAAACAAATCATTAATCTCTTTTACCTTTGAATGAACCTGTGTTATCACATTTGATTACAGATTACATATAAAACATGTAATCTGTAATCAAATGTGATAGTTTAGAGCAATGCTTCGATTTTATTGTCAAACTTGGGATAAAAGGATGAGGATTGTACGGACATATGAAGATGGGAAGACAAGCATGTCCATTTATGAAAGAAAAGCCAGTCTGAAGGAGTTTTATGGTAAGTGAGTAATCAAATTTAAATAAAATGGTCAATTTTGAAACCATGCCATGTCTTTGTGTGATACACTTCAATGTTTTTTGCTTTCCTTTAAAATAATTTATCACAATCCAAATGTGATTGCTTTTAAACTCTTTAGTGATAGGTGTGATCTTTCCCTTTTTTATTACAACTGTACAGAGGAATCACTGATGGAGAAGATTGGAATAAAAAAGAAATATGTTCCTCAATGTACAAGCCAAAAGATATGATAAGAAAAAGGAAATTATCTAAATTTGATATAGAGAGAGAAGAAGAATGTGGTATCTGCATGGAGATGAACAACAAGGTTATGTTGCCCAATTGCAACCATTCATTGTGTATGAAATGCTACCGAGTCTGTTCATGAGCAACTTTTGACTATGTTTTGGTACTTATATTATGGCAGGGTATTCTATCTTCCCAAATACTACTACTGGACTCAATTATAAGCATAAATAACTAATTTCATACTTATTAAGGAAGTTAGTTAATTTAGTTTAATTGTCTTGATTTATGTAAAAAAAAAAAAAGAGTTATAATTACTAAACCACCATTTACTTGTCTAGGAAATGTGCAATGCTCTTGGAAAAGTAAATGAAGAATTAGTTTGATTGGTTAAATTTCTTGATTTTTGGAATACTTACATTAAATATAGTTGGGTTGGTTTGATTTTGCTTATATTTGAGTCCAGAAAATATAGGTATTTTTTTGCTTATAAATGAGTCCGGAGGGGTATTGTATAGATTGAGTAGGTGACCGAGAAATCATGAAAATACTTCTATTGATAAATAAAATGGTAGTAAAGTTTAAGACAATTTAACAAGATGATCTAACACATCTATAGATAAGGATTGATTGGGCTTTTGTGATTCACTTAATCGCTTCTATGTTTTTGGGTAACACTAACATCCTTTCAAATCCTCATTTTATTTTATTTTTTGTAAATTTAACTTCACTTTTTTATTGTTTCTGAAATTTGGGTGATTGAATATGCATTTTCCTTTTGCATATTTTGTTTTATTTTTATTTATATTGAATATGATCTAATGACATATTTTCCTTTTGCATTTTGTGTTTCGTATATACTTTTTTAATGAATATCATTTGAATTTTTTCGAAGACAAATTCCCATTTGTTTAAATTTTCGGTTTGTGATTTATTTGAGACTGTATTTGTAAACATAAATTTTTCTGGGATTGAAATGGTATGGACACCCTTTATGCTTACACAAGATGTGGATGCAGTATGGCCAGGAAGCTTCAGGTTGGACTAGCCAAAGCCATTTTCCTTTATATGGACAGTCCAGCCTTTGGTAAATTGGTTTGGGAGATATCTTTTTGACAAGACTATATATGCTTGGGGTGTGCAATTAAGTCCCTAGCATAGTTGAAGATATATCAGAGGGAAATACCTTGCTTGAGGTTGATGGTAACATTAAATTTAAGGATGTTACTTTCAGCTATCCATTAATACCAAATGTGATGATCTTTCCAATTTCTCAATCTTTTTCCTTGCTGGGGAAACTGTTACTGTTGTTGGTGATAGTGGGTCTGGAAAGAGCTAGCATTGGTTTTTTCCTTGATAGAAAGGTTCTATGATCCAAGTGAAGTTAAACTATACACACTAATAATCTATATTTCTGTCTCTTTCCAATTTATGGGTCTCACTTGAAGTATCATTTAGCATCATATCTCTTGGCTCTCTTTTGTGGCCTAGGCAATATTAGCATCATTCCTTGAAATCTCTCGACTCTGCACTCTGTAGTTGAAATCATTATAGTCAAACTTAGCACACATGTTAAAGGACTTGCCTGCACATGAATTATTGTCTCTTTTAGATAGAACACTATAATGGCGTTAAATCATTGTACTCTTTTGTTAGCTATGCCCATTTTCAACTGCATAGATATGACTATCTAATTTAGTTTTTGTTCATTGATTTATAACTTGCAGATTCTTTATGATAATTATATTGCACACATGTTGTGGTTTGCATTCTTCTTTAACCTCACCCTGCCTTAGACCATCGTGCTAGCTCCGTCAACGTAGTCCCTCTCACCTGTGTCCCTGTTAGCATTCTTCTCCCTTTCTTATTAGCATTCTTCTTTTTCCAATTTTGCTTGTGCAACTTTCCTGATTATTGTGGCTTTTTTATGACTTTGTCATATTTAGATTCATTTCTGAATCATGCCTTCATGTCTTGATTAAAGAACTTGATGAAAGACTGCTGGAGCATTGGGAGAAAACTGTTCAAGCACAAAAGGGCCGAATTTTACTAAATTGCTTGGACTTGGTGACCTTGGTGGACCTCCAATATCTGCTGCTGAACAATATTCTCTGCCCTCTATATATCTTTCTAAAGCAAATTCCTTAAATCTATCTGAAATTGCGGATATGAAAATTGTATAAGTGTCCATCTATCATGCTCTTAATTCCAAAAGCTATGTATTTCATTGTTTGGATAAATGAAATTCTAATTGTCAATGGCTGTTGAGTTTCTGGATTTAGAAATTTCTGCTGTTTGGAAATGAGGTGAAGTTAACAATTGGTTCGTAAATGCTTAAATCCTTTTTGGCATCTTTATCAACTAGCTTGAAGATATATTTTGTGATGCATTAATAGTAAGACAATTCTTTAATGATGACAATGACTTTCTTGTGGTGAAAAGGAAAAAAAAAAGATCTTGATGGATAAGATGTAATTCTTATGAGATTCCATCATTTGTTTATCTATGATTTGAAGTTTTTTGTGATTCTTTCTTTTTCTTGACCGCTCAATGTAAAGTTTTCATGCATGTGTTTAGATTATTATACCCTTCAGCTTGGCATTTTACCTTCTGGATGTTGGTTGTTGTGATTTTTCATTTTCTGGATGTTGGGAATGCACACTTTTTTCAAAATTCATTTATTACCATACCCCTGTTTACTTTCCAAATATAATGAAGCATTATACCGTTGTCTACTTCTACTTTGCCGCATCTCTCCGAATGTAAGGTGAGCCTTTGGAGGAATGTAATGCAAGGTAGGGGGCAAGGGCTTGGATTACCAACGACTGTTGGCAAATTATGAGGATGCCAGCAATGAAGAAAATTTGTTTATGGATATCGCTTCACGTTGTAGGTAGATCCCTTGCATCATCATGTTGTATGAGCAATTTATCGTATATGTCTAGATTTTTCATTTGATCTAATTGGCAACACCTTATCTAGGTTAAGGCTACTAGGTTAGCAGGTAACTTTCTCAATCAATTTGCATATGTGTGAGATGCTATATGCGCCAAACATTATCGGCTATTTTCCTTTTTTGTCGTGCACCTTATTCTTATGTTTGCCATCTATCATCTGACTCATCCCTTTCTCCTCTAATATTAGTTAGCTTTTATGTTTCTATTTAATTATTTTGACATCACTGCACCTAAATATCATGCTCCATGTATTTTTATTTACCTGTATAAGAGACAGCTTGTCACCCACAAAGCTTTCTTGATGCACTGGCTAAGGAGAATAACAAAGTCAATGAATGGCCATTGTCAAAGTTTGTGTTCAAACTTGCAAGGCCAACAAAAAAAACTTAAATATTCAGATTAGTTTGAAATTTTGACCATCTATAACTATTATAATTTTAATCATCTTGTGTGTGTTTCAAAGTTGATCCGATGACTTTTATCAACAAAAAAAAATGTTGATTTGGTGACCACTTCAATATTCAAATTAGTTTGAATTTTGACCACCCATAACTAGAGAAGCATTATATGTATCTTTGTGATTTCAAGTGATCATGGGACAATGATAAGATTTTGATGTTTAGGTTACTGAGATCTAATTTTCTAATTCTTTTTTCCAATATCTCTACCTGAGCTTTCTTCTTTATTTCCACATGAAAACACTATGTATAATAATTCAAGCAAGGGCTGGTGGCATTGTTCTAGCTGTACCATTTTATAGTTAACCAAATAGGGATATTGAATTTGGCCCACCATCAAGCAAATATGTAGTTACATCCTCTGTATATTTTTATTTTTGGCATCTGAACCATAAGCAATTGAGGTACATTAAGGAGGCGTGGACAAGAACAAGATCATCTCACACATCAACCATTTATATTTTGTCTTTAACAATTGGCTCTATAACTCGATATGTCGAAGTGTATTATTCTTAATGTGCCATGTGCTACGAGCCAGTTTAGCAATTTGTATATCTGGAATTTCTTCTATATATTAAATTATTATTTTTTGACAATATATCAATTTCTCTTAGATATTGAATTTGTTATCTTTAAGCTGATGTTATGAGTTTTGGGATGTTTACGAGAGTGAATTATTTCCTCAATGACTTCTACAAATTATGTTTCCAAGTCATAATTCAGTAGGAAAAAAAATTTGTCCCTACTTCTATTCTTGGTTTAGTAAAAGCCTTCACCATGTATTAACAGACACTTTAGCATTTGCCAACTCTATTGAGGTTTGGAGTCTTATAAATTATAAATTTTAATGTTGTTTATTGTAAAAATGAAATTTCCTATTGATTGCGTTAGCAGAACTTTCGTTTTTTTTATTCATTGTAATAAGGTTCTATTTTTTATAAAATATGAAAATCATTTATTATATTCGTAATAAACATACCTTTATTGTGTTTTATACAAAATACAATTTCCTATCTTCATTGTTTTACTATGTCAAATAACGATATTTTTTTATTAACCATTATCAAAATATGATTTTATTGAAAAATTTACCCGTACTATTGCTTATCAAGAATGCTAAATTGACACAGATTCTTGGACATCATACGGTTACACCGTATGAACAGTCTTATCTGATCAAGCGGCAGATGTAGCAATCTTGTCTTGACCTTGTAGCGTTTTTTTTTTAATTTAAAATTTGTTTTATAAATAATTTTTTTGATTAAATATATGTCAATATCTGGTGAATCGGGTACAAATATCTGATGAATTCAGTTCATTATCTGGTGAATGAGTTTTTTTGAGAAATAATTTTTTTGATTAAGTATGTGCAAATATATGGTGAATCCGGTATAAATATCTGGTGAATTCAGTTCATTACCTAGTGAATAGGTTTTTTTGAGAAATAAATTTTGTGGTTAAGTATGTGCAAATATCTGGTGAATCGGGTACAAATATCTGGTGAATTCGGTTCATTATCTGGTGAATGTGTTTTTTTTTAATAAATAAATTTTTTTGGTTAAGTATGTGTAAATGTCTGGTGAATCGGGTACAAATATCTGGTGAATTCAGTTCATTATCTGGTGAATAGGTTTTTTGAGAAATAATTTTTTTGGTTAAGTGTGTGCAAATATCTGGTGAATCATGTACAAATATCTGGTGAATTCAGTTCATTATCTGGTGAATGGGTTTTTTTGAGAAATAAATTTTTTGGTTAAGTATGTGCAAATATCTGGTGAATCATATACAAATATCTGGTGAATTCAGTTCATTATCTGGTGAATGAGTTTTTTTGAGAAATAAATTTTGGTTAAGTATGTGTAAATATATGGTGAATCAGATATAAATATCTGGTGAATTCAGTTCATTATTTGGTGAATGTGTTTTTTTTTTATAAATAAATTTTTTGGTTAAGTATGTGTAAATATCTGGTGAATGAGTTTTTTTGATAAATAAATTTTTTTGGTTAAGTATGTGCAAATATCTGGTGAATCGGATATAAATATCTGATGAATGCAGTTCATTATCTGATGAATGAGTTTTTTAAAAATAAAATTTTATTTTTTAAAAAAAGTGAAAATAAAAAATAAAAAAGAAAGTACTGCTAGTAGCAGTGTCGCGTAGATGTCGCTATTTCCGTGTCCATTTAGCAGGCCTCATTGCTTATCCATGATTTTTACTGTAGATCTAGACGGCAACCTGCGGTTTTTTTCACATTATTTTATTAGTTATTTTTTAAAGTCTATATATTTTATTATTTAAATATTTTTTAGACCAACAAAGATTAGAGAAAGTCAAACAGGGAGCTTCTATTTACCGTTCCTATCACTATTGATATCTTGTGTCCTACGGGATTGACCATCAGGCCTATGCACGGTAGCATGAATGCAATTCAGTGAATTCACTATACACATTTATGATACTTTTTTATTACTCATTAATTTCATACAAGTAACTAGAATTTATATCAAATAATAATAAAGTAAATTGTTCAATAACAATAAAATAAAAAAGACACTTTACAAAGTAATGATAATACAAATAATAAACCGAAAAAATCAAACTAAATAGGAAAAGTTGCTTTTCAAAATAGTAATAAAACTTATTGGAAAGTCACTAAATAAATCAACATCATTATTATTTTTCTTTTAATTATTAAAATAAAATTACACATGTCAATATATTAATGAATGTCAGCATAAAATATTTTACACTTACATTGTATACTATTTTAATCAAAATAAAACATATTGTAAAATGATTTAATTGATATTCATTGTCGGTGTAAATAATTTTTACACAATCAACCGATAAGAAATTGTCACATAAGTTAAAATGTTTGACTCTTATCCTAAGTTTCTAACTACTTTAAAAATCACTCATATCATGATTTTCGATTGATTGATTGTGTAAAAAACTTTACACTAACCATACATAAAATTAAACTCTTGATAAAAATCACTATTTAAAATAATGACAAAACATAGCACAAAAGTCAATGTGTAGCGTAATAATAAAATAATAAAGGATGGGTCTCAGTGGAAAAAAATCTCCATTTAAAATAAAATTAAAATATTAAAGAATATAATTTAGTGAAAAAAAGTCATAGTTTAGAAGAATAATAAATAACCATAAATAAATTTGAGAGACGGGTTTAGTTTATTAGGTAATGATAATAATAAATTAAAAAATATAAAATTGTATAGAAAGTTTATGGTTTATAAGAAAATATTAAGCTATTTTTTTAATAGCAAAAAATGTTATGCAAATACATCATACTAGCGGAAATGATTTCAATTAGGTTGACATCAAAATCACTATCAATCACGTGTAACACATCATAATATTAAGTGATTAAACTGGATAAAAAAATATATTATTTGAATCAATAGTAAAATAGTAAACAAAAACGAATTTACTGAACAAAGACATTATTTAAAATAAATAATAAAATTCACTTATTGGAAAGTCACTAAATAAATCAACATCATTGTTATTTTTCTCTCTTAGTTATTAAAATAAAATTATATATGTCAAGATATTAATGAATGTTGTTGGAACCAAAGTGGTTATGGTTTATTTAATCTCTTAAGTTTTGATGTTAACAAAAATGTTAAATTTGTATGGCAAAGTATTTGTCAAAGATCTAACTTGTTTGTTATAAGTATGCATGGATTACTTGATTTTATGCGAGTCAGAGGAACTAAAATTTAAAGTATGGAATCTACAGATTCTAGTTCAAACCTCTAGACTGGTCTACAACTCTTGGTAAATTCTGAGACTTTAGCTTTACAGTAGACGAGACATTGAAAAATACGCGTTCACTCCTGTATACGAGCTGCTTAAGAATTGCGGTAAAATCACCTTGTTGTTTTCCTTAGTAGACGGGGCTATAAATGAATACCTAAATAACTTGTTAGGTATAGCAAGTCCAAAGACTTGGAAGTAGACGTCCACAGAGCCACGTCAGCAGACGAGGGCTATCCTTGTAACTCAAGTAGACGTCCATAGTGTCTAAACTAAAATTCAGTAGACGTCCACAGAGCCACGTCAGCAGACGAGGGCTATCCTTGTAACTCAAGTATACACTAGTGCAATAAGTGCTTTTTACGTCAGTTAAAATTGATTTTTTATGTCAGAATACCGACTGACATAAATACAGCTGACGTTAAAAGTTAAACTTTTAATGTCAGTTGAGAACTGACGTTAAATATAACACTATTAACGTCGGTTCTTTAACACAACTGACGTTAATTTTGTCAAAATTAACGTCAGTTCTTTAACAAAACCGACGTAAATTTTGTTACAACTAACGTCAATTGTTATCAAGAACTGACGTTAAAGGTCTTAATTTTAACGTCAGTTGTAATAAACAACTGACGTTAATAGTGTACTGTATATTTTTATAAAATACTTTTAACGTCAGTTGTATGATACAACTGACGTTAATAGTATTTTTTTTTTTAAATTCAGTTTTAAAATATCACTCCCCTAAGCCATCACTGCATTCATAAAATATCCCAGTAAAACAGAATATAAAACACATTACAGAATTGCAAAGGAAAAATGGAACAATGATCCATATGTATGCCTGTTCAAAACAATATATATTTATTAACATAGGTTATAAATGTATACTAAGTTTAAACTACCTATATCAATATCCCTTCGTGATGATCATCACGAGTGGCATGTACATCGTCCACCTGTGTCTCCTCGATTATAGTAGGCATGTTTGTTGAAAAAGAATGAGTCTCAGGAATATCAAGATTTGAATCTTCATTTTCATCACTACCATTATACATGCTTTTTCCTTGGAGAACCACGGACAACCTTTTGTTAGAAGGATCAGTGATGTAGAACACTTGTTTTGCTTGGGAAGCCATTATGAAAGGCTCATTTATATGACCTAACTTGTTGAGGTCTACCAATGTGAACCCCAATTCGTCGGTTCGTACACCACCGTTACTATCAACCCACTTACATTTAAATACAGGCACCGTAAGCTTAGTGTAATCGAGCACCCAAATATCTTCAATATATCCAAAGTAAGGTCTCGGTGCTGTAACGGGTTTTGTGTCCTTTGCACTAGAGAAGTGCATTGCTTCAGCCACGATCATAACCCCACTATTTTGCATGGTACTATTGTTATCTTGTTCCTTTGTATAAAAGGAAAAGTTATTTATGTCGTATCCGCTCCAACATATGATGTTGAAGTTAGGCCCACGTGCTAGCCATTTTACGTCATCAGAAGCAGTACTACCATCCTTAAGCATTTCTTCCTTGAACCATGGTAAGAAAGTCTTGTTATGCTTGTTCAACAACCACCTTTCGCTCGTTCGAGGGTTTTCTTGATTGACTTTTCTTTTATGTTCAAATAAGAAAGGCTGAACACATTCGACGTTGCTCAATACATACAAATGTGCTTGAAGCACTTCCTCCCGATCCTTCCTATTAATTCTTAAGCCATGTGTACCCTTACCTTGACATCTGATCTCATCATGCCGAGGCTTAGGAACCCCTATAGGATCCGTGTTATGAAGGTAGTCCGAACAAAACTCAATAGCTTCTTCTGCAACATACCTTTGAACAATAGATGCTTCCGGACGATGAGGATTCTTCACGTACCCTTTCAAGATCTTCATGTAGCGCTCAACTGGGTACATCCATCTCAGAAAAACCGGCCCACATAATCTAATCTCGCTCACCAAATGAACAATTAAGTGAACCATTATGTCGAAAAAGGAAGGAGGAAAATACATCTCCAATTGGCACAAGATTGTAGCAGCCTCAACTTCCAAGTCATCCAACATACGGGGGTCAACAACTTTGCTACATATAGAATTGAAGAATGAGCACAACCGAGTAATGGCATGTCTCACATTTTTTGTAGCAATACCACGAATAGCAACGGGCAGAAGTTGTTGCATCAAGATGTGACAATCATGAGACTTCAAGCCAACCAATTTAAGATCACTAGAGACAAGCCTCTTCATATTTGAAGAGTAACCATGTGGAACTTTGATGCCCTGAAGACACCCGCAAAACTGTCTCTTTTTTTTTGACAAAGTATGACATGCTGGCGGCAAGCGTGTACAATATGCAATCATTGGGGCATGCGTGTATCTTCTTATACTCCATACCCATAGGACACAATACCTTCTTGGCCTCATAGTTACGGTCAGGCAATGTGTTGTCCTCCGGAAGCAAGTCTTTCAACACTTCAAGCAATTCCGTGAAGCTTTTATCGGTCCAACCATTTCTCGCCTTCACACAAACCAATTTTAGCACCGCCGACAACCGTGTATGAGTAGTACACCCTGGATATAAAGGCTTATCCGATCCGCATCACCGCACAACCTATCATACACATGCACTCGATGAAAAGATTCTTGTCCAATATCACGGATCATGTCCTCTACTCGATCCTCCTCCATATCTACGTCAACGTCCTCACTTTGGGAGACACTCGCCGTATTACTACTCAACAACATATCACCATGCCATATCCATCTTGTATAACTCAAGCAAATCCCTTCACAAATCAAATGAGTACGTATATCCTTCACCGTACATTTCCTCGTATTCAAACACTTGACACAAGGACAACAGAACATTCCATTACTATTAGGAACATTCCTTTGAGCAAATTCTATAAATTCTCCCACCCCCTTCAAATACTCAGCACTAGTACGCTTACAAACCATCCAACTACGATCCATAACTAGATAGGTCCTGTAGATATACAAAACATATATATATCCAATATAAGGACAATATGGGAGATTGAAAACTATAGTTTTTAAAGATTAATTGCCAAGCACTGGTCACGGCCTGGCAGTGATATCCATCACGACCGTAACGTGCCAACCGAATGCACCATGCCATCACGCACGGAACCGATCACGGCCTAGCAGTTTTTAGCATCACTGCAGTGACAGATCAAACAGCAGAGCAACATGCACTCAAAACCAAAACCAGAGACGTACATTCCAAACAACTCAACCTCACGGTTTCAAGTTTCAACTACTGAGACTACAGTTTCAACATACACTCAAAACCAAAACTACAACAATGTGCCCTAAATACTCACCAGAAATAGGTGCTCGTGTGGTGGTGGGGAGGGGAGCTCGAGTGGTGGCCAACGTTCGATGTGGTTACTGAGAGCAGATGGACAAGGAGAGTTAGTGCGCGGGAAGGGGAAAGAGAGATGTACGTCAAGTTATTGCAAAGAATGAATGGAAAGACAGAGTTAGGGTTAATAGTGTACCTCACGGTGGTGGCGAAGAAGCACTCGCGGTGGTTGCGGTGGAGATGAGCTCGCGATTAGGGTTCTGTGCTGGGTGAGAGTGAGAGTGAGGGTTGAGAGTGATTTAGGGTTGAGCGTGATGAAAAGAGAGAAGAGACGTACGTACAGAGCGAAGTGCAGAAGGCGCGCGGGTGTAAACGTTTTATAAAACAACATTTAACGTTAGTTGTATTAAACAAATGACGTTAAAATTAATTTTTTAACGTCAGTTTTATTAACAAACTGACGTAAATATTAATATTTTTTTTAAAAAAACACTTTTAACGTCCGTTGTTGAATACAACTGACGTTAAAAGTGTTGTGTAAAAATCATTCTCTATATAAAGTAACATTCTTCTCGTATCGATCATGTCGCCTCTTCTTTTCCTCTATATTTCTATTCCTTCACAAAATGGCTCTGAGACCTGTGTTAATTGAGTGACAATAGGGCATTTCAGATAGGGACATAGGATTATTTACGTCAGCTATTTATTTAACTGAAGTAAAAATCACACTTTTAACGTCAATTGTATAAACAACAAACGTTAAAAATAAATATTTTTTATTTTAAAAACACTTTTAACTTCAGTTTTATTCAACAACTGACGTTAACAGTGTATAAGTTTCTGCAAAAACATTCATTCCTTTGACTACTCTACTACTTACCCATTGACCTGTGTTAAGAGTGACAACAGGGCATTTCAGATAGGGATATAAGATTATTTACGTCAGCTGTTTATTTAACTGAAGTAAAAATCACACTTTTAACGTCAGTTGTATAAATAACTGACGTTAAAAATAAATATTTTTTATTTTAAAAACACTTTTAACGTCAGTTTTATTCAACAACTGACGTTAAAGGTCTATTTCTTCCTAATCCTTCGGGGCGTTTTCTTTTCTGCACGTTTATAATATATGACTGCCAACTCCCAATGCGCCTTGGAACCTAATGCTCTTAATGATCAATTTAATTTTTAGCAACTTACAACGCCTAGTAACTTCATCCCCTACTCCTATAAATAGCTTCCTTCCAACCTTTAATTTTTCTGCTTCACAATATGGCTCTGCTATGGAGATTAACTTCATCACTCTTTCTTCCTATACCTAGACTTAAAGGTCTCTGTCTTAATGGTCAAACAACTTCTGAGGTTGTGTAAATCGCATTACATGGGTGATAAGGGTATGTAAATCGCATTATGTGAATTGCACACACCATCATCCTTCGGGAGAATCAGCAACTACAGTTCCAAAACCTCAGCTTTGGAACCAAGTGGCTGTTCCAAAAATATTGCTGAAACAGATCGAGTGCACCCTTCACTCTGCCACGGCTCCAAAGTGACTGTGGATTCAGATGGAGCATCAAGGACTTCAAATGAGGGAGGGGATGCATTCAATGTTGGAGTTTCTGAGGACAGGACCGAGAAGAAAATGATGTTGAAGCAGAAACTTTTTTATATTTTAGTGCTATCTTGCGGAAATTTTTTATCTTTTAATCATGTAATTGTATCTTATGAATCGCTTCAATGAGATACGATTTGATTATACATATATAACTTGTTTTATGTTAAGTGTTTATTTATTTTAATTTGCACAAGAATTTGTTAATTTACTAAAATAAACTTTAGTGGACGAGCGCTTCTGCCACATTAAAAATAAACTTTTTTTTAAAAAAAGATTAGAAATAAACTGCACTATATGGAGTGATGATCTGCGTTAAGAGTGACAACAGGGAGATGACAACGAAAGAAATATAGGAATGAGTTGATTATTTACGTCAGTTATTTATCCAACTGAAGTAAAAATCACACTTCTAACGTCAGTTTTATAAACAACTGACGTTAAAAGTGTTAATAATTTCTTGCAAAACACTTTTATCGTCAGTTCATTAAACAACTGACGCAAATAGTGATTTAATATTTACAAAACTGCCACCGCCTCACTTTTAACGTCAGTCCTTAAAACAACTGACGTTAACAGTGAATTAATGAAGTCTGATATTTACAAAACTGCCACCGCCCCCTTTTTAACGTCTAGTTTTTGGTTAACTGACGTAAACCTTTACCATCTAATGTATATTTTCCACTAGTGATACGTCCATAGTGCCTAAACTAAAATTCAGTAGACGTCCACAGTGCCACGTCACTGGACGGAGGTTCGCTAAGGACTTAACAAGTTCAAAGACTTAGGCAGACGAGGGTTTCTGTCACTTTAGTGGACGCAAGTTTCTATCTCTTGCGTATTGGACGTGCGCTTCAATCTCTACAGTGCTGGACGTTTGCTTCAAACACTACAGTGCTGGACGTTTGTTTCAATCACTTGTGTGTTGGACGTGCGCTTCTACCACATTAGTAGACGAACGCTTCTACCTTATTAGTAGACGAGCGCTTTTACCACTTTAGTGGACGAGCGCTTCTGCCACATTAGTGGATGAGCAGAATTAAAATCATGTATAGATGCATTATTAAAACTAAGTTGATGGCTATATATGTTCTATATGTTTGCTACCTTGAATATATGATTTAATGCAATCTGGACCACGATGAATTTATTTCAAATGATTGCTTATTTAATTCAAAGAATATATATTTTTTACCTTGATGCTTCTTTTGTATAAAATCTTTATCTCTTAGATAAAAGGAACTTTGCACCATCGAAACCATAAACCTTTTTACTCTGTCAAAATACATTGTTGTAAAGATCAAGTCAAGTACAAAGATGGTAAGTCAGAAAGTATATCAAGTTATCAGTCTCAACGGATCCAAGCATTTAATGTTACAGTCTAAACGGATACAATTTAAAGACTGTTGAAGAAGATCTAGACACAAAAGCACTTCTCAGTGAAGCATATCAAATTACCAGTCTCAGCGGATCCAAGCATTTAATGCTAAAGTCTAAACATATACAAATTCAAAGTAACCGTTGAAGAATTATAGAAGAAGAAGAAGGTCACTGTATAAGCAGAAGACCTCCGATACTGAAGACTAGAACTCTTGCCTGAAACAACTTTTGCGAGCTCAACATTTGCCAATACAATGCTTAAGTAGACAAGCTCTTATTCTTTCATTCTTTCAAAAGAAAAAGTCTGTAATTTATTAGTTTGAACATTGTTGTAATATTCAAGCGATCTTAAAATGTCATACTCTCACACTTTGTGAGTTAAGAAGATCAATCTTTCAATCTCTGTGATAGAGTTAGAGCCTGAAGATGCTTGGTAGAGAAAGAATACTTGTAGCCTGAAGATGTGTTGAATACTTGTAAATCTATTGGATTATAGTGGAGAAAATCCTTCAAGTAGAAGGGACTGAACGTAACTCTTGGTTGGAAGAGAGTGAACCAGGATAAAACACTTGCGTGAATCTTTTAAACCCTTATCTTTTACAGTTTTTGTTTATACTAACTGTGGGGTTCTGAATCTGAGTTTATTATCTCTTCACAAGCGTTTTCCTGTTTGTGTGTTGTTCTTATTGTTTTGCTTGTAAAAGGTTTGAGAAAATACTTTTTCGAAAATCTGTTAAGAAACATAATTCAACCCCCTTCTTGTGTTTTCTTGTGTCAACTTCAAATGTCGGTGTAATATATTTTACACTTACATTGCATACTACTTTAATCAAAATAAAACATATTATAAAATGATTTAATTGGTATTCACTGTTGGTGTAAATAATTTTTACACAGTCAACCAATAAAAAATTGCCACATAAGATAAAATGTTTGACTCTTATCCTAAATTCCTAACTACTTTAAAATTCATTCATATCATGATTTCTGATTGACCGACAGTATAAAAAACTTTACACCACCAGTACATAAAAAATAAACTCTTGATAAAAATCACTATTTAAAGTAATGACAAAACGTAGCAAAAAAGTCATTGTATAGCATAATAATAAAATAATAAAGGATGGCTGAGTGGAAAAAAAATCTCCATTTAAAATAAAATTAAAATATTAAAAAATATAATTTAGTGAAAAAAGTCATAGTTTAGAAGAATAATAAATAATCTAGATAAATTTGAGAGACGGGTTTAGTTTATTAGATAACGATAATAATAAATTAAAAAATATAAAATGAGTTTAATAAATATATATTGATAGTGTAAAAGATTTTACACAAACATCCAATCATATTCTATCATTATGTCATTTTGTTATATTAGTTCCTTAAACATCTCCCTAAATATCTATGTGATGAGATATGATTGGATGACTGTGTAAAACTTTTTTACACTGTCACTGTATATACATTAAATCCATATAAAATTGTATAGAAAGTTTATGGTTTATAAAAAAAATATTAAGCTATTTTTTTAACAGCAAAAAATGGTATGCAAATGCATCACAATAGCGGAGATGATCCCAATTAGGTTGACACCAAAATCACTACCAATCATTTGCAACACATCATAATATTAAGTGATTAAACTGGATAAAAAAAAAGTATTTGAATCAATAGTAAAATATTAAACAAAATCGAATTTATTGAACAAAGGCATTATTTAACATAAATAATAAAATTCACTTATTGGAAAGTCACTATCATTGATATTTTTTTCTCTTAGTTATTAAAATAAAATTACATATATCAAAATATTAATGAATGTAAATATAATATTTTACACTTACATTGCATACTACTTTAATCAAAATAAAACATATTGTAAAATGATTTAATTAGTATTCACTGTCGGTGTAAAGAATTTTTACACAGTCAAGCAATAAGAAATTGTCACATAAGTTAAAATGTTTGACTCTTATCCTAAGTCCTCACTACTTTAAAAGTCACTAAGACCATGATTTCTGATTGGTTGACAGTGTAAAAAACTTTACACCAACAATACATAAAAATTAAACTCTTGATAAAAATCACTATTTAAAATAATGACAAAACACAGCAAAAAAGTCATTGTTTAGCGTAATAATAAAATAATAAATGATGGGTCTGAGTGGAAAAAAAATCTCCATTTAAAATAAAATTAAAATATTTTAAAAAATAATTTATTGAAAAAGTCATAGTTTAGAAGAATAATAAATAATCATAGATAAATTTGAGAGATGTGTTTAGTTTATTAGATAACGATAATAATAAATTAAAAAATATAAAATTGTATAGAAAGGTTATGGTTTATAAGAAAATATTAAGCTACTTATCAATTAGGTTGATACCAAAATCACTATCAATCATCTGCAACATATCATAATATTAAGTGATTAAACTGGATAAAAAAATATATTATTTGAATCAATAGTAAAATAATAAACAAAAACGAATTTACCAAACAAAGACGTTATTTAAAATAAATAATAAAATTCACTTTTTCAAATAATAACAAAATAAAAAATGTAATTGAATAGAAAAAATGACTGTATGAATTAATAATGAAATAATAAGAGATAAAATTGAGTGTGAAAAGTATCCGACTGAAATAGTTATAAAAAAATTATAGGCGTTCTTAAATTCTAAGTGGCATCTTTGGACCCACTTAAAAGAAGTTAAGAACCAAAACATGATTCTTGCATTGTAGATGCTCTTAGAAGGAAGAAGACAAAGGCGGCTGGGGAGTTAGGGAGTGAAGGAGCGAGATTTTGGAATTTAATTTCTGAACAAAAGGGTCACAAGGGTTTCAAAGTTACACATGTTCTTTTCAACTTCATCTAACTGTCAGCCCTCCTACCCCCCACCCCAAAGGCCTGAACCTAACATCTAATAATTACAAACCCTAAAAATATTTTTTAAAATTGACAAAAATGCATATTTTGGCCATTTAAAATTTAAATCATATTTTGAGATCGTAGTAACAGTTGACTAATATTTATGATATTTAATATTATACTCTTGTAATATTAAATTGCTATCATTGTTGCTTACTTTGCATGCAAATGACCTCTTTCTGTTTGCTTATCAATTATACCATTATGTTTGCTAACATAGATATCTGCGGGGAATGTTGCTGTGGGAAATGTACATAACTAGAAAAATAAATGGGCGTGAGAAAATTGTTAATGAAGCTCAGGAACACTTAAATGTGAGGATTTTGTTTTATGGGGTTTTATGTTTGTTTTAGTTTGAATTTTATGGTGGTGGCTAGATATTGAATTTAGTTTTTTTAACATATTGTACATTGAATAAATTATTGTTTTCTGTTCATTTGCAGTGAAGAGGATAAAATAGTGACACAATTAGTTTTTTACATTACCAGTTTATCGATTTTATTGATATTGTCTTCAATTCAAATTACATTTTATGTGATTGATACTTTTTAATGTGATTTTTGGTATTTAGTAGGCTTAGATATAATCTTCTATTAGATATGAAAGTATTGAAATAAGTAATTAATAAGATTGTGTTTGATTTATATCATTCATTATCTATGTTTTGTTTGCAATATAGTTGGTGATCATATTTATTTCCATCCTCTAGCTTTTTTTGTTATTGGGTTTGATGTTAGATTATGCCATTGATGCTGGAGCTTATTTTTGACATTCTTTAGGGTCATTTTTTTCTTTCTCCTAACATCATGTTAATAATGAAGAAATGATCCACATATATTATGTACATGACAAAGATGACTCAAGCTTTGTTTGAGTGTTGTTATTCGCTGATTGATAAGAATGGATATCAATAATTAAATCTATTTATTTGTATGTTTTAAGGTAGTATATATTATTAGTATAAAAGATTTTAAACTACAGTTCATTAATACTTTGACATGTGCATTTTTATTTTAATAATATAAAAAACTATAATGTTAATTTTTCAAATAATATCAGATGTCAGTGGTTAATTTTTTTTTTACTTTTAACAGTATATACAAATTATTTAATTATATTTTATAACAATTTATTTATAAAAAAAATGACAACGCACCGGTAAACAACACTGCTAGTAATATAGTATATACCGTTGAAATCATAATATCTTGATCACACAACACAAGTTTATTATATTGGAAAAAATACTTTACCCCACAGCCACAACAAATACAACGCACTCCACCATTAATCACCACCACCACTACTCCCAATCTCTTGTGCTCTTCAGTCTTGACCATAATCACCATCGCATCGCATGCAACACCAAATGCACACTCTTCAATTCAACTTCAACTCCGCTTTTTAGCTCTCCCAAGTTATCCCTCAACCACTTTCTGTTATCCGCCGATGCCGACGGCGATAACACCCTTTTCGCCGCCCATCTCCGCTCTCCTCCCTGTGCGCTCCGCTTCGTCGAGGAGCTCTCACAGAAAGAAGAAGAATAAGAACAAGCAGCAACGAGCTTTGGGCAATTTCAGCCACTTTGGTAATGTGGTTCGCAAGGATTTGGAGTTCCTCAAGAGAGGAATTGGGAACGGTGTTGCGTGGGCCAACAAGGCCTTTCACATTCCACATGTTGCTAAGAATATCGACAACCTTCTGTGGCTTCGCAATCTGGAAGACCCTTTGGCTTCTTCCCTTTTTGCTCCTTCCTGGCCTCAACCATGGTACCCAGGTATCAAAGTATAAATGAAAAAAAAATTGATTTTTTTTGCACGTGGAATTGTGGGCTGTGCGTGCATATGCCTAATTTGATGTGTAACTGGGTTTTGTGAAATGGGTATTGGTTATTTTTGTGGTTGATGCAATTGGGTAATACATAAATGGTTTGAAATGTTAGTGGGTATATTTGTTAAATTAGCCTAATTCTATGTGGATATGGGTTCTGTGAACTGGGTATTGGATATATTTTGTAGCTAATACGGGTAGCAAGTAATCGAGGCATGCCAAAATATCTCAAAATTAGGGCACGGATACAACAGGGTATATCATATTGAGATATAAAATATAAACAATTTATGTAATGAAATCCTATGCCCTTTTTGGTTCAAAGGATGGGAAGGGAAGATATTTTAATTAGATGTTCAGTTTGGTTGAGGGGAGGGGAAACAACCCTATCCTTTTTTGGTTTTCAAGGGGAGGGATGAAAGAGATTTTAAAACTAATTTACTTTTTTACTCTTATGACCTTCTATGTTATATTTTATGGACAAGTGTCAATATATTTAAAATGTTTTTAACTCATCTGCCTCCCATCCAAATCCCCAAACTATTAGAGGGGAGCCAAAATTGAGTGAGGAGATATTTTGGTCCCTTTCATTCCCCTCCCTTCCAAAATGTTGAACCAAACAAGGAAGATTTATAAAACCCCCCCCCCCTCCCTTCCTCTCCCCTCCATTTGCCTCCAATCCCACCAATCACTATGCAGATAAATGTAATTTTCATATTGTTCTAACTAAATTTTCAACAAAACTCATTTTATGTGAACAAAACATAATATTATAATAAGATGGCCTGTGATTTGATGGGAGTGAAGTAGTAATTTGTTTCACTTAGTTGCGAATCAAACAACTTAGCAACAAAACTTAGTGTTTTGGACTTGAACTTGAGTGATATTGGGTACCTCCCAATCTAGCGAGTATTAGGTAAGTACTCATGGTCACCCAAAAAGTACCGATGCCAAATACGTACCTGGTACAGGTACCAGAACATTTTAGAGTACCCATGCATCTTAATTTGTACTTTATGCAAATGGGTACAGCATAATGCTGGATCTGTTTTCTGTTTTTGATTTGGGTGGATGATTGATGGCAGTATTTTGACTCTCTTGAATTGAAGTTGGGAACTTGTGTTTTTCTTAATTAAGATGGTGCAGTGAGCAAGTCAAACAGCTGAAAAATTTGGTTGGAGTTCATGGGGGAGAACATTATGTGATGTTTTCATTGTTTTTTTTTCTTTTTTGCTACTCATGCATATGCTGGTGAGATGCAGTTTACTTATTCGTTCTTTATTACTATATTGATGTGATCCCTCATTGTCTTCCAGGACTATCTGGAGTGGATTTGCTTATGTCTGATCTCAAGGCCTTGGAAGCATATGCTGGTTACTTCTATTATTTGTCTAAGATTTGGTCTAAGCCACTTCCTGAAGTTTATGATTCTCAGGATGTTGCTCACTATTTCAGTGTCCGGCCCCATTTGGTGGCCCTTCGTATTCTTGAGGTAGTGGGATCGACCTTGTGAATAAAATCATGCAATGATTCTATGAATATGCTCATTTTATTCATAAATCATTAGGTTAGCTTGTGAAATTTTCCGAGTTTTAATATCTCAAACATTTCTTTGAACTACTTTCTCTTTTAGCTTGAGTCAGGCACTCCTATGTAACATGCTTGTTTAAATATGAATGTATCACAATCATCCGTTTTATGTATTAGTAGAAGATAATTGGTTAACGCATGGGTAAAATGGTATCAATTTACTAACCTAGCAACCAAGGATCGGGAAAGGAAGGATTGTAGGTCCAATGTGTCTCATGCGAGCAGCATTCATTTCTTTATTTCCTTAGTATCATAAGAATTAACAATAATACGATTGGTACTATTTTATATTTGTTGATTTTTCTTTTTTAAATTCTATCTGTAAAGGATCATCTTTTACTGATAGGGGGGTTTTAAGTTTTAATTTTAAAAATTCTCACCATACATCAGGGAGTCATGCTGCATATATGCCCTATTCTTTAAGTACACTAATTCATCATAATGAGTTATATAGTAGCTAAGTTGAGCCTATATAAATGTTTTTATTTAAATGGGTTTGAAATTGGTGACAAGATGCCTTTTTAAGTGTATACTTATTGAGTTATATTTCATTATGGAAGGTATTTTCCTCCTTTGCTTTTGCTGTGATCAATATTCGAACTTCAGGGTTTAGAAAGTTTCTACAACTAAATCCAGAAGAGGATATGGATGATAAAACATCTCAATACAATTTTGGGATGGTGTTAAAGGAAACAATGCTTAATCTTGGCCCCACCTTTATAAAAGGTGAGGAACTTGATCTATTTGACATCTTAGTATAGTTGTTAAATTAAATTCTTATCATCATTTCATTATTATGCTTTATATGGCTTTTGTAATGCCTATTGCTTTAAAAGTTTTTGTTGGGGCTTTCATTTCTCTCCTGCAGTCACAAGATTACCAATATCCTTGTTATATTCATTTGATTGGTGATGCAGTTGGTCAGTCCCTTTCCACAAGGCCAGATATCATTGGTGTTGAGATGTCCAAGGTTAGATTGAAAACTTTGTCTGTATTGCTATTTCTTGTTTGTTGAAAATTTCTTTCTTTCTATTAAATTGGAAAGTTAGGGCGAACTATTTGTTATGGGCAGTGATGCTGTCTTTTTAGATGATTATAATATATGGTTATATATTAAATTTATTGGTGACTGAGCTTTAAACATGTTCTTAAGCAGTAATACTAATTTGCAAGGAAAGGGTATTTCGATTTCTTTCACGTGGTGTAGCTTCTGTCTGTTTGGATTAAACTTTTTGTAAAATATACTGTAGCCTATTGAATATTATTTGAACTCTAAATTTTTTATTATTTATCCAGAACTATTTGTAACATATTGCCGTTGAGTCATCATTGTAATGCTACTAACAGTTTCAATAACTGGATTAGCATTTATATATTTCAATCGTGCTCTTGCAGGCATTATCTGGATTGCATGATCAAATCCCTCCTTTTCCCAGGACTGCTGCTATGAAGATTATCGAGGAAGAATTAGGTTCTTCTGTGGAATCATTTTTCAGTTACATTTCTGAGGAACCTATAGCTGCTGCATCATTTGGTCAGGTACTTCTTTGACAAAGGAGTGCCATTTATAATTAAATATTGTTAGTGTGAATTGGATGCATGTGGCTGCATTTATTCAGAAGCGTTGGCGTGGTGGTATGTCTTATTCATTTATTTGTTTGAATTTTTTAGGTTTACTTTGCACGTACTATTGATGGTGTTAATGTTGCTGTAAAAGTTCAGCGTCCTAATTTGTATCATGTGGTGGTGCGGGATATCTACATCCTTCGCCTTGGGGTTTGTACTGACTATTGATCTCTATTAGCTTTTTTCCTATATTACTCTGTCCTGCATTAAATTCTTAAATCAGTGGTATATTAACCATTTCAGTTGGGTCTGCTGCAAAATATTGCCAAGAGAAAGAATGACCCTCGCGTATATGCTGATGAGCTTGGGAAGGGTTTTGTTGGTGAATTGGATTATACTTTAGAGGCTGCAAATGCTTCCAAATTTCTGGTAATAATTGACATATCAATTGGAATTTAATTTTGTTTACTTTTTGATGAGTTCTAGAAACTGGACAACTTAGAGCATTGATGAAATCTTTACACAAAGGTTTTCCGCTGTATGTGAATGTGATAAATGTAAACCTAGGACGAATTGGTTTCTGACAAAACACTGTTAGATGTTTTGCTATTTCAACTGACTTGTTATTGCTTCATGCAGGAAGTTCACTCTCCCTTTGCTTTCATGCGTGTGCCAAAAGTATTTCCAAATTTAAGTCGAAAGAGAGTTCTTACCATGGAATGGATCGTTGGTGAAAGTCCAACAGATTTGTTTTCGGTATCTACTGGAAACTCTGTTGGAAATGTCTCTGAATATTCAGATAGGAACAAAGTAGATGCAAAAAGGCATCTTCTTGATCTGGTATGCAAAGACAAAATTATCCATTTTTCACTTTACGAGTGTGTTTGGGAAAGTTGGAAAAAAAAGATTATGCTGATAATCAATTTTTGTATAATCGATTATTGTGATAATCGATTATAATCATAATCTGTTTTTGTTTGGGTTTGTTTGCTGAAAAGTGATTTTAAGATAATCTATTTCGTTTGTGTGGAGCAAAAAAAATCACTTTTATATAATAAATTACAAAAGAGGGTATTAAGTTATTTGTATAATTTAATAATATTTGTTTAGAAGTTAGTTTTATAGGGGTAAATAGGGAAGATAGTTTTGAGAATGAAAAATAATCAAATCACAACAATCTTAAGCTAGAAAAAACTAGATGGCATAAAACAGCTTTTTTCCCCTAAAAAAAGCTTTTTTATAAATTTAATCAAAATGCCAAACATAATAGATTATCTATGAAACAACTTTTAAGCTAAAAAACAGCTGAAACCAGGGAAAATAATCTTTCCCAAACACACTCTACATTGCGCAGAAATCTTGTATATCTTGGATGTTACTTGATGTCCTGACTATTATGTAAGGAGCCGATTGAATTATTGAAGATAATTGATATTTTTGCAGTCGAATTACAAGAAAAGTATGATGAGTAAAAAGGGAACTTTTGGTCTTTTGATGCTAAAGAGTTTCAATTACAAAATAAAAGTATGGCACTATGGCTCTAGATTGAGTTTGTAGTAAAATTTCTTAATCAATCTTCCATTACCTTATTTTTTTGGTTCGAGACCCTCGTTCCGAAAGTCACATTAGACCGTGACTAATCCGAGTCAGGAAGACTCATTTAAGGGGGAGCAAGGCTCTCCCCGCTCCTGATTTTGTCATTCACAAGCATCAAATCCAATATCTTGATTAAGGGAAATTGAGTTCCTTGCCACTTTGACCAACCGGCATGGGTTCTGTTAGCTTTTTTGACCCTCTTATCACTCAACTGAAAATTTTTCATCAATTTAAGAATTACTGATTCCTTGTTCTGTTTGGTCTGTGGCGCTGATTGTTTCACTATTATGAAAGCATCATATTCCATGAATGTTTACTTCTATGACACATTGATTAATTCAGGTCAACAAAGGTGTTGAAGCAACATTAGTGCAACTTCTTGAAACAGGCTTATTACATGCTGATCCACATCCTGGTAACTTGCGTTACACTCCCACAGGACAAATAGGGTAATTGTTTTTCCTTTCCTATCCAATCTGAATAAATTATGGTTTTCCTCCAACACAAAAATCTAACAATTTATTTATTTTGCTTTTTATTTCCGTGATAGGTTTCTGGATTTTGGTTTGCTTTGTCAAATGGAAAAAAGGCATCAATTTGCTATGCTGGCTTCAATTGTTCATATAGTAAATGGTGACTGGGCATCTCTTGTGCGTGCTCTGATTGATATGGATGTTGTGAGGCCAGGGACAAATATTCGACTAGTAACCCTGGTATAGTATTTGTGTCAGGATTTAATCATCTTGCCATTGATATTAAATAATTGATCCAAAAAAGAATGTCATTCTCATACAAACAGTGTTTTTATTTAATTTTATTCTATTTTATGGACTGCATCCTTTTGAAACTTATGTTCACACGATTAACATTATTTTCAGGAACTGGAACAGGCCTTGGGAGAAGTAGAATTTAAAGAAGGAATTCCTGATGTGAAGTTCAGCAGGGTGAGAGTCATCTTTAACAAGTAGTAATTGAATTTATATATGCCAGATGATAGTGCAAGCCACTGTTTGTGAGTGTCAAGGGGTGGCAATGGTAGGGTTTTGACTAATTTTGGACTAACCATAAGTGAACTAGAAATATAGATTATAGAAAGCACTATCCACTATCTTAAACTAACCGTAATTGAGAAGAAAATTACATTTTTAAAACTTAAACCACCATAACCAATGTCCAGAGTATGTGAAATATCCGAAACCAACCACACTGGATATATCTGTCGATACACTGGGTATGGATGTCCATAAAATCATGTTCCCAGATGAATAATAAAAATTAGATTGATATGTTTAGTATTTGAGGGAAGGGAGTGAGTTGTATATTAAGTTAGTTTGTCGTAGTGAGGGGCTGAGTAATTAGAGAATAAGGCATGCTGCCTATAGGGGGGTTGAGAGGGAGGGAGAGTTAGGCACTCTGTGAGTAAGTGTTGGTATTAGGGAGAGATCAGGTTCTTTCGAATAACCTGAAAGTGTACTCGTTCATTCATATCAGTAAAGGATTTCTTCTTTTCTTCCGTAATCTGAACCAGCTTCTATCATTGGTAGAAGGTTGTCTTCACAGTTCACATACAACTTATTTCAACAGAAATGATGTCATATGAAATTCAAATAGTACATATCTACATACTATTACTATAATGATGATTCTTTTACAAATACATATCTATGCATTGATATATGTTCAGTGTCAGATCTATAAACTATAAAGGGTAGAAGCAACTGAAACCAACCATAATCAAACATAATATTCTTTTAACCGACTACTATCCATAATTATTAGATATTTGATCTTTTTTTTTGTCAGGTAGTATTAGATATCCAAAAATCTGAAGCAATTCCCATCCCTATGACTGCGGGCAGTTTTTTTTTGTAGAAGCATATTCGATGCTTCATATAGATTTTGACAGTTGGAAAGACTCTTTCATAATGTTATTTGTGGTCTTTTTCATAAAGTAGAATTAACATATGTTCTAATATTTTATTTTAAAAATTATAAAAAGTCTTTGACAATAACACTATATAATATTTTATATATAATTGAAAAAACTCTAAAGAATAGGGGAGCCGTGGCTCCACACGTCCCTATGAAGCTCCGCCAGTGGTTACACTCACCATTTTGCTGAATCAATATTTTCACATGTAACCTTGTGGTTTATGCCTGATTGGCATTTACCACTCTGTTGGAAATTAGTCTAACTGTCGTTCGATGTCGGTAAATGTCATTATTAATATAAGTGTTACTTTTTTATTTTGGGAAATTAATACTTGTGCTTTCTACTGCATATACATTTAAAATTTGTATTTGTCTGATAATTTATATCTAGGCAAAGTAATAGTTGCCATCTAGTCTAAGATGTGTTAATAGTTGACTTTCTAAAATTATTATTATTTTTATTTTGTAAGCTTTCTTCTCATTTACTGATTTTTTCAATAAATCTTCCTAAAGGTTCTGGGAAAGATTTGGTCAGTAGCATTCAAGTATCATTTCCGTATGCCACCATATTATACACTTGTCTTACGATCCCTAGCTTCTTTTGAAGGTAAACTGTCAATACCATATGTAAATTACTTCTTGATACTCATCTATTGTCATACTGAGAAGTTATATTCATCATGTATGCTCCAACATGTAGTAATTAGAAATGTTTGAATTGATTTTCTAATATTCTTATTTCACTGTCTTCAACTTGTATTTTTCCTTGAAACAATTTCAGGCTTGGCCATAGCTGCAGATAGAAACTTTAAGACTTTTGAAGCTGCATACCCTTATGTTGTTCGGAAACTTCTCACAGAAAACTCAGCTGCAACAAGGAATATATTGCATTCGGTACATTAAGCCTTTGAACAAAGAGCTCTGTGCCGATAATCCACAGAACTGTAACATGCTATCATATCTTTGCTGATGTTAAAGTCTAGAGAATTGATCCTGAGCCCTTTTCCTAAAGAAAAATGAGAAGAAATTTAATTATATGTTTTTAGTTAAGAACATTTTTAAACTTTAGCCAATCATGAATTTGATTAGCTTTTATTTTTGTTTGATGTGTCTTATTGAACCGATCATAGTACTTTTGCACTTTTGCACTTTTGCATGCTTATCTATTGAGCTACTAGGCATAATCTTTGTGATACTCATGGATTTATGTTGCAACCATTACCGATGACAATGTGTGTACTCAATGCAGTTTCTTCTAAATATATTATCAAAATTTCTTGATCCTCATACTTGGATTGCTATCTGAAGTATCAAACATGATTCCTCATTTCCTCCTCCCTCCCCTCTCTCTCTAAACTTTGTTTTCCTCTGTTCAGGTGCTTCTAGACAGAAAAAAGGAGTTCCGGTGGCAAAGGCTTTCCCTATTCTTGAGAGTAGGGGCAACTAGGTATGTGAAAATGGGGTGTTAGGGAGTGTGTTATCCAACAAGTAGTCCTTTTTCTTTTCTATTACTATATTTTAGATGTATTTTTAGAATTCTGATTTCAAATTTTAAAAATTTCAAGTGTCATTTTATAAAATGTCTGTTATTATATCATAAAAACTCTATACCCATTGAGTAAAGCCTTTTCTATAAATACTCACCCTGTATTGGTAGGATCTGCAAACCTAGTGCATAATATCTTTCAATTCCACTTTTGCCACACCAACTGAACAAGACACATTCATCTAAGATTTGCTTTTGGCACGGTCTTCCTCATTTGTGCATTAAGCGGCCTGTTTTAGTTAATCCATTATTACTTGATAAATTGATATCATTTAACTGCTGTAAATATAGACTCTCATACTTCTGATACCTTGTTAGGAAAGCCTTGCAACTAGTAGCATCAAAAAGTGAGACTTCCCTTGATCAGTTACCAAATAAGGCCACTGATATGTTTGACGTTGCATACTTGGTCTTGAGGCTTTTACCATCCAAAGATGGTGCTTCTCTCAGAAGACTTCTCATGACTGCTGTAAGTTCCTATAAGATCTCTATCATGCTTCTTTTATGTTCTTCAGGATTTTGTCACCATTCGTATCTTGGTTGTTTGTTATGTTGAAATTGCTTTTTCATAACTAGCAATAGATATATGGTTAGTTTACTAGCTGTACCTGGTGGTGGTTGATGAGTTTCTGATTTTGAGAGAATGAGGTTTCCAAATGCTCTCGGAGTCATGCTTTGATATTTAATGCGTAAGTGGATTGAGTTAGTTTCAGTATGAGCCATTTTACCAGTTGCCCCAGCTTCTGGTAAACTAACATTGTCGTCAACTTTTTGTTGTACCAAATAAATTAGTTCTCTATTACTATGTTTATTGGACTGTGCCTTGCATTATTAGTTTAAGAACTGTTGTATATTATTAATGGGAAAGAAAAAATGAAATGCTTGTGTCTGAAGATTTTCTTTAGTTGGCTGAAATAGTTATTTTGCATTAGAAACTTACATTACATGGAATGAGCAGGATGGGGCTTCATTAATCAAAGCAATGGTATCAAAGGAGGGGAAGTTTTTTCGCGAACAACTTTGCAAGATCATAGCGGACACTCTCTGCCAACATATGATTAAATTATTTGGACAAGGAATTAAAGCTACTGAGCATTTGAGGGTGATATTGGCCAATGGACCTAGTAACAGAGAATCAGGTGTATCCTCTAGATCGTCATCCTTGCCTACATATGATTATAATTCCATCTTTAGAGATCGGCGACTTAGGGTGATATTCTCTAATGTTCTCAAATCTGCTAGTAGCGATAAAATATTGATGTTGCGCTTCTGCTGGGCTTCCCTTCTTATAATCATTAAAGCTTCAACTTTGGCTTGCCACCGAGTTATTGTGTCTCTGTCTGAAGCTTACTTGGGCTCAATATTCGATGCTCCTAAGAGATATGCAGTGAGTGCATGATATTTGCTTAGAACATGTTAGCTTTGTCAACTGCAAGAGAGCATTCTTACCCAACAATTTTCAAAGAAAACAAAAACTAAAGGTTTGTTTATATGAATAACAAGTGAACTTATTTATTCCTTGCTAACAAAGCAATTTTAGTTGTAGCATAAGTTAGATGGTTTATATTTGGGACTGATTTGGTGTCAGGCAGGTAAAATAGAGGTATAGGATTGGAATGTGTTTTAGTTACAGTTTTTATATACGGGGAAATGCTGTACACTGTTGGTTGATGTTGCTGTAACCCATATCTTGGATATCCTTCAAGTATGTACAGTTTCATGTAAAGTAAGTTATCCTTTGCCGAGTAAAGATGCCATTGATTACTAATCTTCTATGTATCAATCCCGAGCAGATAGTTACAGGCACTTATTTGAGTGTTTTACAAAGTGAACAGTTGCCGAACTAATGCTGTTAGATAGCGTTTGGTTTATGGAATAGTAAATTCCAAGTAAATTACATTTCTGGGTCTCCTTAATATTTCATTTGCAAATTTTATTCTCGGACATCTTTTATGTCTAAAAATCATTTTTCATCTCTTGTACTAAATATGGAAAACTTTTGTTCTTATCTTATTTTCTCGTTAAGAGGAGTGCTATCAGCCAGTGTTATTAAAATCGGACTGGACCGGCCGGTTCGACCGGAAACCGGCCCGTGTCCTGGCCTCTGGTCTGCATATCGGACTGCACAAGCTGTCGAATCGATGCTGACGTCATCAACTCGTGGTTGAACCGATTTGGCTCAGCCAAACAGGTCGGTTGAACCGCATCTCTGTCCGGACCGGTCTTGTATTTGTGTGCATGTATTAACGAAATTCCAAAAATCAATCATGTTATGTAGTTGGGGAGGTTCAAACACAGATCATGCAGTAGCTGAAGCGCTAGGAATACCACTGGGCCAACAATGCTGCTTGTTATATGTGTCGAAAATATAATGTATATACACATTTTACTATAAATTTATTATACACCGGTTCATTCGATTCAACCAATGACTCAATGGTTCGACCAGTGACCCATTAACCCAGTGACTTGATCGAGTCGATGATCGGTCCAGTTTTAATAACACTGCTATCAACATACTCTTTAACATTCTCTTTCCAACACACTATTTTATTGGTTGAAATTCATGTGAGTCACACTAATTTATGTGGGTCCTACTTGAATTTTGTAGGAAGCATGTAAATTTCAACCAATAAGAGTGTTGGAAAAAATGTTAAAGAGTGTGTTGGTAGCATTTCTCTGCTCAGGAATATTAAAATATGTCTGATTCCAAATACTACCTTAAGATATAAAGCAAATTTTTGTGTGATGAAATCTTATTAAGAAAGACTGAATGTTTCAGAAGATCAACATATGCAGTAAATGTTGAAACATAAATTTATTAATACAAATTTGCTGATAACTTAACATTGGTAAAAATATGGACGTATATCGTGATTGATTGCCATCGTTGTACTCAAAATGGTCTCAAGTAATCGTGGAAGGTTGTTTGTACAAAAATGCATAGGACGATTTTTATAGTATGAGATACCCTACTTTTGAAATCACAAGAAAAATTAAGTACAACTCTTAATTCTCTATTTTTGTTTTGAGATGACGTCCTAATAGGAATCCACTCGATAGTTATCTCTCATCGGAAGGCCTCGAAGCACTTGAGTTGGGACTCAGATTGGCTCCAACAG
Source organism: Sophora flavescens (assembly GCA_030762895.1). NCBI lineage: Eukaryota > Viridiplantae > Streptophyta > Magnoliopsida > Fabales > Fabaceae > Sophora > Sophora flavescens. The sequence goes on along the minus strand of CM061067.1, from coordinate 155,519,352 downwards.
CATGACGTTCCTGCCAGCCCGCTGCACGTCGGATCCGAGCCCCACACACCACACCAGCCGTTGGATCTCGCTGCAGGGGCGCTGGACGGGAAGGTCGGCAGGAGCGAATCCGTTTTGCTTGAGTCGAGGCGTACAATAAAAACGATCTAAATAAATGCGCATGATAGCTTTTTTTGGTTTCTCAGGTATCCTCTACGTGCAATTATGAAGACTAATCCCTTGAGGTACTGGACGACATTTAAGGGCTGACCTCTCCCAACCAGGTTTTCTCCATACGCAAGAGTCAGTGATCGAACCCCTGACCACTTGCTTATAGAGCCCAAGCTCGTTACCACTTGGACCATCCACATGCTCCAGAAAAATGCTGACGCCTTGGAGTATGTTAGTTGACATTTTCTATCATTTCATTATTATTTATTTTTCAATGGATTCTCCATATGTATTATTACATTTTTGGTCACTTCCTGGCAGGTATTTTCAGCTGCGCTTGTTTATACTAAAAATGAAAATAAAAAAAGAAGTTGGAGGTTAATTGTGGATTGCACCATTGATGTGTAAATACAAATGTTTGTATGATTGTAATGTATTGCAACAGATTAAGTGCAGCATCAAATCAAAAGTGAAAGTTGAAGTGATTCGTAAGCAACACATGGAAAGCATTTGTACAAGATATGAGATGGGATGAGAAGTTACATGCAATTAAGATGATAGAAGGATAGAAAGTAATTGATTGAGATGAAGGACACTTTGTCTCACACGTTGTATTATATTGTCTTATAGAAAGAAAGAAAGAAAAAAAAAAAAGTGATTTTGATGGCAGCAAGTGGTAATTAAGTCTTGTATTGCAATATATGTTACTCTTGTTCTTCTCACCTCTCACTTTGTCCGAAACTGAATCTCATTCTCATCATCACATTCAGTCCCATGAGCACGCTACCGCTTTCAGGGGTACCTGTACCTCTCTCTCTCTCTTGCTTGCTATATTGAGTTGAGCTGTTTGAGTTCTTACCAATTTCAATGGCAGGACACGAAAGTGTTGTCATTGTCTGGAACCACTCGCCTCTGTAAGGGCCTTACAGTGGTAATGGTTGCTGCTTACATTGTGGTTCACCTTTTCCCTTCAACTCTCACCTACCTTGCCCTCATTCCTGCCAGGTATCTCTCTCTTTAACTCAATCAAGTGTTTGAACATTAAGTACTTGTCTCATAACAAATTATTTTTGTGTTGGTTTCATAATGCAGGACAATCCCATTTGCCTGGAACCTCATTACAGCCGGTTACATTCAACAAACTGCATATGGGGTATGCACTTACTTTTCTTTCAAACTATGTTTCTGTACTGCACTCATTGTATTTCCTGAAATTTATCTGTTGCTTCTTCACATTGGTTTTACTATGTTTTTTTAGTTAGTGGTCAACACATTTGGTCTCCTGTTCATTGGGAAGCTGCTTGAACCAGCATGGGGTCCCAAGGAATTCTTAAAGTTCATCTTTATAGTTAACTTTCTAACTTGTGTGTGTATCTTCATCACCGCTATTGCTTTATACTGCATTACGAGGCAGGAGAAATACCTGTAAGTATTTAAAATCCATCACCATATGAGATGATATTTTCTGTCTGTTACAATCTATTTTATTTTCTCCCTGTTTTTTGGATATTTCCCTCTTTCCCACACTATGCACTGCACTTTGACTCTCCATTTTTCTATTAGAAGCTAAATGAAGTCACATTTGAAGCTTGCTTGCTTTGTCTTTTTTGCTTCAACATTTAGATTTTAGTATTTATTATTGAGTTAAACATTACAGAAAGTATTGAAATTTTGAACTAGAGTATTGTTTAGGCCCTTCAGGTCTTTTATTCTCTATACAATCTGTTGAATCACATTAGACATTCTGTGTGCTATTTGCTCCTTGATCCAACTCTTTTGATCTCTATACTCTTGCAATATTCTAGTTATATGCCACTTTCTGGATTTCATGGAGTTATATCCGGCTTCTTGGTTGGCATCAAGCAAATTATACCAGATCAAGAGCTTCCTTACCTCAAGATAAAAATGATGGTTTCATATTCTTACTTGTTCCTTAAATTCTAATTCATTACTTTTTAGTGATAGAGGCTTATGGTGATGCCCTAACTATGGTGCCTTTTCCATTTATGTTCAGTGGTTACCTTCTATAACTGTATTGTGTTCTATAGCTATGAGCTTCTGGACGATAGAGGCAACAACATATCTTCCAACTGTGATATTCGGCACATATATGAGCTGGATTTACCTTAGATACTGGCAGAGAATATCAGAAACAAAGCTTAAGGGTGACCCAAGCGAGGATTTCACATTCTCTACATTTTTCCCAGAGTTTTCAAGGTAAGTATGTTTTTAATTTTAGTTTGTCTGTCATATGTGACAAACTATAAGTTCCATAGTGTTTCTAAGGGACTTTTTCATTTTATTTTATTTTTGGCTGCCTTGTAGACCAGTCATAGACCCTATTGCATCAATATTTCATCGAATGCTCTGTGGTAGATCTGATACCTCGAATGTTGCTGAAGGTCCTCTAGGAGGTGAACCTTTGCCAGGTTCTGACCCTATTGAGGCATCTAGGAGACGGTAATTTCATATTGCTGTGCTTTGTTTTTATTTTAGTTAGTTGTATATATTGTAAAGTAGAAATTACTACTTTGAAGCAATTCATAAGGAAACAATCAAACCAATAAATAAACAATAAAAAGTTGTAGGTCTGATTACTTGCCGGTAAATGATTCAGCTAAAAGAAGGGAGAAAAAGTTATTAGCAAATGTTTTGATTTTTTGCTTTGTCTTTTAATATAACTGAGTTTTAATTTCAGAAATTAGGAACAATAATAATTGTCATATGCTGTTGTAGTAGTAACTACAATGCATAAAACAATGTTACTTACTATTGTGACTGCTCCTTTTCCTTGAAGAGAAAGAGGTGCCCGAGCACTGGAAGAAAGGTTGGCTGTTGCATGGAGTGCATGAGAGTTGCAAAAAGAAGCTGCTGAAAATGTTGAAATTTATGAGCAGGACCGTCCAAGTCTTGCAATGTGGGTGAGTGGGTTGGACTTCTTGTGACATTGTGCTTTGAAGTTTCAACTCTGTCCAAAATGGCTAAGGCAATTTGGACTTGTGCACTCCAAGCTTTATATTCCCTTTAGTTATCTTATTTCTACTTGATGTGAGACTTCTTTTATTTTCCAACAGAAAATGTATGATTCCTTAGCTTTTGTAAATTCAGATTAGTTTGGCCTATATGAAACTATCATATTGACATTTTCAGAGGTGGTACAGCAATGAGAATTTCTTTTGTCTGTGTCGTTAAGGAAGATTCTAACAACAACAATAAAGGAAGAGAAGATTCACCCATTCTAGGGGGAGGGTATGTCACAAATCAACATCAACCCCTTTATAAGAATCGAATTCAAGACTTTTTTGCTAAAGCTATACTAGTTGAGTCACTCTGATATATGTGGCTAGTTAATTTATTAGCAAGTCTATTACGGTTCTTAAACATAGACATAATTCCCCACACAATGAAGATATATAAAGGGTAATGTTGCTAAATTTAATACTGCTTTTATGTGCTATTAGGCTCATCAGTGGACTTCACCATTGACCATTGTCGATATATATATACATAAACCTTAGAAATGTCAAATTCATCTGACATTAAAACAAAAACAAATTATAAGAGTGATAGATACATAATCAAATACATTAGCTACGGTTTTATGCACTTAGGACCGTCCATGCCTTTGTTTCTGGGTATGTACTTTTGATCAGGAAATATGATGGTGTCTTCATCACAATTCATGGCTTGATCTTGGCAATCTATAAACTCTGTTGCATTGCTGTCTATGCATAGATGAATCTGTAACAGGTAAACATTTCCCATTCTATCTTTCTTACAGACGATGTTCACCATGAACTTAGTGACTTTGCTAATTGCGTGCAGTATGTCCTCTGCTGGGTATGACCTTCCATCAGCCCTAATATCTGAAATATCCACCACAATTCAACCTTTCATCTTTGCTGTATGCATTTTGCAACTTGAAAGCATATATTATCATAAATCAAATCAAATATATTTGAATTGGATAACAAGCAATTCATTTTAGGAATTCACTGTCACACCATCATTCAATCATGTGTTAGAGATCTTTAATTTGAGCAATTTTTTTACCAATTAATCATGTATAATACTTTGTGAGTATAACATATAAAAATTAAACCATTCTCAGTATGCACAGATACCTGAAATTGTCAATATATCATACATATTAAGAGATCTCCTAAGATTCAATGCGGTGGCGAAATAATCTTCCGGTAACAAGATGTCGGAAGCGCAGGAGCCATGCAAATCCCACTGGTCTTTCCACAGCTGCCTGCTATCTTCAAAGTTATAAGTTGATAGATCAGGCCAATACTTGAGCAGGTCATATTTGAGGTTCACAATCTAGGAGCATCCATCATGTAGCTAGCAAGTTCAGCAAACCAGAATAGAAGACAAGACCACAAAAAGAGACAGAAGCTGGATAATAAGAGACAAGACTTACTATGGCATTTGTTAATACTTGTGGTGAAGAACAGCTTTGTGGTTCCTTGCCTGTGAACAACTCTGGCCAAAGGCCATCAATTGTGAAGTACTGTGGCACTTGTTTTCTGCAAGGTTGACGGCTTGTCAAGCAGTAAGAGTTTGGCCATTGCAAGACTAGTTTAAAATAATCATGCTGTGGATCCTGTCCTGCACACAAGAGAAATCCCTCTGAAAACAAAACCAAGAGCACAAAGAACTTGCACTTCATCCTCCTCTTGTCTATAAGGTAATCTGTATTCTGATGTGTGTTACATCTTAGCTAGCTCTATGGTAACAGCCTTATATAGGAATCTTCGGCACATGTCAAATTGTCAATATAATCATATTGGTTTTACTGTTGTCCATTAACCAAGTTTTGTTTAACTAGTGTATGTAACCTCTATTGATTTGATTTAAGTTTAACCCCTAGACTCGGTATTGTATAGATATCATTTTGTTGTCCAAATGCCTCAAAAGAAGAATGGTGAATGGATTCAATGGAAATGAGACATGCAAATGTCACACAGGATTTTCTTTTTCTTTTTTTTATAAAAGAAACAGAAGATTCTTATCCATAGGGAAAGTAGGAAACTTCCACTATAAATTCATGTTTATGGAATGAGCATAAAAATTAAGGATTTAATTTAGATATATTATTATTTTTTAATTATGTATCGACCACTATCATATCTATTATTTCAGAAGCCTGGTTCTTTTAATAGTATGTGAATATATCATTAGATGATGATAATATAAAATACTTTAAAGTGACCATACATAAAATTTTAATTGATTAGTTAAATATAGTTGGTACTAGGTAACATAGGTATTTTTTTTTGTACTTTCAATTTAATTTCCGGTTTCAAGTTAATCATCATTTAAATAGTTTTTGTTTCAGTTTAATCCTCTGGAATTTTGAAGTTAGTTAACGTTAGGCTTGGATGTTAAATATATTATAATGGTGGTAGTTACTCTCATACATGACAATGAAAAAGCTTAGATGACATATGAGATGGATAAAATTGATCCATTGACATTATAAGTTAAATGGAATTGGTATGTTGACAACTTTTTTCCCAACTTAAAGGGAAAATCGACTCTCAAAATTCCTGCAAAACCAACTTGGAGAATGCTTAATAGTTTGAAGTGGTGGGAAAGTGGTGATTATGGGATGACATTTTCTTAATAGTTTGAAGGTAACCCAACAACACGTGATGTGGACTAATGGACTTAATAACTTAGTTTTCAAATTAAAGTTATATATATATATATATATATATATATATATATATATATATATATGTATGTATATATTTAAGGCAAGGTGATCCCATGTCACCATAATTTATTAAAAAAAGAAGAAAAATAAAAGAAAATAAAAGCATGGGGAGCATAAACCAAAACCCATGTAAAATAAATCATTTAAACCTAACATTAGGTTTTCTATTCCTCCTTAGATTATATTTCTGAGATTTAGATAAAACCACCGTGACATCAGAATCAACTTCAACAACATTATTATTATTTAATTTGTCGAGAGAGATATTCTCTAGGTCATCCTCATCCTTATTTCCCAAAAACTTGACAAGTATTATCATATCATGAGCAATGTGCTCACCAAAAAAAAATTCACGAGCAATATTAGAATGCATAGGGGTTGAATTAAACTCAGGAGTCTGAAGATTCTTATCACTAACTATTACGGAAGGCTCAGATACCAGAGTATCATTGACTGTAGAGTTAACATTAGTTAAGATATTCTCTGTAGAGTCATTGACAGCATTAACAAAATCCGAGTTCTGTACAGAAAATAACATCCAATCAGTACTCGCCGGAAACTTTATTCAGTTGCAAATGGGTATTCTAAACTTTCAAGTTTTCCATATGGTTAAACTAATCTAGTCTTGCAATTAGTCCATCTAATCTCAATCAACTTACTAACGAAACATTGTGCTACAACAGAAGCCTCCGAGTGTTAATTGAGTACGCGACAAATAGATTATTAATGATTCAGGAGCTTGCATGTGATGTATAAAAAGTTCTTACTACACTATTTTATTCAAAGGAAGCAGCGCCCCAACCACAGTAATTAATGATTTAAAAGAAAATATTGTATTGAAAAATTAAATATTAAACTTTTTAATATATTAAATATACTAACTTTTCATTACAAAATTTCTTTTTTTTATTTCTTAACTAATGTCCTAACTGATTAGCATTCTCCTTATTGAAATACATGTGGTACTTATAACTATATATGTTGTTAGATTAAAACATAAAATGTTTTCAGTTAAGCATAAATTAAAATATTGTTTGCAAACAATATCTATTTAATCTAATAGTCCTTATTTGGTGTGCATGATTGTTAGGATAATATGACAATATTCAATGATTGGATTGTTGGCTTCATGTTACATTATTGGAGAGGATGAATCCAAAGTCAGAATAGAGATGAAAATTAAGTTAAGGATTAACAATGGAAATTTTTTCAATCACTAATCCTTGATGCCAAAAAAACGACAAATTTTTTTTCTCAAGTCCCTCACTAATCTCTTGCTAAACCTTGCTAGTGATAGACTACCAAGATATTTTTTATCATGAACTAGCCAATTTCTTGTTTTTTATTAGCAACTAACAAATTTCTTGTAATAATTTAAAATATATAAAAATAGAAAGTAATACATATTTGTATCTCATTTCATGAAGAACAGAGGTATTTATGTTATTCTATATAGTTATATATTGTTTTATTCAATCTCACTTTTTCCTTTATTCAATTAAATATTGCATTATATGGCCACAAGACGCTACTGTCTAGGTTATCAAAAAAAAAAACTAGCAACTGTTGGCTAGCAAATGGGATGCATTTTCTTAGGCTATTCTCGTGATCCCATTGTCAATTTTTTAAGGCTTCCACTGTATACCTTTCTCTAAATATAAACTTCATTTCATCGCTGAACTAGATGGCGTTTACTGTTTGTGTTGACATGCACCATATGCTGCTCGTTATTAATGGTAGAGGCGCAAAAGATGGCTTGGTGGAGAGAATCCTGATGATGAGATTTCACGATACTTGTCACTGGTTGTTTTGTTCATAATTTCTTGGATAAATTTGGAATAGTGAAGTTAGGTGTATTATACTGTTTTTTTTTTTCTCGACTATCTTGCGTGCAATTGCGAAGACTAATTATTTGAGGTATTGGATGATATTAAATGACTGATCCTAACCAGGTTTTCTTTATAAGAAGAATCAGAGATAAAACTCATGATCACTTGATTAAGGGGTCCGAATCAATTATTACCCCGATCAACCACATGTTGATGTATATTAAACTAATTTTTGTAAGTATAATTAATTAATTATATCCAAGTTAAGGGCTCTATGTGCCAAAATTTCTCTACTTTGAGTAGTTGAAAGGGCAGTATAGAATTTTCTTGAGAATTATTCTCTTGGGAGAATGCTAACATACTTTTTTTTAATAAAAAAATATACTATCTGGGATGAATTATTAAATATTTTATTAACTGTTGGATAATCTTAAACATTTATTTAAAAAAATAATATTTAATAAATATTTAACAACTCAATTGAATATCATGCATAGTTAACCATAAGGGGTTGATCTAATAGAATATAACATGGTTTCGTATCTGACAAATTATAGGTTCGAGTCTCACCAATCTTAAACTGACGTATCATCCCTAACCTAAATTTTCTTGCAACAAAAAAAAAATCATGCACAATTACGGTAAAGTAAAAGTCTCTTTTTCTTAAGCACTGTATAATTTTTTTGGTGTGAGAATGACGCCGTCGATCGCTACCAATATTGGAGCCAAGTGCATGCGTGATCATTGACCACCTCTACCTTTGTGGCTGTAATTTATCTTCTGCTACATTTCTTTCTTTCTTTGTGTTCAGTGCATTGTGTGGCCGTAATTTTGCAATTAAGTACTCTTTGACTTGGTGTATTAATTACATGGTTACTGGTTACAAATGGGGGTTTCGTCTTCTCTCCCTTTGCTTAAAGACAAATTTTATGACTACACTGATCTTTTTAAGTGGCCATTTTGGAAAGTGGCTTTGTGCATTAATGCTTACTTTTGACAATGAAAGGATTATGATTTGTTAGCCGACGAGTTACGTGGATGCGTATTAAAATTGGACTCTCTTTTATTTTTTATTTTTTATAAAGCATATTAAAATTAGACTGATGTTAAGATAAAATGATAAATTTAGGTTTACGGTGGTTGCGTGATTGATCATTAAATTTTTTTTTTATGAATGATTGCTAGCATTTCTCTTTTTTATGTCCGACAGTATATTACTTATTAAATTTTATAATATTTATAATTTTAAATTAAAGTTTAAATGTTGGACGTATTTAATGTAAACTCAAGAGGATGCTAATAACATTATTTTTAAGAGATTAAATATCTAAAAAAAATGTGTCTCCTAAATTAATTTTTAAGAAATATTTTTTTAAAAAAATTGGTAAGCAAAGATATCAAATATCGATCAAAATAATTCCTTTTAAGCAGATATTTAAGAAACATTGGTTAAGGAATTAGAAATAGATTTTTTTTAATTAAAAAGAGAGGTATTTAATAATTTAAAATTGTGATTTTCAATAAAGAATTATATATATATATTAACCAATGTTCTTAGAGCGCCGGTTAATAAGATCATTCATTTTAAGAAATGTTAGAGGCATAATAATTCGTATCAGAAATCATTAGGATAATATTTCTCTAAAATGAATTTATCTATAAAATGAGCAAGAAAGGTGTAATGACACATAATTTTTATTTTATTTTTTGATAGTGTAATGACACTTAATTTGATAAAATGCATATCGAACTCGAGTCATTAATGAAGTTGGCACAAGCAAACACAAGAAGGGGGTTGAATTGTGTTTGTTAATTATTTTCGCAAAAACCCTTTTGAACAACTTTTTCACAAGCAGAAGATAAAAAGATAAAGTACACAGGAAATCCTTTTTAAAAGATCAACAAAAGAAATATCAAAACCCCACGTTAGTATAAGCAAATAAAACTGAAGAGTTTAAGGATAGAAAATTCACGCAAGAGATTTTATCCTGGTTCACTCTCTTCCAACCAAGAGCTATGTCCAGTCCCTTCGACTTGAAGGATTTTTCCACTATTTCTCCAAATATATTACACAACAAGTATTCAACACCTCTTCAGGCTACGAGTATTCCTTTCTTACCAAGCCTCTTCAGGCTCTAACTCTATTACAGAGATTGAAAGGTTGATCTTTTTAACTCACTATGGGTGAGACTATGACAGTTTAAGATCAGTTGAATATTACAACAATATTCAAACTAAATGAATACAAACTTTCGCTTTTGAAAAAATGAAAGAATAAGAGCTTGTCTTCTCAAGAATTGTATTGGCAGAAGTTAGGCTAGCAAAAATTGTTCTTCAGTATCTGAGGTCTTCTACTTATATAGTGACCTTCTTCTACTCTTGTAATTCTTCAACGGTTACTTTGAATAATCCCATTTAGAGATAGCATTAAATGCATGATATCCGTTGTGACTGATAGCTTGATTTTGGCTATGTTGAAAAGTATCCTTGGTTATCAGAAAATCACAAAATGGAGGCTCACATTTCTGAGCAATTGTATCTTAAAAACTTTCTTTCCTCCTTTGTGTATAACACAGCTTTTGTTCAGCAATAAAGATGTCATCGTACAAGTCGTTTTGTAATTCCAATTGTACTATTTGCTTTTTGTATTTCCTTGATAGTACTATGAATTTTTTTAAGGGAAACAAGACATTAAATCGGATAAAGACAAATGGAAAGAACAAATATTCATTTGAAATAAATATCAATCATTTGAAATGAATTCATTGTGGACCAGATTGCATTAAATCTCATTCAAGATAGTAAAGATATAAAACATACATAGCCATCTACTTAGTTTTAAGAACGCATCTATACAAGATTTTAATTCTGCTCGTCCATTGTTGTGGTAGAAGCGCTCGTCCACTAAAGTGGTAGAAGCGCTCGTCTACTAATATGATAGAAACGCTCGTCTACTAATGTGGTAGAAGCGCTCGTCCACACAAGTCTTTGGACTTGCTAAGTCCTTAGAGAACCTTCGTCCAATGACGTGACACTATGGACTTATTAATGAATTTTAGTTAGGCACTATGGATGTATACTTGAGTTACAAGGATAGCCCTCATCTGCTGACGTGGCAAGATGGACGAGCTTATTTTCAAGTCTTTGGACTTGCTGTACCTAACAAGTTATTTAGGTATTCATTTATAGCCTCGGTCACTAAGGAAAACCAGTAAACTTATCAATTAAATTATAAATAGTTTAAATAACCTTTGGACGGGTAATTCTTTGCATGAGTCCAAGCATTGTATACCTTATATTATTTTGGATATTCCTGCATAAACTGAACTCACTTGTTAGATCTCAATAAACACTTTACCAAGTAAATTTAATCCTTTTGCTAACATCAAAACTTAGAGATTATTAAATCCAAAACGACTTTGGTTCCAACAATCTCCTCCTTTTTGATGATGACAAAACTAATTAAATTTGAAAAGCAAAGTCTAAGAGAGCTTGCGGGGCTCCCCCTAAGACAAAGCATTCAAATACTTAAGCAGACTAACAGATAGGTACAAACACTTATCATTCTTTAGAATCTATATAAACACAAGTATATCAGAGCAATATATATCAAGGCAAATAATATAAGTGAAGCAGATCAATTTATCAAGTAGATGCAAATGCAAACATATAAGTGTTTTTCAACAACTGACTTTATATATAAGCTTTTCAACAACTGACTTTATATATAATTTTATTTCTTTTCCTTTCTCCCCCTTTTTGTCATCAGCCAAAAAGGTAAAAAGGGAGTGGACCATCATTATCAACAAAATAAAATAAGAAAGAAGATATTCTTGGAAGAAGGAGGTGGTGGAGAGGGTTGGTTTGGATTTTGATTTTTCTGAAATTTCATTAACAAGGCCACCATTTGAGTCACCATGGCATTTGTAGGGGCCAAGGTATCTTGCACTTGCTTTTGTACTCTTTCTTCAATTTGTTGTGCCATCTGCTCAGTCTTCTCTTCAACGATCTTTCCAACCTTACCATCAACAATTCTGCCAATGATGTCTTCAAGATTGGATGGCAAGGATAATTGTCTTGAGCTCTCAGCAGAGTCTGAGATAGTGTCTTGAGCTTGGGCTGGTGGATGAACCATAGCAAGAACTAATGGTTGAGAAGATGTCTTAGCAGACTCAGCACCTTGCTTAGAAGCACATATCTCATCAGACTGCTCTGTCAGAGTTGGCTAAACAGTAGCAACGGCATCAGGTAAGGGAGTTGAAGGCTCAGAAGCAGGTTTAGAGAAGATTTCTACATTCAGCTCAGGGCCTTCAACAACTAATTCTTCAGATGTATGCTCAGAAGATGAGGTTGAAGCTGTGGCAAAAGCATATTGTATAATTGGCTCAGGGATAACCTTTGCCCATCTAACAGGGTAGACAAATTCCACATTTCTGCTGTTGATAGGAAGTCCCCAGAGGTCTTTATATATCATTGTGTAATCAAAAGTTTCTTGATCAAGGTCAAGCAGTGCTGACTCAGCTTCGGGTATCACACCCTTGAACCTTCTGTTCTTCAAGTCCTTGTTCTTGTTAAGATCCAGCATTGGCAATCTCGGACACATTCTGTAAGGCTTGATTCCAATCTTGGTTGTTTCCTTATGCCTCAGCCAGGATAGAGGAACAAAATTTGCAGCTCTATCAGCTCTGAGTTGGATGAACTCCCATTTCAGCATATCAAAGCAGAGTTGATCCATGAATAAATCAGAAGCCCTCCCATAGATTCTGGGATGCTCAAAGGACATCCATTTTGTGTCCCTTGGCATGATCATGGGGACATGCTTAGATGATCTAGCTCTCTTCTCAGGAACAGTAGGAAGATTCTTCCTCTTGGGGTCAGTCTCCTAGACGGGTATAATGTGTCTCTCAACTCATCAATAATTGGCATGAATGGAGGAGTTTTGACAAGATTTGGATAAATTTTCTTGGGGGGGGGGGGGGGGGGGGGGGGTTTGGCTAAAGGTAGGTGGGTGACTAAAGGCCCTAAATTACTGTACATTTGATAAGGTGCGGTTTTGATTAGTTGACACTCTGGGTGAGGTCGGTAGAGGGGTTCAACAGATTGGCTAACTTCTTCCTCATATTCAGGTAGAGGATACCATCTATTTAGGATGAGTTCTGGTTCATGTGGAATGGTGTGGAAGAGTATTTTCCATTCTCTCTGTACTTTGGCCCAATTTTTAGATTTGCCAGCATAGAGAGTGGAAGAGGGAATTATGGGTGGAAATAAAGTTTTCAAGGGTTTTGGAAAGGGGGCTTCAATGGTAATATTGTTATCTATATGTGGTAGTGGTGAGGGTGGTGATTGTGGCAGGGTAGGAACATAAGCATTATTCACATCATATGGAGCAGAGAAATTATCATCAAGAGTTGTCAAATTTGATACTAATTCATCTACTGCTAACCTAACAGGGTAATTAGCAGAGATTACTACCTCAGAAGTCAAGGTTGTTCTGGCCCTCTTTGCTGGTTGCCTTTTATTCTTAGCAATTGGACCTACAATAAAAGCAACTTGTTTTTCAAGAATAGCAACAATGGGGAGTTCATAATCGTCTTCTTCTTCAGACATAATGACTTTTCTTGCCCTCTTTGGTGCAGGTGGAAGAGTAGCACCAGAGGATACAGAGGGGATAGATCCTCTAGTAGTCCTCTTGGGAATGGGTTGCCTCACAGCCATAGTCTTTCTCTTGGTTCCTTTCTTCAAACCAAGAATTGCAGCTTCGTTGGCTTCAAGAGACTCTTCCTTAACCTCCATTTTATGTTCAAGCTTTGCCAACTCCACCTGCTTGTAAGTGTTGAGTTGCATGCCACTAAGATTTACTCGGCCAAAGTCAACAGCTTCCAATCCTTTCTCACGAAGGAGTCTTTCTTGTTCATCTTTAGGCTTTGCACTTAGAATATCATACACGTCTTGTTGCTTGAGAATTTTTTATAGAAGATGAGTGAAGGTAATGTGAGAAGCCGATTATCTGTTGGTAATGGCATCCTTGAAGCGATGAAATAGGATCCATGGTAGGTTAATCTTGGTTTCAAAAACCAGATGGCAAAGGCAGAACTTGTGAAGAGCTGATAAATTGTTCTTCGAGCCAATCTTATGCAGCACCACCTTGTTCAGAATCTGGTGAAGAATTCTGATGTGATCTTTCATCTCACATGATTTCCAAGAATGATTTCTCACGCTGTCTTGCCTCATAAGGGTAACAACAATTGTCTCAGGACCACCTAGGTCTTCTTCCCAGTTTTCAGTGAAGACTAATCCTTCTTGAGCACAGGCAATCGCATCAGAGATGGTTTTCTCTGATACTATCACTTTCCTTCCCAGCACGAATCCAACAACTTCTGTTTCAGAGATCTTTGGTCTCCTCCAGAATTCCCTTATCAGATCGGGATACACTGAGACCCTTCTCCAAAAAGATTCCATCCCAACCAGCAGCGTTAATAAACTTACTCACATCCAAATTATATTCTTGAAGAATTCCAAAGTTGAAGTGGTGTTCCACGGATATGGACATGGTATCAGTTGCAAAAGTAGGCATGGGAGCAGTGGTTGAAGCCATTGTTGAGTAAGAAGAGTTTTGGAAGAACAAAGGAGACAGAGAGTTCGAAAGATTCACAGAGAGAGGTTGATGATGAGGAGATGTGAAAAGATTTTTAGAGGGAAAAAGGTTACTTTTAAAGATTTCTGAAAACCAAAAGTTTCCAAAAAAAAAAAAAAAGATGATGACAAGACATGTCATTAAGGGTAAAACTGTGTTGGTAATCTTGGAACCGTAAAAAGTTACGATGGGATTGATAAGGGTAGCTAACTCAACAAGGAAAGAGAAGCGTTTAATATAAATGTGTTCAAGAACAAATTAATATAAGCAATAAATGTGTGCATAGACGAGTCCACACAAGACTAAGAGTGGACGTGCAAAGATATAGGTAGTGGACGAGTAGAATCCACTTGCTCTGGACGTCATGACTAGTGGACGTGTAGAGAGAACATACAATGGACGACCAATTTAACAATAAATATACTAGCTCAATCCATATACAACATATTCAAATGCTTTCTTATAAAGATAAATCTGTCCTCAGCAAGAGGTTTAGTGAAGATATCAATCTGCCCATTGGTGGTCAGTATCTATAAATTGAACATCAAACACACCTTTTTGCACATAATCCCTAATAAATTGATGTTTGATTTCTATATGCTTAGCTCTAGAATGCAATATTGGATTCTTAGATAAATTGATTGCAACAGTATTATCACACATAAGTGGAATACTACTTACAAATACATTGTAGTCCTCCAATTGATGTTTAATCCATAGAAGATGTGAGCAGCAGCTTGCAACTGATATGTATTCTGCTTCAGCAGTTGATAGAGCTGTTGTTTTGGCTTCAACGACTCAAGAGGGGGGGGGGGGGGGGTGGGGGGGTGAATTGAGTTTACTTAAAATATTTCCCTCTTAAAAAAAAAATCACAAAACTTTTCAAATCAGATTTGTGGCCTCAGGATCTTTTACAAAATCAATGAAGGGTTTATATAAAATCTTGAATTGGAAGATGATGAAGATAAGAAAGATTAATTTACAATAGGTTCAGGTTCAAAACTCAATAATAACAGAATACAGAAACTGATTAAGCCTTTAAAGATTAAGAACAAGTTATGCAAGTTTCAGATACAAGCATTAACAATCAAGAACAAACTTGCAAGTTTCAGTTTTAGTTATAGTTCAGTTTCAGCAATCAAGAATGGTTTTGATCAACTCAGTTTTGAATGCAGATAACACAGACTTGATTACAATCAGACTCAGGTTTCAATACAGTTTATACAGATCAAGAACATAAATTATATTGAACTTTAAACATCAAAATCAGAGGTTCTTGAACATAAACAGAAATTAAAGAGTTTGAGTTTAGAGATACCACACAACCAGATTTATCCTGGTTCAGTCACCACCACTGTGACTTACATCTAGTCCTCACTCCACCTGTGGGTTTTCACACACTAACACAACAAGCTTTAGCCAGGTAGCTTGAAAAACCTTTACACTACAGAGCACTCCTTCACCTCGAGATACCACACTCTTGTGAAGAGCCTCAATGTTCTTCCTTAGGGATACCTCACCCTAATCACTCAGAAACTCCCTCTCTCTTTACAATCAAATAAACAAAAAATTGATTCCTAACTCTCAATAGTCAGATAAACAAATTGAAGCACTTATGAGAACGAAACACTCTTTTCACAATAAGCTCAAGAAAGATGATGAATGATATGTGTATATTGTATCTGTGATCGATATTATAAAAGTGTTCCTTTGATTTTATATAGAAAAAAAGTTATAGCCGTTGGGATCAATCAAAACAGATTTGGATATGATAACAGAATCTGTTTTCTTGATTCTGGTTCTTGAAATAAGATTCTACATCGGCTCTTATAGAATTCGCGTCCATCTTGAAAATAAGCGCGTCCATCTAGCCACGTCAGCAGACGGAAGTATTAAAACACAAAGTAATTGGACGAGCTCCAGTTAGTAGACGAGATCCATATGCCACGTCATTGGACGAAGCTTCTCATTAAGGTCTTAGCAAGTCCAAAGACTTGTGTGGACGAGCTCCTCTGTCACTTGAGTGGACGAGCACTTCTGTCACTTTAGTGGACGAGCGCTTGTATCACTTTAGTGGACGAGCACTTCTGTCACTTTAGTGAACAAGCACTTCTATCACTTTAGTGGACGAGTGCTTCTATCACTTCAGTGGACGAGCACTTCTGTCACTTGTGTTAGACGAGCGCTTCTATCACTTGTGTTGGACGAGCGCTTCTTATGAAATATTATTTCCAAAAATCATTTTCATTAACGAAAACTTATTCCTTTTAATGCAGGTTATGAAAATTGATTTTCTTCATGCATCTTTTTAGTTGAGCTATTTTGTGACTAAGAGATTTCTTTCTCTAACAAATTATCTAAGACTTAAATCTAATTTCTCCTTTAAGCTCTTGTCTTGATGATTCCTTGATCTTTGTCTTTGCTCTTTTATTCCTCCATGTAGATCTTTTGATTTCTTCAAGTTCTTCCTTGAATATTCTCATTTAGTTGCCCACTAAACTTGTTGATTAATGCTTGATACTTGTCTTTGCAATTTGACACTAAAACACTTGCATACAAATTAAGTTGTATTTGTCATATATCAAAATCTCTAAGTCATTGAGCCCAACAAACCCCTCCTTTTTGATTATGACAAATCTTTTAAGAAATTATAAGATCAGAGTATAAGTGTTGCAGAAACTAAGTGTTTTTGACAGATTTATATCATGGTATCAGAACAGAAATATATCAGAGCAAAAAAATATTATCATAGCAGAATTTGATTTACTCACTATTAATCACGTAAGCTTATAAACTCCCCCTCAACATATGCATGTATAATTTGTTATTATCCCCTTTCTCTATATCATACTTTTTTCCAGAGCAGAATTTGATTTCCTCCCTATTAATCATGTAAGCTTATAAACTCCCCCTCAACATATGCATGTATAATTTGTTATTATCCCCTTTCTTTATATCATACTTTTTCCTCCCCCTCTTGGCATTATCAAAAAGGTAAAGAAAAGAAACATTCAAAGCAATAGAGAAGGCAAACATTTAAACATTCAAACATAGCATATTAAATTGTTCATGATAGAGGGATAGGTGCAGGAAAATGAAAGTTCACTCCTGGGTTATCTTTGAGTTTATCAGACTAAAAACACAGGGGATCCATTTATGATCAAATCTATTTCTTCTAAAACTCTCTTCTAATCATTCATAGATATTTCAAATCAAATTATACAAGAATAAGAGCATATTTACACAAAGATACAGTCATATAAACAGCTTCTTTAGAGATTAGATATAGGATTGATCAATTATGCCCAATTCTCTTCTAATGAAAAAGAAGCTTTCCTTGTTCAAGGGCTTGGTAAAAATATCATCAAGTTGTTTAGTTGTATCAACATATTCAATCTCAATTTATCTACTTTGAATATGATCTCTAATGAAATGATGTCTGATTTCTATGTGTTTAGTTCTAGAGTGCATTATGGGATTATTAGTTAGGTTAATTGCACTTGTATTGTCACATCTAATATGAACTTGGTTTAGTTGCACACCATAATCAACTAATTGTTGTTTCATCCATAAAACCTGTGCACCATAGCTACCAGCTGCTACATATTCAGCCTCTGCAGTGGATAAAGCCACACTAGATCGTTTCTTACTAAACCATGATACTAATGAGTTTCCTAGTAAATGGCAAGTTCCACCAGTACTCTTTCTATCTAGTTTACAACCAGCAAAATCAGAGTCTGAATAGCTAATTAAAGTACATGTAGCTCCTTTGGGATACCATAATCCCATGTTTTTTGTTCCTAACAGATACTTAATTATCCTTTTAACTGCTGTTAAGTGTGATTCTTTTGGATTTGCTTGATACCTAGCACACATGCATACACTAAACATGATATCTGGCCTACTAGCAGTAAGATAAAGTAGTGAGCCTATCATACCTCTGAATTTAGAAACATCAACAGGTTTACCTTGCTCATCCTTGTCCAGATAACAGGAGGTACTCATTGGAGTAGCCATCTCCTTAGCATTTTCCATGCCAAACTTCTTGATCAACTCATTGCAGTACTTGGTTTGGCTAACAAAGATTCCATTTTCAGTTTGCTTTATTTGCAGTCCAAGGAAAAAGTTCAGCTCACCCATCATTGACATTTCAAACTCACTCTGCATAAGACTTGCAAACTCATTGCACAAATGCTCATTCATGGCACCAAAAATTATATCATCCACATATATTTGCACAAGTAAAATGTTGTGTGCCTTTTTCTTAGTGAAAAAAGTTGTGTCAACTTTATCTCTTTTAAATCCTTTTTCAATGAGAAAATTACTTAACCTTTCATACCAAACTCTAGGAGCTTGCTTTAAGCCATATAGTGTTTTAGACAATTTATGAACATGGTTAGGCAATTCATTATTCTCAAAACCAGGTGGGTGACCAACATACACTTCCTCTTGTATAAATCCATTTAAGAAAGCACTCTTAACATCCATTTGATACAATTTAAATCTCATTATGCAAGCACAAGCAAGTAGCATTCTTATAGCTTCTAATCTTGCTACTGGTGCATATGTTTCATCATAATCTATGCCTTCTTCTTGGTTATACCCTTTGGCTACCAATCTAGCCTTGTTTCTTAAAATTATACCATTTTCATCTAGTTTATTCCTAAAAACCCATTTTGTACCTATTACTTGACAGTTCTTGGGTTTAGCCACTACTTTCCAAACTTGGTTTCTTTCAAACTGGTTTAACTCATCTTGCATAGCCATCATCCAATGTTCATCAATTATAGCATCATCTAAGTTCTTAGGTTCTACTTGAGACACAAATGCCATATGATTATTCCAAGATTGATCAAATATCTTTAGTAGAACAATGTAGACATACTATACAATGATATGTAAGTCAACACAAAGATTCACAATCATACATTAATAATGATAATTAGAAAACATATTCAATCAATATTATTTGTTTATTGTTACCCATTTTGTGTTTGGAGAAGGCTCTATGTCATGATTCCAATTTTTTCTCTTGACGTTCCACCATACCTACAACACAGAATTTCATGTTTGCGCTATAGGTACCCAAGTCTGTTTGGGTCCTTCATGGTTAGTGTATGATAAAGTTCCTTTTGGAACCCATATTTGCCTTATCTACAATGAATAATTATTTCTCAAATTCCAGAAAGCATCTTTTGAGTTAGTTGCAGCAATAGTTCCTTTAGGAACCCATATATACTTAGATTTATTGTATGCTGATTTTATGTATTGACATGTAGAAGCTGTGTGACCTTTTCTAGCACAAAAATTGCATTCAACAAATGGTGTATTTGATGTCTTAGGTGAAGCAAAAAATTTATTTAAAGATTTCTCATGTATCTTAGGTTCATAGCCTATTATAGCCTTATCATAAACACATTTTTGCTATCCTAATAAAGCATTCAAGTTATCTCTACCATTTGTGAACTTGGCTAAGTCATTTTTCAGTTTTTCAACTTCTTTAGTCAATGTACAACACTTAGAACAATTAGATCTAGCAACTCTAAATAGATCACCATTCAAATGATTTATATGTTTCTCCAACTTAGGACAATTATCACATATAGGTGGTTCCAAAACAGTAGCCAATCTTTCTTTTACAGCACAATTTTCTGTTTTTAATTCATCTAGCTCTTTGATTAAAACAGAATTTTTCTCTTCTAGGCATGTGATGGTTTTCTTAGACTTAATTAGCAATCTAGCAAGTCTAATGGATTCTTTATAAAGTTCTTCAAAAGCATTTTTCAATTCATCATAAGAAGGTTGATAATTAGAACTTACTTCACTTTCTGAATAACTGTTATTGCTGGCCATCAAGCACAAGTTTGCCTCCTCAGATTTAGATTCTTTAGCGTATTCTAGATCATTATCATCCCAAGCAATGTAGGCCTTTCTTGGCCTTCTCCATTTCTTGTCCTTTGAGTCAAACTTTTCTGTTTTGTCCTTCTTTTACAGTTTTGGACAGTCAAACTTTATGTGGCCAATCTTTCCGCATTCATAGCATATGATGTTGTTGGAAGAGTTGTCACCTTTGCTGAAATTTCTTTTAGAAAAAGTCGATGGCTTTCTTTTGAAGTTCCCTTTCTTCTTTAGGAAGTTCTAGAATTTTCTAAATAGCATTCCCATCTCTTCTTCAGATTCTGCCTCTTGTGCTGAATCATCGTCATCACCGTCTTCTACTTCTTTGACTTGTGATTTCAGAGCCAATCCCTTCTTTCTTTTATCAGTTTCTTCACTCTCATTCAGTCTGTTCAACTCCAATTCATGCTCTTTCAATTTTTCAAACAATGTGGCAATGGTCATTGATGAGAGGTCTCTAGATTCTGAGGTTGCAGTGACTTTAGGTTGCTATTCCCCACTCAAGCATCTCATTACTTTGTTAATTTGATCCTCATTTGATATAGCTTTTCCAAGACCAGTAAGTTGATTTAAAATTTGTGTGAATCTCTTTTGTATTTCAGTCAAAGGTTCTCCTCGATTCATTCTGAACAGCTCATACTCATGTGTGAGGGTGTTCATTCTTACTCTTTTGACGTCTGTGGTTCCTTAATGTGTTACTTACAATGTATCCTACATCTCCTTTGATGATTTGCAGTTTGAAACCCTGAAAAACTCATCATGGCTAAAAGCAGATGTTATAATATTCTTAGCGCGTGCAGTATATTGAACTCTTTTCTTATCATCCTCATTCCATTCAGTTTTAGGCTTATTTCTTGGAGCACCATTAGCATCTATAGTAGAGGGGACAAATGGTCCATTTTCTAGTGCATCCCAAATGTCTACGCCTGTTGCCTCAAGAAAGATTACCATTCTTTCCTTCCAATAGATATACTCAGATCCATTGAAGGCAGGAGTGCGTGCAAGGGAAGCCCCTTCATCCAAACAGTCATTGGAAGCCACACTCTTATAGCTGTTAAGCCAAACTTAAGAGTTTAGCTCTGATACCAATTGTTGTTTTGGCTTCAATGACTCAAGAGAGGGGGGGTGAATTGAGTTTACTTAAAATATTTCCCTCTTAAAAAAAATTCACAAAACTTTTCAAATCAGATTTGTGGCCTCAGGATCTTTTACAAAATCAATGAAGGGTTTATATAAAATCTTGAATTGGAATATGATGAAGATAAGAAAGATTAATTCAGAGTAGGTTCGGGTTCAAAACTCAATAATAACATAATACAGAAACTGATTAAGCCTTTAAAGATTAAGAACAAGTTATGCAAGTTTCAGATACAAGCATTGACAATCAAGAACAAACTTATAGGTTTCAGTTTCAGTTATAGTTCAGTTTTAGCAATCAAGAATGATTTTGATCAACTCAGTTTTGAACATAGATAACACAGACTTGATTACAATCAGACTCAGTTTTCAATATAGTTTATACAGATCAAGAACAGAAATTATATTGAACTTTAAACATCAAAATCAAAGGTTCTTGAACATATATAAACAAAAATTAAAGAGTTTGAGTTTAGAGATACAACACAACCAGATTTATTGTGGTTCAGTCACCACCACTGTGACCTACATCCAGTCCCCACTCCACCTGTGGGTTTTCACACACTAACACAACAAGCTTTAGCCAGGTAGCTTGAAAAACCTTTACACCACAGAGCACTCCTTCACCTCGAGATATCACACTCTTGTGAAGAGCCTCAATGTTCTTCCTTAGGGATACCTCACCCTAATCACCCAGAGAGACTCCCTCTCTCTTTACAATCAAATAAAACAAAAAATTTATTCCTAACTCTCAATAATCAGATAAACAAATTGAAGCACTTATGAGAACGAAACACTCTTTTCACAATAAGCTCAAGAAAGATGATGAATGATATGTGTATATTGTATCTGTGATCGATATTATAAAAGTGTTCCTTTGATCCCTCTTTATACAGAAAACAAGTTATAGCCGTTGGGATCAATCAAAATAGATTTGGATCTGATAACAGAATCCGTTTTCTTGATTCTGGTTCTTGAAATAAGATTCTACATCGGCTCTTATAGAATTCGCGTCCATCTTAAAAATAAGCGCGTCCATCTAGCCACGTCAGCAGAAGGAAGTATTAAAACACAAAGTAATTGGACGAGCTCCAATTAGTAGAAGAGATCCATATGCCACGTCATTGGACGAAGCTTCTCATTAAGGTCTTAGCAAGTCCAAAGACTTGTGTGGACGAGCTCTTCTGTCACTTGAGTGGACGAGCACTTCTGTCACTTTAGTTGACGAGCGCTTGTATCACTTTAGTGGACGAGCGCTTGTATCACTTTAGTGGACGAGCACTTCTATCACTTTAGTGGGTGAGCACTTCTGTCACTTTAGTGAGCGAGCACTTCTATCACTTTAGTGGACGAGCGCTTCTATCACTTCAGTGGACGAGCACTTCTGTCATTTGTGTTAGACGAGCGCTTCTATCACTTGTGTTGGACGAGTGCTTCTATCACTTGTGTTGGACGAGCGCCTCTTATGAAATCTTATTTCCAAAAATCATTTTCATTAACGAAAACTTATTCCTTTTAATGCAGGTTATGAAAATTGATTTTCTTCTTGCATCTTTTTAGTTGAGCTATTTTGTGACTAAGAGATTTCTTTCTCCTACAAATTATCTAAGACTTAAATCTAATTTCTCCTTTAAGCTCTTGTCTTGATGATTCCTTGATCTTTGTCTTTGCTCTTTTATTCCTCCATGTTGCTCTTTTGATTTCTTCATGTTCTTCCTTGAATATTCTCCTTTAATTTCTCACTGTACTTGTTGATTACTGCTTGATACCTGTCTTTGCAAATTGACACTAAAACACTTGCATACACATGAAGTTGTATTTGTCATATATCAAAATCTCTAAGTCATTGAGTCTAACAAGAGCAATGGTACTTTGCCTTTTGCTTGACCATGATACTAGGTTAGCTCCAATGAAGTGACATCCTCCACTGGTGTTTTTTTTTTCAATTCTATCTCCAGCATAGTCAGTATCACAAAAACTAACTAATCTGTAATCATCATTTTTCTTAAAGTACAAACCCAGATTAATAGTACCTTTTAAATATCTAAATATTCTTTTAACTGCTGAGAGATGAGACTCTCTAGGATCTGATTGAAAACAAGCACACAAGCAAACATTGAACAATATATCAGGTCTAGACGCAGTCAGATATAAAAGATATCCTATCATACCTCTATATACCTTTTGATCTACCTTTTTCTCTTTATCATCTTTGTTCAGTATTGAAGTGGGATGCATAGGGGTATTCATTGGTTTGCAATCATCCATCTTAAACTTCTTTATAAGTTCCTTTGTATACTTAGTCTGATGGATGTACACCTCGTCCATAGACTGTTTAACTTGAAGTCCAAGGAAGAATTTGAGTTCTCCCATCATGCTCATTTCAAATTCTTTTTGCATTAACTTAGAGAATTCCTTGCACAGAGATTCATTAGTAGCACCGAAAATGATATCATCAACATAAATCTGTACTATAATAAAATCTGACTTAATAAACTTTCTAAATAGAGTTGTGTCTACATTTCCTCTGTTAAAATCATTTTCCATTAGAAACGAACTTAACCTATCATACCAAGCTCTAGGAGTTTGCTTAAGTCCATACAATGCTTTCTTAAGCTTATAAACATGTTCAGGGTGATTTGTATTTTCAAAGCCAGGAGGTTGCATGAAATATACTTCTTCATTAATAAAGCCATTTAAAAAGGTACTTTTAACATCCATTTGAAAAAGCATAAAGCTATGATGAGCAGGAAATGATATTAAAATTCTTATAGCTTCTAGTCTAGCAACTGGTGCAAAAGTTTCAGTGTAGTCTATACCTTCTTCTTGAGAGTAGCCTTGAGGAAAAAGTCTTGCCTTGTTTCTCACAACCTTGCCATCTTCATCAAGATTTTTTCTGTAGACCCACTTTGTTCCAATGACTGATTTGTCTTCAGGTAGGGGTACAAGCATCCAGACTTCACTTCTCTCGAATTGATTTAGCTATTATTGCATAGCAAGAATCCATCCTTCGTCCAGTAGAGCTTCATCCACTATCTTCGGTTCACATTCAGAGACAAGAGCAGAATCACTTTGTTCTATGAAGGTTGACCTAGTTCTCAGCTTGTCATTGGGGTCACCAATGATTTGATCTTGAGGATGGTAATTTCTGAAATACCAAGATTTTTGAGCATTTTCATGTTGAGAGGTAGATGTTTCAGGTTGTTGTTGAGAAGTGTCGTCTACTTGGATGCCAGTCTTGATTTATGGTTTCTCTCCTGAGATGTTTAGATCAAGATCTGCAAAAGCTTCATCTAGCTCTGATAGTCTCTTATCAGGCTGTTTGTCATCAAATTTTACATGAATACATTCTTCTACAACTAGAGTTCTAGAATTATAAACTCTAAAGCCTTTTGAAGTTTCAGAAAATCCTAGAAGTATTCCATTATCTACTTTAGCATCAAATTTACCAAGTTGATCTTTTGTATTCAAAATATGACATTTACATCCGAAAGGGTGAAAGTATGAAATGTTGGGTTTTCTACCTTTCCACAATTCATAAGGAGTCTTATTCAGAATAGATCTAATGTATATTCTGTTCTGAATGTAGCAGGCAGTGTTCACAGCTTTAGCCCAGAAGTGCTTAGGGACAGAATTGTCATTGACCATAGTCCTAGCCATCTCTTGAAGAGATCTGTTCTTTCTCTCTACCACACCATTTTGCTGTGGTGTTCTTGGTATTGAGAAGTTGTGTTGAATACCACTTTCTTCACAAAACTCATGGAAAAGCTCATTGACAAATTCTCCCCCATGGTCACCTCTAATTGAAGCTATACACATGCCTTTTTCATTCTATACAAGTTTGCAGAATACAGAAAAGACCTTGAATGACTCATCCTTGTGAGCAAGGAACATAACACATGTCCATCTAGTGTAGTCGTCTACTATGACAAGACCATATTTCTTCCCACTGACAGAGGCAGTCCTTGTTGGACCAAAGAGATCAAGGTGTAGCAATTCTAGTGGTCTGTTGGTACTAACAACATTCTTAGATTCAAATGAACCTTTGACTTGTTTTCCCTTCTGACATGCATCACAGAGAGCATCAGATTTGAAACTAAGGTTTGGTATCCTCTTACAAGGTTATGCTTTTTCAGTTTTGAGATTAATCTCAAACTTGCATGACCCAACCTTTTGTGCCAAATCCATCGTTCATCCTCAATGGACACTAGACATGACACACTTTGATTTGAGAGGTCCTCTAAGTAAATCTTAAACAGATTGTTTTGCCTCTAGTCAGTGAATAAGAGTGATCCATCAGCTTTCTTGACAAAACACATATTCTTATTAAATTAAACAGCAAACCCACTATCACATAATTGACTAATGCTAAGCAGATTGTGTTTAAGCCCATTTATTAACAGAACATTATCAATGGAGGGAAAATGATGTTTACCAATTTTACCTATACCAATGATCTTTCCTTTTTGGTTTCCTTCAAAAGTGACCCAGCCACCATCTTTGGGTCTAAAGTCTTGGAACATATACCTTTCTCCTGTCACGTGTCGTGAGCATCCACTGTCCAAGTACCAAGACTTCTGTTTATTTCCTGTTGTTAAGTAGATCTGCAACAGGGACTATCTTATCTTTAGGTACCCAAATTGACTTGGGTCCTTTCTTGTTAGTGATCATAGGTTGTGAATGCTTTGCATGCTTGTTATGTATGCACTTAGATGACACATGCCCACTTTTTCCACATACTTTGCAGTATGTAATGGAAGGGCTTGGTTTTGACTTAGTATGCTGTGGACGGACTTTAAAGCCTTATATTGTGTATGAACTTTTGGTTTATTCAGAGATGCATTCTGATTCTCTTTATCATAACCAATGCCAGATTTGTCACGTGGTGATCTAGAATGTCTTAATATAAGATTTAATTTATCTGAGCTACCAACCAGTTTTGACAGAGATTCTGTCATGTATGTCACATCTTGTTTCAGTTTTTCAACTTCACAAGAGCTATTAGACTTACACTTAGTCTTGTCAGTCAGACTAACATTGTTTGATTTTAAAGTTTCATTCTCATCCTAAGGTTTTCATTTACTGTGCAGACCTTATCATAGTCTCTAGAAAGTTTAATAAACTTCTTTTTGAGACTCTTATACTCTTTATACAGTATGCATGATTCATGCAGCAATTCATCAAAAATAGTTTGAAGAGTGGATGGATCAGATTCTATTACCTCAGCATCAGTGAATTCACTTTCTGATACAGTGTCAGCCATGAAGCAGATGTTTGCTTCTTCTCCAGCTTCATCTTCTTCATCTGAAGAAGACAGGTCAAGATCCTCCCATGTAGCCATCAAACCTTTCTTCTTTTTGAAGAATTTCTTTTTCTCCTTCAGCTCTGGGTAGTCAGTTTTGAAGTGTCCTGGTTTCTTACATTCAAAGCACAGGGGTGGACCTTTCTCCTTGGAATCTGACTTCTCCTTAGAGAATTTTTTGTTGAGCTGCTTCCTTCTGAATCCACCTTTCTTTCTCCACATGTGTTGGATTTTTATGGAGATTAAAGATAGTTCATCCTCATCTGAGTCATCTTCATTATTTGATGAATCAGCTTCATCTGAAGACTCAACAACTTTAAGCATCTTTGAGGAAGTAGCTTTCTTGGCCTTTAAGGCAATGGACTTTCCTTTTATGGAGTTTTCCTCTTCATTAAGTTCAAGTTCGTGAACTTTTAATGACCCCAGAAGCTCTTCCAGAGAAAGAGTATTCAGATTCTTTGCTTCCTGGATAACAGTTACCTTAGGTTTCCACTGCTTTGAGAGGCTTCTCAAAATTTTTCTCACATGATCTCTATTTTCATAGACCTTTCCAAGAGACCTGAGACTGTTGGTGATTGTTTGGAATCTTCCAAACATCTGGTCTATAGTTTAATGATCATCCATCTTGAATAGCTCATACTGGTGAACCAGCATGCTTATCTTTGATTCCTTCACTTGTGAGGAACCTTCATGAGCTAGTGCAAGAGTATCCCAGATTTCTTTAGTTGCGTTGCAATTATGAACCTTGTTATGCTCAGATCTGGTGATAGCACACATGAGACAGTGCTTAGCTTTCAAGTTGAGTTGATGTTGCCTTTTCTGCTCTTGAGACCATTCAGCTCTAGGCACTCCAGCTCCAGCTCTAGCTTCACTCCTTGGCTTAGTGTAGCCATTTGTATCAGTTCCCAGATGTCAGCATTCTGTGCATCCAAGAATGCCATCATCCTCTTTTTCAAATTATCATAATCAATTCCATCGAAGAGAGGAGGTCTGTTGATAGCTTGTCCTTCTGCATCCATGATTGTAGGATCGTACTGCCTAAGCACTTGTTAGATGCTCAACCCTGTCAAGGCTGAGCTCTGATACCAACTGAAGTTGGCACAGGCAAACACAAGAAGGGGGAGTTGAAGTGTGTTTGTTAATTATTTTCGCAAAAACCCTTTTGAATAACTTTTTTACAAGCAGGAGATAAAAAGATAAAGCACACAAGAAATCCTTTTTAAAAAATCAACAAAAGAAATATCAAACCCCACAGTTAGTATAAGCAAATAAAACTGAAGAGTTTAGGGATAGAAAATTCACGCAAGAGATTTTATCCTGATTCACTCTCTTCCAACCTAGAGCTACGTCCAGTCCCTTCGACTTGAAGGATTTTTCCACTATTTCTCCAAATAGATTACACAACAAGTATTCAACACCTCTTCAGGCTACAATTATTCCTTTCTTACCAAGCCTCTTCAGGCTCTAACTCTATCACAGAGATTTAAAGGTTGATCTTTTTAACTCACTATGGGTGAGACTATGACAGTTTAAGATCAGTTGAATATTACAACGATATTCAAACTAAATGAATACATACTTTTGCTTTTGAAAGAATGAAAGAATAAGAGCTTGTCTTCTCAAGAATTGTATTGGCAGAAGTTAGGATAGCAAAAGTTGTTCTTCAGTATCTGAGGTCTTCTACTTATATAGTGACCTTCTTCTGCTCTTGTAATTCTTCAACGGTTACTTTGAATAATCCTGTTTAGAGATAGCATTAAATGCATGATATCTGTTGTGAATGATAGCTTGATTTTGGCTATGTTGAAAAGTATCATTGGTTATCAGAAAATCACAAAATGGAGGCTCACAGTTCTGAGCAATTGAACCTTTAAAACTTTCTTTCCTCCTTTGTGTATAACCCAGCTATTGTTCAACAATAAGATGTCATCGTACAAATCGTTTTGTAATTCCAATTGTACTATTTACTTTTTGTATTTCCTTGATAGTACTACGAAAATTTTTCAAGGGAAACAATACATTAAATCGGATAAAGACAAATGGAAAGAATAAATATTCATTTGAAATAAATATCAATCATTTGAAATAAATTCATTGTGGACCAGATTGCACTAAATCTCATTCAAGGTAGTAAAGATATAAAACATATATAGCCGTCTACTTAGTTTTAAGAACGCATCTATACAAGGTTTTAATTCTAGTCGTCCACTGTGAAATAGACAACTATAAACACAAGAAGGGGGGTTGAATTGTATTTATCAGAATTTAAGCAAAGTTGAAATCTTTTCGTAAACAAAAAGACTAGATCTAGATGAGTGGAAGAATACAAGATGCACAGGTGACTTTTGCAAGCACATCACTTGATAGACGTAAGAAAACTAAGGCAATTAAAGAGTTTAAGGAAAGAGAGATTGACACGGTGATTTATCCTGGTTCACTCTTCAAATCAAAGAGCTACGTCCAGTCCTTGGCATCACCAAGATTTTTCCACTATAACTGATAAGGTTACAGACTCAAGTATTATTTGCACACCCAGCCTCTTCAGGCTCAAGACAAGTATTATTTGCACACCTAGTCATTAACTATGCATACATCCTTGGTAAAGGAAACATCAAAACCACTATCACATAATTGACTTATGCTAAGCAGGTTGTGTCTTAATCCTTTAACCAAGAGAACATTAGATATAGATGGAAGAGGGGGTTTACCACCAATAGTACCAATTCCTATAACCTTCCCTTTCTGATTCCCTCCGAAGGCAACGTGTCCTCCTTTCTTAAGTTGGAGGTCTAGGAATATAGACCTTTCTCCTGTCATATGTCGCGAGCAGCCACTGTCCAGGTACCAGCAGTGGTGTTTTCTTTGTCTTGTTGAGGACATTTGCAACAGAGATTATTTGATCTTTAGGTACCCATATTTTTCTGGGTCCTTTTCTATTAGTTCTAGGAGTCTGTGAGGACTTCCTTCTCTTCTTATGGATACACATAGACATAACATGCCCAGTTTTTCCACAGAAGTTACAAATAGGTGTTGATTTGGTTACAATTGACTTAACATATACTTTAGAAACTTTAGTTGATACTTTATGATGTGTCTGATGGACATATCCAATACCTTTGTTAAGAGAGTGCTTCTTACTACCAAGTAGCTTAGTCAGATTGTCTCTACCATTAACAAATTTGGCAAGATCAGAAGTGAGCTCTTCCACTTTATGTTGATGTTTTTCAACTTCTTCATATGGTGATGTTTCACTTGAGATCTTAGCTTCATTAGACTTTTCAGTCTTCAGCTCACTGTTCTCTTTAGCCAGCTTCTCGCACTCTTGAGATTTCTGTTTATGATCACTGGTGAGCTTTACATACTCTCTCTCGAGGGATTTGAAGGCTTTAGATAAGTAGTTGGATTCCCCCAACAACTCCTCATAGGCATCAAGTAATTCCTCATAGTCAGGGTGTACCTCATCATCAGAGTCTGATTCAGTGTTGGCCATCAAATAGAGATTGGCTTCTTCCTCGGTTTCTTCATGTGTGACAGCTAAAGTGTCCCATATATTTCCTTTGCAGAGTCACAAGCACAAACCTTCTCAAACTCCTCTGGACTTAGATCACAAATGATGTTATATCTGGCTTTGTGGTTCAGCTCCCATTTTGTCTTTTCTGCACCAGTCCACTGAGCTTTTGGTTTGTCAGTGTTATCATCATGCTTGGGAATGAATGGACCATCTATGATGACATCCCAAAGATCAGAATTTGTGGATAGAATAAACCACTGAAATCTATCTTTCCAGTAGTTGTAGTTTCTCCATTGAAGTAAGGAGGTCTGGTTAGGGAAGCTTGATGAGTGTGATTTCACCTCATTTTCCATGTACATTTCTGCATGCATTTGCATTTAGTTAGGCCATTTTAGTTGGATTTTGTTTAGTTTTTCATTTGGAACGGATAAGGTGGTATTGTGTGTTGTTTTGCAGGGATTTTTGATTAAATGCCCAAGTTTTGGCCATGAGGAAGCTGAGATGAAGAGAAGGCTGCAAAAAGAAGAAGGGGGCCAAAAGTCAGAATCTGTCACGGCCTGGCCGTGATGGCTATCACGGCCTGGCCGTGATGGCTATCACGGCCGTGACCCAAAACCACCAAAAGTCAGAGACGATCACGGCTTGGCCGTGATAGAGATCAAGGGCGTGAAAAGTTGGTTCGCGACGCGAATGATATCTCGCCTCGCGAGAGAGTGATTGTGCCAAAACCACCAAAAGTCAGAGACGATCACGGCCTGGCCGTGACAGAGATCACGGGCATCAAAAGTGGGCTCGCGTCGCGAAGAAATGGCTCGCCTCGCGAAAGAATAAGTTTGCCAGAACTGCAAGAGACAGAACCCGTCACGGCCTGGCCGTGATGGCTATCACGGCCGTGACCGGCCACGAGTTATAAAAGAACTGAGCAGAACAGAAGAAAATGGATTCAGAGAAAACCCTAAAATCAGATCCTCTGCTGGTGTGGCTGCTGTGCAACATTCCATGGAGCTCTCTCCTTTGTTCATCTCTGTAATTCTTACTTTTGTTTTATCTTCAATTATGTGTAGCTAAATTCCCCTTTGTTGGGGTTAGACTATTGCTATCTGAACTTGGTTGTAAAATGACTTGATTATAATAGAGTTTCCTTCTTCTTTATGAGTGTATGATTCTATGCTTAATGCTTTCTTAGGCTTGATCACCCTAGGAATGATTAGTTGCTTTGATAGATAACTGAAAGGTTGGTGTTAAAGCATGCTCATGAATCATATGCCAAGTAGTCCAAGAATCTAGACATAGGTGTTGGCTGCTTGCAATCTTATGAATCTTTATTCTTAATGCAATTTCTCTTATTAATCCACCTAAGACATTAGGGTTTAATTTGGGATTTTAGGCTCAATGCACCTAAGACATTAGGCTTGAGTATATTAGAAAAGATTCGATTGTCATAAGGGAAGTAGGAACTGTGTTAGTTATCATTTCATAACAATCAAGGGAGGATTAGCTTAGTCTAACCCTAGCAATTCTATCTCATTGTTGTTCATCTTTCTGTTTGCACATTAACTATTTGAAAAAATTCCAAAAAGAACAAAAAAATATTTTATTCTTGTTTGTTTGTTAGATGATAGAGCAACCTTCACTCCAAAAATTCGATCGCCTAGATAGTAGTCTAATTTGCGAAGTGGTAATTGTCCACGATCCCTGAGAACGATATCCGGTCTTACCGTTTTATTACTTGCAACGAACCGGTACACTTGCCGAGTCCGTGTCAAGTTTTTGGCGTCGTTGCCGGGGATCGGTGTGCCAATATCACGAGTACCAAAGGGGACTCCTAATTTAGGCATTTTTACTGTTTCCCTACTGTTTTTTTTTTCGTTCCTATTTTCTGTTTCTCTGCTGTATTTTTCTGCTGTTTTTCTGTTTTTCTCTGTTTTTGCTGCGCTACTCCGTTTGTTCAGTGTATGCGAGGTACAATCGACCCAGGTGAACTCCAATTCGAACCTGAGATCGAGAGACTCTGCAGAAGGAATAGGAAGAAAACCAAGGCAAGACAGAACATAGAAAGAGCATCTTCTAGTAGACAAGAGCAGCAAGTTGAGTTACCCAGTGTGCAAGAACCACAAATTGAAGTAGCAGCTGTCACCATGGCAGAAAATAATGCACCAAGGAGAACAATGGGGGACTACACTTCCCCTAGAGTTGATAGATGTGGAACTCCGATTGTGAGACCCGCAGTGGCTTGCAATAATTTCGAAATCAAGGTATCACTTCTCCACCTTGTGCAGCAAAACCAGTTTGGAGGGTTGGAGAGTGAAGATCCTCATGCTCACATTGGTACTTTCATTGAGCTGTGTGACACCATCAAGTTAAACGGAGCTTCCGATGAGGCCATTCGGTTAAGGCTTTTCCCTTTCTCTTTGAGGGATAGAGCTAAGGCATGGCTTCAATCTCATCCTCATGGAAGCATCATCACCTGGAACGACTTGGTCAGCAAGTTTTTATCTCGATTCTTTCCTCCGTCAAGAATGATTAAGCTGAGATCAGAGATCAATGCCTTTGCACAGAGGGATGGTGAGTCACTCTATGAAGCCTGGGAGAGATTCAAGTCCTTACTCACAGCTTGTCCAAATCATGAACTAGAGACATGGCAGCAGGTTGCAACATTTGTTAATGGGCTCAACAGGAATTCAAGAAGTATGATTGAAGCGGCTGCAGGAGGGACATTGAGTCAGAAGACACCGGAAGAAGCGAAGGACTTGATTGAGAACATGGCTAACAATGACTATCAAATGCCTAGTTCTCGGTCAATGGTCAAGAGAGGTGTTCTAGAGCTGGATGAAATTGGTGCTCTCAAGGCACAAATGGCTATTCTTACCAAACAACTGGGGTCGGTTCAACTGCAGAATTCTCAACTACAAGCTGTCCAAGTTCAAGGTACCTCAGTGTGCGATTTCTGTGGAAATGGGAATTGTGAGATCAATGTGGTTGGAAGTTCTGGACAAGAAGAGGTAAATTATATGGGCAACCAAGGACCTAGAAATGATCCTTACTCCAACACCTACAATCCGGGGTGGCGCAACCATCCTAACTTTGGGTGGAGACAAGGGCAAAGTTCGAGTTCTCAAGCACAGCCTCCTCAAGAGAGTTCAAGCAAATTGGAGAACCTTCTAGGCCAGTTCATGCAAGCTACTCAAGAGACTATGAAGAATCAGAATGCCTCAATCAAGAACTTGGAGCATCAAATAGGCCAACTAGCAAGGCAGATGGCAGAAAGACCTCAAGGACAATTGCCAGGAGATACAGAGAAAAATCCGAAGGAAGGTTGCATGGCAATTATCACAAGAAGTGGGAGAGTGTTAAATCCACAAGAAAAAGAGAGGGAAGAAAAGACAAGTGATGCTGGAATTGATAAGGTGCAGTTTGAAGAGGTAAACAATGAAGAACCCGGAAATTCTCGAGATACTACCTCTATCCCTATTGATGTAGAAGCTGAAAAACCGCAGAGGGAGAAATTGGTTGATGAAGAATTTGCGAAGAAGAAGACTAAAAGACAGATTCTGGAAGAGGTTGATAATCCCAAAGAGCTGCCCCCATATTTTAGAATCCCGTACCCCCAACGGTTGAAAAAGGAATCAAAGGACCAACAATTTTCTAAATTCCTGGATGTATTCAAAAAGCTACATATCAACATCCCTTTTGCTGAAGCTCTTCAGCAAATGCCTTCCTACGCCAAATTCATGAAAGAGATTCTTACAAACAAGAGGCGGTGGAAGGAGGAGACAGTTATGCTTACTGAAGAGTGCAGTGCTATAATTCAGAGGAAGCTACCAGTAAAGATGAAGGACCCGGGTAGCTTCACTATCCCATGCACTATTGGTCATGTGAACATTAGGAGAGCATTGTGCGATCTAGGCGCAAGTATCAACCTTATGCCGTTGTCCATTTTCAAAAAGCTGGGAATTGGTGAGGTAAAACCAACAGGGATTTCGCTTCAATCGCGCATCCGCTCCATTACATATCCCTATGGTGTTGTGGAGGATTTGTTGGTGAAGGTGGATAAATTAATCTTCCCAGCAGACTTTGTGGTTTTAGACATGGAAGAGGATGCTGAAGTTCCACTCATACTAGGGAGACCTTTTCTGGCAACTGGTCGGGCTTTGATAGATGTGGAAAAAGGCCAGTTGAAATTCAGGGTGCAAGAAGAGGAAGTAACTTTCAATGTATTGGAAGCTATGCATCGCACGAGCAAGGAAGAGGAGTGTTTCCGCATGGATGTGGTGGACCCAGTAGATAAGGAGGTCACTGCACATCAGCACCACCCCTCTATTCCAGAGAAGAAGGAAAAGCCCAACATGAAAGCAAATCTAAAGCTATGCAAAACAAATGATGCATCAGTTGGTGAGGAAGTTGGTCCTGCTCATCTTGTGAAAACAGAACCTCCACCAGGAAGGAGTAAGAAAAAGGGCAAGAGGCCCAGAGCGAAAAAGGCAAAGCAGAAGCACAATTGTTGGCCTTTTACGAAAAATCAGCTCTTGACAGGAGTTTCATGGAAGAAAAGTGCTCT
Organism: Sophora flavescens; assembly: GCA_030762895.1. NCBI lineage: Eukaryota > Viridiplantae > Streptophyta > Magnoliopsida > Fabales > Fabaceae > Sophora > Sophora flavescens. The sequence continues at coordinate 155,484,608 of CM061067.1, read as the reverse complement.
TGCAATTCTATGTCCAGCAGAGCCTGGTTAATTGAAGGAAGTATCTACTCGTCAAGCTAGTGACGTTAAAGAAGCGCTCATTGGGAGGCAACCCAACATCTCTTAACTCTTCTTTTTGGTTATTTTCATTTTCTTAATAGTTTTGTTTTTGCTTTAACCTCTTGAATAATTTGAGAAGCTCAAGAGGTTTGTTAATAGTTTTGTTAAGTGCCTTCAGATTTTGAATAAAGGAAGGAGAAAAAGGGCAGGGGAAAGCAAAGCCAGAAAGCAAAGTCAGCACCCGCTACCGCCTCGGTAAGTCGTTCCAATTTTTTTTGCTTTATTTTATTTTTCTTCTCTTCTCTCTAAACTTAATTATTTACATTGAGGACAATGTAAGTCTTTAAGCTTGGGGTAGGGGTAATCTTTTTGCTTGCATTGTAAATATTGCATTCATATAGGCTTAAGTTTGCATGATCGCATGATTCGGTTACCCCTGCTTAGATTGAGCTTATGATTGTGAGAGCTAAGTGCCAATTTTTCTGTGATAATGAATTTTTGGACCCTGATTTTCTATTCTTGTGATATGGCTTCATTAAATATGCTTGAGATGGTCTTGGATAGTTGATGATTAGCATATGTTTCTATGGATTTATGTTTCTCACTGGTTCTTGAACTGATAAATGTGAGCTTTTGAGCCATTAGGGGGTACTCACTAAATCTGCCCCCATTCTTTGTGTAGAGTGTGTTCCTCTTGGATTGTTTTTCTCTAGAACTTGACTTGAAACCATTCCGAAACTTGAAAATTTTTGAGAATATTTTTGAAAAGGATTGAGGCAATAGGTGTTTTTTCTGGCCTTCTGAGCTTTGAATGAATAATGCTACCCTTAGTTGCCCCATTTTGAGCCTGAATGAATAGCATGCTTTTCTTGGTACCCTGAAATGTTGTGTTAAATATGCTTATGAGGGACCTTCTAAAGTACTGTGCAAAAATGGGTTGGAAAATGTAGTTGAAAGTTTGGGATGATGAAAAGAAAAAAAAAATGAATCTAAAAAATTTTTTTACTTCTCTTGAATTGCAAAATCTCCCCTTCTCCAAACAAAAGAAAAAAAAAAAAAGAAGAGAAAAAGAAATAAAAATGGGGAAGGGGATGACAAAAAGGAATGAGAAGTAAAAAGAAAAAGAAAAAAAAATGAAAGAATGGTGGAAGAGTAAACTGAAACCCAAAGAAAGGTATTTTAGAAGGTCGTGCCTTGCAATGCTTGATTGTTTGTATAGCCTTTTGAAATTTCCTGTTCTTGAAATTCCCACCTGAAAATTGATCCCATGGCCCCATTACAACCAAAGAATAAGACCTCTTGATTCTTAGATGTTTTCATTAATAAAGTGAAGATTTGGTTGATAGTCAAGCTTATGGTAGGAATCATTCTTTGAGGAAAATGGAGTGAAATGTCATATTCCCTTAACACTTGAGTGAGTGAGGCAAGAAAGAGAGCCAAGCAAATGAACAAGCTTGGGGTGAGCTTCAAGTGAGATAGAGTGCCCGAATTAGTGAGAATGTGAGTCTAGGGAAACTAAGCCCCTAATTGGACTTGAATTGATTGTCTCTTGCTTAAATAATTGATTTGCTGTTGCTTGGATCATTTTACTCGGATTCTTAGTTCACTATCATTGTCCTGGTTGTTTTCATCTTATGGCCTTGGTTTTTGCTTGAGGACAAGCAACATCTTAAGCTTGGGGTGATTTGATGAGTGTGATTTCACCTCATTTTCCATGTACATTTCTGCATGCATTTGCATTTAGTTAGGCCATTTTAGTTGGATTTTGTTTAGTTTTTCATTTGGAACGGATAAGGTGGTATTGTGTGTTGTTTTGCAGGGATTTTTGATTAAATGCCCAAGTTTTGGCCATGAGGAAGCTGAGATGAAGAGAAGGCCTGAAAACTGAAGAAGAAGGGGGCCAAAAGTCGAAATCATCACGGCTGGCCGTGATGGCTATCACGGCCGTGACCCAAAACCACCAAAAGTCAGAGACGATCACGGCTTGGCCGTGATAGAGATCAAGGGCGTGAAAAGTTGGTTCGCGACGCGAATGATATCTCGCCTCGCGAGAGAGTGATTGTGCCAAAACCACCAAAAGTCAGAGACGATCACGGCCTGGCCGTGACAGAGATCACGGGCATCAAAAGTGGGCTCGCGTCGCGAAGAAATGGCTCGCCTCGCGAAAGAATAAGTTTGCCAGAACTGCAAGAGACAGAACCCGTCACGGCCTGGCCGTGATGGCTATCACGGCCTGGCCGTGATGGCTATCACGGCCGTGACTGGCCACGAGTTATAAAAGAACTGAGCAGAACAGAAGAAAATGGATTCAGAGAAAACCCTAAAATCAGATCCTCTGCTGGTGTGGCTGCTGTGCAACATTCCATGGAGCTCTCTCCTTTGTTCATCTCTGTAATTCTTACTTTTGTTTTATTTTCAATTATGTGTAGCTAAATTCCCCTTTGTTGGGGTTAGACTATTGCTATCTGAACTTGGTTGTAAAATGACTTGATTATAATACAGTTTCCTTCTTCTTTATGAGTGTATGATTCTATGCTTAATGCTTTCTTAGGCTTGATCACCCTAGGAATGATTAGTTGCTTTGATAGATAACTGAAAGGTTGGTGTTAAAGCATGCTCATGAATCATATGCCAAGTAGTCCAAGAATCTAGACATAGGTGTTGGCTGCTTGCAATCTTATGAATCTTTATTCTTAATGCAATTTCTCTTATTAATCCACCTAAGACATTAGGGTTTAATTTGGGATTTTAGGCTCAATGCACCTAAGACATTAGGCTTGAGTATATTAGAAAAGATTCGATTGTCATAAGTGAAGTAAGAACTGTGTTAGTTATCATTTCATAACAATCAAGGGAGGATTAGCTTAGTCTAACCCTAGCAATTCTATCTCATTGTTGTTCATCTTTCTGTTTGCACATTAACTATTTGAAAAAATTCCAAAAAGAACAAAAAAATATTTTATTCTTGTTTGTTTGTTAGATGATAGAGCAACCTTCACTCCAAAAATTTGATCGCCTAGATAGTAGTCTAATTTGCGAAGTGGTAATTGTCCACGATCCCTGAGAACGATATCCGGTCTTACCGTTTTATTACTTGCAACGAACCGGTACACTTGCCGAGTCCGTGTCAAAGCTCCTTAAGTCTGATGACTTCCACTTGTACTAGCTCCAGCCTTCATGTCTATTCTTCAGGACCTTTTACCTCTACACTGTTAGATGCTCAACCCAGAGGCTGAGCTCTGATACCAACTGAAATAGACAACTATAAACACAAGAAGGGGGGTTGAATTGTGTTTATCAGAATTTAAGCAAAGTTGAAATCTTTTCGCAAACAAAAAGACTAGATTGGGACAAGTGGAAGAATACAGGATGCACGGGTGACTTTTGCAAGCACACCACTTGATAGATGTAAGAAAACTAAGGCAAGTAAAGAGTTTAAGGGAAGAGAGATTGACACGATGATTTATCCTGGTTCACTCTTCAAATCAAAGAGCTACGTCCAGTCCTTGGCAGCATCAAGATTTATCCACTATAACTGATAAGGTTACAGACTCAAGTATTATTTGCACACCTAGCCTCTTCAGGCTCAAGACAAGTATTATTTGCACACCTAGCCTCTTCAGGCTCAAGACAAGTATTATTTTCACACCTAGCCTCTTCAGGCTCACTTAGGTTTGTTTGAGAGATTGGGTTTGTAAAAATACAACTTCTCACAAGTAGATCTTTCACTAACACTCAGAGAGTGGTTTAAATATGAAGTCTAGGAAAGTCTGCGTAATAACTTCAAATGTTTGAAGAATACAGAATGAAAGAATAAAAGAATTAATGAACAGAGTAATGGCGTTTTAATGTTGTGTGTATTCTCTATGTCTTCATCTTCAATGACTTCTGTATTTATAGTCTTCAAACATTTAGGATCCGTTAGAGACATTCTCTTAGATGTTGGCTTCAAACAGAACTTAATTAAATGCAATAGAGTCGTTCTGAGCACCCATTAATGCAATATAGTCGTTCTGAGTAGCCATTAATGCAGTAAGAACATTGGTTGTACTCTAACATGTAGGATCATTGCTTTATGTATTGAGATACAACCATGTCAGAGTTGGGTAGAGAGCTTTTGGTACTTTGCTGAGTACACTCCCCTTTTTGTGGAATAAAGCATGTTGGAAGCATTCTTTTAGATTATCCAAGGTTGCTTGAGAGAGTAGTCTTCTGACTTTTCTTGATAATCGTGAAACTGAGTAGGAGAGAAGGCTTCAAGTCTCTTTCTGATTGTTCAACTAAGATTCTAATAATCCTTAGAGAATTTGCGTTCATAAGATAAGTGCTTCCATCTTGAAAATAATCACGTCTATCTAGTCATTTGAGTTTTCATTCGGGCTAGTAGATGAGCTCCATATTAAGGACTTAGCAAGTCCAAAGACTAGTGGACGAGCGCTTCTGTCACCTTTAGTGGACGAGAGCCTCTGTTACTCTAGTGGACGAGAGCCTCTGTTACTCTAGTGGTCGAGAGTCTCAGTTACTCTAGTGGACGAGAGTCTCAGTTACTCTAGTGGACGAGAGTCTCTTGCCACGTCATTGGATGGATACAATTTGACCTTAATGGACGCGCTGTACTGATACTTTAATGGACGCGTTGTTTTGATTCTTTAATGGACGAGCTCCAAGTGCCACGTCATTGGACGGATACAATTTGACCTTAATGGACGCGTTGTTCTGATACTTTAATGGACACGCTGTTCTGATACTTAAATGGACGAGCTCTAAGTGCTACGTCATTGGACGGATAATTCTGATACCTCACTGGACGGGCTTTTCTGATACTTTGATGGACGTGCTATTCTGATACTTTAAGTAGGCGCGGCCTTCTGATACTTTTAGTAGACGTGGCCTTCTGATACATTTAGTGGACGCGGGTTTCTTTCTCTTGCGTTTTGGACGTGCGCTTCAATCACTACAGTGCTGGACGTTTGTTTAAAAACACTTGTGCGTTAGACGTGAGTTTTTATCACTACACTGTTGGACGAATGATTCTCTTATTTAATCTGCACACTCGATAGATAGGTTAGCAACCAATGTGAAGGTTAATTAAATCATTAACCAATGTTTAGTTCTCATCAAAACTTAGGGAAATGCACATCAGACATTTTAGAGACTTAACAATCTCCCCCTTTTTGATGATGACAAACATTGAGATGATTTAATGAACCTCATAAAATATCAACAAAGAAAATAGAATATATAGACAGGTTGAAATTTTCTTAAGTGTGAACAGGTCATATCATATTCATTCTATTTCTCCTATTCTCCCATTTTCATTTCTCCCATTCTCCTTATTCATTTCTCCCTTTCTCCCCCTTTTGGCAACATCAAAGAGGGTTATCAAGTTTTATTTATGAGATATGTTAAAGGCAACATAACATGTTAAGAAAATCATAGTAATGCAGCAAGCATATTAGACATATTCCACTTAACTTATTGTATCATTACTCCCCCTGAACTAATGCTTAGTTGAAAGAACATGTATATAGGAGTAATGACAGATTTAGCATAGACTCGTTAACATTCATACATGTCATTCAACAATGCAATGCATGTTTAGATTATCTCTAATAAATAAAAACCTTTCTTCTGCGAGGGGTTTAGTGAAAATATCAGCCCATTGATTTTCAGTTTTAACAAACTTAATATCAAAAATGCCTTTCTGAACATAATCCCTAATGAAATGATGTTTGATTTAATATGCTTAGCCTTAGAATGCTGAATTGGATTTTTAGTTAAGCGTATAGCACTAGAATTATCACACCATACAGATATGTTATGTTCATAAATAGAGTAATCCTCAAGTTGATGTTTTACCCATAAGAGTTGAGAGCAGCAACAAGCAGCAGAGATGTATTCTGCTTCAGTAGTAGATAGGGCAATGGTTGTCTGCCTCTTTCTTGACTATGAGACTAAACTTGCTCCAATGAAGTGACATCCTCCACTGGTGCTTTTTCTTTCTATTCTGTCTCCAACAAAGTCAGCATCACAATATCCCACTAATCTGTATTCTTTTGATCTTAAATACAGCAAACCAAGATTAGTAGTTCCAAGCAAATATCTAAATATTCTTTTTACAACCTTAAGATGAGATTCTCTAGGATCAGATTGGAATCTAGCACACATACAGACATTAAATTGAATGTCAGGTCTGCTTGAAGTTAAGTACAGTAGAGAGCTAATCATACCTCTGTAGACAGTTTGATCTACCTTTTTACCTTCATCATCTTTGCTTAGTTTTGCATTGGGTTGCATAGGGGTTTTCATGAGCTTTGCATTTTCCATTTTGTATTTCTTGAGTATCTCCTTGGTATATTTTTGTTGATGAATGTAAATTCCATCACTTGTCTGCTTGATTTGTAATCCAAGGAAGAACTTCAATTCTCCCATCATGCTCATCTCAAATTCAGCTTGCATTAGATTTGAAAATTCCTTGCACAACTTTTCATTAGTTGCTCCAAAAATAATATCATCAACATATATTTGAACTATAATAAAGTTCTCTTTAAAGAATTTTTTGAACAGAGTAGTGTCTACTTGTCCTCTAGTAAAACCATTATGCATGAGAAAAGAACCGAGTCTATCATACCATGGTCTAGGTGCTTGTTTCAAACCATATAATGCCTTTTTAAGTTTGAAAACGTTATCTGATTTATCAGTATCCTCAAAACCAGGGGGTTGTTTAACATACACTTCTTCTTCAATTATACCATTTAGAAAAGAACTTTTTACATCCATTTGAAATAGGGTAATTTGGTGTTGTGCAGCATATGACATTAAAATGCGTATGGCTTCTATTCTAGCTACAGGTGCAAAGGTTTCAGTATAATCAATACCTTGTTGGTTATAGCCTTGAGCTACTAACCTTGCCTTATTTCTGACAACTTTACCATCTTCATCCAATTTGTTTCTGAAGACCCATCTTATTCCAATAACTGACTTGTTTTTAGGCTTAGAGACAAGAGTCTAGACATCATTTCTGGTGAACTGGTTAAGTTCTTCTTGCATAGCAAGAATCCAGCTTTCATCCTCAAGAGCTTCTTCAATGCGTTTAGGCTCCAAATCTGAAATAAAGGCCACATTGCTTGATTCTCTTAATGTGGATCTGGTTCTTACTTCCTCAGAAGGATTTCCAATAATAAGATCCTTAGGATGATGAGTGTTGAACTTCCAATCCCTTTTGAGATCATCATGAAGATCTTGACTTGTCTGCTGACTCGTTTGTTCCACTTGACTTTCAGCCTCAGGCACAGGTTCTGTTTTGTTTAGATCAGGTTGTTGACTTTCTGGTTTGTTTATATCAAGACCTGCAAGATCATCTTCTAGATCTGATAGTTCTTTATCAGTCTTTAATCCATCATTGAATTTAACATGAACAGATTCTTCAATAATACAAGTTCTTGAATTGTAAACTCTAAAAGCCATAGACCTTTCAGAATAACCTACGAAAATACCTTTATCTACCTTAGAATCAAACTTTCCAAGATTATTTCTGGTATTCAGAATAAAACATTCACATCCAAAAGCATGAAAATAAGATATGTTGGGGCTTTTTCCTTTCCACAATTCATAAGGAGTCCTTTTTAGAAAAGGCCTAATAAGTATTCTGTTTTGTACATAGCAAGCAGTGTTTACAGCTTCTGCCCAGAAGTACTTAGGGAGATTATTTTCATTGAGCATAGATCTAGCCATCTATTGTAGAGATCTGTTCTTTCTCTCAACCATTCCATTTTGCTGTGGAGTTCTAGGTACAGAGAAATTGTGAGAGATTCCATTCTCCTCACAGAACTGTCTAAACTGCTCATTTTCAAATTCTCCCCCATGATCACTTCTAAGAGTAGAAATACATAAACCCTGCTCATTTTGTACTCTTTTGCAGAATACTGAGAAAGCCTTAAATGACTCATCCTTGTGTGTTAGGAAGAGTACCCATGTGTATCTAGAATAGTCATCAACTATGACAAATCCATATTTTCTTCCAGCCAGGCTTGCAACACTAACCGGTCCAAACAGATCCATGTGTAACAACTGAATAGGTCTAGAGGTTGATATTTGGTTTTTAGATTTGAAACTTGATTTTATCTGTTTACCTCTCTGACATGCATCACACATGACATCTTTCTTAAAGCTAATATCAGGCAATCCTCTCACGAGATTATCCCTTTTTAATTCAAAAATTAGTTTCATACTACCATGTCCTAGTTTCTTATGCCATAACCATCTCTCATCCTCTTTAGACACCAGACAGGTTACACTTTGATCTGAGAGTTCAGACAGTTCAATCTTATAAAGATTTTGTTGCCTTTTAGCTAAAAAGAAGGTTTTACCACTACAGTCTTTAACTATGCATACATCCTTGGTAAAGGAAACATCAAAACCACTATCACATAATTGACTTATGCTAAGCAGGTTGTGTCTTAATCCTTTAACCAAGAGAACATTAGATATAGAGGGAAGAGGGGGTTTACCACCAATAGTACCAATTCCTATAACCTTCCCTTTCTGATTCCCTCAGAAGGCAACGTGTCCTCCTTTCTTAAGTTGGAGGTCTAGGAACATAGACCTTTCTCCTGTCATATGTCGCGAGCAGCCACTATCCAGGTACCAGCAGTGGTGTTTCTTTGTCTTGTTGAGGACATCTGCAACAGAGATTATTTGATCTTTAGGTACCCATATTTTTCTGGGTCCTTTTCTGTTAGTTCTAGGAGTCTGTGAGGACTTCCTTCTCTTCTTATGGATACACTTAGACATAACATGCCCAGTTTTTCCACAGAAGTTACAAATAAGTGTTAATTTGGTTATAGTTGACTTAACATATACTTTAGAAGCTTTAGTTGATACTTTATTATGTGTCTGATGGACATATCCAATACCTTCTTTGTTAAGAGAGTGCTTCTTACTACCAAGTAGCTTAGTCAGATTGTCTCTACCATTAACAAATTTGGCAAGATCAAAAGTGAGCTCTTCCACTTTCTGTTGATGTTTTTCAACTTCTTCATATGGTGATGTTTCACTTGAGATCTTAGCTTCATTAGACTTTTCAGTCTTCAGCTCACTGTTCTCTTTAGCCAGCTTCTCGCACTATTGAGATTTCTGTTTATGCTCACTGGTGAGCTTTACATACTCTCTCTTGAGGGATTTGAAGGCTTTATATAAGAAGTTGGATTCCTCCAACAACTCCTCATAGGCATCAAGTAATTCCTCATAGTCAGGATGTACCTCATCATCAGAGTCTAATTCAGTGTTGGCCATCAAATAGAGATTGGCTTCTTCCTCAGTTTCTTCATGTGTGACAGCTAAAGTGTCCCATATTTCCTTTGCAGAGTCACAAGCACAAACCTTCTCAAACTCCTCCGGATTGAGATCACAAATGATGTTATATCTGGCTTTGTGGTTCAGCTCCCATTTTGTCTTTTCTGCACCAGTCCACTGAGCTTTTGGTTTGTCAGTGTTATCATCATGCTTGGGAATGAAAGGACCATCTGTGATGACATCCCAAAGATCAGAGTTTGTGGATAGAATAAACCACTGAAATCTATCTTTCTAGTAGTTGTAGTTTTCTCCATTGAAGTAAGGAGGTCTGGTTAGGGAAGCTCCTTCAGTCTGATGACTTCCACTTGTACTAGCTCCAGCCGTCATGTCTATTCTTTAGGACCTTTTACCTAACACTGTTAGATGCTCAACCCAGAGGCTGAGCTCTGATACCAACTGAAATAGACAACTATAAACACAAGAAGGGGAGGTTGAATTGTGTTTATCAGAATTTAAGCAAAGTTGAAATCTTTTCACAAACAAAAAGACTAGATTGGGACGAGTGGAAGAATACAGGATGCACGAGCGACTTTTGCAAGCACACCACTTGATAGACGTAAGAAAACTAAGGCAATTAAAGAGTTTAAGGGAAGAGAGATTGACACGATGATTTATCCTGGTTCACTCTTCAAATCAAAGAGCTACGTCCAGTCCTTGGCAGCATCAAGATTTATCCACTATAACTGATAAGGTTACAGACTCAAGTATTATTTGCACACCTAGCCTCTTCAGGCTCAAGACAAGTATTATTTGCACACATAGCCTCTTCAGGCTCAAGACAAGTATTATTTTCACACCTAGCCTCTTCAGGCTCACTTAGATTTGTTTGAGAGATTGGGTTTGTAAAAATACAACTTCTCACAAGCAGATCTTTCACTAACATTCAGAGAGTGGTTTAAATGTGAAGTCTAGGAAAGTCTGCGTAATAACTTCAAATGTTTGAAGAATACAGAATGAAAGAATAAAAGAATTAATGAGCAGAGTAATGACGTTTTAATGCAGTGTGTATTCTCTATGTTTTCATCTTCAATGACTTCTGTATTTATAGTCTTCAAACATTTAGGATCCGTTAGAGATATTTTCTTAGATGTTGGCTTCAAGCAGAACTTCATTAAATGTAATAGAGTCGTTCTGAGCACCCATTAATGCAATAGAGTCGTTCTGAGCAGTCATTAATGCAATAGGAACATTGGTTGTACTCTAACATGTAGGATCATGACTTTATGTATTGAGATACAGCCATGTCAGAGTTGGGCAGAGAGCTTTTTGTACTTTGCTGAGTACACTCCCCTTTTTGTGGAATAAAGCATGTTGGAAGCATTCTTTTAGATTATCCAAGGTTGCTTGAGAGAGCAGTCTTCTGACTTTTCTTGATAATCGTGAAACTGAATAGGAGAGAAGGCTTCAAGTCTCTTTCTGATTCTTGAACTAAGATTCTAATAATCCTTAGAGAATTTGCGTTCATAAGATAAGTGCTTCCATCTTGAAAATAATCACGTCTATCTAGTCATTTGAGTTTTCATTCGGGCTAGTAGATGAGCTCCATATTAAGGACTCAGCAAGTCCAAAGACTAGTGGACGAGCGCTTCTGTCACCTTTAGTGGACGAGCGCCTCTGTTACTCTAGTGGACGAGAGTCTCAATTACTCTAGTGGACGAGAGTCTCAGTTACTCTAGTGGACAAGAGTCTCTTGCCACGTCATTGGACGGATACAATTTGACCTTAATGGACATGCTGTACTGATACTTTAATGGACAAGCTCCAAGTGCCACGTCACTGGACGTATACAATTTGACCTTAATGGACGCGTTGTTCTGATACTTTATTGGACGCGCTGTTCTGATACTTAAATGGACGAGCTCCAAGTGCCACATCATTAGACGGATAATTCTGATACCTCACTGGACGGGCTTTTCTGATACTTTGATGGACGTGCTTCAAGTGCCACGTTAGTAGACGGATAATTCTGATTCCTCACTGGACGGGCTTTTCTGATACTTTGATGAACGCGCTGTTCTGATACTTTAAGTAGACGCGACCTTCTGATACTTTTAGTAGACGCGGCCTTCTGATACTTTTAGTGGACGCGGGTTTCTTTCTCTTGCGTTTTGGACGTGCGCTTCAATCACTACAGTGCTGGACGTTTGTTTAAAAACACTTGTGTGTTGGACGTGAGTTTTTATCACTACACTGTTGGACGAATGATTCTCTTATTTAATCTGCACACTCGATAGATAAGTTAGCAACCAATATGAAGGTTAATTAAATCATTAACCAATGTTTAGTTCTCATCAAAACTTAGGGAAATGCACATCAGACATTTTAGAGACTTAACACACTGTTGTGGCAGAAGCGCTCGTCCACTAAAGTGGTAGAAGCGCTTGTCTACTGATGTGATAGAAGCGCTCGTCTACTAATGTGGTAGAAGCGCTCGTCCACACAAGTCATTGGACTTGCTAAGTCCTTAGAGACCTCCGTCCAATGACGTGGCACTATGGACTTCTTACTGAATTTTAGTTAGACACTATGGATGTATACTTGAGTTACAAGGATAACCCTCGTCTGCTGACGTGGCAAGATGGACGCGCTTATTTTCAAGTCTTTGGACTTGCTGTACCTAATAAGTTATTTAGGTATTCATTTATAGCCTCGTCCACCAAGGAAAACCAGTAAACTTATCAATTAAATTATAAATAGTTTAAATAACCTTTGGACGAGTAATTCTTTCCACGAATCCAAGCATTGTATACTTTATATTACTTTGGATATTACTGCATAAACTGAACTCACTTGTTAGATCTCTACTAACACTTTGCCAAGCAAATTTAATCCTTTTGTTAACATCAAAACTTAGAGATTATTAAATCCAAAACCACTTTGGTTCCAACAATCAAGGCACTGTTTGGTTTGTCAAAAATACTAGCATTTAGCGGATGGAAAATTAGCCCCGTTTGACAACCATTTTTAAAATTAGCGTATAGCGTTTTTTCACTAGCGTATCACTTTTTCTTCCATTTTTATCCTTACTATCTTAATTAAATTCCTTACTTATTCTTCACTGACAAAATAAAATATTAATAGAAATCTTTAAAATTGATTTGTTAGAATTAATATCACTATTTAAATTTATATTTAAGATAAAAAAAATAGAAATTATATTTTTTTTATAAAAAGAATCATATAAAAATCATATCAATATTATTTTTATTATTCCATATTATTTAGAAAAAATAACTAAAACTAAATAAATATTAAAATTAAAAATTAATATTTTAATCTTTGAAATGATAAATAATTTAAAATAAATTAAAGTGTTGAATTGATAATTATTTTAAAATAAATAATATAAATAATATATATATATATATATATATAACTTATATAAAAAAAATCATGCAAACATGTCTTTTTATGTAATTTTACATTAATCAGCCAGTCTAACAACTAATTTTATCAAACACTTCAAATATAATCCGTTAGTTTATCCGTTATATGTAATCCGTTAGTTTATCCGCTATTCGCTATCTTAACCGCTATCCACTAATTTTTATTAAACAGAGCCTAAATAATCTTAGATAGATACACATACACTTACCTTCTCATTTTAAAAACAAACTAGCATTGTACCCAAAAAAAACTAGCAAAAATATTTTTCAAATTATTTTGGCTTGTATTGGGACTACATTAATCCTCGTCTGAGACTAATTCAATCGATATTTAAATTATTAGATTAAATTAGGATTTTTTTTTTTTTGAACTAAATTAAAGACGTATTTTTTGTAAGATGAAACTACACCTGTGTTTAATCCAAAAAAATAAAAAACCACACTTGTGCTGAGATAGTGAGGAAAAGGCCCATTCCCGTAGAAATAGTAAAGCCGGCCCAAAGTAACTAAAAGTGGCCCAGGAGAGAATCATAAAATGTGTAGCAACCATAAACTCCGGCTAATCAAGGCTCTAACTGATTCTAAATTTCTAATGGCATTGCCTCCTTCACCATCAAAAATACAAGATCATTTGAGAAATTCTAAATCAATCACTGTATCTTTTAGACTTTTAAATGATTAATATTAGACATATTTAAAATTATTTTTAAAGATTGGTTTAATTCTATTATTATAGCTCTCACAATTCATATATGTCCTGACAAGCTTTTAAAATGAAACAGAGAAAGGAAAGTCAAGACTTTAGGTCGATATTTTTTATTTTTTTTAAAATTAATGCATCCTTTATTTTCTCCAAAATATTCCAATTGAAGATATAAATATGCTCTATTTTATGAAGCTTATTCCCGACAGTGTGACTCTGAAGAGCTTCCTTGAACAGGCGTGGAGCCCAACACTTCGGTTCCTGAATATAAATCAAAGATTTGAAAGGTACCTTAAATATTATAATCAGTCAATATATACAGCAATAACAACAACAACCAAGCCTTATCCCATTAGGTGGGGTCAGCTACATGAATCATATGACACCATAATATTCTATCACGAATCATGTTAATAGTTAAATCATTGACCTCTAAATTTTTTTTAATAATTTCTCTTATAGTTTTTCTTGGCCTCTACCTCCAACGAAATCAGTCAAGATATATAATATAAAATATAAACATGAAATGGAAAGGGGAAAAAAAATGTACTGCTCTTTGTAACTGCACATATAATAAAGGATGGGAATATGTGACTACTTTGCTTTCAAGTAGTATATTTATACTTTTATCTATTTTTCTATAATAATAAGGTAAATGTTATATAGTCATTGTTCTAAAGATATTGATTAAGGAATTAAAGATATAAATATTTTTTTTTTGACTAATGATATAAATATTTTATTGAAAACTGATATATTCAACACATTTAAATTTTAAAACTAAGAGCATCAAAAAAAATTATTTCTAATAAAAACTTTTTATATATGAATTTCTTAACTAATGTTCTTAGGACAATGGTTTATAAGCAAATGTTAATGTGTTAATATTAATATTTTTTTTAGTGGATAGGGTTTGAGCCTTCAACCTCCTTATCACTCCACTCCTTAACTCCCCACCCAAACCTCCTCATTATAATTTTAGTCTCGCCGAAATTTCTAGTGTTAAACATAGTTGACTTCTTTTTAATTAGATTTGATGGAATTAATAATTTTTGTGAAAAAATTATACTAAATTTCATACTATTAATTTTTACGAGACATATACGATCCATCCCTTTGTTAATATGTGAAAATTTCACATAAAAAGTAATAAGTATAATTTTTAAAATTATATTTAGTACAATATAGTAGTGAAAATAGATCAGGTCACTCGTCGGGAGCTTATGACCCGTCCTGACCTATTTAATAAAATATCAAATTTGACTTTTTAAAAATCATTTTCAATTAAAACAGGTCATATTTAGGCTTATGAAAAAGTCTTTTAATCCTGATAAGCCGACTTATTTATAAATAATAGTAATTTTTAATAAAATATACTAGCAAATAGACTCGTGCTAAGCACGGGTATGACAATTTTAAAAAATTTATATTAGTGCAATTTATTTTTTGAGTTTAATTTGTATTTATTGTCAGTGTAAAGATTTTTACAATGACAACTAATCAGAAATCATGAAATTGATGACTTTTAAGGCGATTAGGATAAGAATCAAACATTTATATTGATATATCAATTTATGATTGGTTAATAGTGTAAAAAAAATTTTACACTATCAATGTATATCAATTAAATCCTTATTTTTTTTTTTAGTATCTAAAAACATAAAGGATCATTTTACGATGAATATTCGGGAATAGAACAAAATGATGATATATACAAGTGTCTTTTTTAACAATAACAAAATTAAGCATTCTAATTCTTATTATAGCAATAAATAAATAAAATGCATCATTTTTAAGCATTACAATACTTAGATGCTGTTTACCAAAATAATATCATCTTTTTGTAACAAAAAAAAAATGTATGGCAATATTAAGTTTGATTTAGGTTGATTATAATAACCTTCATGAAGATGAAACAAGGAAGAGATAACAAATGAAGATCTGTTGTCCCATTTGTGTGTATCACACCTTGTCTCTACTAATAACATCTTGTCACGTAAGTTAAAATTTTTTGTGTAATTTTTAAAAAGTAGAATATGTGGCAAGATGTTATTAATCGGGACATGATGTGATACATCAAAATGGGACATCATATCCTCATTCGAAGACAACACTCCAAAAAAGAAACACACCTTCACATAGAAATCACATTTTGGCTATGGATTTCCTCTATTACTCAAAAAATGAGAATTACGGAGATCATTTTTTAAAGTTTCCTAACATTGAAAAGATAAAAGCCAAAAAGATTAATAGAAGCTACCAATATTGTAGTGACAATATTTTTTTTTTTTGACGGAAATAGTGACAATATTTAAGTATTCATAATTGCACAAATGGTTACATGTGAGTTTAGTAAGTAAAACCTTAAACGAGACAATATAAATTCACATAAATCAATCGAAACTATTGTAACTATAAATTATATAAATATATTTCACCTTAAAGTCTTAAGCTTCTAAATTAGAGCAAGCGTCATAAAGTTATAACCTGTTATCTCTTCGACAAAGCAATATAAAAAATGTTTACAATATATATAATTTAAAGGATAAAATAATTAAATAAAAGAGAGCGTAGATTACCTTTTTTAATAAAAATAAAATAGGTATTAAAATAAAGGAAGGAAACCCATGATCTTACTAATTACAAATCAAGAAATCAAAATTATTGAAAGTAAATAAAGAAAAGAAAAATTATGATGCATATTCCATAGTATAGATGACGGTTTTTTATTTTTCAAAGAAAAAAGATAAGTTACTGTAGTGGCAGCAGGGTACTGTAGCGGCATTGAGCTGATTTAATTATAGTATATATAGATAATTTACATGATATTATTTTTTAATAATAAATATAATAAGTATGCTTAAAAGTGGGTTTAAAAGTGGACTTGTTGATCTATTTAAATGTCTCTTATCTATTTAAAAACCTCATCTATTATCATGTTAGCCGTCTATTAGCCTACTCTTTTTTTTTTTTTTGACATAAAGCCTGTTAACCTACTTAGAGATAGACATATTGGTTTATTTAAAGGTTTTAAAGCGAAACAGACCTATAAATAAGTTTTCAATCTAGACTTGGGTCATACATTTTTTTAAATAGCTCAGACCTTAACTGAAAGTCTACCCTGATTTGACCTGACATACTTCCATCCCTAATTTGATTAATTTCCGTGCCCGGTTCGAAATAATTTTCTATTTGAATATATATATATATAAAAGAAATAACTAAAATGTCTCATGTAATGATTTCTTTGATGCACCACCAATATACATCACATGTATGCATGCAGCTATTACCCTTTTTTTTTTTTTATAAACAAAAGAATTTTATTAAAAAGAGTACAAGGGACACTCAAATCTATATATAACGAGATAATAAAATAATGTACAAAAACATCATAAAAAAAAAAGTCATTATATTGGTACCACAAACCTCAACAATTATTTTCATCACGATACTAAAGAAAAATAAATTTAGTAACCAAGCAAATCAAAACAATACAGCACTTTGATCAAAACCATCCTATATCACATAAATTTGCATGCAGCTATATATGACTTGCGAGGGGGGTGTATTATATAGGTTCAACGGGTGCCACCAACAGCTGGAAAGACTGGATCTCTATCACAGTTCTTCATCAGATTTTGACAATCAATGAACTTTTTAGCAGACTTGTCAACACATTGATGGATCTGGGACAGGTAAACATTGCCCATTCTGTCAGCTTCACAAACTATGTCCCCCAAGAATCCTGTTCTTCTCCTTACAGCATTCAGTATACTTTGTGGATTATACGAACTTCCATTGGCTCTAATACCTGATATCATATCCCGGCTTAGTTTCAATTTGAAGAAGTTGAAAAATATCATTTAAGTTATAGTTCATATTATATATAAATAAAAAACTTTATATCACATGAACTACACCACACTACACAAAAAGGCCAAAATTCGAAATTTCAATTGGCAAAATGCTGACTGTTCCCGTATCTTAGTCAGAAAAAAAAGAAGAAGGGAACAACGATGATACATACCATTACCCAGCATGATCATGTAAAGATTATAGCTTTTCATGAGGTGCATTGTGGCCGTGAGATATTCTTCTGGCGATAATGTCTCAACGGAACACAATCCATGCTTTCTCCACCTATCCTTCCACAATTTCTTGCTCTTCTCAAAATTATATGTTGATAGAGAGGGCCAGTATCTGAGCAGCTCGTCTTCGTGGCGAGCAATCTACAAAACATATATAATGCATATATTAATTTGTTGCTTGAGGAAAAGTTACAAATTGAGAATAAAACACATGGAAAAATATGTAAATGAAATATTCTGACGGGGGATGATAATATATAACATGAGAAATGCTAGCAACATTCTTTAATACTCTCTTTCCAAACATATAACATCCTATTACTTGAAATTCATGTGAGCCTACAGAATTCAAACGGGGCCTATTTTCAAAATTACGAGAGCCACATGGATGCTAACCAATAGAAGAGTGTACGTTAGAAAAAGAGTGTGAATGTGTGATGATAACACTCCTCTGTCTTAATAGACTCACCATTTTATCTGTCAATAGAGTATCATTATTGGCACAGCCTTTGGTTATGTTATGGGAGGCACCTAATTTCTCTGGATAAAGACCATCAATAGTGAAATATTGTGGCACTTGATCTCTGCAAGTATTATCGTGCAACAAACAATAAGAGTTTGGCCATTGCATGGCTAGTTTGAAATAACTGTATTGCGTGGAATTCTGTTCAGTACAAGACAGAATTCCCATCAACAGTAGTGAAAAAAAGAGCAGATTGCACTTCATCATCATGTTGGCTATATGTATATTATGGCAAACTGTATGTTTTTTTTGGTTGAGTTGCAAGCTATATGGTTTATTGGTTTTGCATGCTTTTATAGTGTTTTGGACTTTTAAAACCCAGGCCCAAGTTGAAGAAATTTAAGGCACGTTCTGAGAAAAGAAGCTAAAGTAAGGCTCACAAATTATTTTGAATGGGGATTGAAGTCCAAAGCCACTTTTGACAATTCAAATGGCCCCATTTCAAATGCTTTTTGTCAATTGTCAGTGCCCAAAAGAAAATAATATTTTTGTGCATTCTCCATTGGGGAATTTTCAAACACGCCTTTACTGGTATGGAAATTCGTGCATGAAACGCACGGTCAATTCTATGGTAGATCGGGTGCTTGCAAACCAGATTTGTAATTAGTCTTATTAAAAATTAAAGCATCATTGTAAGAAATTTGAGAGGTTGCAAAATTGTAGGAATAAACACCCAATTTGGTCCATGAAATTATGAAGTAATATCAACCTGGTAGCTGAAATTATCAAAATTCTAAATTAGTCCCTGAAATTGTAAAACGGTGATCAACTTAGTCCCTCCGTTAAACATCATATGGACTAAGTTGATATAAAGTTTGCAGTGTCAAGGACTTAATTGATATTAAGTGAGTAAAATGAGGGATTAAATTGATACTAATTTATCATTCAGAGATGCTTTTAGAATTTTGATAATTACAATGACCAAATTGATACTACTTCGAAGTTTCAGGGACCAAATTAGGTATTTACTCAAAATTATAGTTGACCATGGTGACAAAAGTGGTCAAGGTGATTTGGAACGTGAGATAACGATATTGGGAGTTATAAAAGGGGTAAATCGCACCTCCTACTAACATAACAAACTAACAATTAACATTTGTTTATTAAAAAAAACATTTGTTTGTTTGATGCGTCCTTGGTTGTATTTCAGAGTGGCTCTTAGTTTTCTAGTTGGTTTCTTGCTTGTAGCCCCTTTTCTTCATAAAAAATAAAAAATAATGACAAAATTATCCAATTAAATTTAGCATAATTAAGTTAACATGTATTTGGATTCTATTTTGTTGATTTATTCTTTTTTTTTTTTGAAGCATAATAAAGTTATTTCATTTCATCCAAAAGAAGTTGTTCAAGAAACATAGGAGCAGAATAAAATATATGGGGGCTAATAAAGGATAAGGAAGCCCTAGCAAGACTATGAACTACCCTATTGACTTGCCTCCTAACAAACGCTATCTTATAACCAGCGTGGATTGAGAGAATAGCTTGACAACGAGTGAGAATATTGCCCAACTCAGAAAAATTAGACGCCGAACTGGACAAAGCATCAACAACCAACTTACTATCCGATTCAAAAAGAACGTTATGAAAGCCATGCAAATGAGCCAGCTGGAGAGCCTCCAAAATACCCAAAGCTTCACCTTCTTGCACAGATAAAATCACATTCACCGTTGCTGTTCTAGCTAAAACAAGAGCAACACTTGAATCCCTGATGCACAAGCCAAAACCTGCCACATTATTATTGTTGAAGAAGGCACAATCAACATCACACTTTAAGAACCCACTAGGAAGCTTAATCCATTTCAAAGCAACATCATTATTCACGACAGGTGTCCCTAGATGGAGATTTCGAGAACTATTCTGCATGCATAACCATTCAGATAGTGAATCTTGAGCAACACGGATTGTATGATTGACTATTGGGACTTTGCCATCCTACACTAACTCATTCCTTACCTTCCAAAGGCTCCAAAACAGCATAACAAAGTGACTTTTCCTGTTGTCAACCAGTATATCCAGCACCACAAAAAAGCAGGAGGCAAGACTCTCATGATGAGGAAGAATGTTAACAATGGAGCTCCAAAGATTAGCATGTGTCCAGCATTTGATAGCGTGGTCCACTACAAAAAAAAAAGGTTATTTAGCGACCGAAAATAGTGACCGAATTTTTTGGTTGCTGTTTGCGACCGAAATGGCGACCGATTGTAGGATCTACATGAAACACTTGTTATAGTTGATACTGCGACCGAAATAGCGCGTAGCTGAGTTATCGGTCACTATTTCGGTCGCTAAATAAAGGAAAGTAAAAGTCAAAACTTGCTGACTTTTTAGCAACCGAAATGGCGACCGAGTTAAATGCAACGGTTAAATTTTATTTATATTTGCGACCGAAATGGTTCCGGTCACTAAACGACACGTAAAAAATTAAAATAGAGCGTGTTAGCGACCGATTTAAAAATCGGTTGCTAAATTTTTGAATTTAAATTTCAAATTAACCCAGTTAGCGACCGATTTTGCGACCGAATAATTCGGTCGCTAAAAATAAAATCCCTAAATCACGATTTCTTTCCTCTCTTCCCCCATTTCTCTCTTTTCTTCTCTTCTCTCTCACGCGCAACTCCGCCCCTTCCCTGTTTCGGCCGCGCATCGCCACGACGCCACCTCTCAGTGTCTCGTCCTCCTCCGGCCACCACTTGGTAAGGTTCTCCCCTTATCCTTCTCATTTTGTGTTTCTCCTTCTCTGTCTCTCACTCTCTCTTCCTCCTCCCAACAGCACCACCGCCACCACGACCGCCACTGTAGCAACGTGACCTCCTTCTTTGGTAAGGTCTCCTCTTCTCTCTCTGTGTATCTCGCTCCCGCTCTCTCTCTTGCTCGGTTCTCTTTGTCTCAGTTTCTCTCAATGTCTCTCTCAGGTGTTGTCACTTCCTCCTCCGGCCGCCACCACCATCTCAAGGGGTTCTGTTTGCACCCCCCCCCCCCCCCCCCCACAGTCTCCTCTGATCAGTTCTGTCTCAGGATAGGGTTTAGGGAAGTTCTGTCAGTATGGGTATTTATGCTGTCAAATTAATTATTAATTGATGTTGTTCTAGTGAAATCCAGAGTAGAGAAATTTTGACAGTAGGGGTATATTGATTTAAATAACTTAATGGATAGATAATATAAGTTAGCTTCTTCTTGATTCACTATCTCTTCGACTATAATGCTTGGAAGTAGGACTACTATAAGTTTCATGGCCATCCCTGCATAAAATAAGCAAATATGAAGCCAAGAATGTAATTAGTAAATTACAGGCACATTGTGTTAGACATAAGGAAGACTATTTTAATTTGAGTTTGAAGACCAAGTCAATGACAAATTGATAAGAAATTAGATATCAGAATAGATTATTATAAATATAAGTATTGACTTAGATGCTTATGAGCTATAACTACAATAACAAGCATTCAAGGAACAAGCAGACACCCACCAATGACCAAATATTTGTCAGTTTGTTGAAATGTTAGTATTTGACATGTTAGTTGTTGGTAGGTTATCAAGTCACTATTTTTTGTATTAAATAGTTATAATCTGAAGCCTGATTATCAAATGGTATGGACTTGAATGGTAAACTCTACATTGAACTTGTTTGATATATATTGTATTGTATAAACAAACTGATGAGCCTCTGTTTGACTGGTTTTATAACTAGTAAAGACCTTGGCTTTGTGCTAATTTTATATCATTTTCACCCAAATTAGACTTGATTGTCCTTAAGTAGTATTTTGAGTCTGTAAAATGTTTTTAAGTTAATTTAGTTGATTTAGAGTGAATAAAGTATTTACTTTTACTTTCTGTTTTCAGGTTAATAAAAAGGAATAATTCTGGAGTTTCTCGCCCCGCGAGAAGGCTGCTCGCCTCGCGACCCCGAAGCTGACTGTTCCAAGAAAATGCAAAGTCTCTGGTTCGCCCCGCGAATAAATGGCTCGCCTCGCGAGTCATCCAACCATGAAAAGTCAGAGACGATCACGGCTTGCCCGTGTTGAAGGCCACGGGCGTTGCAGTTGGGAATTTGAAGCGTTCGCCTCGCGAAGCTATGCTCGCCTCGCGAGAAGACAAAGAGTTGCAGACCTTTCGTGTTATTCGCCTCGCGAGCAGTGCTTCGCCTCGCGAGGCCTTGAATTTCAGAAGTTGTATATAAACTGCTCTATGGCAGAATGAAGGGGTGGCTAGTCAGTTTTGGCTAAGTCTCAGTTAGTAGTTTATTAGTTTTAGTCTTATTTTCTCTTTCTTTTGTTTTGCTTCTGTAATGGAGAATTAGTCTCCTAGATTAATCTACTGTAATTGGTTTCTGTTAACACTTGAGGTTCTGTATTCCATGATTAGTTGCTTTTCTCTTTTCAATGCCATGCTGTATGTTTCTGTTTGTTATTTCAGGAATATATAGTGTTGTATTGTTTCATTTCGGTGATGCTATGTTCCTATATATAATCGCGTTTGTTATTTCGCGTGTGTTCATTTATGTTCGTTTGTTCATGAGAGCTTAACCCCGTTTGTTATTTCGGGAATAGGAACATACATCTGTAGTAGCGGTTTTCGTTTGTTAATTGTTGCTACAACCGGGAGGGGATTAGTATCTGCTTAGGATTTGCATGAACCAATGATAGTGGGAAACTGAGAACAGTAGGTTAATCGCTTTTGTTTAATTGCTAGTTTCTTAAACTGCTTTGTTTCTTTTCTCTGTTTTTGATTTGTTTTGTTAATTTAGTTTTAATCTCAAAACCCCCATTTCTAACTTTTACTAATTTTCTGTTAATAATAACAACACCTAAAGAGTCCTTGAGAGACGATCCGAGTTGTCGCTCTATACTGCATTATTTTAATAATCGCTCGTTCTTTTTGGCGCGTGGCGACAGCGCGGTAAAAAATTGGCGCCGTTGCCGGGGACTCTGGTTTGTTGTTAGTAGCAGAAAATATAAAAAAAAAAAATTTTTTTTTGCTGAATTTGTCTGGTTATGGATCTTACTGATAAGCTCACTTATTTGAAGCAATTGTTTCAGCAGACACAGTTTTGTGGCATGTGCGGCTCTCCTGAGCACCTGTATGAGGCATGCCCCATTCTGACAAATGCTACTTATTGGCCTCGAGCTTATACATTCCATCCTGACAATCAAGGCAAAAAGCTTGAGGATAATGAAGAACCTGTGGAATCAAATGCAGGTGTTGAGAGTGATGGGGTGGATGAACCGTGTGCAGAAAGTCCAGACAATCGGACCTTTACTAACTCAATTTCTTTTACTACATGTACTAACTGTACTAACACTAACCCGTGTGCTGTTTGTGGCCAGTTTCTTGACTCTATTTTGCAGGATGATAATGAGAATGAAGCAGCACCGATAACCATTTCTAACTGTTTGCCACCTCCCCCTGAGGAACCAGTGATGGAGTTTGAACCCTTGGATTTTGCACCATGGCCAGTCCAAGAGGTTGAGCCCCACTTCTATTGGGGAGATTTTATTGAGAAAGAGGTCATCTGTGACCCCAGAGGAAGTGAAAAGTCCGCCGCACTGGGCGAGGTTACTATGATTGTCAAGCACCCACTTCCGTATAAAGGCTGCAAGTTAGGGAAGCATGGAATGAACTACCACCCTTTGGCTACCATGTGGGACTTATGTTACAAGCAATGGGATCCCGGTGGAACCGCCCCTCAATGAGTTTTTCTTTACCTTGCTCTTTTAATTTTTTTTTCTTTGCTTTATTTCTGTTTTGTTTCCAATAAAGCTCCTGAATAATTTGAGAAGCTCAGGAGTTGTGTTGAGTCTGGTATGGGCAAGTTTATTGGATTTTATTAATTTTTGCATAGATTGATTGCATGATAGTGTTGACTGTTTCCCCCCTAGGATTTGAAATTTTTTTGAAAAATGATCCCCA
The DNA here is from genome assembly GCA_030762895.1 of Sophora flavescens. Taxonomy (NCBI): domain Eukaryota; kingdom Viridiplantae; phylum Streptophyta; class Magnoliopsida; order Fabales; family Fabaceae; genus Sophora; species Sophora flavescens. The sequence goes on along the minus strand of CM061067.1, from coordinate 155,460,605 downwards.
TATGATTGAAAACTGAACTTTGAGATTTTATTATGATGGCATGATTTATGATAAGTTTGGGGTGATAGGAAGCACACACTAGGGATAGAATCTCAGTTAAACAATTTGCATAAATGTCCAGGTGAGGTTTTGAGCCTCCAACATGTTTTAAACTGTGTGAAAATCACCTTTTAAGTTGCACTTTCCTGAATTTGCTTGAATCTCTTTTTGATTTGCATGATTATGTGTTTGCTTCATATGATTTAGGCATTTTCTTTGTAAATAGCTACTTAGCCTAAAATAACCATTCCTAATGCATGTTCCTTAGTTAGCCCCGTTGAGCCTGATGAGCCTATTGTTCTTGTTAACCTTATGTTACAAGCTAAAATCTGAAAAACCATGTTAACCCGATCTTAGGATTAGGAGAGCATGGAAGCTTAGTGAGAAATTGGTTGCAAGAAATTAAGTTTGGGGTAGCTGCAAGGTGTAATATGTTGTTTGGGATTGAAAAAAAAAATTGTGAAAAAAAAATATAGAAAAAAATAATAATAGAAAAAAAAAAGAAAAAAAAAGAAAGAAAAGAAAAACAGAAAAAAAAATATAAAAATAAAAAATAAAAGTGCAAAAATGCCAAAAAGAAATAAAAGGTTGTAGTCACCCAGAAGCATAAAGAAAAAAATTAAGAAAGGAACTTGAGTTAAATTCAAAGTGTAAATAATGTTCATGCTCTCTTAGTTCCTAGGGTCCTCAGCCTAGTTCCTTTTGTATATCCTACCCTTAGCCAGGCCCCATTACAACCCATAAAAGACCTTTTGATGTTGCTTGCATGTTTTCTGTGGGAATCATTTTGAGATGAAAATCAAATTTATGGGAAGTGCTCTTAAAAGTGAAACTGAGTGAATTGTTGATAACCTGACAAAAACTGAGCGATTGAGTGAAATACAAATTTCCCTTGTGAGGAAGGCAGTTGTTTGGATTTGGTGATCTCCCTTTTGTGTGTGACTTGGATCCCCTGCTTAGATTAATGAGTGTTTGAATGATGAAAATTCTCAATTGTTTAGAATGAATGATTGTGGGGATTGCTTTGTTTGGAAGGGGGGAACATTGAAAATATTTTGGTAAATTGCTTGAAATCTGTGGGAAGTTGATTAAATCTTTTGAGCTTGCCAGGTCTTGAGTCTTTTTGAGTTTTTAAGTTGTAGTTTGCTTGGGGACAAGCAAAGTTTAAGTTTGGGGTATTTTGATGAGCCTCTGTTTGACTGGTTTTATAACTAGTAAAGACCTTGGCTTTGTGCTAATTTTATATCATTTTCACCCAAATTAGACTTGATTGTCCTTAAGTAGTATTTTGAGTCTGTAAAATGTTTTTAAGTTAATTTAGTTGATTTAGAGTGAATAAAGTATTTACTTTTACTTTCTGTTTTCAGGTTAATAAAAGGAATAATTCTGGAGTTTCTCGCCCCGCGAGAAGGCTGCTCGCCTCGCGACCCCGAAGCTGACTGTTCCAAGAAAATGCAAAGTCTCTGGTTCGCCCCGCGAATAAATGGCTCGCCTCGCGAGTCATCCAACCATGAAAAGTCAGAGACGATCACGGCTTGCCCGTGTTGAAGGCCACGGGCGTTGCAGTTGGGAATTTGAAGCGTTCGCCTCGCGAAGCTATGCTCGCCTCGCGAGAAGACAAAGAGTTGCATACCTTTCGTGTTATTCGCCTCGCGAGCAGTGCTTCGCCTCGCGAGGCCTTGAATTTCAGAAGTTGTATATAAACTGCTCTATGGCGTAATGAAGGGGTGGCTAGTCGCTTTTGGCTAAGTCTCGATTAGTAGTTAATTAGTTTTAGTCTTATTTTCTCTTTCTTTTGTTTTGCTTCTGAATGGAGAATTAGTCTCCTAGATTAATCTATCAGAATTGGTTTCTGTTAACACTTGAGGTTCTGTATTCCATGATTAGTTGCTTTTCTCTTTTCAATGCCATGCTGTATGTTTCTGTTTGTTATTTCAGGAATATATAGTGTTGTATTGTTTCATTTCGGTGATGCTATGTTCCTATATATAATCGCGTTTGTTATTTCGCGTGTGTTCATTTATGTTCGTTTGTTCATGAGAGCTTAACCCCGTTTGTTATTTCGGGAATAGGAACATACATCTGTAGTAGCGGTTTTTGTTTGTTAATTGTTGCTACAACCGGGAGGGGATTAGTATCTGCTTAGGATTTGCATGAACCAATGATAGTGGGAAACTGAGAACAGTAGGTTAATCGCTTTTGTTTAATTGCTAGTTTCTTAAACTGCTTTGTTTCTTTTCTCTGTTTTTGATTTGTTTTGTTAATTTAGTTTTAATCTCAAAACCCCCATTTCTAACTTTTACTAATTTTCTGTTAATAATAACAACACCTAAAGAGTCCTTGAGAGACGATCCGAGTTGTCGCTCTATACTGCATTATTTTAATAATCGCTCGTTCTTTTTGGCGCGTAGCGACAGCGCGGTCACAAACCAACTTGCTAGGAAGTACGGTTGTTTCACCAAGCCTTATGCTCCACACCCAAGTGGTATATACTTCACGACTTAAATATTATAAGTGGTGCATTAAGTCATTGATGATAGATTATTTTACACACGGTTATCTAATTCATTTCTGTTCTATTCATGTCATGAATACATAAATAGATTCATTTGCATGAAGTTTGCTAAAGGTTCATTTAATAAACTATTTTGCATTGCTTTATGTACAACTCTCTCTGTGTTCAAATCTGTTATTCATGTGTATATCCTTAAGAAATTCAAAGAGTTCAAGACTTAATATAGCAATGATTTAAAAAACACAAAAAGAGAGGACAATAGTAAAAGGCCTAATGGCTTTCAAGAAACTCTTAAATGTTAGTATTTGACAGGATTAATTTTATTTATGCATTATAGGTCATTGCTCTATTTCTCGTGAGTTGAAACCGAGTCCCTTCGTCCCCTCTCCATCTCCACAGGTAATCAATTGGTCGTAATGGCAATTTGTTGAACTTTTATATTACTAACTTGAATACAATTAAGTTGGATCTAAGGATATTAATTTGCTTTCATATTGTCTTATTATATTTACCAGTTCCTGATCTTCTTGTCTGCGGCTCCTTCCCTTATCCTTACTTGTTTTTGCATTTTGTCGCATAGGTAAGTTCTCTCAATACTCTCTTTTAAGGTTCTGCTTTGTCTAAAAGGTTCTGATTGTGTGGTGCTTGTAATGTGTTATGTGAATTATATATCTTGTTGTTTGTTAGTGGAGAGCTGAGCTCAATAGGAAGGTTTCCTGCCTGAAAGGCAAGATGCTGATTGTGTGCTGATAATTTAATATTTATGCATGTATTTACAATTATGTGTTGTTTGTTAGTGGAGAGCAGAGCTCAATAGGATGTGATCCTGTCAAAAAGACGCGATGCTTGTTGTGTGTTGCTAATTTAGAAGTTATGAATGTGTTTGACAATTATGTGTTACTTGTTAGTGGAGAGCGGAGCTCAATAGGATGTTTGCTACTATATTTTATCTAAGTTTGTATTGAATTATGCTTCAATATATATTCGTTGAAGTATGCTTCAATCCTTATAAGTCAATGGTTTTATTTTCTGCTAGAGTTAATTATTAAGTTACGAAAGCCTTAGTTTCCTATTTGAGATTCAATATTAATGAGCAAGCATACCTTCTCAAGGTACGCATGCTCATTGTATTGAATCTTGAATTGTCCAAATGGGACAGTTTGGGAAAAAACCTTTTTCACACTCGTACAATAGTCATTTCAATGTTCAAATGCCTTATATACTTGTTGAAATCTTGGTCTGATGCATTTCCTTTTGTTCTCCTGGTACATACTTGATCGCGGTGATTCTCACAGTGCTCGAGTCGTGTACTTGGAGACCGATGGGAAATTCTGCCGAAATTTTGTTAAGTATAAGGTATTTGAATAAGAGAATAACTATTATTAGCCGAGTGTGATAAAGGTTTCTTCTCGAATGGGATAGGTTCATACCTTGTCATAAGAACGAGATTGATGGAGTTATTGGAATGCACCGTAATATATAAGTGTTATTGTAGGGTTGGTCAGGCTATTTAATTGCCAGCAATGGATATTCCGGAGAATCGGAAATGGATGTATCGTAGGTTGGATCGGAATAAACTGAAATAGACAACTATAAACACGAAAAGGGGGGGTTGAATTGTGTTTATCAGAATTTAAGCAAAGATGAAATCTTTTCGCAAACAGAAAGCTAGATTTGGACGAGTGGAAGAATACAGGATGGATGGATGACTGATAGTGTGATTTTGCATCATATTTCATGTACATTTTTGCATGCATTTTCATATAGGTTAGGCATATTTACTTTGATTTTTGTTAGTTTTTCCCTTGGAACGGGTAAGGCGGTTTCTTGGTGTTGTTTTGCAGGAATTTAAGGAAAAATGCTCAGAATCAGCCATGATGGAGCTTGGATGAAATAGAGCTTGAAAAGTGAAGAAAATGAGCCAAGCAGAGTCCATCACGGCCTAGCCGTGATGACCATCACGGCCGTGATCGAGCAACAGTTGAGAAGGAAGAAGGCAAAAGTCAGAAGCTGTCACGGCCTAGCCGTGATGCCCATCATGGCCGTGACAGGTTAATTGAGTCAGAACCCTCCTAGGCAGAATCTATCACGGCCTAGCCGTGATGCCCATCACGGCCGTGACAGACCAATTGGTGGAGGCAGAAGCTATCACGGCCTAGCCGTGATGAGTGTCACGACCGTGACAAACATAAATTTGAAAGCGCGCCAAGGCAGAAAGCGTCACGCCTGGCCGTGATGGCCATCACGGCCGTGACGCGAATCCTGATCTATAAAGAGGCACGGGCAGAACAGAAGAAAACAGTTTTGAAACCCTCAAACACTCTCTCTGAACCAGGGGCAGCTGTACAAGGATTCCATGGAGTTTCTTCCCCTCTTCATCTCTATTTCTTTGGTGTTGGATACGATCATGAGTAGCTAAACTTCCATTGTTGGGATTAGATGTAGCTATTTCTGAATTCTCCATGTATTTGATTTGACCTTGTAATACAGTTTTTGCTTCATTATGAGTGATTGATTTCCAGGCTTAATGCTTGTTGTGGCGTGATCCCCCATAACTTGATCATTGTTTTGGTATGCAATTGGAAAAATCGTATTAGAACTAGAACTGAAATCAACCACCTAGTAAACCTTGTATCTAGGAATGGATTTAGGTTTATTAGCAATCGTGTAATCCCTAATCATCATGCAAATTCATTAATCTAGGCCACCTAAGGAATTAGGGTCTCTTAGTGGATTTAGGCTCTCGTCATCTGAGGAATCAGGGCTTGAGTAATCTAGTGGATTGATTGTCATACTTGAAGTAGAAACTGTTTATTAGTCATTTCATTGCATGGGGATGAAGTTTAGTGAACCTAAAGCAAACATCTTTCATATATTTGAAGAATCCCTCTAACTGCCTTCCAAGTGTTCGACAAAAACCCAAAAAGAACTTTTCTCTTTATTTTGTTTATTTTAGGTCTTAAATCTGATTGGGCTTGGTATTTACTATCGAGTTCCCTTCAATCCAAATATCTGCTTAGATAGTAATTGATTCGGTACGTGCTAGTACTTGTCACAGTCCTCGTGGGAACGATAAACGGTCTCACCACCGTATTACTTGTACGACTAGGTATACTTGCCTAGATTCGTGTCAACAAGTTTTTGGTTCCGTTGTCGGGGATTGTGTTTCAATATTAGCATATCCATTTCGGTTACTAATTTAAGCAAAAAAAAAAAAAACTGTTATAATATGTTTGCTATCATATTTTTCTGTTTTGTTTTGCTGTCATTTTTTTTCTGGTTTGTTTGTTGTTTCTGTTTGTTGACATTTACTGCTGACACTCTTGGTTGCTAGACTGTTTGTGCATGCGAGGTACTACCCCGGCTGACCAACTCCTCTACGATCCTGAAATAGAAAGAACGGCTAGGGAGAATCGGAGGAAAGCAAGAGAGCAGAAACTGTTAGAACAACAAGAAGAAGAACAAGAGACGTCCACCTCTCAAGTTCATCAAGAAAAACTCAAGATGGCAGGCAATGGTGAAGGTGCTCCACCACAGAGGACACTTGGTGTCTATGCCAATACAAATGTCAATCGGCATGTCACTAGCATACTGAGGCCTCCAGTGAACTGCGCAAATTTTGAAATCAAGCCAGCTTTCATCAATATGGTTTCAAAAAATCAATTTGCCGGGTTCGAGAAAGAAGATCCTAATAGTCATGTCTCCAATTTCCTGGAGTTGTGTGATACGGTGAAGATAAATGGTGCTTCCGATGATGCAATTCGCCGAAGGTTGTTTCCTTTCTCTCTAAGAGATAAAGCCAAGTCTTGGCTCCAATCTCACCCAAGGGGGAACATCACTACATGGGATGACTTAGAGGCAAAATTTCTGGCAAGATTCTTCCCCACCTCAAGATTCGTGAAGACAAGGGGTGATATCATAAGCTTTGCTCAACAAGAAGGTGAGACCCTTCATGACACATGGGAAAGGTTCAAAGGCTTACTCCAAAGATGTCCAAATCATGGGTTTGATGATCTTACTCAAATGCAAACATTTTGCAATGGATTGAGGCCGTCAACCAGGTATATGTTGGATGCCTCAGCTGGAGGTTTCATGAACACAAAGACAGCGGAGGAAGCACTGGTTTTGATAGAAGCGATGGCATCTAATGACTATTTGATGCATCATGATCGGGGTCCCACATCAAGGAGGGGAGTGTTGGAGTTAGATTCACAAACTACACTTTTGGCTCATAATAAGATTATGACACAACAACTGGAGTCCATCACCAAGCAACTAGCTCAACTCCCACAACAACTCCAAACTGTTCAAGAGACAACTATGCCACCTCAACAGGTAATGAGATGTGATTTTTGCGGAGGAGATCATGATAATGGAAGATGTGAGGCACCACCTAGTTCCCATGAGGAAGCCAATTACATGGGGAACTATGGGCGGCAAGGTAACAACCAATACTCCAACAATTACAACCAAGGGTGGAGGAATCAAGCAAATTTTGGTTGGAAACAAGATGCCGGACAAGCAAGCAAGCCTCTTCCCACACAACCGCCTCAAGACCGGACTTCTATCTTGGAGAACACCCTCAATCAGTTCATGCAAATGTCCATGTCAAACCAGAAAAACACCGATGCTTCTATAAAGAACTTGGAGGTTCAAATTGGACAGATTGCAAAGCAACTAGCGGAGCAATCTAGTAGCAGTTTTTCAGGTAATACTCAAACTAATCCTAAAGAGCATTGTAAGGCTGTTGTTTTGAGGAGTGGTAAAAGTCTTGAAGAAGAGAGTGGTGAGCCTTTGGTGAAAAATCAGAGAGTTGATGAAAAAACAGAGTTGAGTGTTGAGAAAAAAGAGGAAAAAGGCAAAGGGGTTGTAGTAGAGGAGGAAGAAAAAGACAGTGAAAAAGACAAGAGGGAGAAGCTAGTGGATGAGAATTCAATTTTGAGGAGGACTAAAAGTCAGATTTTGAAAGATGGAGACAAGCCTCAAGAGATCCCCTCTTATGTGAAGTTGTCGTATCCTCATTTGAGCAAGAAAAAGGAGAAGGAAGAACAGTTTGCCAAGTTTCTTGACATCTTCAAGAGGTTACAAATTAACACACCCTTTGTCAAAGCACTAGAGCAGATGCCCACTTGTGCAAAGTTCATGAAGGAGTTGCTCACGAAGAAAAGAAAGTTCAAAGAAGGTGAAACGGTTGCCTTGACAGAAGAGTGTAGTGCGATACTTCAAAGGAAGCTACCTCCAAAGCTTAAAGATCCTGGTAGTTTTACAATCCCTTGCACTATTGGGAGTGTTGCTATTGGGAAGGCCTTGTGTAACTTGGGAGCAAGTATCAATTTGATACCGCTTTCAATTTTGAAAAAGCTTGGAGGTGGTGAGGTGAAACTAACAAGGATGGCATTGCAACTAGCTGATAGATCAATCAAGCGTCCTTATGGTATTCTGGAAGACGTCTTGGTTAAAGTGGACAAGTTTATCTTCCCAGCAGATTTTGTGATATTAGACATGGAGGAGGATGCAGAAGTTCCACTTATATTGGGGAGACCTTTTCTAGCAACTGGTTGTGCTTTGATAGATGTACAAAAGGGCTAACTTCGACTCAGAGTGCAAGATGAAGAGGTTACTTTCAATGTATTTGAAGCTATGCATCGCCCGAGTGATGAAGAGAATTGTTTCCGCATGGACCTTGTGGAAGTAGTGGCTAAAGAAGCCTTTGCACATCAGCTCCACTCCTCTGCTCTTGAGAAGGTAATTGTGAACTCTATTGAAAATCTTGATGAGGAAGAGGAGAAGGAAATAGAAGACTGTTTGTGTGATCTGGAAGCTCAACCCAAGCAACTTGCTGTTAACACTAAGAAAGAAGAGCTAAAAAAGGATGCAGTCCAAGAGAAGCTCGAGTTAGAGCTTAAGCCTCTACCTCCCCACTTGAAGTATGTATTTATTGGTGAGAATGATGAAGACCCTGTCATAGTGAGCAATGTATTGTCCAAATTGGAAGAGGAGAAACTTATAAGGGTGCTTTGAGAGCATAAAACAGCTATTGGATGGTCCATCTCAGATTTGAAAGGTATTAGCCCCACGTTTTGTATGCACAAGATCATGATGGAGGCTGAATTTAAACCGATGGTCCAACCGCAAAGGAGGCTCAATCCTACAATGAAAGAAGTGGTAAGGAAGGAGGTGCTGAAACTCCTTGAAGCTAGAATGATCTACCCGATTTCCGATAGTGCTTGGGTGAGTCCGGTACAAGTGGTTCCAAAGAAAGGTGGCATGACCGTCGTGCACAACGAGAAGAATGAGTTGATCCCAACTAGAACGGTCACCGGTTGGCGAATGTGTATAGATTACCGGAAGCTAAACCAAGCTACTAGGAAGGATCACTTCCCACTTCCATTCATGGACCAGATGTTGGAGAGGTTGGCCGGGCAAGCTTATTATTGTTTCTTGGATGGTTATTCAGATTATAACCAAATTGCGGTTAACCCGGAAGACCAAGAGAAAACTGCCTTCACATGCCCTTTTGGAGTTTTTGCCTATCGGAAGATGCCATTCGGTCTTTGTAATGCGCCTGCGACATTTCAAAGGTGCATGGTTTCCATTTTCTCTGATATGGTAGAAAAATACATTGAAGTTTTCATGGATGATTTTTCTGTTTTCGGTTCCTCTTATGATAATTGCTTGTCTAACCTTGCTGCTGTGTTAAAGAGGTGCATGGATACCAATTTAGTCTTAAATTGGGAGAAGTGTCATTTTATGGTGCAGGAAGGCATTGTGCTTGGGCACAAAATTTCAGCTAAGGGGATCGAAGTGGATAAATCCAAGATTTATGTGATTGAGAAACTACCTCCACCAGTGAATGTCAAGGGTGTGAGGAGTTTCCTTGGGCATGCAGGCTTTTACCGGCGGTTCATCAAGGACTTTTCAAAGATAGCCAAGCCGTTGTGTAGCCTTTTGAACAAGGACACTCCATTTGTGTTTGATACTGCTTGTCTTACCTCTTTTCAGATTTTGAAAGACAAGTTGATTACTGCTCCCATTCTTGTTGCACCCAACTGGGAGTCACCATTTGAATTAATGTATGATGCCAGTGACTACGCAGTTGGGACAATTTTGGGACAGCGGAGGGACAAGTTTTTCCATGCCATTCACTATTCTAGCAAGGTTCTCAATGAGAACCAAATAAATTATGCAACAACTGAAAAAGAGTTGCTAGTCATAGTGTTTGCACTGGAAAAATTTCGTTCCTACTTGATTGGGTCACAAGTCACTGTTTTTACTGATCATGCTGCAATTAAATATTTGTTGACTAAGTTAGATTCTAAACCAAGACTCATAAGGTGGATTCTATTGTTGCAGGAGTTTGACTTAGTCATCAAGGACAAAAAGGGCAGCGAGAATGTGGTGGCTGACCACTTGTCCCGGTTGGTGAATGAAAAGGTGGCTGCAAAAGAAAAGGACATTCGGGATGAGTTCCCGGATGAGGCCTTATTTCTGGTACATGAAAGACCATGGTTTGCCGACATGGCAAATTTCAAGGCAGCCAATATTGTTCCAGAGCACCTCACTTGGCAACAAAAGAAGAAATTCTTCCGGTATGCCGACCATTTCATGTGGGATGACCCATTTCTGTTCAAGGTTGGACCGGATGGCTTATGGAGGAGGTGTGTTAGTTAAGAGGAAGCAAGGAAAATTTTGTGGCATTGCCATAACTCTCCATATGGTGGACATTACAATGGGGATAAGACAGCTGCAAAGGTCCTCCAATCTGGGCTCTTTTGGCCCTCAATCTTCAAGGACTCTTACAATCATGTGAAGAGTTGTGACAAGTGCCAAAGGACCGGGAACATTTCAAAAAGGGATGAGATGCCACTGTAGAACATATTGGAGGTTGAGGTATTTGATTGCTGGGGCATAGACTTTATAGGTCCACTTCCACCCTCATTCTCCAATCAATATATCTTGGTGGCGGTGGACTATGTTTCTAAATGTGTGGAGGCCATTGCAACACCGAAGAATGATGCCCAAACAGTGATTAAATTCATCAAGAAGAACATCTTTACCCAGTTCGGTGTCCCAAGGGTTCTTCTAAGTGATGGGGGATCTCACTTTTGCAACTCACAACTGAGAAATGTGTTGACGAAATATGATGTGAGGCATAAGGTGGCATCCCCATATCATCCGCAAACAAATGGGCAAGCGGAGGTCTCCAACCGGGAGATTAAGAGAATTCTGGAAAAAACTGTGGCCGCTGCAAGAAGAGATTGGGAAAAAAAGCTTGACGATGCCTTGTGGGCTTACCGGACTGCACTGAAAACTTTTGTGGGGTTATCTCCATTTCAGATGGTCTATGGGAAGGCATGTCATCTGCCCGTAGAGTTGGAGCATCGAGCCTTTTGGGCATTGAAGTTCTTGAATTTTGATGCCACTCTGGCGGGTGAGAAAAGGGTCAATCAGCTGCATGAATTAGAGGTGATGCGCATTAATGCATATGAGAATGCAGCTATTTACAAGCAGCGAGTCAAGACCTACCATGACAAGAAGATCGTAATGAAAACATTTCAGTCGGGACAACAAGTTTTATTATTCAATTCCCGGCTGAGATTGTTTCCGGGCAAGTTGAAGTCTAAGTGGTCGGGACCGTTCATTGTCAAAGAAGTCTCATCTCATGGAGCTGTAGAAGTGGAGGATCCTACTTCAAAAAGGACCTTCAAAGTCAATGGCCAAAGGCTCAAGGCCTACTTGGGTGGTGACATCGAGAGATTGATCTCAGCTGTGCGCCTTCATGATCCTTGAGATCACCTACCCGTCAAGCTAGTGACGTTAAAGAAGCGCTTATTAGGAGGCAACCCAAATTCTCTTTCCCTTTTCTTTTCGTTTTTGAATTTGACTCTTGAATAATTTGAGAAGATCAAGAGGAAAAATATCATAGATTAATAGGTTTGTTAAGTGTTTTCAGGGTAAGAAGGAAGGAGATGCAAAAAAGGCAAGGACAAGCACAGTCAGCAGCCATCACGCCCAGGCCGTGACACTGGTCACGGCCGTGATGAGCCAGAATTGAAGATCAGAGAGGATCACGGCTGATCCCCATCACAGGCGTGATGGGAGGACCCTGAAGATCAGAAAGCATCACGGCCTAGCCGTGATGGAGGTCACGGCTGTGACAGGCTACCCCTATGGACCAGAATGCATCACGACCTGCCCTTGATAAGCATCACGGCCGTGACCCAATTTTCATGCAATTCCTTCTGACTAGGCATGTGAGCCAGTACCCGCTACCGCCTCGGTAAGTCGTTCCATTTTTCTCCTCTCTCCGACTTGATTGTTTACATTGGGGACAATGTAAATTCTTAAGCTTGGGGTAGGGGTACTTTTGCATACTTGTGCATTTTGCATGTTGCATTCATATAGGTATAGTTTGCATGACCACACAATTAGATTGCCCTTGCTTAGATTATGCATCCTATTGTAAGAACTTAGGGCCAAATAAATTGAGATAGTGAATCCTTGAACCCAATTTTTTATTCTTGTGATGTGGCTACAAATAAAAATGCTTGAGATGATCTTTGATAGTTGATAATTAGCATGTGGTTTTTTAGATTCGTGTTTCTCATTGATTCCTGAACTACTAAATGTGAGACTTTGAGCCAAAAAGGGGTACTCACTAAATCTACCCCATTCTTTGTGTTAGAGTGTTATTCCTCTTGGTTTGTATTCTCTAGAACTTGACTTGAAACCGTTTTGAAGCTTAAAAAATTTTTGAAAATGATTGAGGCACTAGGTATTTTTCCGGCCTTCTGAGCTTTGAATGACTAAATGCTACCCCTCAGTTGCCCAATTTTGAGCCTACAAGAATAAAATACTCTTCTTGGTACCTTGAAATACTTTGATGAATGATGATTGATAGGGCACCTTTTAAAGTATTACAAAAAGGGTAAAAAGGTAGTTGAAAAAGTATGGGATGAGAAAATCATAAAAATATTTCTCTGGAATTGAAAATCTCCCCTTCTCCAAATAAAAGAAAAAATTAAAAGAAAAAGAAATATAAATAGAGAAGCGGATGACAAAAAGAAATGAGAAATAAAAGAAAAAGAAAGAAAGAAAGGTGGCAAAAGTAAATCAAAACCCAAAAGGGTATTTTAGAAGGTGTCATGTTTGGCAATGATTGATATCTTGTGTAGCCTTTCGAAATGTCCTTTTCTTGATTTCGCCACCTAACGATAAATCCCATGGCCCCGTTACAGCCAAAGCAAAAGACCTCTTGATTCTTAATTGTTTTCATTAATAAAGTGGAGATTTGGTTGATAGTCAAGCCTATGGTAGAATTCATTCCTTGAGGAAAATGGAGCGAATTGTCTTATATCCCTAACACTTGAGTGAGGTGAGAAAGAATGTCAAGCAAATGAACAAGCTTGGGGTGAGCTTCAGGTGAGAAAGAGTGCCCTAATCAGTGAGAATATGAGTCTAAGAAACCTAAGCCTCTAATTGGACTTAAAACTGATTCTCTCTTACTGAATTATTTGAGATGCCTGTTACTTGGATTATTTACTCGAGTTCTTAGTTCACTATCCATGCTTTGATTATTTATCTCTTCTGGCCTTAGTGATTGCTTGAGGACAAGCAATTGAATAAGCTTGGGGTGATTTTATAGTGTGATTTTGTATCATATTTCATGTACATTTTTGCATGCATTTTCATATAGGTTAGGCATATTTACTTTGATTTTTTTTAGTTTTTCCCTTAGAACGGGTAAGGCGGTTTCTTGGTGTTGTTTTGCAGGAATTTAAGGAAAAATGCTCAGAATCAGCCATGATGGAGATTGGATGAAATAGAGCTTGAAAAGTGAAGAAAATAAGCCAAGTAGAGCCCATCACGGCCGTGATCGAGCAATAGTTGAGAAGGAAGAAGGCAAAAGTCAGAAGCTGTCACGGTCTAGCCGTGAGGCCCATCACGGCCATGACAGGTTAATTGAGTCAGAACCCTCCTAGGCAGAATCTGTCATGGCCTAGCCGTGATGCCCATCACGGTCGTAACAGACCAATTGGTGGATGCAGAAGCTATCACGGCCTAGCCGTGATGAGTGTCACGGCCGTGATAAACATAAATTTGAAAGCGCGCCAAGGCAGAAAGCGTCACGGCCTGACCGTGATGGCCATCACGGCCGTGAAGCGAATCCTGATCTATAAAGAAGCACGGTCAGAACAGAAGGAAACAGTTTTGAAACCCTCAAACACACTCTCTGAACCAGGGGCAGTTGCACAAAGATTCCATGGAGTTTCTTCCCCTCTTCATCTCTATTTCTCTGGTGTTGGCTATGATCATGAGTAGCTAAACTCCCATTGTTGGGATTAGATGTAGCTATTTCTGAATTCTCCATGTATTTGATTTGACCTTGTAATACAGTTTTTGCTTCATTATGAGTGATTGATTTCCAGTCTTAATGCTTGTTGTGGCGTGATCCCCCATAACTTGATCATTGTTTTGGTATGCAATTGGAAAATTCGTATTAGAACTAGAACTGAAATCAACCACCTGGTAAACCTTGCATCTAGGAATGGATTTAGGTTTATTAGAAATCGTGTAATCCCTAATCATCATGCAAATTCATTAATCTAGGCCACCTAAGGAATTAGGGTCTATTAGTGGATTTAGGCTCTCGTCATCTGAGGAATCAGGGCTTGAGTAATCTAGTGGATTAATTGTCATATTTGAAGTAGAAACTGTTTATTAGTCTTTTCATTGCATGGGGATGAAGTTTAGTGAACCTAAAGCCAACATCTTTCATATATTTGAAGAATCCCTCTAACTGCCTTCCAAGTGTTCGACAAAAACCCAAAAAGAACTTTTCTCTTTGTTTTGATTATTTTAGGTCTTAAAACTGATTGGGCTTGGTATTTACTATCGAGCTCCCTTCAATCCAAATATCCACTTAGATAGTAATTGATTCGGTACGTGCTAGTACTTGTCACAGTCCTCATGGGAACGATAAACGGTCTCACCACTGTATTACTTGTACGACTAGGTATACTTGCCTAGATTCGTGTCAACAATGACTTTTGCAAATACACCACTGATAGACGCAAGAAAAACTAATGCAATTAAAGAGTTTATGAAAGAGAGATTAACATAGTGATTTATCCTGGTTCACTCTTCAAATCAAAGGGATACGTCCAGTCCTTGGCAGCACCAAGATTTATCCACTATAACTGATAAGGTTACAGACTCAAGTATTATTTGGATACCTAGCCTCTTCAGGCTCAAGACAAGTATTATTTGCACACCTAGCCTCTTTAGGCTCAAGACAAGTATTATTTTCACACCTAGCCTCTTCAGGCTCACTCTAGTTTGTTTGAGAGATTGGGTTTGTAATAAATACAACTTCTCACAAGCAGATCTTTCACTAACACCCAGTGAGTGGTTTAAATGTGAAGCTTAGGAAAGTCTGCGTAATAACTTCAAATATTTGAAGAATACAGAATGAAAGAATAAAAGAATTAATGAGCAGAGTAATGGCGTTTTAATGCAGTGTGTATTCTCTTTTTCTTCATCTTCAATGACTTATGTATTTATAGTCTTCAAGCATTTAGGATCCGTTAGAGACATTCTCTCAGATGTTGGCTTCAAGCAGAACTTCATTAAATGCAATAGAGTCATTCTGAGCACCGATTAATGCAATAGAGTCGTTCTGAGCAGCCAGTAATGCAATAGGAACGTTGGTTGTACTCTAACATGTAGGATCATGGCTTTATGCATCGAGATACAGCCATGTCAGAGTTGGGCAGAGAGCTTTTTGTAGTTTGCTGAGTACACTCCCCTTTTTGTGGAATAAAACATGTTGGAAGCATTCTTTTAGATTATCCAAGGTTGCTTGAGAGAGTAGTCTTCTGACTTTTCTTGATAATCGTGAAACTGAGTAGGAGAGAAGACTTCAAGTCTCTTTCTGGCTTTTGAAAAATGATTCTGATAATCCTTAGAGAATTCACGTTCATAAGATAAGTGCTTCCATCTTGAAAATAATCACGTCTATCTAGTCATTTGAGTTTTCATTCGGGCTAGTAGATGAGCTCTATATTAAGGACTCAGCAAGTCCAAAGACTAGTGGACAAGCATTTTTGTTACTCTAGTGGACGAGAGCCTCTGTTACTTTAGTGGACGAGAGTCTCTGTTACTCTAGTGGACGAGAGCTTCTGTTACTTTACTGGACGAGAGTCTCAGTTAGTCTGGTGGACGAGAGTCTCAGTTACTCTGGTGGACGAGAGTCTTAGTTACTCTAGTGGACGAGAGCTTCTGTCACCTTTAGTGGACGAGAGCCTTTGTTACTTTACTGGACGAGAGTCTCAGTTAGTTTGGTGGACGAGAGTCTCAGTTACTCTGGTGGACGAGAGTCTCAGTTACTCTAGTGGATGAGAGTCTCAGTTATTCTAGTGGACGAGAGTCTCAGTTACTCTGGTGGACGAGAGTCTTTTGCCACGTCATTGGACGAGCCATTCTGATACCTTAGTGGATGCGCTATTCTGATACTTTGATGGATGCGCTCCAAGTGCCACGTCATTGGACGTATAATTCTGATACCTTAAGCAGACACGCGGCCTTCTGATACTTTTAGTGGACGCAAGTTTGTTTCTCTTGCATTTTGGACGTGCGCTTCAATCACTACAGTGCTGGACGTTTGTTTAAAACACTTGTGTGTTGGACGTGAGTTTTTATCACTACACTGTTGGATGAATGATTCTCTTATTTAATCTGCACACTCGATAGATAGGTTAGCAACCAATATGAAGGTTAATTAAACCATTAACCAATGTTTAGTTGTCATCAAAATTTAGGGAAATACACATCAGACATTTTAGAGACTTAACAATCTCCCCCTTTTTGATGATGACAAACATTGAGATGATTTAATAAACCTCAGAAAATATCAACAAAGAAAATAGCATATATAGACAGGTTGAAATTTTCTTAAGTGTGAACAGGTCATATCATATTCATTCTCTCATTCTATTTCTCCTATTCTCCCATTTTCATTTCTCCTATTCTCCCTATTCATTTTTCCCTTTCTCCCCCTTTTGTCAACATCAAAAAGGGTTATCAAGTTTTATTTATGAGATATGTTAAAGGCAAGATAACATGTTAAGAAAATCATAGTAATGCAGCAAGCATATTAGACATATTCCACTTAAATTATTGTATCATTACTCCCCTTGAACTAATGCTTAGTTAAAAGAACATGTATATAGGAGTAATGACGGATTTAGCTTAATTTATCATGTCATTCAACAATGCAATGCATGTTTAGATTATCTCTAATAAATAAAAATCTTTCTTCTACGATGGGTTTAGTCAAAATATCAGCCCATTGATTTTCAGTTTTAACAAACTTAATATCAAAGATCCCTTTCTGAACATAATCCCTAATGAAATTATGTTTGATTTCAATATGTTTAGCCTTAAAATGCTGAATTGGATTTTTGGTTAAGCAAATAGCACTTGAATTATCACACCATATAGATATGTTATGTTCATAAATAGTGCAATCCTCAAGTTGATGTTTTACCCATAAGAGTTAAGAGCAGCAACTAGCAGCAGAGATGTATTCTGCTTCAGCAATAGACAAGGCAATGGTTGTCTGCCTTTTGCTTGACCATGAGACTAAACTTGCTCCAATGAAGTGACATCCTCCACTGGTGCTTTTTCTTTCTATTCTGTCTCCAGCAAAGTCAGCATCACAATATCCCACTAATCTGTATTCTTTTGATCTTAAATACTGCAAACCAAGATTAGTAGTTCCAAGCATATATCTAAATATTCTTTTTACAGCCTTAAGATGAGATTCTCTAGGATCAGATTGGAATCTAGCACACATACATACACTAAATTGAATGTCAAGTCTGTTTGAAGTGAAGTACAATAGAGAGCCAATCATACCTCTGTAGACAGTTTGATCTACCTTTTTACCTTCACCATCTTTGCTTAGTTTTGCATTGGGTTGCATAGGGGTTTTCATGAGCTTTGAATTTTCCATTTTGTATTTCTTGAGTATCTCCTTGGTATAATTTTGTTGATGAATGTAAATTCCATCACTTGTTTGCTTGATTTGTAATTCAAGGAAGAACTTCAATTCTCCCATCATGCTCATCTCAAATTCAGCTTGCATTAGACTTGAAAATTCCTTGCATAGTTTTTCACTAGTTGCTCCAAAAATAATATCATCAACATATATTTGAACTATAATAAAGTTTTCTTCAGAGCATTTTTTGAACAGAGTAGTGTCTACTTATCCTCTAGTAAAACCATTATGCATGAGAAAAGAACTGAGTCTATCATACCATGCTCTAGGTGCTTGTTTCAAACCATATAATGCCTTTTTAAGTTTGAAAACGTGATCTGGTTTATCAGTATCCTCAAAACCAGGGGGTTGTTCAACATACAATTCTTCTTCAATTATACCATTTAGAAAAGCACTTTTTACATCCATTTGAAATAGGGTAATTTGGTGTTGTGCAGCATATGACATTAAAATGCGTATGGCTTCTATTCTAGCTACAGGTGCAAAGGTTTCAGTATAATCAATACCTTCTTGTTGGTTATAGCCTTGAGCTACTAACCTTGACTTATTTCTGACAACTTTACCATCTTCATCCAATTTGTTTCTGAAGACCCATCTTGTTCCAATAACCGACTTGTTTTTAGCCTTAGAGACAAGAGTCCAGACATCATTTCTGGTGAACTGGTTAAGTTCTTATTGCATAGCAAGAATCCAACTTTCATCCTCAAGAGCTTATTCATTGCGTTTAGGCTCTAAATCTGAAATAAAGGCAACATTGCTTGATTCTCTTAATGTGGATCTGGTTCTTACTCCTTCAGAAGGATTTCCAATAATAAGATCCTTAGGATGATGAGTGTTGAACTTTCAATCCCTTTTGAGATCATCATGAAGATCTTGACTTGTCTGCTGACTCGTTTGTTCCACTTGTCTTTCAGCCTCAAGCACAGGTTCTGTTTTGGTTAGATCGGGTTGTTGACTTTCTGGTTTGTTTATATCAAGACCTGCAAGATCATCTTCTAGATCTGATAGTTCTTTATCAGTCTTTAATCCATCATTGAATTTAACATGAACAGATTCTTCAATAATACAAGTTCTTGAATTGTAAACTCTAAAAGCCTTGGACTTTTCAGAATAACCTACGAAAATACCTTTATCTACCTTAGAATCAAACTTTCCAAGATTATCTCTGGTATTCAGAATAAAACATTCATATCCAAAAGCATGAAAATAAGATATGTTGGGGCTTTTTCCTTTCCACAATTCATAAGGAGTCCTTTTTAGAAAAGGCCTAATAAGTATTCTGTTTTGTACATAGCAAGCAGTGTTTACAGCTTCTGCCCAGAGGTACTTAGGGAGATTATTTTCATTGAGCATAGATCTAGCCATCTCTTGCAAAGATCTATTATTTATCTCAACCACTCCATTTTGCTGTGGAGTTCTAGGTGCAGAGAAATTGTGAGAGATTCCATTCTCCTCACAGAACTGTCTAAACTGCTCATTTTCAAATTCTCCCCCATGATCACTTCTAAGGGTAGAAATACAGAAACCCTGCTCATTTTGTACTCTTTTGAAGAATACTGAGAAAGCCTTAAAAGACTCATCCTTGTGTGATAGGAAGAGTGCCCAAGTGTATCTAGAATAGTCATCAACTATGACAAATCCATATTTTCTTCCAGCCAGGCTGGCAACACTAACTGGTCCAAACAGATCCATGTGTAACAACTGAAGAGGTCTAGAGGTTGATACTTGGTTTTTAGATTTGAAACTTGATTTTATATGCTTACCTCTCTGACATGCCTCACACAAGACATCTTTCATAAAGCTAATATCAGGCAATCCTCTCACGAGATTATTCCATTTTAATTCATAAATTAGTTTCATACTAGCATGTCCTAGTTTCTTATGCCATAACCATCTCTCATCCTCTTTAGACATCAGACATGTTACACTTTGATCTGAGAGATCAAACAGTTCAATCTTATAAAGATTTTGTTGCCTTTTAGCTGAAAAGAAGGTTTTGCCACTACAGTCTTTAACTATGCATACATCCTTGATAAAGGAAACATCAAAACCACTATCACATAATTGGCTTATGCTAAGCAGGTTGTGTCTTAATCCTTTAACCAAGAGAACATTAGATATAGAGGGAAGAGGGGGTTTACCACCAATAGTACCAATTCCTATAACCTTCCCTTTCTGATTCCCTCCGAAGGCAACGTGTCCTCCTTTCTTAAGTTGGAGGTCTAGGAACATAGACCTTTCTCCTGTCATATGTCGTGAGCAGCCACTGTCCAGGTACCAGCAATGGTGTTTTCTTTGTCTCGTTGAGGACATCTGCAACAAAGATTATTTGATCTTTATGTACCCATATTTTTCTGGGTCCTTTTCTGTTAGTTCTAGGAGTCTGTGAGGACTTCATTCTCTTCTTATGGATACACTTAGACATAACATGCCCAGTTTTTCCACAGAAGTTACAAATAGGTGTTGTTTTGATTATAGTTGACTTAACAGATACTTTAGAAGCTTTAGTTGATACTTTATGATGTGTCTGATGGACATATCCAATACCTTCTTTGTTAAGAGAGTGCTTCTGACTACCAAGTAGCTTAGTCAGATTGTCTCTACCATTAACAAATTTGGCAAGATCAGAAGTGAGCTCTTCCACTTTCTGTTGAAGTTTTTCAACTTCTTCAGATGGTGATGTTTCACTTGAGATCTTAGCTTCATTAGACTTTTCAGTCTTCACCACTGCTTTTCTTTAGCCAGCTTCTCGCACTCTTGAGATTTCTGTTTATGCTCACTGGTGAGCTTTACATACTCTCTCTTGAGGGATTTGTAGGCTTTAGATAAGTAGTTGGATTCCTCCATCAACTCCTCATAGGCATCATGTAATTCCTCATAGTCAAGATGTACCTCATCGTCAGAGTCTGAGTCAGTGTTGGCCATCAAACAAAGATTGGCTTCTTCCTCAGTTTCTTCATCAGAAGATGTTGACTCCAGGTCTTCCCAAGTAGCCATCATTCATTTCTTCTTCTTCTTGAATAATTTCTTAAAAGGGGTCTTCTTGAGTTGAGGACATTCAACCTTGAAGTGATCAGGCTTCTTGCACTCATAGCAAACAATTGGACTTTTGTCTGTTGAGGTGGATTCTTTGAAGTTCTTTTCCTTTTTGAACCTTCTGAATGGCCTATCCCTCTTGAACTTCTTTTTCTGTAGGATAAGCTTTATCTTCCTGGTCAGGAGAGACAATTCTTCATCACTCTCAGAATCCTCGAGTTCTGATAGGTCAGCATCACTGGATGACTCATCTGCCTTGAGAGCCTTAGAACCTTTTACTGACTTTTGATCAGCTTTCAGAGTAATTGACTTGCCCTTCTTTGTGCAGCTTCTCTCCAAGTTCTTGCTCATGAATAGTGAGTGTTCCAAGAAGTTCATCCATAGTCAAGGTAGTGATATCCTTGGCTTGGGAGATAGTAGTGACCAAAGGTCTCCACTGTTTAGGTAGACTTCTCAGAATCTTACCAACCTTCTCAGAATTGGTATAGACTTTGCCAAGAGATTTTAAACTGTTGATGATAGTTTGAAATCTTCCTATCATCTGAGCAATAGATTCTCCTTCCTCCATGATGAACAGTTCATACTTTCTAACAAGTATGGCAATCTTTGACTCTTTGACCTTTGCTGTTCCTTCATGTGTGACAGCTAAGGTGTCCCATATTTCTTTTGCAGAGTCACAGGCACATACCTTCTCAAACTCCTCCTGGATCATGAGCACAAATGATGTTGTATCTGGCTTTGTTGTTCAGCTCCCATTTTGATTTTTCTGCAGCAGTCCACTGAGTTTTTGGTTTGTCAGTGTTATCATCATTCTTGGGAATGAATAGACCATCTGTGATGACATCCCAAAGATCAGAGTTTGGGGATAGAATAAACCATTGAAATATATCCTTCCGGTAGTAGTAGTTTTCTCCATTGAAGTAAGGAGGTCTGGTTTGGGAAGCTCCTTCAGTCTGATAACTTCCATTTGAACTAGCTCCAGTCGTCATGTCTATTCTTCATGACCTTTTACCTCTACACTGTTAGATGCTCAACCCAGAGGCTGAGCTCTGATACCAACTGAAATAGACAACTATAAACACGAGAAGGGGGGTTGAATTGTGTTTATCAGAATTTAAGCAAAGCTGAAATCTTTTCACAAACAAAAGCTAGATTTGGACGAGTGGAAGAATACAGGATGGATGGATGACTTTTGCAAATACACCACTGATAGACGCAAGAAAAACTAAAGCAATTAAAGAGTTTATGAAAGAGAGATTAACACGGTGATTTATCCTGGTTCACTCTTCAAATCAAAGAGCTATGTCCAGTCCTTGACAACACCAAGATTTATCCACTATAACTGATAAGGTTACATACTCAAGTATTATTTGCACACCTAGCCTTTTCAGGCTCAAGACAACCTCTTCAGGCTCAAGACAACTATTATTTTCACGCCTAGCCTCTTCAGGCTCACTCTAGTTTGTTTGAGAGATTGGGTTTGTAATAAATACAACTTCTCACAAGCAGATCTTTCACTAACACTCAGAGAGTGGTTTAAATGTGAAGCTTAGGAACGTCTGCGTAATAACTTCAAATGTTTGAAGAATACAGAATGAAAGAATAAAAGAATTAATGAGCAGAGTAATGGCGTTTTTATGCAGTGTGTATTCTCTTTTTCTTCATCTTCAATGACTTCTGTTTTTATAGTCTTCAAGCATTTAGGATCCGTTAGAGACATTCTCTCAGATGTTGGCTTCAAGCAGAACTTCATTAAATGCAATAGAGTCGTTCTGAGCACCCATTAATGCAATAGAGTCGTTCTGAGCAGCCATTAATGCAATAGGAACGTTGGTTGTACTCTAACATGTAGGATCATGGATTTATACATCGAGATACAGCCATGTCAGAGTTGGGCAGAGAGCTTTTTGTACTTTGCTGAGTACACTCCCATTTTTGTGGAATAAAGCATGTTGGAAGCATTCTTATAGATTATCCAAGGTTGCTTGAGAGAGAGTCTTCTGACTTTTCTTGATAATCGTGAAACTGAGTAGGAGAGAAGACTTCAAGTCTCTTTCTGGCTTTTGAAAAACGATTCTGATAATCCTTAGAGAATTCGCGTTCATAATATAAGTGCTTCCATCTTGAAAATAATCACATCTATCTAGTCATTTGAGTTTTCATTCGGGCTAGTAGATGAGCTCTATATTAAGGACTCAGCAAGTCCAAAGACTAGTGGACGAGCACTTCTGTTACTCTAGTGGACAAGAGCCTCTGTTACTTTAGTGGACGAGAGTCTCTGTTACTCTAGTGGACGAGAGCTTCTGTGACTTTACTGGACGAGAGTCTCAGTTAGTCTGGTGGACGAGAGTATCAGTTACTCTGGTGGACGAGAGTCTCAGTTACTCTGGTGGACGAGAGTCTCAGTTACTCTAGTGGACGAGAGCTTCTGTCACCTTTAGTGGACGAGAGCCTTTGTTACTTTACTGAAAGAGAGTCTCAGTTACTCTGGTGGACGAGAGTCTCGGTTACTTTGGTGGACGAGAGTCTCGGTTACTCTAGTGGACGAGAGTCTCCGTTACTCTGGTGGACGAGAGTCTTTTGCCACGTTATTGGACGAGCCATTCTGATACCTTAGTGGATGCGCTATTCCGATACTTTGATGGACGCGCTCCAAGTGCCACGTCATTGGACGGATAGTTCTGATACCTTAAGCAGACGCGCTTCTGATACCGTTAGTGGACGCGACCTTCTGATACTTTTAGTGGACGCAAGTTTGTTTCTCTTGCGTTTTGGACGTGCGCTTCAATCACTACAGTGCTGGACGTTTGTTTAAAACACTTGTGTGTTGGACGTGAGTTTTTATCACTACACTGTTGGATGAATGATTCTCTTATTTAATCTGCACACTCGATAGATAGGTTAGAAACCACTATGAAGGTTAATTAAATCATTAACCAATGTTTAGTTCTCATCAAAATTTAGGGAAATGCACATCAAACATTTTAGAGACTTAACATAAACGTCTTAGGGAAGAGTATAGAGTTGGAGTGGGTGAGTTTATAGAGTTTGTTGTTAGCCAGGAGAGATTTATACGGCTGGGCGGTGATCATTTGAGGTGTCCTTGCAAAAGATGCAAGTGTCAATCTTTCAAAATCGTGGATGGAGTTGTAGACGGTCTTTATGAGAAGGGCTTCATGCGTGATTACTAATGGATCAATCCGAGTTGGACGCATCTAGCAAAGGCACATTCCGATCAAGTGAGACTGATGAGAGTGTTGGTGAATTTAGTGACGGAGATTCTACTTAGGTAATTTATTTATGTCATAATTCATTGTGTAATTGTCATTCTACTTAGGTAATTTATTTTTGTATTATTTATACTGTTGTGTAATCATCTTTTCATTTTTTACACAGATGGCAGATTCCTCTAGAGGTAGGGGTCGTCGTGGAGGTCGTGGCAGAGGTCGTGCTACGAGAGTCCCTTCGTCGGCCGACCCACAACCTTCAGATCGAGACCACCCTACCAGCACCTCTGTGGACTTGACACCTCAGGGTGATGGAGTTGCATCCCCTACCCAGCCTCATGTGGTCGGGACACAGGCTGCACCCTCATCATCCACACCTATGACAAGACCATCATCATCATCGGGACAGTAGAGTCATGGTCCATCCGACAAGAGGATTCTTCTTATCCCTGGGGGGGATAACGAGTAAGCTAATTTAATTTTTTAATATATATAAAGGATCGTTAATTTCTATTTACTTGTTTTTTTTATTTATAACATTTATTAATGCTCTAATTTTGCTGCAGCTTTCTGCCCGTGAAGGGCCCTTCTGATTCAATATCGAAGATCCTGCGACGCAAGTTTGATGGTCCATGGCCTACATGGAAGGCCATCCCAGGGGGCCATAGGGATCAGTTGTTTCAAGAGTTTAAGGTAACAATTTATTAAGTTATTTAAATTAAATTTATATATATATATATATATATATATATATATATATATATATATATATATATGCACACATGAATTTCCTAACAACCGTAAGTTGCAGAAAGAGTATAGGTGGGACGTGTAACACCGGGTGCCGACGAGGGCAGGGAGTGATCGTTGGTGCAAGAAGGCACGGACAAGGAGAGGCTCTCGGCAGGCTTTCAGGAGGGGACACATGAATGAACCGATTGCACACCCGAAGGAGAGGATCCCGAGACCGTGTAGGTAATGGGACTCGCATAGTTGAGGATTCTCGAGACCGTATAGGTATGGGACTGCATGTACGCTTAAGGATGACTTATATTAATTGATTG